>CAKLNU010000673.1:1200000-1800000 GCA_922788865.1 Poeciliopsis turneri
GCAACTGTGCAACTGCTGCGTTATCATTAGATTGAGGTGCAATCAAAATCGCAGGTCAGCAAATTTGTTCACGCAATTTGTCATTAAAATATATGCTGAGCTATCAACCACTTCCTGTTGCCTTCTACGCCAAATGGCACACCTTAACATACATGAATATTTTAGGAAGTCTCAGGACTACCACAGGAGCTAATACCAAGTAAAGTGTTCTTTATCACCGATGTAGGGAAAACAGCCAGTCAGTGCCAAGGAAAACAAATGTTGCTCCTGGATTGGCTGCTTTGCAAACGCCCCCAGTAATGTGCAGAGAAGCATGGTGCATAGGTATTTCAGCTTCTCGAGTTGCAATTTTCTTCAAATACTATAAATACATTGGGTTTCTGCAAATAACTTGCAGAAACATTTACATTTCACCAAAAAAATCCAGAAATAGGTGAATCCCTTAATACTGAACCGCAAATAGGCAGAGGTTAAGTGTAATCATGACCGGGCACGTCAGCAAACTATGTGCCCTAATAAAATTTGTTATTATTTTTGCAGAATAAAAATTAAAAAAAAACTTAAAGATGTCTTTAAAATACAGATTTGCGTCAGAATGGATCATTTTCAACTTTTCGTATTCCCACTACAGACACTTTGCCCTCCCTTTCCTCAGGTCAGCCCATTTGACCACTGACTATCAAAACAGAGAGTTGTTTCTGGCAACATGAGAAGTTCGCAGGACAAGGGTCAGGGTACAAGTGTTTTTAGATATTTAGCTGATGAGGGACAGAAAATCCAAAAGATTTCAATGATCCCTAATGTAATCTGTGGCTAATAGAGGCGGCTAAAAGCATTAAACTTGTCACATGGCATCACAATAACTTTATCTGTTTATATATCAGCAAGTTCCAGCTCGCCCTATTACAGCTTCGCGCCCTGGGGATACTCAGTGACGCACGGCCTGCATTCAAGAAAAAAAAAAACAGCTACAGCAAGTTTTGGAAGCTGCCATGAGTGAGTCTCTGTTGTCAGGCCGCTGCAAAATGTTTAAAAGTGGATTAATGATGAATGACAGCTCAACGGAAGGCATTTTCCAACGGGAAAATGTTTTTATTCTGCCAAGAAAATTAAATTGAGGAAGTCTCTTGGCTGAGGGAGTTTCAGTCTTTTCTGGTTTCACTAATAATATGGAGCATAAAAAAAATAAAAGAAATAAATTAATTTAAAAAGTCCACTGCCTTCAATTCCTCCATTGGCCAACAACCTTTGGATTTTAAAGAACTGTTCCCGAACTGTGAGCTGGTCAGACTGTGCTGGGTGAAATGAGGCACTCCCTTACTACTGTAATCACAAAGCAGTAGCTTTGTTTTCCTCAAAATTCATCCCATTGACCACTGGATGCCAGTCTGGAGAGGAATTAAACGCTTCCCGACCCAGTAGAGCTACGGCTGAGTAACAGGTCTTTTATATGCTGCTTGAAAGAAAAGTCATGCTGTCGAAATAAAAGCTAACATTTTACTCCGTTGTTTCCATGTTTTTGTGCGATCCACTAGTTATTACAGAATTATGAGATCACACAATGGATCCAGAAAACGGCTTCAAGAGGCCGACGCACTTTTGATTCTGCATTACTCCGCCGAACTCTAAAGCAACGAACGGGAAGTTTAACGCGCACGCAAGCATGTGCTTGGCCCGGGATTTTAATAGGGGAAGATCAGTTTAAACCCATCTTTAAAATCAATGGAGTTCTTTTATTCCTCCCTAGCGAAGGGCATCAGATAAGACATACTGATTGATTCAGACTCTGTGAAAGGCGGCTTTGACGCGGGCTCCCACAGACAAATTGAGACACATGTTCCACCCTCCCCTACTGCGAACACATGACGCAGACTTTGCTAATGATCTGACACTGTCTTGAAAGCTCATATTAATCTGGGAACAAACATCACCCTGAGTGCAGAGACTTCAAATTAGGGCAGAGCACGTCTGCAAGAGATAGAGATCCAAAAGGAGAGCGATGATGGAACAGGGGGGCCCTCAAAAGCCCGGTTTTGACACCAATCTGTATTGCAAGGTAAGTGCCATTATCAGGCCGCGCTTCTGCAACTGTGCTGGTGTAAAATAGTCATCCTCAGTCAAAATGCTTTTTTTTTTTTTATTCTACCCCCCCCACCAATTTATTTGCAAGCAGACACCACTTTTACCCATCCGATATGCTAATATGGCTCTGCTCGTGTTTCTCTGCTTACAGGAGGGGGTGACGCAAAACTGACAAAAGGTGTCCCCTCGTATCCGTGGCGGCTTTGTTAACGAGCGTGCGGAGAATGCGCCGCTATGCAGCCCCAGAGAAGCAGCAGGATGGGGCTAAGCAGTAGGCAAATCAGTCCATTACTAAGTCTCTACCTTCCCCTGAACAAGTCTGGAGGGACACTGCTGACAAAGCACATGCAGCCTGCTTGCCGGAGCATTCATCCGTAGCTGAGTAAACACATATACACACCGAGACAGAGAGAGAGAGAGAGAGAGAGAGATTCACGGTTGAACTGAACCCCAAACACACAAGCACACATGCTCATTATACACCACTTCTAAGACGAGATCAGGCCGCATCTGCCAGAAAGCAGACTGATGAAGTGAAGGGGCGCATTTGCTGTGGCACCTTCTACATCTTTTTATGCTCTAAATCAAAGGAGAAGTCGGTGAAAACTGTTACCCAGCGCAGAAAAAAACTTTGCGTCGTGCTCAGTAGAGCTCCACATCCATATGTAAAGCATGATGAATGAAAGTCGACTTGAATTGTGTAGCGAATTTCAGCCCCAAGGCAGCTCAAAGAGCTGCACAGCATGAAAGCGTAATGCAGTTACAATTATCAAACAAGCCATAAATGTTGCATTTTGTCAAATGCCATCATCAAGAATATTGATCAATATATTGATCAGTGTTCCAGTTATTATGAATCAAAGGCAAATCTAAACATGTGGGTTTTAGACTTGATTTAAAGGAAATCAGTCTTTCTGCTGTTTTGCAGTTTTCTGGAAGTTTGTTCCAGATTTGTGGTGCATAGAAGCTGGTTAAGGACTTCAGAACCGGGGTGACGCGCTCTACGTTCCTAGTTTAATGAGTAACGCGGATTTGACATGTCTAATAAGAAAAATTATGCTGATGTTGAGGATCATTTCAATAATCGATTAAACGAATCCGATTAACTGTTTCAGCAGTAAAGCAGATTGAGGTCTGTGGTTGCAATTTGTAATACAAAAATGTAAAATCTTATCAATACTCTTGAAAAACTCTTGCAAAGCCACTGTAGAATGAAACCAAAGTTTGGTTTTCACAAAACCAAAGACGAGCGTTTAGTCTTCGAACAGGAGGATCTGGTGTAATACCAACAAAGCAGCACTGGGAGAAGCAGCCAGAATAAAGTCCGAAGCAACACACACACACACATACACCAACAGCTGTAATTACAATGAACGGGGAAGAGTTCGATGAATCGGGGATAACCCATTTAAATCACATCGTGGACCATTTATTGTGCCTTACAGAGAGACTTTATTGGATGTCCTACAAAAACTGCGGCGGAGCCTCGTGAACTGCACGGTCATCAGATCTGCCTCTGATCCCCCTTCTGTGGCGCCTGTAATCAAATGAGGCACTGTGTGAATCGTGCAACGTGATCCGCACTGCTCAGGCCGGGTCAGAGCAAAGCAGATACCAGCACAAAATGTTATACCATAACCCATTATGGAAATGCTTAGTGCAGTAATTTTGCTCCATGGCCACAGACACTGTGGTGCCCACAAACCACAGCGTCTCCGCTCTTGCATCTGAACCACGCACAGATCAAATACTAAATTACCAAGTACTTTACCTAATTAATAAGGGAGTGTCGGATTCATTGCGTCGGTCAATCAAACGGAGATTTCGCAACCGTGTTTGCTCGAGCATTGTGTTTTACTTGAATCAATGCGGGAAGCGAGGCCTTCATCTTCGCCCTCTAATGCTGAACGACAGACCGAGAGAAGCCGTGGTACCCCTGAAGAGTCAATTTAGAGCTGGAATGACATTTCAAACCGCGATACATCCAAATGTTATAGAGAGAAAACAAACGAGACGCCAAACTGCTCTTTGAGAGCTCTTCCCCAAGAGCGGCAGTCCTTCGTGAGGTAGCGCTCGGCTGCTGAAAATGATGAGCGGCTCAGCCATAATGGCGTGCGCACGTCTGCACCAAGTGTTGCCGCGCGAAATAAGAAGCAGCTTCGGTTGGAATTGAGTGATGTATGCATATAAACCGTAATGCATCAACTCCTTTTCTCGTATTTTAGGCGTGTTTTGAGTGGCCATAATGTTGATTTAGAGACATTAGCAATAGGGAGCTGTTTGGTTGTTAAAAGACCTGACAGATGATGCAATTGCATGAGAAAATCACAGGCTGTTTCATAAAATTGTCTCTCTAACAATGACTGAAAGGGATTTGCATAATTTTTCCTCTACTGTGTATAATCTCATTTAAGAAAATCATAGAATCTGGAGGAATTTTACTGTATAAGGAAGGGAAGAATAAGCGGGGCTACTGTGATCCCTATTTTCTCAGAAAGAAAGTGGAATAATAAACCATTAGAATCACAGATCCTTTTACAAACACCACAACATATCAACACAAAGGCTATTTGTCAGTTAATTAGAGAGGCAAAAAATTGATTGTAGCTTTATTCAGAGGAAAAAACTGACTTTTCCCAGTACTTGACTTTATGTGACAGACCAACATAACGCAAATGTAAGTAGTCGGTATTTTCTTTTATTTTGGTTTGTGTCTCATCGAGAGACTGAAACATCTTTTCATGCAAATTAGCTCTCACATAGTCCGCTTGAATACAGGTCCAGTATTCAAGCACAACTTGTACATACACGTACTTCAAATCAACAGACGTTATGCTGTTCAGGGTCACCCAAAATACAATGTGAGAGAAAAGAAAACTAAGAAAAGATTTCAGAAGGGCACTTTTTTCTCCGGAAGAAAAAGGGCAAGCGCTCTGTCACGTTGGCTATGTCTTATTCATAGTAATTACCAGAGGTGGGTGATACACATCATATGAGGAATTGTAAAGGTTGTTTTGAAGATGTGTAACTTTGCTTTAAAGAATTCATACCATCTCAAAAAAAAAAAAGAAAACAGAGGTGCATCAAAGTCCTCAGAAGCCAATTGGAAGACAGGACTCAGTCTCGTGACTCACGGTATGGCAGTCTTTTCACATGGAGGAAATATCCTGAAATAATATGTCTCAGCGGATGATTTTAGTAGAAATGTTGTAACACGGCACAGGGTTTCACTCAAGCCAGTGGACAGATTGGAGTTTTTGGTTCACAACCTGAAGTAAATAATGCGTACTTGTGAGCAGTTGGTCGACATTTCTTTTTGCAGAGTTCTTTCCAAATTTGTGTGCTAGTGACAATATTCGGCATTGTCTATTTGATTTAAAATATTTAATTTGATTAACTTTTCTTTTTTTTTTTTTGTAATATCTGTTTCTATCTTTTATGTACAAAAGCTTAAAATGCAATTGAACAAACCTTATTTGTGTCATGTTTGAACAGTTTGAGGCAACAATTATGGAAGCGGGATAAGAAAAGGAGTTTGCTGAATGAGGGAGGAGATTCTGGAGATGCTTGACTGCAGGGGGGAAGAAAAACATAGTTGTGTCTGGATCCACGATGTAACACAGATAGGTTGCCAACAGCTGCAAGTGCACACTGAACTGGCTTTTGGCAGAGGAACGAGATGTTCTTACTGTTAGTGAAGATGAAGATGACCCAGGAAGGGGGTAAGTGCATCCACAGATGTTGCTGTGGAGCGGGTTTGTTCTAACTTGTTTCTGTACTAGCAGAGAGCGAACGTCAGAGGGTGGTAATATCTGTTTTGTGTGCAGGTTTTGCAGAAGATCTATGAGGCACATTTAAAATAAAAATAATGCTGCGTCTATCCGTGGATGTCCTGGTAATGGACAGCATTTTCTGCTTACAAAAGAGAAGGAAAAAGAACATTGTCAAATTATTATCTACTACTTTGTGTTCTGTCTATTAGAATAAATTACTGTTGCACAACAAATTGGCATGAACATCAGTATCAGCCGATGTTAGTCATTTTAACATGTCAGTATTGGTCAGATATTTTCATTTTATTGCAGTTTGTGTGTGTGCGTCGGGATGGGGTTGGTCATGTGATATTTGTTGGGTCATGTGACAGTGATGACGATGCAGTGGGAGGACTCTGAAACAGAGAGGAAATGTCGGTGGTGTGGTCTTAGAGATGCACCGATCTGATAATATCTGTATCGGTTCCGATATTTAAAAAAAGTGCCCGATACGTAAGAGTATATCTATTGAGTCTAACTCTATACTTCAAGCTCTGAGTGATGTCATCAGTTATTATTTGACATTATATTTTGAATTCCTAATAACACTTTCTGAACCATTTAAAAGAAGGTTTGTTGCAGTTTGTCTTTTACATGTTTGATCAACGTAGTCGACCTACTGTTTTTGTCAGTTTCACGTTTCTTCATTGTTTATTTTACATTGACTGTCATACTCCTACTTGTGTTGACTGAACAAATCACAGTTGTTTTTACACGTTTGACCAAGCTTGTGAAGCTATTGGTGTATTTAAATGAGTTGTACTGGTGCAGAGTTACCACATAAATATGTAATTCAGTTCATTAAACAAGAGAAACACTTCAAGTAAATTCAACAGTTTTTTCTGCATCAGTTCGTATCGGCCGATACTAAACGTCAGATATAGGATATGAAAATAGTGGATCAATGTATCAGTGTGGCCATTTTTTTATATAAAGGACATATATATATATATATATATATATATATATACACACACACATATATATATAGAGAGAGAAGGTCAACACTACAAGCATCCAGTCAGACATTGGAAGCTTGGAGTATGTATGCCTGGTTTTTATCATGATGTACCAGTCCACTGGTGATCTCACATCACCGTGCAAGCATGCGTGCCGTACAATGTTTATGCATCTGAGACATGATGGTGGTAGACTCGCTGGTGCTAGCGATTGTGCCGCACAGAACTCGCAGCCTCCACACTGAGCTGTAACCCAACACTTGACACCGCCGTTCACCCCGAGCAGTGGGGGCACCACAGGAAATCTGTACTGCCCCCGCCCCAACTTCAGCAACCCCAACAATCCTCTCCCCTGAGCTCCTCGGTTGCAGCACGGCAGAGCTCTCCTGAGACCCTCGCTGCAGCAGCCAGCAGTGAACTGTGACGCTCAAAAACCCTGGAGGAGCGCTCAATTGGCGTCGGGGAACAGGGAAGCGCTCGCCAACACGGTCATGCGTGTACGCGTGAAAAAAAAAACATCCGCACGCAAGCGTGAATGCGTTTCACATAACCCCAGAACGCTTGATGCACATGTTTGAAAACGGCATTGCTTTGTCTGCGTGAGAGTGTGTAAATCTCGCAAGCGCCGCCAGCCACTCAGCCAGTCAGCGCCGCACATGCACACACGTTCTACACTGAAACACGTGGAGGGTAATGCGATTACATGGTTCTTAGACAAGAAAACACTTTCTTGCTCAGCTATTACACCAGCGGTGACGCACGAGAGGAAGGAGAAAAACTCCATTAGAGAACAACAAACAGAAAAGAGACACGGCGCAAGGTCAGACAAGAATTTTGTCGCCTAGATTACACAAGTCAAGCTGGAGAGGGAAGGGCGCAGCAGCAGCAGCAGCAGCAGCAGCAGCAGCAGCAGCAGCAGCAGCAGCAGCGACGGTGGTGGTGGTGCTAGTTAAAGTATCCCCCTCTTTCTTTGCCACCATCCAAACCCATTCTGTCAGCTTCTGAGTCATATTATTTATAAGCCTGGGAGACAAACTATTGACCTCCCTTTTCTCTCTGTAGCATCCACTGACTGTGATCCAGACAAGGACACTCGAGGGAAGAATGCATGATGGGAAGGAGAGGAGGGTAAATGTAATAAGACAGAAAGAGCAAATGGCAAGAGGAAGAAAAACATTGCAGAGACAAAGGATGACGCATATTTTCCTTTGGCGAGTTGGTTTGTGGAAATGTTGTGAACTCAAAGGTAGGAAGGCAACAAGAAATTAGTCAAGAGATAGAAGTTGTTAAGAAACAAACAATTTTTTTTTTCAGGCACCAATAAAGGAATATCTTAAATACCACCCGGCTGCACTGAACTGAGTCTTCATTGTAGAAGTTGTTACTGAGTGGGGAAGCCCCCCAAAAGTAGCCATGTTCAGAGTGATTAAGATCAGAGAAATGTGGTTTCATTTTAAATAGCTTTTCACATCTCTCTTTTCCACTGAAAAGATAATGAACAGATAAGCAAGACTGTAGATATTAGCTTCTGTGGTAGTGCTAAGATGGTTTCCACTATCCGTACTAATGCAAAACAAGTTGTATTTAGTGTCTGCACTATTAAAATAGGCAGTCATAGGCACTTTTAGAGTATGCAAATAAGGATAATTAAAGGATTCAACTCAATATTTTTATTTTCAAGAGATGTAAAACATCTCTATTTGTTTCTTGCATGGACACAAGTAACTATGAGAACTGACAAAAAGAGTTTTGAATTCCGAGTTCTTATGAAGCGTCATTCCCGGTTAGAACAGAATTTTGGTGCCTTTCCAACATTTCTGCCAAAGCCAGGAAGCATCAGATATCTGAGCACCGCAGCACAAAGAGCTCATCTTTCTTGACTCTACATACGAACGAATCTGAGAGTCAAACTCAGAACTCGGCTTTTCTATCCTGCACCTTCAATGGAAACTGGAAAAAGTGGATCAGATGTACTCTGCAATGATCAATTATGACACCATCTGCTACTTATGAAGTACAAACACTGATGCAACATCTGAGGAATACAAAATATATGACTTATCAGTACATTAAGATGACAAAAGATCAGCACTTTTTACTTATTGGGCAGAATGATCATATAATGCACTTTTAAGGGCAAATTCCTTGGTGTGTTTGGGGGCAGAAAAAAACAAATGTGACTATAAAACAATATTCTGCTGCACTCTGGTATCATTTCTAAGCTGGTCTTCGGAGCTTTCGTTTTTTAGTCTCAACAATAAAAACAGAAAGTGATGAGTAAAACTAAAGAGACGTCATGTTTTATAGAGAAGTGATACATGATGATCCTTGGATACTGTCAAACCAAAAGGTCACCTGCCAAAGCTGCTCAAAATTGACAAGATCAAAACCTGGAGACTCCACAAGCAGCAGAAGGCCTGCCCTTTGAGAAACAAGAGCAAAGGCAACAGCAAACCCAAACTTTCTGAACACATAAAATCTCTTAAATTAACAAACAGCAGCGCAGATATAAAAACTCAGTGCTTCCAGCAATTCAACTTTTAACAACCTGAATTTATGCCAAGCTCTCAGAGTCTTCATGTCAGAACTTGAGTGAAAGCACCTTCAACAAAATGAAACAGTTTTTTTCTCTTTCTGTCTCTGTGCCAACAGAAAACAACGAGACATTTTTAGGTACAACTTATTCCCACGAGGCAATTCTAAATCAATAAGCTGATAAATTTGAGGCGAAAACAGAAAGGTGATCAATCACTGAGCCTCAGAGCAGACCTTCACTGTAAAGAAACATCAAGTTTCTTCTCCGTCAACAAAACCTGAAATGTGCATCTTTTCATTCCGATGGAGTCTAACGCAAACATGCAGAACGTTCCTAGTTCCCTCCAGGAGACTTGCTGAGGAGTTTATCTGTGGAGGTGTGGTGCACCGGTTTCGCCTCCGCTGAGTGGTAATGATTGGTTGCCATAAACGTTAATTGTCCCTCAGGGATAATAAAGATCTAGTCCCAGTTGCTCTGTGTTGTCATGTCTCCTCCCGAGTACAAAAGACGACGACGGTAAAGATAAAGTGATTTCATTCTGTCTGCACACCACAGCCAGCAGCCGTTCCCCAAAGGGAAAGACGGTTTAGGGACAAAAATCGCAGTTGACCGTTTACAGGTCTGCTTCAAGTGTTTCGCTGTTCTCTGTCTCTCAGCACATCTCAGTTTTGATCCGCTTTCTACACAATAATATGCTCATTTAATTTTACAGAACAAAAGTCTCATACAGATTGCAGGTTTTAAGACAAAACTTTTCTCTCTCAACTTATTTCCACTTGAACCGCATACAGTCAAAACCACAGATATACGTACAACAAATAAAAATACACATTCACATTTTTTTATCACTGTCTCAAAAGTTAAATCAGACCAAACTTCTCTCGTTTCAAACTATTAAGAATTACCAAAATGATTCCTGTTTGCTAAATGCCATTAAACTTTGCGAAAATATATTTTTAGAGGACTTTCTGTGCAGCTTTCTTTGAGTTTAGAAGCTTTCATACATTTTGTCAGTATCAAGTATGACTTGGGCCAAAACTGATTTGCTGGAGTCCTGTCCTATTCCTCCTGACAGAACTGATATGACCGGGTCAGGATTTTCACTTTTTAGAGTGATATAAGGTAATGCTAACACCACTGCTTTTCGGTGCAGAAGTTTCTCTTGGAAGGAGAAACACGCTGTTGGCAAATTTTTAAAAACAGAAAGACGTTTAAAAATAAAGTCAGAAACTTTATAAAGAACTGAAACTCAAGAAGATGTCTGAAGGGAGACTGTATTTTCTAAGATTTGTCGAAGCATACCTGCGATTCATTCAGGCTGTGAGAAAGTGAGAGAAAGCAAGACTTACAAGTTAGCAAAGTTGTATCTTTCGACATCCAGCCAAAGCTTTAAAATCTCTGATTGGTTCAACTCCACAAAAATAAAAACAAGCCCAATTTAATTGTAATTTAGCTGAAATCAAACCACAAATCAACATTACCAGGTAGAGTTTGACACATCTTTTTGATTTGTATGCATCAGTAATTCTCAGGCCCATGAAGGTTTCATTCTTGGATTCAATGCTCTTTGCGTTTTACAAATTTAGCACCATCTCCTTTAGTCAAGAGATGTTTTAGTGCTGTTCAGCACTTATTCAATCAATAAATAAGGGTCAAGGTTCTTTGGCGTGAGCTGCCGTATCAATAATATGCTCACAGCATTGTAAGAGCAATAAAGCACTGAGCAATCAAACAGAAATTAAAAACATTCAACGCTCACGCTGTAATCATTCATCTTCGACAAGGGTCTTTACAGTCCATAGTATTTCATAACAGCTTTTAAAAACACCACTAATTATTGTTTTCACTCAACGCGGCTCTCCAACAACGTGCTGCGTTGACTCAGCGTATCTGCTCTCCTTCCATTCCAGTGTGGGAGCAATCCACAACAAGCGTGGGCTGTTCCCCGCCTCTCCCCCGCCTCACTCGAACCCGTTTCACACATGAAACGCAGAACGTCGGAGGCCTCTGTTTACGCAGCGGCACTGAGTTGCGCAATCCTTTGGTTCACTTTGGTATCGTCGGTGCGATCACAATGCTTGGGAAAGGGATGGAAAAAGCCACAACATAAAACCCAATAGCTGTTTGAACGGTCAGAGGCAGTTCTCATTTTTTTTTATTAGCGTTGCATGGATTTGTTTGACATATTGCTGGATGCCAGCTGCAAAAACACAAAATCGTAGCAAGTAAACTTTCAACAAGAAGTAGGAACTTGTTTTAAGTCAATGGATCTGTGATATTGATGAGAAAAGTCCCAGTTTTTTCCATGTTCTCAGGGATAAATTGAAAACTCAAGTATGAATGCAGCAGTCAGCAGGTTACTTCTCAACACGTAGAGAATAAAGACCTTTTTTACGTAGCTTCTTGCATGTCTGTGTTTCCACTGAATTCATTTTCAGTCTCCTCGTCTGAAAAGCCAGGTACTTGCTTCCATTACATAAACAAGAGGGAAATTTTTAAGCTTCATATGGGTCTTACCATACGGTTTCTCAGTACATCTGTAGAATATGCATATGCAAAGAAGTTAGGTTTGTGTATTCCGCATTTAACTGTATGAACAGCCTTGCATTTCCGTAGATATTGAATTGTTAGATTAACTTGTCACAGTACCAGAACAAACGCATTAGCTTGTTACAAACGGGACAGCAAAATTGATTTAATCACTCTCTGATGAAAATAAATCTCCAAAAATCTACACAGAACTAAAAAAAATTCAAAATGTAAATTTTTACTCGAGCCTTTTCCTTCATACATATATATATCAAAAAGGAAATGGTACTGAAATATCAGTGTACTAAAAGCCTACATTTCCCCATGAAACTCGTAGCTTGGATAGACTGAGGAGAACGAATTTGTCGGAAGTGATTTATGTGCCGAGCTGTTCTCCTTTTACTTTAGAATTAAATATACTGCTATTCAGTGAGGTGAACAGGGAGAGATTTATCTCCGTTCCTTTCCGACTACATTACAGGAGCTGCGGAGGAAGCGCGGAGATCAACGCTTCATCATATCTGAATAAATGTGTTTGGGCATCCGCTCCCAGAGCGCCACTAGATTGTGCGTCTTTGCACTTTCGGCTCCATCCAGAGGTAACCGAGAATCTGCTAAAAACACGACAACGGGAGGAATATGTGTTAGCAATCCTGGCTTTTTCTCCCCCTCCTCCTTTTACATGTAGAGTACACAAACCTCCACATGCAGGAAAACAAGTCTGCTTGTTTTCCTGCTTTCGTTTGAGTGCATGGGCGCGTGTGCGTGCGTGCGTGCGTGAGAGCGCCGAGGTCAGGATGTCTGCTTTTAGCTAGCTGCTGTGGGCCGATTAGCTTTGACAGGCTCCCTCTCAGGTCCACCGCGAACACAAGCAATAAAGAAACCAGACGAAACGTCCAAAGCCAGAGAGAGTCTCCCCATACAACCCCGAGGTCTCCCGGACCAGATCCAGTCACGTGATCCGCAAAAGCCGATCTAAAAATCTCTGTGCTGATTATTACAAACACAGAGTGCGCGTCGCTCGTCAGCCTGACTAGTTTAAACAGTCGCAACTGTGAACTAGATTTGCTGTCAATGCTATTTACATGAATCACGCAGCCTTATTAAGCGCAGCTGCAGGCCATTCATGTATTTGAGATACATTTTTCACATTTAAAGGGACGGCTGCAGATGCTTTAAAAGCACTGTATCAATTATCCGCGATGGCTGCGAAACGCCTCGATAATTGTCGAGTTCAACATAAAGTTGACAGACATCAGTGGCTGAAAGAGGCCGAGTCTGGCATTCCCAGAGACGGCGGGTTATTTATATTTACTTCAGCTACTGACACAGGAAAACAGCTGCTCGTATTTATGTTACTTTAATATAAATGTGAGAGGCAGTTGTGAAAAAAAAAAAAAAGAGAAAATGGTTAAAAACAACATTTACAATTTTTTTTTTTTCTTGCGCATCCTGATTCACTTCTTACTCCTTTTTTTTATTAAGAATATAAATTGGTGAGCTCCAGTATTTTCTACTACTACTACAAGTTAGAACATTAAAAGGTGTTTCGTGTTGATTTGTGTGGTAAACAGACACAAGGAGCAGTAAGACATCAACTGTCCATTTCAGACATTATTGTTCTTTGTCATTTTGAAAGTCTCGGTTCGTTTGCTACGTGTTGAATTTAGTGCAGTTCAAATCAAAATTCAATTTAATGCAATTCAATTCAAAATACTTTAGGGAAAGGAAATTAGAAGCATATCATCTTAAGAACCGTTGTGTACAGTGATGCTGAAATTACTATTTCATCTCTGACTATTTCAGTTTTGTACATACTTTTTGTTGCATTTAAGTATTTTTATGAATAAAGTCAAGAGGTGATGAAAATGCTCAAACCTGACCTTTCGTCTGTACATTATTATCCTACAAAAATGTCTGCAGACTCTATTCCCATTCAGTCTGATTCTGATGACAGTTTGAACCACTTAACTCACAAATTATTACCGATTATGACCCTGATCAAATCAAGATAAAGCTGAGTGACTTCCTGTGGGGAGATATTATTTATTGGAGTCATAAAGCCACATTTTATTGACTTGAACGTAGAAAACGACTTGAGTCAAAGTCAAGGCGGGCAGTGGCCGGAACCGACTCGGATCTCAAAACGACACACACAGATGCCACTGATGAAGACAGAACTCCATGTTGACTTTGTTGTTGCTGCGAACCAATCGCAGCAGGCACTGCAGGAAGACGACACGCAGTCTGAATTAAAGCTTTGCAAAAACCAGAGATGGCATATGTGCCAGAAAATTCCTATCGCTGAGTCTCTACTTTTTTTTTCTTTTTTTTTTAGTAAAATAAAGAAGTTTCTTTTAGAAGAGGAACAACAGGACGAGTGCTCAAACCTTTGGCTGTTCACTCAGCTGTACCCAACAGGTTAAAAGCGTACCAGCAGCACTAAAACAGGTTGCTTTTTGTGACCAAGACCCTCTTTCCTCTTGGCCTCCATCTTTCCTCCCTCGGCTCTGACAAGCTCTCACTTGTGTTGGTTTGGAACAGAAAAACCATTGTGCGTTCTACTGGAAACAATGCCTGCTGTTTTGCTGAAGGGGGTCAAAAACACACATAAGCTCACTTTGTCCCCTTTTGTTCGCAGTGGATTCACGTCATGGAACAGGCTGCAACGCCAGCGAGGCAGACGGGACCGACCAAAAAAACACAGAGCCCAGAATGTAGTGGTGCAGCCGCCAAATTGGGACTTTGATTACCACTTGAACTTCTTGTCATCAGCTGAACAAACATCTGAAATAATACACACAATTACTTTTGACTCCACAGAAAAAGGGAATATCTTTTACCACGAATAAAGCGGTGATGACAGCAGAGACTCCTTCAGGGTTACATCTGGTTTTAGTATTTCCCCCTGCAGCTACAAAAGGTAAGTGTGTAGACTTTAGCGACGAGGAATGATAGACAATACAATAGCCCACCGAATGACTGGAAGCTGCTTAAAAGAAAGGCTATTTTTCCACAAAATGGCATGGCATTTAACTGAATTTAAGTTGCTAATGAGGAAAGAGGAGAAGAGAGAGAGAGGAAAAAAAGAAAAAAAGATCCAAAGACCCAAATCAAAGGTTTCAAGTTCAAAATAAATAAAAAAATGTCATCAGGGTTTGAAGTGATTTACTAACCAGGCAGAACAAGGACTGTCAAGCTCGCTTGCATGCTTTTCTATTGATAGAGTTATTTACTGAATAAATGTTAAGCTGACAAAGGCCTCCTCCGCGCCGGAGTAGCAACCAGCTTACACATTCAAATTTATACAGTCGCGCCAGTTTTGCCTGCAACTGTTTGTGTGCAGTGTAACCATTTTCCACCCCTTGCATTATTGTGCAAATTGAAAAGCCACGGAGAGCCCGCGCGCACGCAAACACACACCAGACGAGGTGCGGCAGGCGATTTGAGTGATGGGCGGCATAGGTGTGTATGTGCTTGACTATCTTTCAGTGTCCTGGCGAGCAGAAAGGGGGGGGGAAATATGATTATTCAGTGGGAGGGCAGGCGGAGGGGGAGAATAGTTTCATCAACACCTGGAGCAGCTAAATGGAAACAGGAGGTTTTATGCCTGTAGAGACAGCCTACCTCTGCTGCTCGAAAACAATTAAGCAGGAAGCTGGAATACGACACCCTGAACTCTCTTTTCTCTGTTGCTTTATAACTCTTTACCCTCAGGATTGTGTCTGCGTGTGCGTGTCAGTGTGTGTCTGCTCTGGCTGCTCTTTTCACACCAGAGGCCTACTTTAAAGATCTGGTGGGCAGCCGTGTCGAAGGCCAGCTGAAGGAGAGGGAAGGTATTCACCCCCGCAACGTGTCTCATTAATAAGCTGATAAAGGGAGAGTTGAGGACTCATTTGCCTCCGTGTTGGGAAGAAATGGATGTTCGTCTCCCACATGGCAGCAGATAGACTCCCAGTCCTTGCTCTACATGCCGGGACTTCAGATCGGATGAAATCTAGCATCATGTGTGTCTTAGTCTTTAAAAGCAAAACGTTTCAGAATAATTTTACCTGTTGTGTTTTTTTTTTTTTCTTTTACTTCTAGATGGTAAAAATCAAGGCATCAAACTGTCGAAAAAAATAGCAATCCACATTTTAGCCTGTAAAAACTGAGTAACTGAATTTATCAGGGTATAAAAATGTATCTGTTAGTAAATTGTCACTGTGACACAGGTGGATGAAATACATATTTCAACTAATATAACAAAAATTACATGGATATTTAGTAAAGCAAACATATAATCCTTCAAACTCCATATGTTATGTAATATACTAAAAATGTATCTGTCCTGCTGTTTTCCATGTCATGGTAATCTCATGTTCTTCATGTGTGTCTTGGTCTATAGTTTTCTTTGCAGATGATACAGAGACATTTGTAATACGAAAAATTGCAGTCGATGACAAAGAAGGCCGATTCTGTAACAGAAAATCTAGACAGCTGCACTATTTTTGTGCACATGTTATGAAGCTCTTTGTAACAAAACAAAAAGGACAATTTTAGGTCTGCATATTGTATATTGAGTCTGGTAGTTCAAAACTAACTTGCAATCCGGAGATAACCTTCATCCATGTTGTTTTAGTTGAGTAAGTTCACAGGAAAATATCCATTTAAGTTTAGTAGCTCTTCACTCTCTTTGCTTATGAAAAATAAAGTCAGAAAAATAAGTTTACATTTGAAATACTTGCTAATAGCCTGTATGTCTATCGGCAACCCTTGCGAACAAATCCTCTTTTGAAGACGTTAACTCTGCTTGAAGTGCAAAGCTTAGAAAGGACAATATGTACCATTCATCCATGGCCAGGGACTGTAAGTGTCATCTTTTTCTAACATACAGCTGCTTTGATTTCAACTTTGAAGATGATTTAAAACCTTGTCTGACAAATGACAAAAAAAAAAAAAAGATTCTTTGATATTTGGTAGACTAATGGTGACACATCTAGAGTTCACCTCCGGTGTAGTGATGTGGTGACTTGTTCCAGATTATGTACGTCAAATTAAAGTGCAACAGTTTCGTTTCAGTTTTGTCTACCGTAAATGTGGTTGTAAAAAAAAAAAAAAAGAAGAAGAAAATCAGGGAGAAAAAAAAATGTTTCAAAATAGCTCATAATGACTCAACTTCAGAATGCTCATTAATAAGCTCCACAAGCAATTCTTCTATAGAAAGGACCTCCTAAAACTATTATGAGATATCTGTATTGTAGTCTTCAGTCTCTGTTTAGGAAGAAAAATGTGTGTGTGGGGGGGGGGGGGGGGTTTGCTCATAGTTGTATCCAGGCGGCTTAATAAACAGAGCCGCACTGATTTTATGTATTCAGTAAGTGTTCAATCAAAAGCCATCTGTGCAAATTATTCTGTAAGTGTATCTATAAATAGTGGAGTATTTAAACTACATGGGACTGAAGCTGCTGCTGAGCTATGCAGCTAAGAGATGCAGTGTGCAAACAGAAGCTTGGCACAGTTCTGTTTATGTTCTCTCCTTCTCACACTATGCCCGATTTCTTTATTGACTCAACAACTGGCCTTGTGCTTGTGTGTGTGTGTGTGTGTGTGTGTGTGTGTGTGTGTGTGTGCGTGTGCGTGTGGTGCTTGTGTGTGTGTCATTTTGATCACGTTCCACGCTCTGGGTAAAAGCCCCCGCTGGTTCTAAGGTGCGTGTCCTAATTTCTGACGCACTGACAAAGTGGCCTGTTTGCAAAAAAAAAAAAAAAAGGGAGCAGATGCATTTTATTGCCTTTGATCTATGGGTAAACAACCTACAGATTAGAAGGGGAGAAAAAAGGAAAGAGATGCACAGAGACTTTCTGCATAGAGGGAAGGAACAAACTGGGTCTTGTTGCTGGCAGATCCGACAGACATATCGCTCTTGGTGACGGAGCTTAACTTGTCCTTGCAGATTTTCACTGCGCTGGCCTTATTTTATATCCCGTTTCATTTCAAACACAAGCTTCCTTTTGGTTCTGCTGAGCACAAAGCCTCTCCATACCGGCTTCCATAGAATCGCAGAGGATTTCTAAAGCGAATGTCTGAACTGGTGTAATGTTGAGTCTGTTAAATAGTGCTGAGTTCCACGGAACTAGAAGAATTACCTAGAGATCCACAAAGAAATCAATGAGCCCTTAAATCACCTCAGTGAGGTGTTGAGTACAGAGAACATTGCAGAGGGAGCCTATAAAACTATTATGAACTTTAACTGCAAAAGACTGTTTTCTGAGATCCGTTGAGAAATGAACTGGCTGGTCGGAGAGTGAAAAGTCTGACCTGTTTTTGATCAATGAATGAACCGTATTCAATATAAAGACCTGAACCGCCTGCAAATACTTCAGGCAGTTTTTAGAAATGCTAATAACTGCCTGTTTTAATAGTTAAAACAAAAATCATGCCTTCTTAATATGCATTAATACACACAGTGGAAACAGTGTTAGTGCTAGCACAGAAGCTAACATTTACAGTCTTCCTTATGTCTGCTCTTGGGGTTACAGCCAATCTATACCACGGAAAATCAATAGTACTCCTGGATTAGCTGCTTGGCAAAAGCTAGATAATAGCACATCTAGTTTACTTGCATGCCGTTTCTGCAGAGGAGACTAGAACCAGAAGAACTAGAGCCATGCCTAGTCGTTTCAGATTACCAAATTGCATTTTCTTTCAAACATTTTAGGTGTGATCTTCAAAACATATCAGCAAATAAGACACATTTTCTACAAAGAATTTGAAGTTACGCTTTAAGCAAATACTGAACCATGAGCTGCCAATATTGTTTTCTGTATTTTCTGTAATATTGACATGCTGCCCGTAGGTCGTGAGAGAGTGAGATTTCTTAGGCTAGATGAGACAGACAAGTTGTTCTGCGTCAACTAATCATTAAATATGTTAGAATTGAAAGGCGTCAGCGTTAAGGTAAGGATCAATATTCTCCATGGAATCCACACAATGACTAGTTATTCTGAATAGCCACCCTAATCGCTACTTTGCAATGTTAAACTCTACAATCTTTTTATTCTTCTTTCAAAATATTGAAACAAAGCTCACTCACACATAGTGTCGTGCAAATAATTCATAAAGTAGCAAGGCCAGAAAACAATTTTGGAAAGCTGTTCGCATTAGTTTTCTTTTCTTTTTTTCTTTTTTTTTACAATTTTCTTCACAAACAGAAGTGAGAATCAGGAAAAAATTGGCATCAGCAGATGATATGAAGATATTTCTGTCTCAATTCCCTCCTCTTGAGCAAGACATCAAAGCCAGATTTTCATGTTTTCAATATTTCACTAAAGCTTGTTTTCCACTGATGCCTGAAGTAGGATTGCCTTGTCAAGGAGCATCGCTAGTTTCCTTCTACAACCCAGCTCACTGACTACGGCTCTACATCAACTGTAGTAAATGTATTATTGATGCACAGTTGCTTTCAGAACCAAATCAGCCATCCCAATCTCTGCACATATCTCTGGCATGCAAACTGCCCAGAATATCACAAAGGGGTTAGTCAGTGAAATATCGGTTTTATTAATATGATACATCATGTTTGCAGTGTCAACCGATGCCGCTGAGTCATCGCCGAGCAACGTTGACAACTCCCCACACATGAGCTGATTTCACCCGTGCAACAAGCTGCTCTCGCCAAAAGGAAGTAGCTGCGATAAGGCCACTTAATTTGTTGCTAAGTGCCTTTTTGAACAAATTCCAGAAACCAAGTTGTTGTGAAGGAGTCTGCGGCTCCCTCTTTTTCTCACAGACCCAATGAAGGAGTGGAGGGACAAGGCTGAAAGACGAGCGACGCAAACAAACCAGATGGGTGAAGCAGATTGCCGTTTTTCCTGAGGCCAATCGTGCTGGGTGGTGTTTTCCTTCCAATGATGGGAAGGTTTTTAACTCTACTGTCACCGTGTGCTTGCTCTGCTGATTCCAATTGTGATGCTGTATCTTGACCCAACTAAAACAATGTTCTGTTATGCTAAGTAACGCCAATTAAACCTTTCAACTGATCAAAACAAAAGATACCCACAGATTGTAAAAAGTAACCAGCCTGTTACCAAGGTGCAAAGGGTTCTTAAAGAGATACCTCCAATAAATTGTTCCTCATGTGTAATATTTCTTGTTTTGAAGAACATTTTACTGGAAAGTTTATGTTTTAATTCATGACTCTTTTCTGTATCTGTTGTCTTGAAATCTTAATTGGAAAGAAAGAAAGAAAGAAAGAAAGAAAGAAAGAAAGAAAGAAAGAAAGAAAGAAAGAAAGAAAGAAAGAAAGAAAGAAAGAAAGAAAGAAAGAAAGAAAGGCACTCCAAGAACCTGCTGCTGCTGCTCATTGCAGGTCAGCTGGGTGAACAGGAGATCAGGTTACTTCATGTATTTATACAACATTACAGTTTAACTCCTAAATCCTTGCAAACAGCAAACATTTACACTTAAGTCTAACTGAAGTGTACATGTTTTATAAAAATAAAACAGGAGTTGGTGCTAAAACACCATTATAATCACATGCTGTGATTATAATGTGTCTTAAAAATACCTAATTTATCACATATCAAAAGCTAGAGCTGGAAAACGGGCCACAGCTTTCCTCTGAAATGTTCCAATTTACAGTCGAACGTCCTCTGAAAAGAATCCATCATTCAAAATCGAAGAACTGCATCGCTGCCGACTTATCGCAAGCAGACACCGCTGACCATCAAAATCAGGGAAACCTCCCACACAGTGACAAACACGCAGTCCCACGGCTTCCTGCATGTCAGCAAACGACAAACTCCTCCTCAAACGCTACACCTGCAAAGCACCGATTCAGACAGCGCGCCTCATTCTGACAGGAAAACCCGAGCATGGCAGCTCAGCCTGGAGTTGTCAGGCAAAGCTCACGCAGACGCTGAATGGAACAGAAGTGGGAGTGGGGAAAAACAGAGGAATTCCACGTTGCATAAGCGGTCCCTTATCTAAGCTCTATTATCTTGGCCACGGCAGGGCTGCCAAAGCTTTCGTACAAACCACCGAAGCAACAATCCTTATTTGGCTTCGCTCGCCACACAGACAATTACCATACCCGACAAACAATGAGCTGTAATAAATGGCATCCTAGCATTTCTCTGTGTAACGTTTCAGACAGGGTGCTGAGCAACTGTTGTCACCATATAAAGACTATTCCCCTCTGAGCTGGTATTGATAGCGAGTGTTGGTAGCAGAGGCACATGTCGACAACTGTTACCGCTAATTACTTTCACACCAAGAGCGATCTATTAAGAAAACATGCAGAAAGACTCTGTGCAATGTCACGACTGTGTGAGTCATGCCTTTGAAGAAAGGGAAAAACACAACAAAACAACAAAACGGCCCTCTCTCTCAAAACACCAAATGGACCACATGGACTGGAGGATGGTTTTGCAAACTCCATGCTGTTTCGGATTAGATGAGAGGCCTACCGCACTAACCATGTTGCAGAATCATTGATGGACCTGAAAACCCTTTGAACTGGAGACTTAAAGGAAAATAAAAGTTACTCTCTTATCTTTATTGTAGAGTGTACTGGATTTGGGTTTGTCAGTTCTGGATGCCGTTTCCCAAAATCCAGTAGATTTGCAGCCTTATTTTCCAAGTTAAAAAGAGGTGATAGTTACTTGTGTGCTTAGTGTTCGACAGCAGACAGCTTAAGCCACTTTCTGACATGCCGTCATACATTAGCTGAACACACTGGGATCGTGTTTGAATTTCCCACTGGGGCTTTTACCTTGTATTTTACCACTCCAGCTAGAGTGAGTTGGAATTAGTGATGCACAGTAGCGGTGCACTGACTGCAGTTTTGTTTTCGCTCATTGACATTTAAAAACCCTGACTTGTTGTTTTCGATTTTGGCTGATACCGATTGTTTTTATTTTCTTTCTGAAAGTCGCTAACTATAACAGCAAAAGTTGTTGAAAGCGGGATGACTATGAACTGCAAAAGTGCAGAGTTGACAAAGGCTGATATTCAGACCTTTGCGGAGGTAAATAAGATCGGTGGATAAGCTTGGCTTCATATCCAAGTATCCAAAAATGTAAAAAATGTTGATTTTTCTGTCGGACATTTTGTTAATACACCCCTTATACACGACACGCAGTTCACTTTAAGGCAAAATCAAACCTGAAAGGCTACATTTACATGACAGTGTATGTGTTGTGCACAGTATTAAAGTGAGTTGGAGTGTTAATTGTTTCTAATTCTTTCTAAAACAGTACATTAAACAGCTGATTGGTTCAGGACATGTTCAAATGAGTACGGTCCAACAAAGGACTGTTTTTTTGCAAATTAGCCTGTGGCCAGAAAACCTTCATGCATAACAATAACTGCTTGTTTTTATCAGGTGATATTGCTTACTGTGTGGTCCTAAATTAAATAAAGTAGAATTGAATAAAAAAAAAAAAAAACATATTTCCTTATGTCAATAGTCTGTTAAACCTATGCAGCTGTAACTTTGGCAGTAGAACCCTTATTCTTTAGCTAACTCCAACTAAATAGAAAAAGCTTTTTTAGCTGCTTCCATTCACCGTCCGGTTTAATATGCTCGGTAATTTTTTGCTTCGGTAACATGCTGAGTGAATTACTTCAACCAGGAACATTTTCAGGGGTGAATTTCATTCCTTGGTCATTTTTCTTTTACCTTAATAAATGCTTTATACATGAAGGTTGGTAATAATGACCCTATGGTCTTTTTGATCAAAAATAATTACGTTGTAATTTGTTAAACGTTGAACTCTTATTTGCCGATGACACCGTCGTTTCCTCCAGTCAAGTTGGCTCAGATGTTATTTTCATAATGGCTCCTCTGGCTTAGACGTAGAATAAAAAATAGTTTAGTTTTTTTTATTTCACCATTTCCCTTTTTTTTTCTTTTTATTTTAAGTATTTGCCTTGGTTTGCAGGAGAGTTGTGCTGAAATCGTTAAAAACAACTTCTCCATATGCGCAGACAACTCGGCGAGCGAGACCAGTCAACAGAGCTTTGTGCTGAATGAGTCTCTCAGGCAGGTGGGGGGAAAAACATGACCTGCACTCGCACGCAAACAAAAATGTTGAAAAGAGACTCAAGTGATGTGAAGGCCGAGGCGAGCCGGGCTTCCAGAGCTCTCGCTTTTCTCTCCGTGAGCGAAGGACACGGCTGAAAAGAAAAACAGCCATTACTTAATGAGCCACTTAAAGGCTGCCCTCTCTATTTAGTTTTCATTATTTTCATGGTAAACCCTCCACTCGTCGGCTGCTCCAGCGGACAAGACCTGAATTGAATAACAACTAAAAATCACACGTGTGGAAAATACCTCCGCCGAGTGACAAATATGATTACCGCCGTTTCATTTTCAACTCATTTTCTTCTCCAAACTCTTGTTAACTCTCATTAACACCGTTTATTAACATGAGGGGAATCGGCGAGGCGAGGAACTGGAAAGGGCTGGTTGAAAGGTGGAAAAACTGGGGTACAAATCAGCCGCAGATAATTACAGAAGAGGGGTGAGTGGGGGGGGAAAACGATCTGACAGCGTCGTCCTTAATCTACCGCAGACTCGGAGACAACATCTTAATCATAGTGTAATAACATCCTGTCATTCACCGCAATACAAAACACACAGGCAGGAAGATGGATGATGACACAGAACGACTGGCAGGAAATGGATAGATATAGACGTATACGTATAGTGCCTCAAACAAGCGACCCGCGTGCTTTGCGTGTGCCACGTAATGTGTGTCAGATGCATTGTCAAGGCTCAGCGTCTCCGCTACTCCTTTTAAGTGTCAGTAAATAAAGAGAGCTCTCTTTTGGAGTATTATTCTTTCAAAGAGCTGCAGCTCAAACTGTAAAGCGATACTTCAAAATTTGGCAGTGCAGGAGTAATGCCTCGGCAAAGGAGAGGCTGTCAGGATTTCCAGCTCTTTTGTTTTCGGCCTTGCAAAAACGAAGAACCCCAATTACATCCAATGAATTTAAATAACTAAATCTTTTTTATTTATGTGTGTTGGTTTAAACTCAAACAAGTGTGTCATTTTGTGGCCACTATTAAGAAAAAAAAACTTGCTGTGTGCAGCAGATTGCCTGTTTGCTGTATTTATTGCCAGAATATGGGCACACTTTCTAAGCTGGATGTTCTGCAAACATATTAATACCACCACTATTATGTTTTGTGACATTCCTTTCCAAAAGTTTAGTCTACGTCCTTTAGATGTATAGGACCAAAAACATATCGGTTCTGAAATTAGAGAAACATCATTAATGGCTTAATAATATGTCTTACCAATAAAATCCTGAGATGTGTGGCCCGGCTGTCTTCTTTACTTTGGTGGTTCTAACAACAAAAACAAGTGAAAAATCTGCCTCACAAAATGTTCAGATAATAAATAAATAAAGGTGTGTTATTTAATCTTTTTGTAACTTCAAATGCTCTAGATGAGCTGCAGTGATTGGTGGCTCAGGTTGGAGAATTTATGAAGGCAGCCATTTTTGAAAGAAAAGCTGCACTAAAATCAAAGCATACATCAAAGTCCAGTCCTGAATTCATTTGAGACAACATTTTAAAAACAACATTCCTCCCAGATGTGCAAAGCTGGTCAAAACAAACGTCAAACGACTGCACCAAATTGCTGCTGAAATCGTTGAATGCCACACTTTTCCTATTTTTGTCTTATTCACCAAGAGCCCTGAAAGCAATGCACTGGTTTTCTACTATTACACAATTATTCACTACATTCTGTTGGCTTGTCACTTAAACTTCTAACATTACTCACTGAAACCTGTGGTCACAACATGACATGATGTGTGTGCCCTCAAGGGGTATAAATAACATTTCAAAGCAGTGCTACGTGTCTGACGTGACGTTTATACATGTGCTCCAAAACTATGTAGAGTGAGCCAAAAACTTCTCAAATCATTTTTTTATTACTATTATTTTCATTTTCATCATTTCTGGCTGAGAGTAAATTTGACCTTTAAATCAGATTTTTAAAAAAAAATAAAAAAAAAGAGCATATTTGAAAAAAAAAAAAAAAAAAGAAAGAAAGAAACATGGCCGCAGTTTGTTTTCTTTCACTTTTCAGCCGGTGCTTCTGAGCCAGACTGAGCCTCCCATATTTTCACAGCGAGGTTTAGTTGTAAGTGGTGGTTGTGCTTCCATATCCACATCCTCACACTTTCACAACACACTAGACCCTTTCTTGAGTGGATATATTTAGGTCACTGGTCGATGGCTCGAACAGAAGCACGGAGGAAGTCCAATGTTGACTGTGTGTTTGAGAGAGAGAGGGAGGGACAGAAAGAGAGGGAATGTGACCGTGCATTTATCAACCGTGCTGTTGCCTACAGCGTGTGACAGTTAGAGAGAGAGCTGGGGCCCGTGGACGTCCCACTAGCATTAAGAAAGCTCTCTCTGTGGGATGCGTCAGCCAATGAGCAGCCCCAGCCTCGGGGGGGGGGGGCTGCCTTGTTAATTAAAGCCGGAGTTGTTTGTCAGCGCCGGCATATGATGCACAGTGCTATCACTGTTGGGGGGGAAAGAGTGAGAACGCGAAGCAAGATTGCTGCAACCCCTGCAACAAATCTGCTGCCTCACCATGAAAGGCAAGACATCTCAGTACAGCGAGGCGGGCGGCCGAGGATTGGAGCGGCTGCGACCAGTTTGTCCTCAAGTGGCAATCAGTGGAGAAACGCTACACAGACTGTGGGGAGGACGGGGTGTGAAATTATTAGATTTTTCAGGCGGTTTTAAGATACCTGTAACCCAAACATCTCGAAACGGCGCCACCTTCAGCTTGAGCGCAGGTACGGCCGAGGTGACGTGTAATGTGCCAGCCTCGTTTTATCAGTGGTGATAATTTGCCCCCCGGACTGAATTCATTGTTTACTGCAACAGGACACCGACTTTCAGTCCCGATTTGTTTTTCTTTTGTTTGTTTGGGCTTTTTTTAAACTGTAGTTATGCGAAGCTGTGCACTCCATCTAGGCTCCCAGTGCATTTGGAGAAGGAACATTACACATCATCCACCATGCTTAGCAGGCTTTATGTGTTTTTCCACATCATCATCAGTTTTCCACACCACACTGGTCACTTGGCTGTTCTGGTCAGCCGAGTGACCAGAACACATAACATCTTGTCCTTGCTTGGTCGCAAATCATGAGTGACACGGCGCTGGACGCAAATTTGGGTCTGTGACTCATGTGACCTTAACAGTCCCATTAGTGACTTTAATTGTCGTATGAGTTTCAGTTTTTGAACTACAATTTATGAGCCTGAAAGTTAAAAACTACGTTCAGAACCGAAGAAGCAGTCTGGATGAAAGATGCTTTCTGTTCAAACACTTACGATGACTAAGAATCTAATCCAATGATTAGAACCCATTTGTTCCAATGCTGTAAAACGATGTATTACGGCAATAAAATAACGCTTTTGATGCATTTGATGCTAGGTATGGGAATTTATATTGCTTATTGTTTACTTGTAGAGTGAAGAATTCCTTTCCATGATAAGAATTTTGATTGTAACAACTTTGAATGCTGTAGTTTTGGGGGTTTTTTAAAGAAAAATAGCTAAGATTATTTGAGATTATTTTTAATATTTCCTCAACTGCTGGTTCAATATGACCATATTTAATATCAATAAACTCAAAAGTATGATAAATGCTGTTATTTACATATTTTAGTTATAATAATAACTATTTTTAAGTTATGGTGACCTTGGGAAGCCAATTTTGAAATAGGTATGTTCTTTAAGAACAATGTTTGTAAATTTTGACAGCAGTGACATGCATTTACCTAAAAAACAAAAACTACAAATAATAAGAAACATAATATTCTACTGTCACTTTTATTATCACAATAAATACCCAAAAACATAATTGTATAATTTTAAGGTTGCATCACATTTTATAGTCATGTCACATTGTGAACGTATCACCAAATAAGCACCACAACTTTCACAGTCCATCTATGCCTCACTGCTAACCCCAGCACTAAAATCATGTGAAGTTATGTCGTGGCATTCCTCACATCAGCATGATGGATGCTTGAAACTGAAAGGAAAAATGACAGTAACACTTCCTTTCTGATTCATTACAGTAATACAGTAATAAATATTGGGGCAATGTGGTTCCAAAATTCCCCAAAATGTTCAGTTAATTTGATTGAAAAACCAACAAAATGATGAAACAAATAATCAGTAGAAAACTGTGAAATCCCCTCCTTTGATCCTACTACACATGGACTCTTCAGATGAGGAAAGCATCAAAAGTGCAGCAAATACTTCTAAGACATAACAGGACTTGATCGTCCACAAATTTTCTCTCATTTACATTTGCACAAGTTGTTTTCTTAATAGAGCACCATTGAAATGCTACATAAATAAACCGTTTCCCAAATGCCGCTGGCCAAAGTGTTGCATTCAAAAAGCACCAAACAATAAGCCAAACCTAAAAAAACAAATTGCAAGCACAATAAGAGAAACAGAGGCCCAAAGGAAAACTAAAAAAACTAACGGTTATTGAAGCCGGACAAAATATCAAATTGTAATTGTTATCAAAATATCAATGACTGCAGTTGCACAAGTTTGATTTTTTTTTCTCTCTCCACTGAATAAAATACAAAACTGTGAGATTACATCACTGCAATGAAAGCTGTATTTTGAAACTTTTTACACGCCATCACCCGGGGCGTCAATAAACGTTTGCCCCCCCCCCCCTCACTATGTCTTTCATGTAAAAAGGTAATGTTCTTACTTGAACTGTCATCTGCTGAGTGCAAGCTGAACTGTGATGATAGATAATAGCTAACAAGTGGTGTTATCTGCGTGCTAACAACAGTGTCAGTATTTCAGGTGGAAATCTGCTCCCTGGAGGACTTCAAAGCACCTAATTAAATCTGAGAAAACACGCCCGTAAAGAGGTTCGCTGCCGCCGCGGATTCATGCAGTAACATATGGACTGAAGACAGTAGAACAGAAACTCCCAGCTTCTCAAACAGCTCCTTCCAAGCTCCCCCTCAGGCAAAGGACTTAATTTGTCCATTGTGCACAGAAGAGCTGCCAAGAGCAGATGACGATTAGTGTGCAAAACTGTAGGCAAACACAGACGTGAGGAAGAAAAGTCTTTATCTACAGATCCTAAATACAGTCATGACCTATGAGCTTGTTTTACGGCAAGAACACCTCGCCCTGTTCCAAATGTTACCACAGTGTCTGACTTGAATCCCCATGTAAAATCACGCTGTGGAATAACAATAATAATAATAATAATAATAATAATAATAATAATAATAAAGAACCCCAAACAAATCTGTGAATTCATGTAGAAGCAGACGAACAGAAGGATTGTAGGATTAGAGAGCGAGAGGAGATTTACAACTTCAGAGTCACACACACATCAAATGGAGCAAATAAAACATCTTATTAATACTGTGACAGATGGATAATTGTGTCATTTCCATTATCCGCTCACTTGTTTGATACCCACTGGGAGGCTTTAAGCTGCAGCTGGTAATTATTTTACAGCACTGCTGTAAGGTGACAAACTATCCAGGAAGTGTCCAGGAAATTGCTCTTCCAGAAACTGGAATAACTCCCAAATGTGGATCATTCTAATTTATGGTCCAAATTGTTTCCTTTAGGCTATTTTGCAGTAGATTGGGGGAGAGAAAGGGGTTGTTCACTGAGCAATTTCAGTACACTGATAGTAAAATACTCTCTCATCTCAATTTTTTTTTTTTTTTTTTAAAGGAAGCACATAACCTTTGCCGAGGATCAGTAGCTGCACATTTCTCTCCCCCAGAAACCAACGGAAGCAGAATACCTCCACAGGAACCATCGCTAACAATTTTTTTTTTTTCTTTCTGAGTGGTGTGAGAAAGTGTGACAAACTACCACGGCTGTGCATGTACAGTCGATTTGCACAGGTAAGTAAGCGGCTCTCCTATGTGAAGCCGGGGAATTCAAAGCAAATAAACACGACGTAATCAAATGCAGCTGTGGCTATAAATTGCTCCGGGCTGCAATGAAATGGGTTATGGGGGAGCAGGCGAGACCACCGTACCGCCTGAGTCCCATCAGTGCAGAGATGAAATACCAACAACAAGGAGGAACAGAGGATTTTTAGAGCCAAAGTGCTTTAGAGAAAAACCCATAATCTGCAGAGAAGCACACATAGCTGAGGAAAGGTTACTCTGACAACTTGCACAGACGTTAAAGATACACAGACACTGAGATTTGTTTTACTGTAAGGAAAGATATAAAGTCCAACTTTAAATTTCAATACAATTAAGAGGATGGATGTGGAAAAGCATATCAAGTCCAAGTCCTCTTAAGTAGTCCCATGAGTCCCTTGAGGTTGAGTGTGTGTGGAGTGTGTGCGGAGTGTGTGTGTCATGATGTGGGCCTGTTTCTCATCCAAATGCCCTGAAAACCTTCTTGGACTCTGTAGGTGGTAAACTCTGAAGTAGTCCCTTAAGGTGACTCGGAGAAAAGACTATATTCACACAGCAGGCAGACGCGATCCAAATTGGGACTTTTTTTTTTTTTTTTTTCCTATATCCGACTTTTCCACAGCAAGTTGAACGGCACAGTTACGATCTTTTCATCCCTCCTCCCCAAAGGAAAACACATTTGAACTGCTTCCACATGTGTATCTTATAGTTTTCAAAGCGCCTGCAGTCTGAACCGTCATGTCGCATTTAATCAGACATTTACACCGTTGACATGAGACGCGTCGAAGAAGCCGGACCAGATGTAAATCATGATTAGAAAATTATGAAGGAAGTCTACGCCACTGACGCGCATCACGTCACAATCCCACCCCTCTCGGCTCTGACTGCACATCCAGACAGTGGCAGTCAATGTCCCACAAAAGGCCTTCACAAAAGCATCGGTGTATAATTCAAAGATGGAGGTTCCCTGATTTTTACACGTAGATCTAAACACACCGGCGCTGGCCGTCAGTCACCTCGAAGAGGTTAAGAGCGGCACACAGCAGCTCAACGGTGGCCATGCTGGCTTACTGGAGCGTGATGCAATAAGTCAGAGCTTTTCCCCGGCTGCCGTGTCCTCCTCATAATTGATGGGTAATTAGCGCAGGTAGTGTAGGTCATGAGTTGCACTCGAGCATGCAGCGAGCAGGTGACAGCATGAGTCACGGCCGATGACGCCGTGCCTCCGGAGGACGCGGACTTTTTCATTTTCCGCTCACGCTGCGGCGCAGACAAACGGCGGCGTTTTTCTCGCGTTCGGCGAACGGGGAGATGAAAGCCGGCACGAAGTGAGTGAACGCGCTCGCTCCGTCTCCCCACACACGCACACGAATCAAAGGGCGCTAAAAAGCTTATTTTAATTTCACCGGATCCGGCAGCACCCTTTAATAAGCGCACTCCATTTGCATGCAAATCAGACCAATTACCAGCAAGTAGCTGGGATGCAAGTATCATTTCACATAGAGCCATATCATGCCTCATTTGCTTAGCCTTGAAACATAAGCTTCTATGTACAGCAGAGCGCACTGTTACTCTCTGTGTTCACTCAACACTGATTTAGCACTTGACTAAGAAAACTATTATTGCTGGTAAATGTGTAAAACAGAAACTGGATAATTATCTGGCTTCACGTCCCCCAGCGCCAGCCAGTATCTCCTTTCATTTGAAGATAAAGCCCTCAGAAGAAACCTATTCAGAGACACAATCTCTGCTGCAGCGAGGTACTCGGCTGGCGTGAAACTCGGGGAAACTAAAATGACAACTGCATGAGAGCCGACGTAAGAAGATTACCAACAGAGCATGAATTTCACCCGCGTCCTAGCAGACAGGGCCAGTCGGAGGCACTTCGCCGCGTTTGACTTTAAAGTCTCTCTCTCGCGCTCTCAGCCAGAAGTGGTGTCCATAAAACCCAAAAGGGTAGAAATACTCGACACAACACTGCGTGAAGGCGTGTCTGTTGAAACAAAGTTATCTGGGGGTGTGGGGGGGGGGGGAACAAGAGCTTTTATTTGTCTCTTATTGTGGACGTCAAACGATGCATCGATGTAAATCATCAAAGAAATCAGGACTTTCTGCCATTTTTGTACCAAAAAAAGGCTTTTACTGGCTAATGCCGATTTATGCTCTACTTGTAGTTGATTTTCTTTACTGGTTATCTCAAATTTAACAAATATGGGCTATAAAAGTTCTTAAAGATGCCATTAAAAGGCATGTTTTGCCGATCACCAGCCGGAACAAATCAGTGACAAATTGTCCGATTTTAGTCGCTGGCCGATCAATTGGTGCACCTACATATCTTCAACATCCCCACACCAACTTTTTCCGATTACATCCATTTGCATCAGAAACAGGGACACAGTCGCAGTATTGCCGTGTGTTTGATGGAGCAGTCACTGGGGAATATTGTTAACATTGTGAAAGAAAGACTGACTGATAACAGGATTCACATTTCAAATGGTTTTTAGCATTGTATAATGGCTTATTTTGGTCAGAACTACAAAAACACTACTTTCTGTATATGAATCCTTATTTAACTTTGAGATTTTCAAAAGGCTACCAACATGTATAAATCAAAAATGTTCCATGAAAGATTTTTACTGAAAATTTAATAGGATAAACAGAACAGTGGTGCAGTATATTTTTTAGCCTTCCTGTTATTTCTTCAAGTACTGCTCTCTCTCTGCCTTGCAGCCGAATTAAACCAGAAACACATGATGTGACGGTTTCTTTGTAAAGAGCTTCGGAGACTTATCTGGGTTCATTTTAATACTAAAAATATTTACCTTTGACCAGCCCCAGCGCCAATGGGCGGCCATTGGTGGCCATTGCTCGCCCAGAGTTAGCCTTGCCCCACCTCGACTGGAAACTGTTTGTTGTTTTAACCTTAAAGTGGCCAACTCTCTACAGTAGGGGCTTCCGCACTTCCCACATCTGTGCCTCCTGTTACTTTTTTCAGCAGTTAAAAGTATGTAATCCGCTGATGACTGCTTTTTCGAGCCGCCTTTAAACGCAACATGAGCGCTAAGACGCTAGCCGTGTTTACACCTGTTCGGCAGCGAAGGCAACCTGCTGCTCAGGTTTGTGTTAGAATCATGGTAACAAACCAGTAAAACGAAAAAGAACTTTGCATAGTTTCTCTCCCCAAGCCAAGCGACTGAGATGAGTAATGCTGCTGGACACAGGTGTTAGCAAAAAGATGACCAGCGAACACCAACACGCCACTTTAAGCTTTTTTGTAAAAAAGGAACTTATAAAAGTAGTTTTACTGCACTGTAGCTTTTCCTTTTACTTGAGTAACATTGTTATTGCTACATGGATTCATTTTGCCCCCCAGAAATAAACCAACTCGTCTTAGTACTTAGTACCAACTTCCACATAAACAGTAGCTACACTTGTTGACATAATCGCGAACCAGAGCGAGTTTTCAACTTGCCAGCCTCCAGTCTGGGGTGTTCAGGGAAAACTAGCAGATGTCTCGGTACATTTTGACTCAAAACAAATCTATGTAACCACTGCTGACCCACAGCTGCTGAACTTTACAGATGGGAGGTAGGAAACTGATGATGCAGCTTCAGCTGAGTGAAGCGTGAGCGTGGACAACTGGTTGAGCAAATCTGACTAAGCTGCATGTAGGAAGCAGGTGTGCTTATGACCGTCACTCTATGGGATTGCAGCTCTGAACCGTGCCAAGAAGCAAAAGAATATGGCAGTTTAAAAAAAAAGAAAAAGAAAAGAAAAAAACTCAAATGAATAAACAGTGAAAGGTGTCAGGAGGAGAAACCTCCTTTTCTGACACCCAGCACACCAGAGAGTAATGATAGGAACAGACTTATCAGCACATGGTGTATCAGGCTGTAACAGATTAACCCCGCAGTAGGCAGTTTATCAAAGGGCACAATGTCAAGAGCACACTGATAGCTGGTAGTGAATGAGAATATGAAGCAACACATCAGCCACAGCCAAAAGTGACAGGACAACATGTTTGTATTTTTCTTCCCCTCAATAAAACAGATGCTTTCAATAATTAACCGCTCAGACACAAAACTTCTAAGACTCAATAAACCAGACAGATGCTGTAGCTGCAAAACATTTTTTTATTTTTTTTTCCCCTCTTTCCTTTTTTATGTCAGCACAGACCTGGAAGCCCCCCAAAACAAACAGATATGGACCCACACAGCTGTCAGCAGCCCTGAGGAATCATCATCAAACCAATGGCTGGTCCAGCCTATCAGCTGACATGGAGAGTCCAGGCTCTAACCTGGCGTCATTTCAAAGAAATGAATGACAAATTAGATCAGACTTCACCCTCAGTGCCCCCCCCCCCCCTTCCACACACATACACACTTTTCGATAAGCATCACTGTTGATGAGCAGAAACACACAAAGGGAACTGATGCAGCTCCTCCTTACCTCCAGACGTTCCAGGCTGATGAAGCTGGCAATAGCAAATCCATCAATGATATCCTCCTCCTGCGAGCTGGACTCCCGTCTCTTCCTCCACGGGGGGCGCGGGGCTCTGGCGGCAGCTGCGGGGTGAGGCGTCTTTTTCGCGGCCGGAGAGGCGGCGTCTCTCCCGGGACTCTGTCCCTCCCTGTCCGAGCAGGAGGAGTTGGGCTCGGGGCTGCGGGCGTCTTTGCTCCCCGGCTCCCGCAACCTCCGCACCCTCTCCCGCTTGGCCCGGCATCTCCGACCCTGCTTCAGTTTCCCATCCATGTTATTGGAAAGAGCTTGCATGCAGTGTCAAAATAACAGGGGGGGAGGGGGGGGAGGGATGAGGGGGGTAGAAAAAGGAAAAAAAAGAAGAAGAGGAGGAGAAAAAAAAACTCCACAGGACGTGCACGCCCACAGACTCGCGGAACCGTATAATAACAAATAACACACTGGACTGAGAATTAGAGGCTGCGCTATAACGTGCGGATAGCACCGCGCGCGTGCGTGCGCGAGTACGCGCGCGCGAACATGCGCGCGTACGCTCGAGCGTGTGTGTGTGTGAGCGCGCGCGCGCGTGTGTGTGTTCGCGAAGGCGTCTGCGTGCGCTAGTGTGAATGGGAAGGCAGAAAAATAACGCCTGAAAACACTCAGTGACCTTGAGTACAAACCTCCCCGATTTTCCACTCCGGCGAAGGCAAATGTTCAAGTATCCCGCACGGTCAGCGAGGGGAGCGGGACGAAGCGGCGCGGACCCGCACGCTTTCCCGTCACGAATCCGCACGGCGTCGACGCGGCGTCCGTGAAAGCAGGTGCAAAACGGGCAAACTGGGGGGAAATCCGCGCGTTACAGCCGCCCCGCAACTTTTGTGGCACGGGGAATCATAGCCAGCGACGTTCGAGCCCGACCACGCAGCGTACCGCAGGCGGCGTAGAGGAATCATGTCGCTGGCCGTTGTTCTTTTCCGCCACCCCAGCCCATGATCCAGGGGCTGTCAAGACACGGAGAGGGGAGCTCGCGGGATACTAGCCGTCCGAGACGACACGTACGAGCGCGGCGAACGATCCCCGCACGCGACGCGTTGAGTTTTCAAGTGATATTCCTCCTCCTCGCTTCAGGGGGTAAAGAATCCCAAGTCTGAGAGAGCTGTACTTCTGCGCAATATTTCCACCAAGGAGGGAAGAAGAAGAAGAAGAAGAAGAAGAAGAAGAAGAAGAAGAAGGAGAAGAAGAAGAAGGAGGAAAAAAAAAATAAAATAACTCGAGCCGTCCGAATAAACCAACCATCCAGTGTGAAATCAAACTCCACAAGGCGATGAAGCGGTCTCTTCCAGCTCAGATAATGTTGAGTTTCCCCTATAAATCCACTCCAGTCCGTCCCCCTGGCTGCTCGGTTGGCTCACTGGCTCGTGGTATTTTCAATTCGCATAATAAGGCTTTGATATGTGTCCTTAAAGCGACAGGAGTGATTAAAATCTCCTCTCTCCTCCCCGCTCGTTCCCTTCATCCGAAATTAAGAGACGCACTCGAGCTTCAGAGAACCCACATAACTGACGTATTTCCGCCACCCCTGGCCTACAATTTACCAAAGGAAGGAAGCTCGTGTAAAAAGAACGAAAGAAAGGGGGGGGGGGAATCGTTGTTTGACACGGTTTGGATGTATTTTGTATGTCTGTGTGCCAAAGCAGATGCTACATCCAGGGGCGTTTCTAGAAATACACAATTGGGTTTTCACCTGGGGGCTGCTTGGGATCTTGGGGGTGGCTAATCAACTTCTACTGGGGTAGCTGCAGTATTTGGGTAATAAAAACTCACTTTATGCAAAGAACTAAACAATATGACATGAATACATAAACAAACCTCCCCAACCCCCCGGCTAAATGTTATTTCCTTCCTTAATTTGCATTAAAAACCCAGGGCTGTTGACATCAGCGTGTTAGTCCATTGATGCACGCGGTTAATCTGACAAGGTTAAAGCATTAATATTACATAATGCAGACGGGTTTGACCTAAACCTTTGTCTCCTCCAGAGGGTCACCAGGTTCACAACAGCGCGGTCTTGTGCTGCGGTCACTCGCATTTGCAAAAAGACGGGCGAGGACGGCACATCTCACTTCAAAAAAACAACATTTGTACGTTTGGATAAAATCGATTAATAAACTGTAGTTACTGCAAAGGTGAATCATTCTTCCAGTTCATGTCGTCAAAGTATCTAAACGACGATTGTATCGAAGCGACTGCTTTTAAACTGTCCTGAACGTAAAAACATGGATTGGTTTGAGAAATGAAAAGATTTTCTTTCACAATTCAAGATTACAAAGTTAAGCTATAGAGCGATTAATGTGGTTTAAAAATGTTACGTATCAAAACACATGCAGATGTGGAGTTTTCTTTTGGCAGCAGCATCAAGCTCTGTGGATGGAGCTCTGAGAGACCCTCACACCCCCCCCCCACTCCCTCACTGGAGACTCAACCAGCTAAGTCATGTGCTTCCCTACGACAGGTTATCACTTGTAGAAAATAGAATCACACACACACACACACGCATACACACGCGCTCAGACGCATCCATCATCAGACTGTGAAAGCTCCGTCTGCTGCTCTGCTAAAGTCGCCAACACAAAGTGTGCTCAGCCGCATTTTACTGGCCTGTAAAGGTCAACATTTCATGAGCGCGCTGTAAATAATTGAAACATATGCGTTGTCAGGCCGACCCTTGGATTAGGCTTTTTAGATTCATGTGCTTCTCGATCTGCAGCGCGGGAAACCTCCCCAGTGACTTCTGGGGAATCCTGTGCCGCTGCCAGGTTAAGGTATATCCTTTGGATCAGGAGTTAGGATAACGACGTTATGCAATCACTGCACTGTGTCATCTTGGGTTTCAGTTCTCTGCTGCGTCATGTCTCCACCCACGCTGCCATGGCTACTTCTGCAACGCTTTTCATTCTCTGTATGTGACATAGTCACAGGTCTGATGGAAACGTTTAGGAATGGCAGCAACAGATTAAAGTTTCTCTGAATCTCCTGGATGGGATCAAAGTGCCAACTCTAATGACTTTAGATCGATTTGCCACATTGTTACGGGATATTTTATTTATTTTTTTGTTCTTAGATTGAGTGTAGACATCTAATTTTCACTCATAAGTAAGAAAAAAAAATTTTTAAATAAATATCCCGTTTTGCAAATATCTGATTATGATTTGCACGATGCTCTCCTCAGCTGCAAGTCATTCATAAAACTCTGGATCTAAAGAAAGAAACTTCACTGATGGGCTTCTTTGCACTGTGTAAACTTGCTGTACCTCTTCCAGGTTGTTCACACCGTTTCAGTGAACGCGCTCTGCGTTCTGCAACAGAAACAATCACTCGTAATCTCCGGTGAAAGTGTCCCTCGCTGGGACTACCTCTCTGCTTTTAATGGAAAATACACAAGGGATGTAAACAAAACCTACAAAATCAGAGTCATTAAAGCAGAATGTGCTACGGATTAAATTGCTGTCCCCAAGGATACGTCGGTTCATTCATAAAGGCCTTGAGGAATATTAGTGACAAAAATACGTTTAGGCACATCTCTCCTACATTTAGAGACATGTCTCTCGGTTGTTGTTGCTGCAGCACAATATCTTGTCAGAATCACAAACGTAAACGTCTTTTATGCAAAATGTACAAACGAGACGGTGGTCAACTCTGAAGAATAACCTTTTGCAAGTGATCAGCCTATTAACTATGGACTTAAGAGAGTTTAAGGTGTTCTTTTCTGTCTTTTAATCATCAAATATGTCTTACATATTCAAAGTTATGTACATTTTGGTGAGTCGGTAACATACACTTAAAATGTCATCATTGGAGCAGTGTTCAAGTCGAAGAGGAAGATGTAAACACCTCCAGCACTCTGGTATTTTTATCACCCTGACTGCAAAGAAGAATCTCGTTTGCCTTGGCCACATTAAATGCCAAAGATGTTACCGTATAAAACGATTCAAGGGACTGTTTCCAGAATATGTCCTCATACACTAAAAGGATGTTTGCACAAATGTTTCCAGCACCAGCAGAATGTATTTTCTTTACTGCAGAGCAGGGATTTGAGCATCTTACAGCGGCCTGGTGCTCCACTGTGAAATCTCGAGGTATTGATTTCTCGGGAGCCAAGCATTTACAAAGGATATGGTGCGTATGTGTGAAAAGAATTTATTTTTTACTTTTTTTTAATTTTATTATCATTACTTTCCCTCAGATCCTTCATTTCTCAATCCCAGGCCTGTACAAAATACACACCGTCGGAAACACTGCATCTCATCGAAAAAAAATAACCTTAAGCCAGTCTTCGGCCCTGACCTCGGATTGAACGAATCCTTATCGTGGCCGTGGATGCAAACCCAAAAAGGAAAAAAAGGGAGACAATTCTGCCACTTATACATCATAAAAGCGTGACAGTCTCCCTCCCCCCATACCTCCGAGCACAGGCGCTTCTAAGCGTTTCAAAGAAACCAGTGTTTGAGTGACTCCAATGTGGGAGCTCAGAGCCTATAGCTGTGGATTAGACTCACGGCAAATAGTAGCATGGAAGAAACAGAGGTAATCTCTTCCCTCTCCCTCGCAGCCCTCTCTCCATACCTGGTCCTCCCGATTTTTTTTTTAAGCTCCTTACTGAATTAGTTCTCGCAAAGCTGCTCACACAGAGAGGGGTTTATTCACAGTGGGGGAAAAAAAAAAACGACAGGAAAACAAGACCCTTCGCCGGTTTGAATATTGACAAGTTGCTCACCTACCCAGTTGCTATTCTCCACAGCAACCGAGGGAGAAAGATGGAGGTTCGTACTCTAAACCAAAAAGGAAATACGACATCTAACATCTCTATGTTTGTTTATACTCAGATACACAGCATAATCAGATGTGAATTAAAAAAGAAAAAAAAAAACAATCTCATTATCCCCACTTGCTCAATGTAGTCCTTGGTATAATCACCCACAGTACATCACACAGTACTCTATCTACCCGACAGCACAATCAATTTGCATAAAAGTAGTTTTGCTTCGCAATTTCCCTGAACCACCACATTAGCTGCGAGTATTTCAGGATTGCCACTTATCGCTGCCCGCACTATGAAGATCTCAGAATAAGCTGAAAGAGTCTCACAAACATTTTGTGTTGGATAAATACCCTGTTTAAAAGGTATTTTAAGAAAGACAGCCGCAGTCTTAACGCGGACCACATGTGGTGAAAACCGAAAGGCATTTATCCTCTGACAATAGCCACTTCAAATATGGTCAGACACCTAGACTAGAACCCAAAAAGAATAAACAAGAAAAATTAGAGGTCTTGAGTGGAGATTATATTAACAACTTTGGAACTTTTCATGGTGGGTTATAAGTGTTCACCAATGAGATTCTGATCTGAGGAAGTAAGTACACAGAATAAATGGGTTTTTGGGTGTTTTCACACCTGGTGGTCCAGTGGACTCGGTTCGACTGGGGACCAAAACTGCGACATTTGTTACATTTCCAGCCTGGTGCGGTTTGCTTTCACGCTGTCCAACAATCCAAACTCTTTTGAAAACCTGTTTACTACCTCGCCTGTGGCAGCGCTGCGCCAAAAATCACTGCACCGCTAGCGTTTGACTCGCACGTTTGTTCTAGTTGTATTCGCCATTATTGAATGCAGGGTAGAACTCTCCACCGCTGGAGTCTACGAGCATGCATATTATCGCATGCTCGTACCATGCGATAATAGTTTGGGGATGCATGACTGTGCACCAGTGGACGAAATAAGGTCCATAAACGCACGGACGAGTAAGTTGGGTGAAGTGGAAGTTAAACAGAGCCCTGATCGCCATCTGATAAAACTCCATTCTGCAAGTCAGGCTGTCACGTCCAACATCAGTGCATGACTTCACAGATACTCTCCTGGAACAACGATGAAAACCTTCCACAACCATGAACCGAAACATTTTGGACAGCTCTTCCAGCTGCATTCACACATTGTTGGTTATTCTTCACATACGTGGAAGAACTCGGTATTTCAGGTTCGGGTGATAACTACACGTTAGCAACATGCAGTAATACATCTGATCTTCAAATGAGGGGAGATTGCACATAAGTATACCCTTTCAAACGCTGCTTAAAATAGCTTGCCAAAAAATAGCTGTCGAACTGAAAAAGGCGTGAATCTCAATAGTCTCAAACACTCGGCTGGTTGTTTTAAATATGCACTCATTGGACTCCTGACTGAAACATCTCAATTTGCTTCCTGGGGCAGGCTGTCTGTGAGGGAAAACATAAGTATGTGGTTGCTCGCCGATGGGGCTTTTGGCTTCCTCTGTGACACATCACAGAATAATTCATCGGTTTGGTGGCAATTTACAGGCGGACTCAACAAGAAATCAGCCCGGGGCCCTCAGTCAGCGAGCTTTACTCTCGGGAACACTCCACTGCCAAAGATGGGACCGCAGGGGGTCGGATCCACGTGCAAAATGAACCTGCTCATTCTTCCTATTCATCTTCATCTCTCCTATTCTGTGTGGATCTGTGTTATTTCTGTGGCCTCTTTTAAAACTGCCACTCTTAGATAAATTAAAGTGGCGCATGATATTCAAAAGCACCTAAAAAATCACTTAGACTCAAGGTGCTTCATTATCCACAGTGGAGAATGTTTATATCACCCAAGATAGAGAAGATGTTCATCAAGTGGGAAATGCCACACAGAAATTAACACTCTCTGCATTTCCTTCACCAATGTGCCTACTAAAATAAATAAACAATGCTAAAGACAAGTAAAGCCTGGTGGCCCGCTAGGCTTATAATGCTCTTAGGGAAACCCAACACATAGTCAATAGAAGTGCAGCTATTTTAAAGGATTTCTGAAATGTACAGCTGCCCACTTGTACACGCCAAAATGTCTTCTGGATATATTTAGTGGCTAGATGGGATGAGGGACTTAAACCTAAGAATACGACAGCAACTATTGAGCATGGAGGTGGTGTAATCATACCAGGGGTCAATTTTGCCGTCAAGGATTCAGTGTCATTTCGTTAATTGGGTGCAATGAAAAAACAAGACAGGTTTGAATTGTTGAAACGGGGACAAAATTCGGCATTTCATCTTGGCAGTGATTTCAACACACGTTGAAATAAGAACACTAAAAGCCCCAAATTGACATGACTTCATTTAAACTTCTATCTGGCCGTGTCGTCCATCATCGCAAGTCGAAGGATGCCACAGCCTCGAATAAACCAGGGAACGAGCGAACGCCGCACAAGAAGCTGTCGACGGAGGCATTCAGATGCCAATAATTTAAGTGGGCAGGTTGTAAATTCAAGCGCTTTTGGATATTTTATACCGCGGAGGAGCAAGGTTTAATCAAACAGAAAGACTGGCCCCCTGGCCCCTGCTGGCCCCTGAGCCGTGTGGGCGAGAGAGTTGAATTTATTGGCAACACTTGAAAAGGCACTGTAGCTTTTATTACAGTCATCATTCAGGGTGGAATTAGTAATGCGACCAGCCATTTTAGTGAAATAAATTGAGTTAAGAGAGTGATGTGGATAAATGTCATGTTAAATGCCAACATTAAAAACAATCTTTTAATGTGTTTCCTGCTCCCAGAGATCCCAGAGCCAAGAATCCCCACTCCTCACCCCCTCGCCGCTGCATTCTTGTTTCAGTTCCAGGCGTTGCTCAACATTTTGAAAAAAAAAAAAACAAAAAAAAATGCCATTATGATTTTTTTATCGATCCTTGATGTGGAATGCCCTCCCTGATGTTAGGGCAACACAGCTCTCTGCCTCTCCGTATCGCCTGTGATGGCGTAAAATAAAAAAGAAGGAAAAAAAGGCCTCCCCGAAAGGAAAGCCGATCAATATTTCACTCCATCGGCGCTTCGATTCCCATCGGTGGGTGGAAAGATAAAATAAGGATGTCTTCTGACTTCATCTCTGAGATGAGCTCACACGTCTTGTGGTGCTTCCCCTGAATGGTATTATCATCTCATATCTTTAAGAGCGTGTGCAGCGAACCACGTCTCCCTGGAGGAGCAGTCAGGAAGTCATTGCTTGTTCAGTTCTGAAATTCCCTCATGGCCAAGTTGTACTATCACTGTAACATCGTGTGCATGTGGTATGCTCTCAAGTACTCCACTGATCTGAGCTAATGGTAATAGCTGGAAGGCGTTCATTGTGTGTTTGGATTGATTATTGACATTTCTCTTTAGATTGGCTCTCTTTTTTTTTTTTTTTTTTTTACCCTACAAAAGGGAATTTTGAAGGGAATGGGCTGCTAAAAGTGCTTGAATTTTTCCACAGAGAAGTATGCCAGTTTACGTTCAACAAATAGTTTTTAAATTGTTAAGCACTTTATTTTGTGGGAAATCCTACCTACATTTGATTACAATATAACAAAAGATGCTGGTTGAGTTGGTGTATTTTCTCTTTCATATGCTGCAGTAAACAACAAACAAGTTGAAAAAGCTTCAGTTATTTTTCGTTCATGCTTATGTCCCCCAGTTCTGTATGATGTCCGCGTGTTCATTGGTGTTAACAGGGGTAAGATTCACAGCACTCTGCCGCTTTAGGGTGGGGGGATGACACTCTTGTACCAACGCATAAATAATCCAAATGGCTGAAGGTCACATGCAAACACGGGTTACTATCGCAGCAATGTAGCACTGCCTACTTTGATGATAGACGCAGCCTTGATTTAAGAAATCCAAAGCAATAGGATTAAAGTCTTTAGATATCATTTTTGCATTGGAGAACGCTTTTACCTTGGAAGAGGCAAAACATCAGTGGCGGTCCAGTTTAGCTGTTCACAAAGCTGAGTTTGTTTTTGAATCATGTGTACGAAGGCCATTATCCAACTAAAACGACATCATTTAAATCATCCTACACTATTAAAATGGAAACCAGAAACGCAATTATGGAGCGTATTAGTCGCATTTTATTGCATTGTGGAATAATATTATTAGCTGGGTAACAGTCAAAGCGTGTCATGAGATATTGTGGTTGATCAAAATGTCGGTGTTGCAGCAAGAAGTTAGTTTTTAAGCTCTGCTGTCTTTAGCAGTAATGCTAACGCTAAAGTCAGACATGCTAGCAAGTCGCTGAGCCAGTCATTGCGAAGGAAAAAACTGACAAGGTTGATAGGCTGGAATTAAAAGGTTGCCATTGTGTCTCGTGATCATTAAAACGCTTCATCGTAAGCGTAAGGGGAAGCTTCTTACTGAAAAACGGAGGCTTTGAATTGCCTCATCACAGCTTGTACGTTTTAAATCTGGACATACTTTGATTACATTATTTGGTAATGTAAGGTTTAACAAGGAGTCAGAAACATTCCCCTGAGGGTTTGTGACATGGGATATTATTCTGCTGGACGTAGCTTTCAGAGTATGAGTCCACTGAGGTCAGAGGGCAGGACACGGTCAGCAGCACCATTCTCTTGGACCGACAGTGTTTCAACGTGATATTAAGCCCCACATGTCTCGAGGAGATACCTCTCAGCTGTTTCATGTTCTCTGCTGTTGCCCATCTGCCACAAGATCCAACTTGCTGTGTTTTTCAGTGACGGCGTTCTGCATGCCTCGGTTAAACTCATTATTTATTTGAGCTACCGGTCTGTTCACTCTTGTCTTAACTCCCACACTGCAAAAAGGTTATTTTTACAGGCATAGAACTGCTGCTCACTGGATATTTTTCATCCAGTGGTTATCTATGTGTGTTTTTTTTTTGTTTTTTTTTTGTTGGTTTTCTGTTAACCAGAGAGAAACTGGTGCATGAAAATCCCAGATGAGCATTTTCTGAAGCACTGAGACCAGGCTGCTAAACCGAAACAACAAAATCACATAGACCCCATGTGATTTCTACTCAGAAATACTAAATAAAATCTACCTACATAACAAGGGGACAAATTGTTACACCAGTCCGACTTATTAAATCGTAATATTTTCAGTGAACGTTGTCTTTGAAGCCCAACAGTGTAATTAAATGTGAGCTTTCATTAAGCAAAGCTAAGTTAATTTTAAAGGGCTTATGCTGCGTCCCCAAAGGTCAACGCATTTCTTTCGGCGAAATAAGCTGACTTGTGTATAAAATTAATTTTCAAAGTGATTCAATTAATTTGCATAATTTACATGACAATGTGTGCCATTAATTAGATGGTTTGTGACCTTTGGAGCAGCGGCGTCACGCTGCAGCTCCGACACGGTGACGATCACAGCTTCTCTGACACCAGCGCACAAAGCGCAAAACTTCCTAAACTATGTGAGCAGAAGCAAAGACCGACAGGGTGAAAGGTGATTCCTCTCGACATGCAGCGTGTCTTTTCTGTCTCCTCCGCGAGAGACAGACAAGTATTCACAATGGTCACACTGCAATTAGCACCAGAGCAGCCAAACCACACCCGCTGCAGCGGTCGCTTTGTGTCAAGCCCCCAAACTACGACGGAGTAAAAAACACATGGAGGGGTAAACAATCTGAAATTTTCAAATTTATCTCAAAAATCTTGTAGAAGAAAAATGAACTGAGTTTCAAAAATGGAAGATTTCTTTTACTGTTGGAACTCAGAAATGTCAGTTTTTTTCTAGAAAATGTCTGATTTGTTTTCTTGCTATTTTTTCTTTTTACTTTTCTTAGAAAGAAATGTTCAAAAGTAAAAAATAAAAAAAATAAACAATTGCAGCTCAAAAATTTCTATTTTTTTTCTAGAAAATTTCAGTAATTTATAAACTACTGCAAATATTTTTCATTGCAAATTTTCAAAAATGTTCTTGTATTTTCCAGAAGATTTCTGAGATTAATCTCAAAATTCTAATTTTTTTTTTTTTTTTTGTAGAAAATCTTTCACTTTTCAAACTTTGAAGTCTCTATTTAAAAATTGTTGAGATTTCCTTGATTTAAAATTTATTTATTTTTTTTAGAAAATGTCTTAGGTCAAAGTCGCATCGTTTTCGTTCTTTTCGATAAAATGTTTTGACTTTTTAAATTCCGAAATTCCTGAGTCTGAAAAGTCGCGAATATTTGGTTTATGGAACTCTGAAATTTCCTCCCCCCTTAGAAAATTTCTGAGATTAATCTCTAAATTTCTTAGTTTATTGGAGGGCATTTACTCCTTCATCTATAATGGTGATAATATATCGTAACACCAAACAGCTGGATCCCACCTCGACACACATAAAGTGTCAACCGTTCGCAAATGGCCCATTTCTCAACGTGGAAAGCCAGGTCACGCGACGCCACATTAGCAATGGGGTGACGTCCCCTCAGTGGCACTCAGCAGACTGCCACAAAATGACGAGACGCCGCCTAGAGAGGGCTTCCTTCACCTGGGACCTCATTTTGAAGGACGTGTGAACAAGCGAACGAATGACAGAAAAGAAGCCAAAAACGATGGGAAAAAAGAGAGAGAGAAAGAGAGATTCTCCTCTCTGCTTGTTTTCAACATGGTGTAATGAGCACAATGTTAACAGACAAAGGAGGCAGCATAAGCAGAATGATGGCAGGCAGACAGTCTTCACTGTAACGAGGGAGCCGCCGAGACGAACCCACATCCTTCTCCGTGGTCTGAAGTGTGCGAGATAAAGGACCCAGTTCGTGGCGCGCGCCGTGATAAATTGTGACATTACATCTGCAGATGACACAAAGTGCCGTTCTTCAAATTGAAACTCATGTAAAAAAAATAAAAAATAAAATAAAATAATAATAATAATAATAATAATAATCAGACACAGCATCAAGTGAAACGAGAAAACCGACAGAGCCTGTTCTGGGAAGTTGAGCAGGGATGAAAACAAAACATCTCAAAGCTTCTTACAGTTAAAAGCAGAGGATAGAACAACCCTAAAACACACACCCTAAAATAGAATGATCAAAGAGTACACTGGTGTAAAAATGTTTAAAGAAAAACCTTCTGTCCGGTTAAGGAGGACAGTCTCTCACTTAAAGCTAGAAGTAGCACAGAAGCAGTGCTGCTGTTAATGCAGTCTGAAGTCAAAACAGATCAGCACTAACCTGTCGCTTGTGGAGACTCAATAAACTGCATTTCATTAATCTTCAAACCCTATATAACTACTGTTCCAACAACTGAAAAAAACAAAAGAAAAGAGTAAAAGGAGCACAAAAGGATGACAAAAGCTATGGTTTCCTGTCCTCTGAGCTGCGCTGATATGCATTATCTCAAGTGTAGATACGGCTCATGCACCCTAACGGCAGCCGAGAGGCTTCCAGAATAACAAATGAGAGGGAAGAATAGCAAATCAGTGACTAACAGATTGAAAGTTAAAAGGCTGTAAAATGAGTGTGTGTTCAGAGGGAGAGACGGGCCGTATTACGCTCCGGTCCCCTGGCCTCTACAAAGCTCTTGATTAGCAAACAGCAGCCCCCTGAGATAAAACACACTTATAGACCCAGCACTGGTTCGCATGTTAGGACAATTAGAGTTGTTGACGCGTGGGACAATAAGAGACGGAGACGATTTTTACGCTGCTGCTTCTTCTTCTTTGCGGAAAGGCTCCTGATACCGCCTCTTGGACGTGGATTTGTTCGTGTCTAGGTTTTTTTTTAATTTTTTAATCATGTTGCCAATCAACCAATCGATCAATCGATAAAGTTTATTTGCGTAGCATATTCAGACACCAGGCAGTTCATAGTGCTTTACATCTTAAAAGAAACACACAAATACAAAGTCATAGATTGAATTTCTCCTTAAAGCTGCAGTACTCAAGTTTCAGAAAACTAAATGAACCCAGCGCTGTCAATGAACGGTGATTGACAGCGCTAACTCCCTCCTCCGAGCTCTGATTGGTTGTGAGGACAGACACTGTGTGCTCATCAGCAGCCTCCCCTGTGTGTTGCATTTAACTACTGACAACGTACAACATGCAAGCGGGTGCCACGGGAATCTGCTTATTGACGGAACGCAGAAAGAATTTTTCAGAGCTTGCAAATTTACAGAAGTCGGATTTGTTTTCTTGCATAATTTAACGCCCCAGGATTTGCTCGCATTTACACGGGATCGCAAACGAGGCCGGAGCAAAGGCACATTCAGGTTCTGCATCTGCACACATCATCCCGACCCACTGAGCCTCCTCGCCGCTGAGCGTGAGAGGAGGAAAGGGGTGTGTAGCATAAAAACCATCACGGAGGAGCACCTCGGGACGATTTGCATAAGGCGCGAGGCTTTTGTGACTGAAAATATGGGTAATTTGGTTCATAAATGAAGACATGAGGCCTGGCTGGCACATTACTTTTATTCACAAAAACGCTGCAGTCGACTTTCGAGTTCATCCCTTGTAATGACTTGGTTAAATATAATTTATGACTCGGATCATAAGTTATTCAGCAAGCTGCCGATGAATTATTTAAGTCCGAAATGTAATATCTCTGGTTGTGCGCGATGGTAGATTTTCATCGTTACAGATGGAGGGGGACCGCTTCCACCAGCCGGTTTTACGCTAAGCTGCTTGCTTTTGTAAATTGATACAGCTGCATTCAGGCAAATATGGAAAAAAAGAAAAAAGTGTTTATCCTCTTGCTGGATGGCATAACACTGAGGGATTTTCTTCTGCAACACAATATGCGCGCCCATTAAAATCATTAGTTCAAGGCCAGCACTTAATCCTCTGTGAAACGCAGAGGATCCAGACTGCGGAAGATAAGCAGATTTTGTCCTACTTTCATTTAAGAGTAAAAGGCCACTTCTACTCAGATGATTGAATCTCATTTGCGAAGAGTGCTCGGTTTGCGGCGACGGAGCAGCGTGGAAGTCGCCAATACCCGGCGCTGGGACGGGCGCGATGAAAACGCTCTCGCCCGTTTCGCCCCGCCCATTTGACTCGTCGGCTACGGCGCGCCAAACCCGTCTTTCCGCAGCCTCAATGAGGAGTTGCTGCAAACAGCTTTGTTAAATATGCATTGACTGACCGGTGGGCAACCCTGTGAAGTGTCAGCGAGCTTCAAGTCGAACTTGAAGCAGAAAGGTATGACGGGTGCCGGTGTCAATCAGAAAGTCTACCCACATCCAAGCTGTGGATTGCGCCGGGACGAGATTTCACCCCATCACGTCCTTACTCTGAATGTTACTGTGTGTTTTTATGCTGCTCGACCAACACGTGTAGCTTTTTCTCTGTTGCTCTTTCTCAGCAGATAATTTCAGCGACCGTCTCTGGTGGGAGGAATTGCTAAGGCGAGGGAGAAATCAAACCAAGTTACTCTCTGCAGCGAGGGTTTTTCCCCCCAGAGCTCATTCTGTATGTCCAAAACCCTTGCAAGACTGCATTTTGCTCAAGGGATTTATGTCTGTGGAGTGTGTGCTTGTGTGCATTTGCAGTATCCAATAAATTTAAAAAAAAAAAAAAAAGCAAAACAAGTAGCATTTTTACACACAGTGACTTGCAAGATAGTTCATTCTGCTGCTGCTTTTTCACGTTTTATCACATTAAAACAAACTTATGTGTTTTATTGGGATTGTTAAGAAGCAATGGGTTTTTTTCCTCTAACACTTAGTTCTAGAATGTGTAAATAAACCTTTTGTGTGTGGTGTGTGTGTGTGTGTGTGTGGGTGAGTCTTTTGTGGCAGCCATCTTGGATGAAGATAGAAATGTCGTAACAATTGATGCCAGCTATATAGATCCGTTTGCTCCAATGGATCAATCAAATGGATAAAACTTTCATTTGACCCATTTGATTGGATCAAAATGGAACTTTTTGACCTTCACGCTAAATGCTACATTGTTAGCCTCATAGCATAACTGCCAGAGTAATATTTTTGGCCAAATTGAGAATCTGCAATCGGTTCCCCCCATATTTTATTCATGCTTTTTCTTAATTTTCCTGAAAATGCTAAAATGCGACTCGTGCTGCGAGGTTGACAACGTGTGACCTGCGACGGAATCGGTTCCTTCAAACAACATCGATGTGTTCAAATGGACCCAATCAAAATCTAGATCTGAATCTAATCTGTTGAAAAATCTGATGCTTTTGCTCCCGTCTGACTGAGCTGCATGCTGGCTACAAGAGAACTGGCAACGATTTCAATTTGAAGATGTTTAAAGCTGCCAGAGTCAGACCCCAACAAACTTTCAGCCATCATTCCACAGCAACAACATGTTGACTCCGGGCGATTTGAGTACAAATGCACTCTACTATTCAGATTTTCAACTTTTAAGCATTTTGTAATTTCCCTTCCGTAATCACGATTATGCTCTGGTACTCTGTGTAAGTCTGTCCCACGGATTCCTCCAGTTAGACACAGCAAAGTTTGCGGTCGTAACATATAAATACGGAGGGAATACAAATAGGCACAGTTTTAGCGTCTGTGCTCAAAGGCAAGTGAACCAGAACACTCGGCGAAAAGCTGACTAAGCTTTTCGCCGAGTGTGTTTTTCCTAGAAAGGTGCTTAACAAAACAAAAAAACGACAACAACAAAAGAAAAAAAAAACAAAAAAACAGCGTAGACAGTTTTCTCTGCAGCACAACACAGGCTCCCTCAAAGTAAGTCAACAAGTACAGTCCAACAGATTGAGGGCATGACTGTTTCTGGTGATGCCTCCATTTGGTGGGTTTCCAGGTGGCAACCGGGCTGACAGTTCTGGGGCTGTTCAGCTGCAGGCTCCGCTCACTGATCTCTCTCCTGAGATGCACTTCAGCTCCGAGCAACAGAGCAGCCGCAGAGATAACAGAGAAGTCAATTTTCTCCACTTTCTTCTTGCTGCTTTTTTTGCCTCCCCCCCCCCAAAACACCCTTGTTCCCTCCCTCTCCTCCCCACGTCCCAGCTAAAAGAGAAGCGTCTGCGCGCTTGTGAAAATACAAAAAAATCAGGCGAGACAAAGATCTACCTTTAATCCGAGCGTAAGCATAAAACACGTCGGCGTGTGTACATTTGTGGAGCGAACGTTTTTTGGGCGCGCGCGCCGTCCCGCCAAACGCCACGCTTTCCCTCGTCCCCGCTGCGCCTAAAGGAGCTCTCGCAAATTTGTGGAAGATGAGAGAGGCTGAGATGCAGGGGAGGGAGGTGAACTGACAGAAAGAGAGAAGGAGGGAGAGCGAGAGAGAAAGAGAAACTAGAAGGATTCTCCACCTCGCTTCACTTCTCCCTGGCACCCAGAGGCTTCTGCAAAGCTTTTAGTAAGAAAACAAGCAGCTGTGTGATGGATCAAACAGCAACAGCAGCTACTTCTCAGCCTACCCGGCACACTGCCAGCTTTGATATTTCAGTCACTATCGCTGCTCGTGTTGCGTTGGGTAAATGAATCCTTTCATTTTGGAGCTGTCGCCATCGGTCGTTCCTCGACTGAAATCCACCTTCTTGTTCAAGCAAACCCGTCACTCATAAAGCCCGTCTCCCCGGCCCGGCCCAGGTTTCCCCTCGCCTCTCCCAAGGCCCACTTTCCTGAAAGTGAGCCGTGTTTTTCCCCTCGCTCCGGTGTTGGCCGGAGGTGAATGATGTGTTGTAATTACTGCCAGCCCCGTGGGCAGAAGGCAAAACAGGGTTTCAGTCACTTTGTGTGAGTGTGTCTGAAGTGAGTGAGTGAAGAGATGGCGCTGCACCCACTCACCGACTCGCTTGTTGCGACATGAACTCTCATGTTATTGCTCAGGGCCGGAGATGCCAAACTTCATTTAGGATTGGAAAAGTCTTTGCTTTTAAATATTTTTTAATTTACCTCTCGTATCTTGGCACTTCCTGTTGTTGTCAAACCAGTGAAAGAAAATCCGGATTGCCAGCTTGAGAAATTGTAAGACAAGTCTGAAACCGATTTCAAAGTTGCGGATGAAGTACGGGAGAGCCGTAAGAACGATACACGTTTTCAATGCAGAGTCTTTATTAATCCTGCTGATGTTTACGCTGTGAGCGGTCCAGCAGGCTAGAAATAACCCCAGATGCATTTTCTACCGTGCATCTGGGTTGTGTGTGTTGTCCTGGGAACTGACGGTCTGACGGGACACCCCCGACCGTGACGTTTGCCGAACTCCTCCTGATCAGTAGCAGGAGGGTTAAAACCAGAAGAAATTGCTAAATTTATTGCCATAGTCATTTGAAAAACAGGTGTTAGAGAGGTGTGAATACTCATAAATGTGGCAACAATATCCAGGGATATTGCCAATGTGACAAGCTCCATCTATTTGTTCAAGCCGTTAGCGTCACCTCCAATAACAATATATCATATCAACATATGATGGAGTATTCAATCTTTTTACCAAACTCTGACCTCAACTTGCTCAGCAGCAGTTTCAGGTTTTGCCATCTTGATTTAAAAGCTTAAAAATGGGAGTGAAAACTGTGCGGAAAACAGGAAAAGTCACACACGCTCCCAGTTTGGCAATATTTCAGATATTATAAACAAAAATGAATAGTTATCAATATTTATTGACATGAAAAGTTCATATTACGATATGTTTTTCCATCCACATCATCCAGGCCTTCAGGAGAGTTTAAGTTGTTTGACATTTTCTTTTCAGATTGCTTGATCTCCATTTCACATTTACAACCAGCAAAAATAGCTGTGCACATTTTTTTTTTTAACCAACCTTGAGACCTTTGCTTTTCTTGTCTTCGACGTGTGACACGACGAATTCATGCGGTTTGTAAAGACAAGCAAGCGCATTCCAAGCCCCGGCAAACAGGGACAACAAATATAGACTCAAATTAGCCACGGCTCGGTTCATTAACAAGGCGATCCATCTGAAGCCTGCAAACACTTCAATTTACATCCTCTTCAAGTTAAGCCTGCTTTAAGGTACGCCCACTCGCAGACCGCGCGTAAATGCGCCCACGTCATTTCGCGTCGTCTCCTTTCTCGCAGGTAAACTTCAGAGACGCGGCGCCTTTCATCTCCTCTCATTTATTTTAATAAGCAAGTGCGGTGAAGAAAACTGATGAAGGGAGAACCTTTTTGAAGAACAAGATGTGATGGTCAGAGACCATTTAAAGCGCAGCGCATGCATAAAGATTGTGCTGCATAATTAATGGCGGCTCGAGCCGTGGCCAGCAGCTGCTACATATCAATTTTGGATTTACTCGTAGCGTGAACTTTGGCATGTGTTGGTTGCTTCTTACAAAAGAGGAGCTGAAGTCTTCATAAAAATGATGATTTATTAAAGCTGCATTTGCTTTCATGAGCTTGATACAGCCTTTAGTGTGAAAGTAGCAGAATGAAATCAATTGCGCAATGGGCTTTTCAAGAATAGAAAAAGATACCTATTCATTCTGCTTTATGTATTCAGGGATATTGCCAGCCAGCAGCATTCCTCCGCACATATTGAGAAATCCCAAGGCACTCCCAGGCTTGCTCTAGGATATATATGTATATATATATACACACACACATATTTTATTGTATTTTTCTTTAAGAAAAGCAAGATACTTGTTTCAGTTTGAAAAAAGTGTAATATTGTATACCCATTGCTAAAATAGATATTTTCTAGAAAAAGAAAAAAAAAACTAAAGCGAAAAACAACCTTTTTGGTTGTTTTCAGTTGAGTTAGTTTTCTGACTTTTGGCTGTTCTCTTTTTAGGAGTCCCCACCCTCCTCCACCCAACTCCGTCTTCTGCGTCCTCTGTCCAAATGCCTCCATGTCCCCTTTGACTGCATCCATATGTCTCCTCTTTGGCTTTCCTTGTTGTCTTTTTCCTGGCAGCTGCATCTCGAATATCCTCTCCCAAATATACCTTCCGTCTCCCCGCTGCACATGTCCCAACCGTCTCCGTCTGGCCTCTCTGACTTTAACTCTCAGTCGTTTCTCGACCTCCTCGGTCAAATATTAACTCAACCCTTAACTGATGGAGGTTAGCATTCTTGGTTTGACCCAAAATACCAGGTTGGTGTTTTCGTAGGTTTAAGGGTAAGACTATCAAATAGTTGGTGGAAAAGAATAACCCATAAGTTGAATGAAAAAATACTAGTTGGCTGATGTTTGGGTTAAATTGAACGAGTTTTGTTATCAAGCACATAACGTTTATGTACATAAATGTAATAAATTGCATATTCCATATGATACCATCAAATATTGTGTAATTCTGGTCTAAATTGCTGGCATGAACAAGTCTTTGGTCAAAATTGTAATGTTTATAATAGTAATGTTAGCATGTGCTAACAACTCAGCAGCTAAACGCAGCAGTTAGCACTGTCTTACGTAAACAAACTCAAGTCTTTAGGGTGAATTGTAAAGTCATAAACACAACTCACTGACCTTAACATGATTCCAGAACAAAGAGCTTGTCGTTGTTTAGCTTCAAAATGGCGGTCGCTGCAGAAAGAGCCTCGTCACTGCGCTAGCCACCTCGCTAAAACAACAAACTGTGGGATACTGTTGGCTCAAAACTGTCCCAACTTCTGTCACAGCAATATTTATTTAGGCTTTACCTAGTAACATAGATGTCTTACTGTTTGTGTTTAGTTTACTGAAACATGCCTTTTTCCCCCACCGTCTCGCCTCGGGTATTTCAGGGATTATTTTCCCTAACAAAAAAAAATAATGATAATAAAAAAATACATACTTCTCTTTCAAATTTCAATGTTTATCTCAACAGATGTCTATCTTAAAAGTACTCCTGCTAAAGACAATCCTCTCTGCTCAACTAGCACCATGTACTTAGGTACATAATTATTTCTGCTGTAGCTGTGATTATCCTGGAGGCAAAATTCCTTCAGTTTTATACGGACAAAAGATTCAGATGCGATTCAGGCAGCGCGAGCGGCTGAACCGGCAATAACTCTGCGCTCGTTTGAACCTAATTACACCAAAACTCACCCTGTCAGCGGTCCCCTCTATAGATTACCTATAAGGTAATAATTGAAGAGCAATAACCCAGTGAATTTTTTGGCTTGTACTGTCAGAACCTCTTGCTGTCCACTTTAAAGCTCTCATTTAGTCAGGGGGAACATTTGCACTCAGGGTCAGCCGCTCCACATCCCGCATTTCCAGCCGGCTAAATGAGGCTCTCGCTGTGGCCGCTGCAATCTTATTGATCCCTCTCCTGAGCTCACCAAGTGGAGTTTATGCACTAAATTTAGTTTAGTGCTAAGGGCCCTCATTAATAACAGATCTATCAGCTGGGGGGCATGAAAGAGGTGAGGGGGTACTTTACAGTGAGAGCATGCATGAGAGACAAAAAGATCTAGATGCGGTCTGATTTTAGTACCGCGGGCCAGAAAGTGACAACAGGTGTTTAATTTCCTCTCATTTTTATGGATACCGTTGCAAAATTAATGACTTTTAAGAAGAAAATGTTGGGAGAAAAAAATATTGATACTATTTTGAAAAGAATTATAAATCTCCCAGTGCTACGTTCTGTTTGCAAATATAACCCAAATGCAGGCAGCGGGAGATGGGCATGAGCCCAACCACACTGGTGAACAAGCCTAAGAGAAACCGAAGCTCAGACAAAAAACACAAAAGAAAGAAAGAGCAGAATGATCTGACGACAACGAAAAGACTCAGTGACCGTATTTATGAAGTCGTTACTAATGATACTTTCTCAGATCGTACCAGATTCCACTCAGTTCCTTCATTCATTTTTTCTCAACAGGTCTTGCCATATTTAGTTCAAAAGTATTGCTGTAAAAAAATCCCCATCCACTCCCGTTTGGGTTTAATCTCTGCATTTATTCTTCTGTTCTGTGTGCGTTTGAGTCGGTGTTAGCGGTTTCTGGTTTACAGGCTTAACACCAATGTGCAACACACTTTAAGATGTTGCATCATTTTCCTTCCCCTTCAAAATAACGCACATTATGAAATGCAGAGCCGTGTGTCGTTTTGAACCGAAAATGTTAATAAAGGTATGAGTACAGCTTTCAAGGCTCTGCATAGGAAACATTTTTGGTTCGACGTACTGAACACGACCGAGTCGAATAGTAAGCCTGTGATCCCGCTGACATGGGATTACAGTAATGGCCGTGCTGTGACTTAACACTGCTAACCTTAACGGCAGCCTCACACAGCGTCGTGTGAAGCCAGCCCCGACGTGAGCGCAAAAGCAATCTTGCGCATCGTTTCCAATAATCAGAACTCATTAGCTGACGGCTTTACGATTGCTTCCGAGAGTTTAACACCTGTTTAAAATTCCCGCACGCTTACGACATGTAAACCAAATCCCGATGAGCGGGGGGTGAGGAGGTTTTAAAGAGTGACTCAGTTGATGCTGCTGGAGTGGATCTTGTTTGGATCTGGTCCGCCCCCCTGGCCGTAGGGCCCAGCCTGTAATGACAGGCCTCCCAGCAGCCGCACAGCCACGCGGACCATGGCTCATCGCAGACAGCAGCCCTTACAGGGGGAATTATGTGGAGCGACCTGGCGCCGCAGAACTAGATTTTCCAGCACACTGCCTCTCTTGGGTTGTGTTGACAGTGAGTGAGCCTTGAATTTACTGTGCCAGTCAATAAATCCCCCCCCTCTGTCCAAACCAAAGGGAATTGATGGATCATTGGAAGCGCTCTTCTCTTCCTGCGTGCTGCACTTGTCTAATGTTTTTGCTTTTTTTGCAGCTGGGGGTCAGCGTGTTCTGGGAGACCCCAAACACAAACGGGTCACCCCCCAACCCCAAATGTCCAGTGAGTTGTAAACGCTCGAGCACAAAAAACACAAAACAATTTCCCTGAGCACTCATGTATGCTCACAAAGTACACCCCATCTGTTAGTTTTAAAAGTTGAGCTTCGCTTTCATTTGAACAAAGCCACAACGAATCACAGCAGTGTTTTTCACCTTACAAGCCAAAACCCCGAACAATTTTGTCACAGTCGCAAACATAAGTATTTTGTTTTTGAGTTTTTATGTGTTTAACCAACACAAAGTAATGCATATACTTGTAGGATATCTAGTTTTGAAGCTGCTTTGACAGGGCAGGATGATACGTTTTCTAGCCACATTGTATCATTTTGTAGTACAGTTGAGTTGCTGTGTTATCTTCAGTTGTTCTAAGAGGGTTTCTAGTTATGTTTATTTCCTGTCTCTAGTTATTCCGTGCTACTCCATTTTAATTATGTTTCTTAGGCCTACTTATGCCTTAGCGTTAGATTCATATATCCCAGTCCCTCTCTCTCTCGTTCTTGCTCTCCCTTTCTCTCCACTCACACCTGCAACCTGTTCCCAACCAGCCATCTGTTCCTTGTTCAGTAATCAACCTTCCCAGTATATATACGCAACTCATTCTCGGTTCCTCCTTGCTGGTTCCTCTTGTCAACTCCCCGTTGATTCCCTGCTGTCAGTTTTCTCCTGGATGTCGGGTTTAGCTTTGGCTCCTTGCTCCCTGTGATTTTTGTAAAGTTTTCAGTTTGTCAAAACAAATCAACGTGAATTACGCTCCCTTGTCGTGTCTGCATTCTGGGTCCGCCAACAAACACTTCACTGCAGCAAAAGGAATAAGGGGCTAAATTGAACATGAACCTGTTTTGGTCGGTTTCCTTCCACTTCCTCACTGTGCGCTGCCTCATTTTTGGCCTGGCACATAAAAGTCCAATGGAACACATTAAAGTTTGTATATTGTAACGTGACATAATGTGGGAGGAGTGCAAATACTTTTACGGCACCGTAAATGCAGCTGGCGTCATTAAGCTGAGGCTGCCGAGCCGAAACAGTTTTGTCACTCTCTCAAATCATCCATATGCACTAATTGGTACTACACGCTGCTGTGAGCAAAGAACTTCCCTGCTGGGATTAATAAAGTATTATTTAATTAAATGTAATCAACTAAATACCTGGAATTAAAGGACGGCACAGTCAGACACTTAACCTCGCAGAACAGGAGCAGGATGTTAACGTGTTCTGATACAGGCTACAACACACTGACTGGTGAGAATTAAACAAGGACATATTTACATATATTCCAACTTAAGAGCAATTAAAATCGCACAGCAGAAATCTTTCAGGTTCAATTCCCTGGGAGTTGTGGAAGGAAGAAGGCTTTTATTTATTTATTGGTTCACTGCAAAAAACACAAAGTCTTGTTATAGTGTTTGTACGAGAAACTGGACCACGTCTGAGGAAAACCCCAGAAGAAGAGGACAAGAGCATCCAGCTGAAAATGTCAAACCTTTGTTGCGACAAGATGACCTGCTTATTTTCATCCTAATATCTTCTGTGCATAAGAAGATGATTGAAAAAAAAAAAGAGCCTCAAAGACGGCGACAAGACGGCGCCTCAAAAGACACCAGGAAATCCGTCAAGAATTGGCTAAAAAGTAAGAAATTATAAGTTTGAATCTTATTACTTGGATGCTTTTTTTCCCCACTTTGAAAAAGAATGTTTGTTCAATGAATAAAACAAGACAATGTTTCATTAAGTTCATTTATTTTCCGTTTACAAAGGCGTATCTGCTGCACTCTTGTCGGATGAGCTGTTGCAGAATCCCGCTCGCCTACCTGCAGGCGCGAGATACGACTTGGTTTCTAAAACCATCTGTCTCTTGCTCTGATTCTTTCACACGACCAAAGTCAAAACAAAGTAAAGGGCGACAGCGGTAACCTCCACACAAGTGGCAGACCGACTTCCTGCTGCAGCAGACGGAGCACTAACCGCAGTGTTTGCACTGTTGGCTCGTCTTGGCAGACGCAGAGCTTCTCTGTAACAAGAAGATCTTCTGATTACAATATTCAATAACGTAAAGGAACTTTCTTAAATTTTTGTGTTGATTGCAATTTTTAGACACTAAAAGATTTTTGTGTGTGACGGCAGGGAGATGAGCGCTGTGGATTTCCCTGCCCGGCTGCATCAGCTAATCCTCTGATCTGATACGATCTGATTGGTCGGTGCTCCACAGAGGTTAAAATGGAAAAAAAAAAAAAAAACAGGTCTCACAGCTATGTCCAAAAAAAAAAAAAAAAAGTTCTGTCTAATTTGGAAAATGACTCCTGACATTTTCTTTATTTTATTTACCATAACGGAGAAGTTGAGCATATACCACTTCTCCTTGTTCAGGGCATCATCTGTCTCTACAGTCACAACTAATAAACCAGCGCAGACCTCCGCCGATCCCCCCAAGGAGGAGGAGTGTGTGTGTGTGTGTGTGAGGGGTCGTGAGGGTAGGCGCAGCCATTGCAGGGCTGCATCAGGGCTGGCTGCTCATGTCAGCCTGCTGTGTTCAAGTGTCAGCTCGTTTCCCTGGATCAGCTTGCTTTTCAATGGCACCACCTCCCTTCTAATCCTTGCCTGTCATTTCACAGCATTTACAGCCCAAACCCCTCACACACGCGCACTTCTCACCGCCTCTTTGGCTTTTTCTGTGCAATTCTGAATGTGGAATCAAATAAATGAGCGATGTGTGAAGAGGAAAAAGAAAAATCTGAAATCAAAACAAAGACGTCAACCGCGCGAACAAGCGCGTCGAGTTTATTCTCATGTTGACAGATTTCACTTAAACGCCCCTGGATGAAATCTAACGTCAAGTCACTCAAGAGTTGCACATTCTCACAATGTTCTCCTCCGATTGGGATATGGTGAAGTGATCAATATGTACACACTGTTCTTTTGCATGCAGCGTTTACAGTTCAGACGCAGGAGATTTGCTTCCCCTTTTCATTCTGCAGCCTGCGTTCCTCCAATCAATATAAATTTTCTACTATGTCCAAAAACAAATGGATGCCCCGTAAACCTCTGAGCATTTCGTCATGCTAAAACCACCAATACTTTTTTGAACTTTTTATTCATGTCGTAATGTCACTTCGAGGTCGTCGATTTGACTCATCCAGGAACGTTTGAGCTCCATCAGACTAGCAGCTGCAGCAATACGTTGGCTGTCGGAAAGAGCGGGAGGTTTTTAAAGAGATAGAGCAACGTTTCAGTGCAGTTTTTTTAGTTTGTTTATTTTTGATGGCATTCCAAAACAACTGGAGGCAACATGGGTCTTTTGATTGTGCTAAAAAGTGTCACTCTGCGCCTGGAAAATTTATAATCACCCTCCTTCAAACAAGTGAGCAACAATTTATATCAGGCTATAAAATCCAAATAAAAGACACTGAAGCCTGTGGTTGTAAAATCCATCCATCCATCCATTTTCCGTCACCCTTCTCCCTAATGGGGTCGGGAGTTGCTGGTGCCTATCTCCAGCTGCGTTCCGGGCGAGAGGCGGGGTTCACCCTGGACAGGTCGCCAGTCTGTCGCAGGGCAACACAGAGAGACAAACAGGACAAACAACCACACACACACACACTCACCTAGGGAGTATTTGGGAAGGCCAATTTACCTGACAGTCATGTTTTTGGACTGTGGGAGGAAGCCGGAGAACCCAGAGAGAACCCACGCATGCACAGGGAGAACATGCAAACTCCGTGCAGAAAGACCTCGGGCCGGGAATCGAACCCAGGACCTTCTTGCTGCAAGGCAACAGCGCTACCCACTGCGCCACTGTGCAGCCCTGGTTGTAAAATGACAAACTATATAAAAAAAAAAAAAAGAAACTGTCCAAGGGAATGCTGTATAATTTTGGCACTGAGCAAGAAGCAGGTTTGAGGAAAACCAAAAACTGCTAAATGATCTGCGGTGCTCAGCAATCATAAAGAGGTAGCAATTTAAGATTCCACAACTCCAACTCAGGATAACCTCACCTCGAGCGCTGCCTCATAAAAAGAAACCCCACAATAACGCCTTTTACTCGAGCGCACAAGTTTTTTTTGTTTTTGTTTCCCCCTCTCTCTTTCCTCTTCACCCCCCCAACATATTCACAGTCGGCTTCGCCTCTCAAATTGCTCTGTCGGAAAACATAAAAATACTTAAAAACCGCAGATAGCGCAGTGAAGCCCACGGCGGGGGAGGGGGAATTTAAAGTTTGTATCTTTGGCATAACTGCGTGGCACGCGTTCAATAATGTCGATGGGTTTGTGTTCCATCTGGTCCGGACGCTCTATTAGCCGGTTAAGAGCTTCTGCGGTGTTGGCAGATGGCTGATTTAGAAAGCTCTGTCAGTACGACAAGGTGAGTGTGGCTGGAAACAAAGAAAAGAAAGGAAAAAAAAAACAACCACAGAATGGGGTTGACCTTTGCACCCTGAGCCACTCGTGCTATGATAAAACGCTGACACATCGGACTTTCATCTCTCTCCGTTTTGGTCCGACCTACTGTGAGAGGGATGTTGTGGGGGGTGCGATTAAATCACGCATTGCGAAATTCGCCGCTCTCCTAACAGCTGTGTGTGTGTGAATGTGTGTGTTTAAAGCGCGCTCCAGACGCCTCTCGGTGCCTGGCTGGCAAACAGATCACGCCGTTGAGTCTGAACTTTGATTGTGTGTCTTGTGAGCGAATGTTTGCGGCTCGTGCGGCGCAAAGTTTGAGTGAGAGCAAGTGGGAACGTTGGCAGTGGGATTTCGCTGTGATTAAGAGGAGTTCGCGTGGTTTACAGCTGCCTTTTCCAGAGGGAATTAACTCTTAATATTTACAGCGAGGGCCAGCGCAGAGCGTTTGGCAGCTGCTCTGCCGTTTGTGTGGTGCCAAGAGAAATAATAAAAAAAAAAATAAAAAAAAAATCAAGAATGAACCAGAACCAGTCACACCTATGTCTGCCAGCTGGGTGTTTGTAAAAAAAAAAAAAAAGGTAAAAAAAAATAAAAATTCAGTTCAGATTAATTTATTTTTTTTTTTTTGGTTTGTTTTCTTTTGTAGCGGCTTTAATGCAAACCGCACCAAATGGTAGATCAAGTAAAGCCGCAGCTGAAACCAGATATTTCTGCATGATGTCAAGTCGGACCGAACCTTTAACGTCTTCAGTCAGTTAGGACTACAGTTTTCTTCTTAATAAGCTTTTACTTTGGATATTAAATGACAGAAACAAGCAAACAAACATACATAAAAGGTGAACAGGAGCTTAAAATACCTAAACTAAAGCTGAAAAAGTTATGCCAACATAAAATGTCTCAAAGAGAGTCTTTAATCTGATTTCTCTTCCTTTTTCTTTTACTACAAAATACACTAGCTGTGCTTTGCTAAATGTCTGTTTCATATCTTGTGGAAACAGAAAATGTATTCCTCAATAAGATTAATGGGGGGAAAAAAAGGTCTAAATAAATATCTAATGAAACAGAAATAGACTCAAAATCTGAACTTATATTTCTTTCACATTTATTAAAATTGCCTTTAAAACTCTACGTTTGCCAAATGTTTTGGGGTTTCTTCCACAAGCTTCCCATAATGGTTTGATCCACTCCTCCTGCAGGAAGTGGTTATAACTGAATGATTCCTACAAATATCCTCTGTCTGAACTCCACACATTGACTCATTGACTCTGCAGCTTAGAGCAACGTCGCAACTAATTTTAACTTGTTGACGGATGCCCCGTCTTGCTTCACTGCTTGAGAATGATGTTATTTTGTGAACTGCACCGGTCCCTCCTGCAGGAAAACACCCCCACACACCTGCGTTTCACAGTTGCCACGGCGATGCAAAAATCGCCAGCGATGGTGAGCAAAGCGCGTCATTTTGTTTAGCGATAATGCATTAATGGCTTCTTTCTGAGCGGCCTCGCATCCACACAGGCTCTCCATTTTGCCGCAAGGCTGGTTACGCACATTTCCCGCCAAAACACAGGGGCGTCCGCTCTCCGAACAGCGCAACGGCCGGGAGTTTCCAACGCGCTCACCTGCCTGCAATCGATTTTGAGCAGGCGAACGTTCCGCCTTCAGGCTTCTGGGAAACTCTTCACGAGGACCAGCCGCGCTTTCGGAGGTTCGCCGTTCTCTTTCCCCGACGTCGAGCAAAATTGATTTTGCACACAAGAAAGCAGCGTGTTCTGTTAACATATCCGCGCATGTGCTTTCGATCAACTCCCAACGTTATGAATTATCCTCTCGGAAGCGTCCAGAGCGTTGAACTGGCCGGGTTTTCTCCTCCTAGATCAGGTATATTGCAACAAGAAAGAAAAACGTGGTATTCCTTACATGTATAATAAACAGAATTGATTTCGCTCCAGACGGAGAGAAAAAAAAAAGGTGTTTTTTTTTTATTTATTTTTTTATTTATTTATATTGTGCATGTAAACATCTGGTTTCAGCTGTATTGGCACATAAATTAAAGTTGGAGAGGTTGCAGGAAAAGTAAACACCGCCTCATTAAATTTGTACCACAAGCCTTCTCTTACAGATAATGTGATAATGATGTGATACAGTGTTTGCAGAAACATTTGAGCAGCTGCGCCGCATAGAAGATGTGAGTGTGCAGCGGAGATTTGCCTATAAAAGGCTTTTGGATTCACCACCCTGGCAATATACTGCTCCTCATAAAATAGTTACTACTTTTTTTTTTTTTTTTGTCAGAGTCTGGAAAATCATTAAATGAAGCATCCAGCTCCCCGAGTTGGCTAAAGTGCCCACAGCTGCGTTCAAATAGCAATTCCCTTTCATCACTGCTGAACGCCGAGCTATCGCTGTCAATGGTGGAGCAAATTCACGCCGCTCTGACACAAAAGTGCTTTTCACTGGGGATGGTCGGCAGATGAAGTCCAAGTGATCAGGGAGGGTAAAAATTAACGGGAAGGAATTTTTTATTTATTTTTTGAGAGCTTAATTTTCCCTATGCTGTCGAAATGGCACTTTGTTGTCTTATATATATATATATATATATATATATATATATATATGTGTGTGTGTATATATGGCAACCTCAAGGATCAGCACAAGGTGATCACATATGCACTTCTAGAAGTACATATGTGAGGTCAGACGCTGATGTTGGACGAGAAGGTCTCGCCCACAATCTGTGCTTTTGTTCATCTCCAACGTGTCCAATTGTGTTGAAGGTTGGACACTTTGTGGGCTTTCACCCCAACTTACTCATGTCCCACTCTGTCAGGATTCTGACGTCCTGTGAATTTGTGTTTATTTAGTGTTTCCTAAGATGCTACAGATAAAACCTGTCAATTTATCAACCGACTTGTCACTCTTTCCCTGTGACATTTCTTTTTTGTTTTGTTTTTTTTACTTCAGCATCTTAAAATGCTGAAGTAAAAAAAGTAAGAAATCGCTTCCTCTGGAAGTAAGGGACTCCACAGCTAGGAGTACAAATGAAATCTGCCTTATTATAAACCCATCACACATTTTACGAGCCTGAAACAGAAAAAAAAAAAAGTCATGTGAGATCGTGTGACGAATCAGACATTCATTTTGAGACGCGAGATGAGCGCAGCCTTCCCCTTATTTAACAGAGTCCACATGCTGCTACTGCGCTAATGGCTGCTATTATGTAATTATGAGGTAATTTAGTACATAATAAGTACTACTGTATAACTTTAGCCAGTTGCTTAGTTGGCGTTGTCATAAACCTCAACCTGAAACTGTTGGCGCCAATTTCAAGGCGTCAAACTGTGAAGTCAAACTTCTTTTAAAGACTGTTTGACTTAAAAACCTTTTTTTTTTTTTTTATTTTTTCTAAACAACTGAAGGTAACATAATTATAATATTGTGCTTTGTGACTAAAAAATACACAATGCTCCCCTGGTAAGTCTGTATTTTGTGTGCTACACACTCATCCTCTTTCGAACGCCCGACCAAAGTATATTTTAGCGTTATTTATTTGTTTTCCACACCTGTAGCTTTATACTGCTTTCATACTTTGTTTAAACGATGTGTCTGCTGCAACACTGAAATTTCCCTCTGGGGACAGATGTGTTCAAACACATCTCTCCTTTTGCTGTTCTTCCTCTTGACATATGACAAGAAGGAAAAAAAAAGAAAGAAAGAAAGAAAGGAAAAATAATAAAGAAAGAAAGGAAAAATAATCCCCTTTGGTTATTAACAGCTTTATTATCTCTAATATATGAAACACTAGTGCAAAAAATACAACAAAAAACATTTTCTATCCACTGTTTGGTTTGAACTGCATATCAAAGTGTGCAAGAGCAAGAAAACAATTTTTTTTTTCTTTTTTTTTTTTACTACTAAATTAGACATACACGCAGAGTTCATATCTCTAACCAGATCAATCACTGAATTTGGTAGAAAAGTGCCAGTAGGTGAGCAGGCCCACAAAAAAGTGTCGACACGCATGCTGCTCCGAAATGAAAGCATTGACTGAACCGGGCGGATCTGTTTATAAAAAAACAAAAATGATAGCAATGGGGTGTTTAATCAGCGACTGCCTTCATTCTGTAGAAGTGAAAAACAATTCATCAAACGGGGGAGGTGTCCTCATTTAAGAGAAGGAGAAAAACAAAGACGAGAAACGCGAGAGGAAGTGCTGAAAAACGAGCGGCTGCCGAGCTCAAACATCCTGAAACACTTTGGGAAGAAAATCTAAAGCAGAAAGATGTGAAGGGGAAACAAAGCGCCGCGATCTGCATGATCTGAAGAAGAGCCAGAATGAGTATTAGCAAAGTTCTGAGCCAATAACTCGCTCTGTGTTTAGATTCAGAACAACATGTGCCGTATTCCCCACCAATGCATTTTGACGCATGGGAATACGAGTGTTATTCACGCTCTTTAAAAAATAAAAAATACATCAACTACATGTGCATTAGAGCAAACATAATAATAAAAAAACAGAAATAGTCAAATCAGTGAGCCAAGTTGCTCTGCTATCATTACTGGGTCACATCTGTTTGCATCCAGAGTTAAAAGTTTACAGTCCTCCTGGACAAATGCTGATATATTCATATATTGACATTCTGACACTACACATATTATTTTTGCTCAATTGTTGCCTTAGCGCCTCTCAGGAAAACTGTTTAATATTCAGTTGAAGTGCAGTTTTTAAAACACGACTCAGAACAAAAAACAAACCCCATCGTCATTACAAGACAGTGGGAACGCTGGTGTTTCCACTCAGTTCAAAACCCCACAACTTCATCCCAGATGTAGACTGGAAGGACACCTTCCTCGTCCCCACAGGAATACAACTGTCTGAAAAGTCGGGTGTCAAACAGAGCCGTGTTAACTGTGTGGTCAAAAAGGGTTTTGACATTATGGTCTGGAAAACCAAAAAAAACGCTAGCGTTCCCCAACTAAACTGCGGCTGAAAAAACAGTGACATCTCGCCCACACGCTTTGCCCTCGTGAAGCACAGACTCGTCTCACCTCCTGGCTCCTGGAGCCGAGCAGCAAGTAGAAAACGATGCACCTCCCCCAAGACGGGGGCGGGTGGGGTGGTGGGTTCCAGCTGCAAGTAAATTCAAGCTCATTTGCCGTGTGAGATCCATTTCATGGCATCTGAAACATTTCGACGCAAAGGGTAAAGTCAGTGAAAAGGTTGCAGTTTATTATTTTTTACAATGCACTTTTACATCCTCTCTGGTAACATCTCCATGCAGGCTTTTTTTTTTTTTTTATGCCTCAGCTGGAAGATTGAATAAAGACCACAAATGGAAAAATACAGTTTTTCTATTGACGTAACACTCCAAATCTTTTTTTTTTTTGTTAAATATACACAGTTCAGACCACCAGTCTTGCTGAAAATTAACACCCTGCAGGCAAATCACAGCCTCACAGGGCCCAGGGTGAATGAGCTGTAGAAAACATCGGCTCATGATGCATTAAAATGCAGCCTGGCTGGCTGACCGACCCGCTTTTAATTTGTTGTGAGACGTGAACACTGGGGTCAAGCGTACAGCATTGAGGCGAGTATCTTCCTTACATGTCATTTCTTGCCCTTTTTTGTAGTAAATGGCTGACGCTCTTTATTATTCATCGTTTTGGACGGTGTAATTGGCAGAGAGAGGACTGCGGCGGAGATGTCCAATCGATCCCCATCGAAACACACGGTTACAGCTACAAACGTGCAGAACAGAGGACTTGGGGTTGAGGGGGAAATAAAATTATTCCTCTTTTTTGTATGTCTCTTTAAATGGGCACTTTGTGTTTCAAAAACAAGAGGCTGTGATTTTTAACAAAGAAGGAGTAGCATCAGTTGCCCTTGATGAGCAATTCCTCTTCCTGTTTCAGTGGTTGCATGTCTGAGAAGCGCCAACAGGATTAGCCGCAGGTGAAATCGGATGTTAAATCAGAACAAACTTCTCGTCTTTTGGGTCAGTTGGAATTACCAAAATTATCTGTAAAGGCTAAATGCAACAATAAGAGGAAGAATCAGGAGGATTTGTTTATTCATGCCTTGCAGCAAGAAATTTCCAGGTTCAAAGCCCTTTCTGGAGTCTTCCTTTGCGTGGGTGAGTTACCCCTGGGTACTCTGACTTCCTCCCTTGGTCCAAAACAAATTATTTCAGGTGGAATTGGTCTCCCTAACTTTCCCTTAGGTCTGGGTGTGTGGAAGTGGCTGCTTTGTGACGGACTGGTTTTTATGTCCAGAGTGCATTCTGCTTCTTCTCCAGTGACCCCAAAGGATAAACGGGTAAAGACGATGCGTGGCGACTTCCATTGGTGAAATGGGGCTGGAAGAACAGAAGTAGCACTATTAAAGAGTATTACTTACAAGAGTATTGTATATTCCTCCTCATGCAATCTCTAAGTTATCCAATGTCTTGGCTTCTCTATGTTCTCTTTTCTGTAATTCACTTCACACGTTTTCTATGGGATTCAGGACTGAGATGCCATAGAAGATTTTGTTTCAAGTGAATAATTTCCATGTTACCTGAATGAAATTCTCCTGTTTCTTGATGCAATGTGTCTTATGAACATCTGGAGGAGAAATAAGCCCACAGCATCACATAGACACACAAACACTCAGCTGACAGATGAGGGCACAATCTAATCAAGAAATAATCCACACATGTCCAAACAATTTCCACACTAATTTTACAAGGAATACAACTGTCTAAAATATGTCAAGCTTGGTCAAAGCTGATGGTGCTGAAGACAAAGGAAGAGTTTCGACCTTAAGGGAAGGAGAACTAGTTTCTCTAGAAGGGCGTGGTCTCTGCTGGCCAGGATGGCTTTGGCCATTTTCACAATCTGTATGTTCCAGATATCAGACACAAAGCTCTTTTGAATGCCAACTGCTGGTCATTTTAACAGGGCTGAACAGACCGTTCTTATTTCTCAAGGACAAACTGCTGTGTAAAGCCAAATGTGAAAATAAAAGACTTGAAAGTAGGCCTTTTCTGGCAAATTGCTGCAGTGTGTTGGTCAAAGCTGAGAGTTGTTCCCAAGTACATACCAGTGACTGTCCACGGACTCCGCTAGAGATCCCTTGATTAGTGTTGGGGTGTTATCCCCATGAGCCTGTCCTCTCTTTTACTAATATTCATCTCCTTGACTGTTTTGTGAAGTGGTTTGACATCCGTTTTTATAGGCACTATTACAGTCGTATGTGTGTGAAATATACAAAAAAAGCAGAGAAGAAGCACCCCTGAGTTGACCCTGTGGATGAGAGGTGTTTCCCGGACGGGCCCCCATTTGTCAACACTGCCTGAGGTGTTCTAAAATAAATTTCTCAAGATTACGAAGGTGCAGGAGCTTGCACACCACTAAGAGTGAATCAACTGAACATCTTGGGGTCAGATTTATGAAATTGATTTCCGTCAGGTGGTTGTTATGGAGACCTGGAAACCCCAAAATGCCACACTTTAATGCTGCTCTCTGATGGTGACACATGGAGAGTTTTTCGACATATCCGAATGACGTGTTGTGCTATACCCAGGGATATTTCAGTGTACTTAAAATGAAAAGTTCTTTCTGATTAGCTTAAAATTTTAAATGACAGGTTGAATTTTTCAAACATTCAGGGAAAGTCCGGTAAAGAGGTAAGGAGTCAGGTAAAGTTATACCTGATCAAACAAACTTTTTTATCCTGTTTTATCGGGTGCAGATGACTTTGGGGGGTGTAACCTGTCCCTGAAAGGCATTTAAGCAAAACAGAAATGCACACAAAGACATTTACACCAAAAGGCAGCAGATAACACAGTTTGAAATAAAACTGTGGCATATAACAAAAGGTTTTATGGACAATAGAGTCATCGTTACGGCTCAGGATATTTGCATTGTGGAAGATTAGAAGCCCCAGAATCAAGCGGACATGTTTTAATAACCATCTGAAAAATGGAGTGAGACTGGGACAGGGTTAGTGCTCTTTTGTAGTTTTCAGAATGTCAGTGAAAGAGCTCCTTCTTATCTCCCACTTCTTTATTCATGTGCTGCTGTATATTCACACCTGTCTTTTTTTTTCTTTTTTCTCAGTGACGAGCTTAGACTGCAGAGAGAAGTGGGTCACTTTGAGATATAGAGAGGAAACACTGAGGTGGTCAAGAGCTCTTTTGTCTTTTTGCTGAAACTCTGCGGACTTTGACTTTTCCTCCCTTTTACCCTTTTATCTTTGTAATTCCTTTGACATGACTTTTTATTTGAAACAATTTTACTCAACTGTTTGAAAAAGATCAAATAAAATGTCATAAACAGAGAGCAGGTAGTAAAATGTAATCACTTCCACCTACACAGATGCATAAAAACCAGTACCTAGGCGTGGAGGTCCAAGACATGCGCAGTGGTTTTCTCTGAGCAGCGGGGAAAACCACTGCGCAGAATCTCGCTACGTAAGTCGTAAGACACGGTGACGCCTAAATTCAGCAGCGCTTTGCTTTCACAGACACTGGAGACAACAGCTAAATTCTGTCGACACTTTGAAAAGAATCGCAAAAAATGGTGAGCTCTGTGGACGTGATGTTAGCAAAGCTAGCTGTGCAGGGACAAATTGTGTTTGCTATGAAAAACCTCACTGGCTGAATTATCGTGCAAAGGTGTTGATTGATTTGTTGCTCAACGCTCTGACCAAAACCTGCAGTACAGTGAAGGGGGATTCACGAATGATCAGATTCTTCTGAACGGCTCTTCACTATGAATGATAGGTCTGGAGCCTCAGAGAGAGCTGTTCATCGTTCTTGTAATGCTCTGCGCACAGCGCAGTAGCTTTTATTATTTTATTTCATTATATACATTGATATGTATTTAATTAGAAGATAAATAACACACAAGAAAGTAAGAGCACACAGAGTTTATAGTTTAATGTTGTTCACCTTGAGGACATTACATTAATTGCTATGTTAGATGGTGCAGACAGTGGCGGTTTCTGACATGGACAATATGGGCAACCGCCCAGGGCGTCACCTTTTTAGGGATGGCAAGAGACCTCCGTTGATTGTTGCACCGATATGGAAGAATGAAGACCTTGAAGTGATAATGATATTGCGTAAATTTATTTCAGCTCTAAGTATTTAATGTCTGTGTGTTTTCATGGGAATGTGGATTTTTCGGCTCAAGCAATTTTGGTCATATTTCACGTCTTACTGTGTCGTGTAGCGCCCTGCCGTGGCCTTGGTCTTGACTGCAACACTATCTAGCGTGTCAATATGACTCACTAGCATGTCGGTATGCTCACTTGTCAACACCTGCTAGCATGTCAGAACTGAACGGTTTGATTGATTAAGGTTAACCGTCCAAACTAGCCTTCAAGTGCCTCAGCCATTTTCCCTCAGATAAATAATGCCTAATATGTAAACTATTACAGTAAACAGAAAATATTTGGCCTCACTTGGGACCAATCTACAGAAGAATACTTGACCCGAGTGCTGCAGACATTATTCAGAGACTCTGCAGCAGAAGAGTGCAGGCTTTAGGGCATCAAAAAAAAAAACCTCAACCTCTCTCACAGTAACGATGAATAAAACATGCCGCATACACAAACTCCTACAGTTAATGTCCTCTCTCTCTTGTTAATATTCAGCTCTTTTCAACCTAAACATTTTAAACACAGTCTGCTGCGCCCTATTGTTTTAATCCTTTGTGAGCCGCGCGATGACAGGGAGCATTTGGAAACTGCTGTCGCCAAGCTCTTCCACAGACGCACAGATTTTATGGGATCTATTATCTTGCGATACTTAAGACAGCTTAATTATCTTACCATCTCGCTTCCTTTTCATCACATATTAATGAACCAGGCTTTTGGAGACAGCAGCTTTGATTCCTACGAGGAAATAAAAAAAATAAAAAAAATCAACATTAAAAACGTCTCATTTTTGAAGATAAGCACGAAGCTCGTATGCAAAAAAAAGTGTTGATCCAAAGTAATCCCAACTGCATTTACAAATGTAACAGCTTCAAGTTAGTCACTTGAGGCTTTTAAAGCCAGAAGAGATTCGTTTCAGATCCTGAAGCAAGTCTTCTCGACTGCAGCCGCAGTCCTGCGCAGCGACACCGGCCGCGTGGCGGAGACTGACAACGCCACTGATGCAAGCTTTCTCTCAGCTGATATCAGCAGACAGCTGGTGTCAAGAACCACTGACAGCAGAGGTTGATGAATTAGTTTGTTGAGGTTTCTGTGCTGGATCTAATTATGTGGGAGTGCGCCTGTACTCTGAAACCCCCTGATAGCAAATGTTTTCTTTATAAACAGCAATAATCACCGCCGCCTCCAGTTCCAGTTCTCGTTCAGACCGCGCCGCGAGAGGCACCAGTGCTGTTGATGATCCCGAGGAAACGACGGCCGGGTCATTCTCTGAATTCGGTGCATTTTGTGTCTCACAGGCTTATCTCAAAGACTTTAACACAATGCCAAACCACATTTTTGTAGAAAATCAATAAATGGAAACATCCTTGTGGTAATGTAGCATGCAAATGTATTTTAAAAGTTATGTTTTGAAAAATTCCTTGGGTTTTTGAAGCGTGGAGGTCAGCTGAATGAGTACGTCCCCACTGACCAACGCTGATTTTTCACTGAATATAAAACAAATAAAAATAGCCAGTTACTGCAAGTTATTTCTACGGATATAAACATTTTTAGGTATACTTTAACCTAAATAAAAGAAATATGAGAAAAATACATGAATTATTTATAAAACAGCACCATTCGCACTGTAAAGAGATCAAAGTGTTAGGAAAGTTTCTTGCCTATATTTGATTATTTTTATCCAAAGATCGTCATCGTCAAGCTCAACCTTTCAACACCATTGTGCACGTAAATGAAATTTGTTGTTTCGGAAAAAATGTTAAGAATTGTCTTTGAAAATTATATTAATTTCTTGTTTTCATCTCATCGTATGTTGCTCCATGCACTAGCTGACATGGACTTATGGCTACTTTTAGCGAAAATCTTCAACCCTGTTACAAAAACAGTAGTTTTTGTAATAAAGAAAAAACAAACAAAAAAACCCAGTGGTTTTTGTAAAGGGGTTGAACGTTTTAATGTTGTTAAGCCAGTCAGTGTTCAATCCTGTTACAATCTGCTCCACTTTCAAGGGTTCAACTCCGTTACTTGATCCATTATGATTTTTTAAAATATAATAACAGCAAATATTAAACTAATATTTGATGGGCTGTATGTAAAGTTTAAGAATGAGTCAAAAATATAAAAATGCTTTGGTGTGTTTTTTTTTTTTAAAGGTGCGGAACAAACTGAATCGTATCTTGAATCGCAATAGCCACTGTGGCGTGGCATCGTATCATGTCTCGATGGATTGCTTTGCGATACTTTGCAGGCTGCTATACTTCAGTTGAGATGCCTTATTGCTTAGCATGGGTGCAGCAGCATTACACGTTTAGCTCGTCATATGGACTTTGTGTGTAGAAAGTGACTGAATGGATGGATGTGGACTTTGTGCCGCCCTGGATGAACAAAGCTGGCACAGAGTTTAGTAACCAAGATGCTGAAGCTCGCTTGCTTAACACGATGGAAACAAAGAGAAGAGTGGAGAAAATGTAGGCGAACTGCAACTAACATAACAGGATAATGAAGCGTGGAACCTCCTTACTAAAACTGCCTGACAAGCAAGACGCTAACTTCGGTTGCCATTGTTGTATAAGTTGCTGCCCTAGTTGCATTTTCTGTGGCTGCAGTTTAGTCTTTTGCAATAACGGCTGCCTTATCGCTGCCTTTTCCGAATTATTTTGTTCTTTTTTACAGACCTTTTGTTTTCAGATGTGTATACTGCAAACTATGTAATAGGGCCTCACTGAGAAAAAAACCAAACAATTACCAGAAAAAAAGTTGTGAAATGACAAGAGCAAAGTCATAATGTGAGAACAAGCTTGCAGGAGAAGTATGAAGATTATGTGGATAAAGTTATAAAATTACCAGGACAGTCATAATAAAGTCATGACTGAGGAAAAGTCAGCACTATGGATAAAGATAAAGTGAGGATAAAGTCAGGACTATGAGAAGAGTCAATAAATTCCAAGAATAAAGTCATAATAGGACGATTTTCACAACAATCTGACTTCATCCCAGTTTTGTTTGCACTTTATTCCCACATGACTTTATTCTCGTAATATTTATTTCTTAACACTCCGTCGTAGCGAGTGTTAAAAAAACTCACTACGACTGGTTTTTTTTCAAGAAAACACTGTAAAAAGCTGCTTTATCGCATACACGCTCTTTAATTGGCGTCTCTTGAAGAGCGCAACTGTCTGTGAGCACAGGCCTCCCCCCGCCGCCCGCGCAGCCTGACTTTCCACAGAAGGACGCCGTTCCAGCAAGCACAGAGGACATGCTTTGTGTTCCCCGTTGTGCCGGGACTTTGCTCCAAAAGACTGCTATTTAAGCACAAAGTGGGAACATGGCTACTCTTGCTGCGAGGACAACTGGCTGTCTTCTCATCTCTGAAAACCCTCCCCTTCAGACAGAACGGTCCCCCCGCACAAGAGCTGCTGAGGCTGCAACAACAGAGCAGCAGGCCCCCCGACGCCCATTACCTCACCGCATTGCATGGTCAAGTTTGGAGGGAGAGAAAGTGTCGCGTCCTCTCGGGGAACACGTGTGTGTGCGTGACTGTCCTTGGCTGGTTCAAATGTTTATCCTCACGCTTGGTGTGCGTGTGATAATTTGCAGGGCTTCAGCTGACCGTTGTCCTCCTAACCGAGCAGCTCCCAGCCCTCTTTGCCTCCCTGACCTGAGTGATTACTTATAGCTGTCTCACTGGAGCATATGGGATTTGATTAATGGTGTTTAGGTGGACTGCCTTGGTAGTTTTTACTACACTTAATCAAGTGCAAGAGGAAGGTTTATTAAGCAAAACGGCGTGAAAACAAAATACAAGTCGGAGCGTTCGTGAGTGCCGCCGAGCTCTTCGTTGTCGCGGCAGCTGTCCTGGTAGAAATACATCTATATATAGTGCAGCTTCATTCAAAGGTAAATATAGGAATGCCTTTATTTTCTATATTAAGAGGGAACAAACACACCAGCCAAGGATACACGCTTCAGTTGCTTTGTGTGGCTTGACTTGTTCAGTACTTTCATTTAAAATTACAAGCCTGTGCTTCATAGCTGACATGAGTCTAAAACATAAAGTATTATAATCATATGAAAATGTTAGTTTTTGACAAAAACAACAGATCAAGTATTCACTGAGAGAAGTGCGATACGGCATATTTTGATATCAATGTGATACCAAGTCAATTCTGGTATGCTGATGCCGATATCAATATCGGTATCAATACTTTTTTTTTATATTTAGGTTTGATTTAGTAATAATTTTTTCCTTTGAATTATGTTTTGGGGAAACCTGGGACATCTGGAAGGTTGGAGTAGTTTCAGAATCACCATTTAGTTAAAGGTTTGTATTTGCAAGCACCAAAAGCAAATCTCCACTTCCGTCCATAACACATTTCCACCATGGCAAGGTAAGCCACGTCTTTGAAGCAACATCCAAAAAAGGAGGCTGGCAACATTTCGGTGGTCTGAGTGTGAAGACATTTTTCTTTTTCACAGAATGCGAAATGTTTTCACTTTTGTCTTAATCGTTTTAACACTTGGACTCGAACTTGGCAAGGCATCGGCTTGATGTCTGATGCCGTTTTCCAGCTCATAACTAACAATGCCAGGACTTTATTTTTACAGGCATCTGTTAACACAAAGGCAGTTCACACTGACATAAACATGAAGGTTTTTTTTTTTTCTTTTTTTCAATTTTAGTTTACATTGAAACATCTGGCAAGCAGTTAAATTAAGTGTCAGTAATTCTGACACTTTGGAAGGAAATACAACGAGAGCTTCCAGGAGTCAATATGGTTTTATATACTTTGGGTGTGAAATGTATGAGTATTAAGGCATTTTACTAGTACAGTTCGTTATTTTTCATCTAATTGCATAATACAAACGCATATTGTACGTTATGTGGGATAAAACATTCTGCTACACTAAACAAATAAAGAGCAAATGAGAACTGAAAAGTGTTTTTAAGCCAACATCAGGCCAAAGAAAATCATAAAATACACCGTGTTCCAAATTATTATGCAAATTGGATTTAAGTGTCACAAAAATCACAATTTTTGTTGTGCTATCAAATGTATTGATGGTATTGTTTCAAAATTAATGTAAATTTGTTTTCTTTGCATTAAATGAGGACTGAAAGCACTGCATCATTTTTTTGTTGTTTTGACCGTTTCTCATTTTCTGCAAATAAATAATAGATTTCTGATCGGAATTTCAGGGACATGTTATCAGTAGTTCATAGAATAAAAGCACAATGTTAATTTTACTCAGACATGTACCTATAGAGAGTAAAATCAGAGAAACATTTTATTTTACGTGGTCTCTTAGTTTTTTGGACTGTATCAGGACAAGGACAGTAGAGGACGGCAACTCCGCCCCCCCAAAATTGCCCCACCTCGTCATTTATTGACAAAAAAAACGCTAAAAACGAGTTACTCCGACTTTACGTCAGAGTTTGAATGTTTTGTGGAAGTGTTCCATTTGGAGATTTTGATTTCAGTTCTCCTTTACGTTGAAATGGTCGAAGCAAAAAGGCAAAAGATAAAAAAAAAGAAATCGCACTAGCCATCTGGCATTTGACACCAATAAAAGAGCCTTTAAACAAAGTGTTACTGATGTGTCTCTGGTGCAATGAACACACACTTACAAGGAACTTTGACACCGCATGTCTCTCTCTATGTGCAACGTTAACACCGTAACCCTGAGCGAATACTCTGAGGGCCTTTACAGCCGGCGGTTTATCGACAACTCCTCGGCGCAGTGCATGCGACGGTCGCCTTTTTTTCTGATAGCTAACCGTAAGTCATTAACTCTGCTGCCAAAGGTTTTTTTTTTTTTTATACTGTGAGTGTGCAGCCTTGAAATCTCCACTGACGAATAGACAGGGAAGGCTCTTATCAGGGGCAGCTGTGAGAGTCATTTATCAGCAGAGAATAATGGAAGCAAAAGGAGATGAGTGGTGCAGTCGGCCTATTGCTCCACAGTATAATAGTCCTACATACTCTCAGTCTCCCGGCTCGGCTGCGTTTCTCTCTTTGTCGCTGGTGGCATTTTGAACCACTTTCCAAGCACGGATCAAGGAGCCAGGACTCTTTAAAAATCTCTTACAACTTCACCGGGTGTCGGTACAATGGGAAATAACTGGCTGTGTTTCCGTTGACAACATAATTGCGTAATTTGACGTTTTGAAAATAAATTTGCTTCATGGAACAAGTCAATTTTGAGAAAAAATGTATTATTTTTTTTTTATTTTGGCACCAGGAGGAGGTATTTATTTTTGGCCCTATTGAAATTGTTTTATTTCGCAAAACTGCAATGGAAGCACTTTTCTCGCATCACACAAGTCACGGGATCTTGTGGCAACTGAATGTTGCCACTGGTGGAAACCACAAAGAAGACGACAGGAAGTGGTTGGAGGAGCAGCGTGATTTGCAGTGTTATTTAATTGCTTTTCTTGTTTTCTGTTTTCTTTTTGACATCAGTCGAATATTGACAAAGTTTTCTGCACATTTGTAATAGAAACAACTCCTGACTCTAGAATTTGTTGACGTAAAAGTTTTTTTCTTTCCAATTCTCTTGACATGAAAGTGACAATATCTGGCTAAACAGCTTCTTTGACCATTAATTTAATCAGATTTATTATGAAGAGCTTTATTGCACAGCCTGATATTGACTGCACCACTTCATGCCAACACTTGAAGCAACAACATAATTTGAACATTTGCTTATTAGAACCGCATGAACCAGAATTAGGGTGTATTATCGTTTTGAAAAAAAAATTAAAGCAGCAACTGCAATTTGCCAGTAGCTGTAAAAAACAAAACAAAAAAAATGCTACATAAATACAGCTAATGGTTTAACAGAGCACACAATTATCTTTGATGGGTGTAAGAAACAATTTTTCATCCGACTCATCTCCTTTTCGCTTCAGCTGCCGTTTTATACCTCAGGTGTTAACATACAGGGCGACGCTTGCCGCGATTCTTTGTTGTCGTGACGCTTGTTTGTCTTGAACGTGGGAGAAAGGATTTATCGTCAACCTCGGGGAATGTTCCACGAGCCGAGGCAACTCCAGACAGGCTGCAGGTGGGTGTGATTGGCAAATTAGAAACAGGTGTCAAAGGAGAGCGGGGAGGAAGAACTACAGAAACTAAACGGGAAGCATATCATTAACCGCTCTCACAGTATTGCACGTCTGCTTTCCATTTCAAGGATGGACAATGAAATGTAGTTTTAAGTAAATGGCGTTTGAGGTTTATGCTGATGCAAAATCATGTCATGAACTGATTTGCTGGTTTTTTCGACGTTGCTCTCCATTTGGGAAAAACCCCCCAAAAACAAACATGTTTACCTTGCAGCTCACTGCATCATGTTTTAGGATGTTTAATATCCACATCATGTTTTTTCATTATGATGACAACTCTTTTTTTTTTTTTTTTTTTTTTCAAAAGTACTCCAAACATGATGTTACCACCGTACTGCTCCATAGATGGTGAGGTGTTTTTTTTTTTAATTAATTAATTTTTTTTAAGGATTGGCCAGCTTTCTCTTTTAGCAATGAAGGCTGAGCACATCAATTTTAGTTGGATCAGACCACCGAGCGAAAAGTTACCTATATTGTCCCTCAATGTATTTGCAAACTATGATCTGGCTTTTCATGTTGCTTTTATAGTAATGGCTTCTTCCTCACTGAATGGCTTTTCAGTCCATATTGGTACAGGACACGTCACGCGTCTGTCTCAGGGACACAGAACCCACTTCTGGTGTACGGCAACTTCTGAAATTTACCAAAGTAATAAAAAAAAAAAAAGTGTGTTAATGATCTGACAAGGTGCATCATTAATCTGGCCTTTATCACATGGATATATTTTGTGCAAACACAACAGACATAAAACACTAAAGGTTTAGTCTGATTAAATGTCAAATAGGAAGAAAAAAAAAATCTTTTCACATTGTGTCTAAACATTTGGTTTCACCTGAATGGGATCCTGCAACAGGATTTTTGTAATCGCCCAAAAATCGATATTACTCAGTCTGAGCTATGCAGACTTTCTGTCTGCGCTGGTGAAGATTCATTTATTTTTGTACATTGGTCTGAGTGGTTTCAGCTGTTCTCTGAAAATTCAGCTAGTAATCAACTGACTGACGGTGGCACACAGTCTCTACTCAGATCAGTAAACTTTCATCAGGGAATCATTAAGTAGAAATTAAAAACAATGAAAAAACTAACAGACTAAATACACAAGTAAGAAAGCACTGAATCATGCTTTCTTGCAAAGGTATAAGTATTAGAAACAATCAGAAGGGTTTTTTTTTTGTTTTGTTTTTGCGCCCCGAGCCCATCTGAATCATGCAAACCAGCTGAAAACCTTTTAGTCTTAGTCAAGCTCCAATTTAATTCATCCGTTAAGGCTCTGTGCTGGAAAATTACATTTCTTGAGGGGCTTTATTAAACTTTAAAGAGAGCCAGCGCTGCTCCTACATCAATACACCATTTACTGAATGTTTTCTCCCTGTGCTGCTGGAACAGAGCCAACTAAAACATACCAGGCAAGTTTCACATTGGTCTCTTTGGTTTTGTGCTCGCTGCTGGTTTATTACACAGTTACAGTGGTTTTCACATACTGCATCTTGTTACAGCCCCGGCGCTCCCCTGGAGACCATTGTAGCAAGAGAGTGTTTAAATAAGCTTAAATTACACCAAGTTGTCATAAATAATACGTCCAAGTGGTTATTGGTGTTTTCGATTCGGGCATTCATGCAGATATAGAGCCAGCAGACGTGGCTGATGAGCAAATATTAAACAGTTTGAAGTGGTTAAATAATCTAGAAATAACTGCAAGCAACCTTTATGGATCATTAAGATGCACTTAATGATCCAATAGAGTTGAACTTCCAGCTTGTCTCTGTGCCTTGTGTTGGACTTTTGTTCACATTATGTCAAACTGTGACCACAAACCACGAGGTATTTTACTGGGATTTATATGACAAACTAACACAAGGTGCTGCACAACTGAAGTGGGGTCGAATTGGCACACACTTTACTAAGTTTAATAAGTGATTGATGGATAAAATAACCGAAAAGCATACAGTGTCCATGTATTCAGCCCCTTGAGTCGACACTTTGTAAAATCAGGCATTGCTGAATGGTCTTTTCTCAAAGACGGGGCTTGGAGCCTGTTCAAGCTGCTTGCTGTTCTAATTTTATTTGGATTTTTGAACGGATTGTTTTGGGATATTGTTTTCGAAGCTGCCTATTATCCATCTGGTACTTGGTACGTGGTCGATATCAGTATACCATCATTTTTTGATTTTTGAAATCGAGCTTTAAAAAAACCCCCCAAAAAAACATGTTTGGATTTTCTTTCAAATTCTTTTTTTTTCCCGACTGTTTTAGAAAATAGATGCACACAAATTTGTTTTTCCGTTTTTGTTCATCACGTTTTTATATTATGAGAGCATCTTGTAGATGTCTTTAACATACTTCACCCAGACATTCCTTTTTCAAATACTGAAATGTTACAATTTCAAAGAAATAATGATGGTGTTGCAAGGAAGGAAAGTGATACATAGTTTTCAGTATTTTTATAAATAAATGTAGAGGAATATGGAAAGTGTTACCTTTCTCCTGCACGAAACATCTTACAAGTAGCAAGAAAATTCAGTTTGACTCATCCCACTGAAACACACACGGTGTTTAACGCAAACCATAAATTAGACCGCTTCTTGTTTTCTGCTGAGCGTCTGGGAAATTCACAGAATACCTGGATTTATACTGAGATTAGACTGCAGTCGGACTCTCTCGGCTAATTAAATGTTGTCTGAAGGCAATTGTTTTGCTCAGAGTATCAGAGGATTTGGGCCTAATCACATACATTATGCACACCACCGATTTTTATTTGTGAAACATGGTGAGACCACTGCACTGACTGAAACCCCTGCATTGACCGAAACCCCTGCACTGACCGTCCTCTTCCACTAACTTTGCAAAAGCAGCTGCTGCTCTGTCTTGGATCTAAAATGGAAGTTTGTGGCTGTAACGTGACAGGATGTGAATAAATGAAAGGCGTTTGAATACTTTTGGAGCCCACTGTCTGTATGGAAAAAAAAAACAAAACAAACCAGGAGAAAGTAAAGGACAGCGGTTGGCAAGCCGAGAAGCCGCATGCAAGAAAATAAAAACCGGTGAAGTATGAGGCCATGATCGCGAGTCACGAGGGGCCATTTATTTCAGCAAAGCTGCTTTTAACACACTCCGACTCATTGATAGTCCCGGATGAAAAACCATGTCGGCGACGGTCTCTATCTGGGCCTGTCACGTCCCGCTGTGCTGCAGACAATACATCACCCCATTCATAACGCGAGCAGGGTTTTGATCTGCCTGTCTACGCTGGCGTCCTCGGCCGATAAGTGGGTGGATCCCGATAATCTGTACATCTACATGCTTCCCCCCGTTCTCTTGGATCAAGTGATCAATCTCCAGTTGAGAGCTGTGGGGCCAACGCCGTGCTTTGCAGCGGAAGGGCAGGGATTTATGAGGCATAATTGGTGCTAATAACCTCGGGGCTCGCAAGCTTTCCTTGTTTTATAACCAACACCTCGTATGTAAATATTATCCCAAGGCCTGTGGTAAATTAAACAGGTCGTTGAGTAATTTGGAGGAGCCGAAAAAAGCTTTCTAGAAATACAGTAAAGTGTGCCAGACGGTCGGAGTCGTTTTGGGTGGAGATGGCTGATCTAATTTGAACCCTTTTCATGTGTGGTGGTCACTTTTCCCTGTGTTTTTCTTTTTACTATATGTGGTCCAGGGCGTTGATGGCTCGGTGAACTTTACGTTTAGGCCACATCACTGGATCGTGATCTGTCGTTCCACACAGTGCCACCTGCTGGCCAACCGATGTAAGTTTGCAAAAATGCTCAAGACCCATGCTCTTTTGAGTGACTTGGAAAAAAAAAAAAGAATAACATACTGGTAAGATAAACAACAAATATAAATAGAACATGATTGATAATTTTAAAGTATAGCAGTATGATACTGGGAAGATACTGGGAAGAATTTGCCATTATTTGTCTACAGGTGATTTTTACTGCACTAAATACGAAAAGGAAGCAACTTTTTTTTATTAGCCTGTATTCTACATGTTTTTAAAACCAAAGTAAAATGTTTTATAGATTAAATTAGTTGGGGTTTAAGAGAGTGAGAGGATTTTCTGGCCCAAAATACATCAGCAGACTGTCTGTGGCCCCGATTGCGACTCGTCCCGGTGCTTTCTGAACACCACAAAACATTTAAATGACTTTAAAAACAATGGTTTTAATGTCTTACACAGTTTAACAAAATACACCAAGCACTGTAACATGTTGCTCACTTTTAAAGCTCTTTAAAAACCATGTGGCTAAAATAAATATATATATAAATTTTTTATGGCCAAACAGAAAATGGCTTCAGAGCAGCATTAAGACAAAAGCTGCAGCTGGAGTGTGAGTCTGTTTTGCAGGTAGACACGGCGAAGCAGTCAATCCTGATGAGAAATGGCTCCGCTGTTTGCCGTGGATTTACAGCAGCAGCTCTGGAAGCGTATAGTGGGATGATTGGCGTTCATTTGGCCGGATGCATTTCCTCCTGCTCTGGGTAATGTCAAGCAGTGCAACCACTCCTGCTCCTCCTCCTGTTCAATCAGCCGCATCATTGTGCAGAAACGTGAGAAACATTTTCCTTTTGTGACTCAATTACGGCTCCAGACCGCCCGGTTTGGAGCGGCGGTTAAAAAGGCTCACGAATTCAAGCGCAAACACTGAAATTAGAACATCTGAACCAATTTCTCTTGATTCGGCTAAATGAAAATATCGAGATGAGTCATTCTCATCTCGACAAGAGTGTAAGAGTGTTTGTGGCAGCTTAGTTATGTGAAATATTTTGTCTTAACAAATGAGATTAAATAAATATTTCCAAGTAGGATCCTTTGCAGTAATGCAAGGATAGTGGTTGTCCTTTATGTAATTTGTAGCACCAACTTTATGTTAATATATGGTGGAGGAAGTTGATGGCGACTGAGTGAAATAGACTCAACTAAAAAAAAAAAATTTTTGGTTGATGCATGTTGGAGATGGCTTGAATATGGCATCTCTCTTGTGAAAAATATATCAACACAACACAAATAAAATGTCTTTTTTTTTTCCTCACAAAAGGACGTCGCTTTGTGGTTTTCCAGCCACATAACATCATTTTGCAGCTGAATCAAGTCACTGTGTTATCTGCAGTTGTTATGAAAATGCTCTCTATATATATTCAAATATGACTCAAAAGTAATTTTACTTTGTGATTTAATACCTTGAAGTCAGGACTCTGTCTCTTTAAGAAAGTCCTGCTCTTTCTGAAACTTCACCATCAGGAAGTCGTCACAACAAATCTTCTCTATTTGCCCTTTAACAACATTTCTAACAGTGTTGAGCTGAGAAATGGCTCATAATGAGCTCAATTGATGCACTGTTCCATGAGGTGTTTGCTAATTGCTGCTGGCTAGTCTGAAGGAGCCACGTATATATACAGTTTAAGTAATGGTATTTAAACTTGACTGTTTGGAAATAAATAAACAAAGCTCATTTTTACAGTCTAGATTTAACATACGAAGATACATACAAGTGTTTTTTCTATCCTTCAACCTCACGGCACACGCACATGCAGTCTTAAGCTCCCAAATGTCAGACAGAGATCAATAACCTCCCCGTCTTCCTTCCCAATCTGACCCGAGCGGCTGGGATGCAGGAAGACTGAACTAATGAGCTCTACATGTGAGATTGTCCCCCTTGCCCGCCATTGATTTGATCCCATCAAAACCTCATTGTGAGAAAGCCTTGTTAGCAACAAATGATTTCAACTGGCTTCACTCAATTAGGCCGCGAATAAGCTTTTCTGAGACCGACGCCGCGGTTTGTTAGGGTGACAGCGATGACGGGGAAACGCCGAATAAGGGATATTGATGAAAAACATGCTGATTACCGACTCAATAGCACAGCAGAAACTGATAAATGTCTCGCCGAGGTTGCCTGCGCTGGCGGGTCGAGAGGGAAATGTCACAATCAAGCCGCTTTTCAGTCACAGATGAGAAAATCCCCGGAACGTCGATGCTTATCGCTTATTTCCAGCAGAACGCTTTCGTAAATAAACCGGGTGTCAAAGTGGGCATCCGAAATGTGTCACGGTGTTTTGCGTTTCAGATTTGGACAGCATGTCCATGTGAACATGGCCTTACAACAAAAATAATAAAAAGCTTTTACACTCACTTAACAGCCAGCTACCGCCACTGCCTTCTCTCCTCCCCTGGGAGATCTGTCAACAACTATTAGTCCAGAAAGGGAAAGCTTGTGAATTTAATCGGCTGGTGCGCCACTATGTCCTCGTCTTTCGGAGTACGAAGGCGAGGGTATAGATAGAAAATGTGAGGAATTACACCCAGAAGAACAGATTTAAAACCCCCGAAAGCTGATAAAGGTTTCTGCACAGGACGCGTGTCAAGAGCAATCTTTGCTGAAATGTCTTTTTTTTTGTGTGTGTGTGTTTAAAAATAAAAACCTGTAGTGGACACAACATCCGCTTGCGTGCCTGACCACGATGTGTGGCGGAAAGCTGTATAGCACGAACCCAAGATTTAAACGATGAAAGAGAGGTTCATCAGCAGTATCAGCAGAGCTGGTTCTAATTGATATTTTGCTTTTCAAAAGATGAAGATTTGAAACTATAACGGCGGGTAAGTCGTCTGGCGAGGCACTGCACATTATTGACGTATATTTCACAAGCGTTTCTCCATCCATACCTCTTGGGCCTGAAAGAATATGTGCAGACAGGACTTAAGCTGAGTAAGATGTGGATCCATGTGGCATCATTCACGCCTTTAAAGCATGGTGTGAGAAAACAAGGTAGATCGACTGCATTTTAGCGTAGCCTAAGAGATTTTAAAAACAAAATCTACCTATGATAGCCTGACGGCTTGAATCTGTTTCAGGAATATAAAATTTTGTTTCAAGAAAGACTCTCTCACCTCTTGTTACAAAAGCAGAACAAATCGTGAAACCGGTGTCAGCACAGCGTTTCAAACCGAACGCAAGGAAAGATTACAAGCCCGTCATCTCCAGACCGGGAATACGGCTGTGTTTGTCCCCACACAGGGGGATAAAACCAGCCGGCGCGTAACTGTTAATTTCCTCTTTGCTTCAAATGACTCTACAGCCTTTCCCCTCCTTTTCAGACAGCACCAGCGACTCCACAGGTGAAATCAGGAGAAAGTACAGAGAGGATCAACAGCCAGCGGCAAAAAAGCAATTGACTTCCATGAAATCCTCAAAGAAGTTAATCTGGACTGCTGTCGGAGCTTGGCAATATGCTGCTGCAGAGAAGATGCTCGCTGAGTCTTATTTTATAACTTTGAGCCCAGGGACTCTGAACCAGAGTGAATGCAGGTACACTCCTCTGTGCTAACAGCTTCCCTAAATCCTCCACATGTCAACCTGGCAGCGAAAAGTGTTGTCTACATCAAATATGCTGGGCACACAGATTTGCCCCCCACACACATAAACACAAAGAGCAACTCTGAAATTATAATTTCATTTAATAAGGGGGGAAAAAGCGATCCGAACCGACTTGGACTCGATGAAGTCGGTGCCACCAGCGACGGAGCAGCCAGTGAACAGATCTAGACAGCAATTATTCATCAGTCAGGTTGTTTTCGCTTTTTTATTCTTCATTTAAAAACTCCATCATGTGTTCACTCGGGGTTATTATTTTCAAAAGAATTCTGAAAAAAAGAGCAAATACCTTTTGCACAGCACGGTATTTAACCGACTCCACGGTCCATGTGCGCAGTTTCCCACGTCTCTCCCACTATTCTGCACTTTTTTTTCTTGCCTGACCAACGATTCAGGACCCGCAATCTTTTACACTCCTCCCTCTAAGCTGGCTTTTAGCGCGATCCAGGAAATTATGCTAATTCTCATGCTGTCCTCACTGCAGAAACATTTAGTCAATGGCTCATCTCAAATGCAAGCCTCTGTTGCTAAATGCCATATTCTCTGGATCGGGCCATATGAGGTTATCTGCGCCGGCATAATGGCTCGAAACATGTTCCCGTTCGCTTTCACGAGTCTTTTAATCCAAATTCGCAATACATGCAGCCTTTTCAACGGAGGAAAGCATGAACTCTCATGATAGCAGAGTGAGTGAAGGCCCAGTGCAGAATTATAATCAGCTCTTTCTACCAGAAAAGTCATCCGGCTCCATGCTTCGCCCGCGATCCTGGGCAACTTTTAATTAGTGTTTGTCCTTCAAGCCTGTGTTCCTCACAGCTATCAAGACTCTTAAGCCCTTTGCAAATTAATTATAAAAGACTAGGCAATCAGAGTAATTCAATTTGGCCCTGGGCATAAGGCCTGGTCTTTGACCTATCTATATTGTGGATAACATACACTGTGAGGTGAGCCAAGGCCAAAACTTCTATCTGTAGCAAAATGCTTCCAAATCAAAGAAATACTGTTGTAGGTAGCATTGGGTCCTGAAATTTAGCTGTAAATATTTCTTTTTCCCCCGCTTATTAGATCTCATTACATATTTTACAAAAACAATAGGAGTTTAACTAATGAGTATGGATAGCCACATACTAGAATTCTTTCAGTAGCACAAGGAAGGGCATCTTATCTGACCTTATCCACAAGTAATGAGGTGTGTCCAGGCAAGAAAGCACAGGAGTGAAAATCTTTTCTTCTTGTGTTTCAATTAGACAACAACTGAGCCGGATCTTGGAGCAGGACAAATTGGCGGGTGCTTGGGTGCCAACCGCTGGCTGGGTGCTACTGAACGAACCCAAACATGAACAAAACGACAAAAACAGGAGCGTTACGCAATTCGGCCAGGAGCCACCTGTTCCTGCTTCGTCCTGAAAGTAAAAACATCCAAAAAATACGGTATGAACAAGAACCTTTGTTCTTCTTTTTTGATGGGAAGTTCTCTAAATGTCAATCATCTGTGCCAAAACCAGGCGATCCAGTTCACTTTTAAGTTTTCTTTTCAAAGTATCGTACAGTTTGGAGAGAGCCTGAGAGTAAAGGGCAACCTTTTTAGCTAAGCAGTGCTGCTACATGATTGGATTGTGCCTTTACTCTTGGTGACGGTTCTTTAGTCAGTTTTTTTTTTTTTAGCTTTGCATGGTGGAAGTCTGGTGGAACTTCTGCACACGCTCTTGTATCCTGAGGGTCTGAATTTTTTCTTAGGTTAGCTTAATTAAAATAAAGCAATGTTGCTTAATAAAGCTACAGACAACAAGCCGGTGCTCACAAACTTCTGCACACACCCATCAGCCTAAGCAACCAGAGAGTAGAGAGGGTGGAAAGCATTAAATTCCCGGTGGGGCAGATCTTCGATGACCTCCACCGTCTGGGGAACCACCAGGATTACGGAACAAGCCCCGGCAGAGGCTGCACTTTCTCAGGAAAAACTTCACACCAGCCTCCTGATAATGCTTTTTCAGAGCTGGGGTTCTGCCAGCGTGTGGGTGAACGCCATCTTAACGACAAGCTTAGAGTTCTATCAGGGAGGAAGACTAAATGAAGCAGCGGAGGCTACATTTGAGCAAGAAACGCGAACAAGAAACCCCAGAGTCGCGTTTTCCACGAGAGACGTCACAATTACTGTGGAGAAAACACAATCAACTCACTAATAACTGGAAGTCAAAAAGATTAAAATAGCTTTAAATAATGCAAGTCGTGGCACCACTTCACAGACAACCACTGAAATCGGAACAAAGAAGCAAGGAAGGACAAGGTTAAGTAGATTGCTTAGTAGGGAAGTGTTTGTCTTGAGTCCCTATTTTAGGAACCCCCACAGGATTTGGACGGAGCCCACAGCAGCACAGTAGTGTCTTCAGCAGAAAGGTAAGTGTTAAAGTAGGCCAATTACACTGCGGGGATTGGCTGGTCCGAGATCAAGTCTTTAGAAAGGAGGCCAGGATGCCAAACGATGAGCAGCTATTCTGCTCCGCTCGGCAAGCAAAGCCTGTCTGGCCCAGCCGCAACACGAGGCCCAAAGACCTGCAGGTCTCAGGGTCCCACAGAGCCCCGTTCCAGATATGTCACTTAATCATGTGCAGAGCCTGGAAGGTCCCTCAAGCAGAAGGGCTGGCGTCCGTCTTCGCTGTGGACAAATGTGTGAAAAGGACTTAAAATCTTGAGTAACTGATCAATGCTAATGTTTTTTGTTTTTTTTTCTCCAAGTGTTTTCTTTGGAAGCTGTTAAATCTCATCAATGGAAAGTTTACAAATGACTTGCTTTTAAGTAGGACTGACAGATCAGAGCATTAAGTTACACATCTAATTAAATACAGTAGACAATAATAAAGTTTTAGTCTTTCTCTCTTGGCGTACTTCCAATATTTTAGCAAATACAAAGTCCATTTCAAATTTTTCTTTCTTTCTTTCTTTCTTTCTTTCTTTCTTTCTTTCTTTCTTTCTTTCTTTCTTTCTTTCTTTCTCCAGTTCTTTTTCTTGTTGTTGACTGCAATCATATGTGAGTTAAAAAAAAAACTCAGTTCTCTGACGACAACAAGCTGTTCAGAAAACAAATAATAGTACAACAGAATATTATAAAACAGAAAAATATCATGAAATTAATTTAAAAAATAAATAAAAACTCAATGAACTATAATACATGATAATTCAACAGGTGTGAAAACAGATGCATTGATCAGTGGTTTTTGCTGAGTTTATACAGGCTGATGCTGGAGTAAGCATGCTGTTTCGGGTGCAGCAAAATGAAAGGAGAATTGGTCCAACGGCGCACGATGAATACATTAGGGTGAAAAGCATGGATGGGTTCTGCCAATCATAGGGTTATCGATTAATTTATGCCAATTGATCAATCTGTGTGAGTGAAGAAATGGCCAGCTGACAAGCGAGTATGCACGAGTTCAGTGGGTATTAAAATAGGCACCAGCAACAAAGCGGACTGCAGAGCAATAGATGGACAATTCTGTCCTTTCTGTGCCTTGACGCCAAATGACTCCAGCTTCATTTTCAGAATGAAACGTTTTCATTAAATCTTATTAGCATCAGAGGCGCATGTTCTGAAGCAACAAAATAATGCTATGTTGAGTTAGGCACTCTTCTGTAGAGGATAGGATGTATTCCTTTGACCCTAACCAATCAGCTAACTTTGTGTTGCAAACAGCGTTGGCCTTTAAGTAGGACACAATTTTCAGTTTTTACCTGTGGTTATAATGGAATGAGTCATACCACGTCCAAAATAAATTTCTAATTGTTTTTTATTTAAAAAAAAAAAAAAAAAAAAAAAAAAACAGTAACTCAAACACATGCTATTTTTGCTATTGCAGCCAATAGTTTTATTATTTTCCGTTGAATAATGAAGGCTTCCAGTGTGAACAGAATGGGAGTCCCATTATTACCGTTTCTACAGAGGCTGGAGGGGTGAAGCAATAATTTTGATTAGGCCACCGAAATGGCCGGAGCCGCTTTTGACCGGATTGGCTCTCTCAAAGATCAGACACGTGCCAAAGTGAAGCGCTTTGAACGTCCCCTTTTAACTGCTCTGTTTGCGTAGGAGCGCGTCTGTGTGCGCGTCTGCGTGCGCGTCACCCCACGCCCCACGAGGAGAGGCCGTTGTTGGATTGCAAAGCGCAGATGTGTATATTGCAGGGCGCCGGAGGTCAGTGTGGTAAACAATACTCCCCGTGATAAATCCTCCTGTCCGTTCTTTGTGTGCGCCTCGCTCTTTTTGATTTATTCCTTTGGAGGAGGAAGGCAAAGAGAACACATAGATAAATAATTCAGAGGGACATTAACATGAAAGAGGACCGCGGGGAAACAAAAACACAACCATTTGGGTCGATGTGCCGTTTTGGATTAAACCAGACATAGCGGGTTTTTGTATGTGTGTGTGTGTGTTTGTCTGTGGGCCACTTAGAATGGCTTCGCCAACAGCACAAGGCAGGTGGATGTCTCACACATGATCGCTTCCTCTATTTCACTGCTGGAGATGAAGCTGCACAACAAACTGGATGGTGGGACTAAATTAGGCTGACACTTGTGCATTATATTAGTGACAGCCATAATAAATAAGACAAATATTAGCCACCAGCGGCGTAAGGCGATGGCGCACAGGGATCCAGCAGGTGGAGAAAAAGCAGTGTATAGCGCCGTCGTCTCTTTTTTTTCCCTTTAGTCTCCGACCATCCTTCAATAAAATGCATGAATAATGTGTCCCTAAAGGCTAGTTGTAAGTGACCGCAGGAGAAAAAGGGGAAAAAAGAAACGTTTTTGCTAACGTAGTTACCGGCAGCAGGTCGGTGGTGCAATGAAATATGCTGGTGCAAGGGCAGTAATAGACCTAAACATAACAAAAAGAAGAACCTTAAACTGACCCGTAAACAAATCGGCAGTGGAGCGATTTGCTCTCAGTTCTGTGAAACTGTTCAAAACTGCAATGCTGCATTTTGGACTAATTCAAGATGTGTCTGTTGAATAGAAGAAACGGTTAGCTCACATTTTGCGTTGCGAGTATAAATCCTGAAACACAGAATACAATAGAATAGAGTTTTATTTACTGCACTTTGGACAGGACGCTTTTCTCTGACACTACTGTCAGAGTCCAGGCTCACGTTCAGTTCAGTTTGTCATCAATATGGAGTCCTAGGATATTTATAATCCTCCATGATGTCTGCTCTGGATATCAGGTGAACCAAAAACCAGATGTGCCACAGAAATACGGTTTGTGAACCAAGAAAGCCAACAATACCGCGTGGAATCAGTACATGTTTTCTGTATTTTCTTTGTACTAACATAAAACTAAAAAAAAGAAGAAAAAAAACACCAGGGAAAAAATAATACTAAATGACGATTTTTTTCAGAGTCTTGTAGAATTTATGTCCAGAAAAATAAACACGCCACAAGGAAATCCCTTTAGCTGAAACAGCGGCAGTGCGTTGGTAAATCACACACCCAAACCTTATTTCCAAGAGGCGACTCTGCTTTGCCCAAAATCACATTTGAAATTCGTGTACAGTGAATAGAGGTGTGTTTGTCAGGGAGTTTGTATTTATATTTGCCTGCTGTTGTGTTTCAGTCTGGCTGTGTGTAGGGGAGATGAAGGCGCTCGTGATTGAATCCCCCGCTGTGGCAGAATGCCAGCCTGTCCGTGAAGTGCATAGAGTCAAAGTCCCCTGCATCAGTCAACTTGACTGACAAGCCGGCGGCCCCCGGGGAGCCGAGCAAGGTGTCGAGGCGTTCGGCTCACGGCGTCCTTCAAGGCCGCACTGTCGCTCAGACGTGGTAAAGGTCACGATGTAGAAACTTAAAAACATCTTTTTCTTTTTATGCAATTTTGCTAAGTCCTGCCGTGGTAGAACGGTGTTAATATCTATTTGGTTTTGGCAGCGCATGTCACGGCTCTGCATAAATCACTCTGCCACGTTAAAAGCATTGACGTTTATGGGATGAAAACGCTGTTATCGGCGAGGAACTCTGTGGATTTTAAATTCAAATTGATTCCCATCAACACAATGAATCAAATTCTAAAGTAGGACTGAACGTAACCCGCAAAACAAAATGCGACATCTTTGGATTGGAACCGACTGAAAATGACCAAGCTGTGTCAATGTTTGCAAAATGAACTCCTGCTGCCAGAGACACAGACACACACAAGTCACAGCCGGAAACCGCTGGAGTGTGTTCCCAGGCTTCGTCTGCCACTCTGGTTATGATCACGATGCTGACCTCTGTGAGATTGCGAGCTCCCTCCTATTTCCTCTTTCCGCACCATTTGCGCTGACTTTCTGTGGGCTGCAGTAAACTGCATGCCTTTGCCTGTTTATCGCTCGCATTAACTGCCTTTTTACGTGCAAGTGTGTGGCAGAGAATTGACGAGTAGAGGTAAAAAAACGAATAAAAAAACCCCCAAAACAAACTCTACCCTTAGGAAAATGTCATCATCTAAATGTTGACATCATCTGTGTTCAATAGGCAGCAAGAATGTTTTTACCTTTACCTATAACAACGTCTGCATCAGTCAATGAGCTCATAAAGTTTTAGTTTGAGGCACAACAGTCAAGTGAGTTTTGCTACAACGTGAGCCAGAAAGCCATCCTCTCATTTCTCGACAAACAAATGTCTACCGTGATGTCAGCGCTGCAAATTCATATCATGAAATACCTTTGCTAACGCGGAGCCTGCGTGGCAGTAGATGGAGAAATGGGAAGCGGGATGCGGGGGTGGAGGGAGGACTCTGATGACATTTGGCTACGATTCAAAGGCAGCTTTCCGAGCAAGCAGGTCAAGCCTGAATCCCCTGCGGTATTGTTGAAACCCAAAGATAATCGGATGTGAAAGAGGAGATAAACACGCCCAATGATTCCACGTGAAAAAACGAGGGAATGAGGACCTTGGGACAGGGAGCGGCTAGCAGAAATTTCACAATTTGACTCAAATTAGAGGAAAGCGGACCAAGAAAGAGCAAAAAAAAAAAAAAAAAAGTGTCCTTTTTTTTCCTCTCTTTTTTGAATGCAGTGTCATAAACAGACATTTCCAGTCACTCATCACTGGCAGGAATGAAAAGTTCATGATCGCCAGTGATGGCGTCTGCATCTGAACCGCTCTTTTTTCAGGGGCAAATGATAATGGACCTAATTTTACATGCAAGAATTAGGAGCACAAGTTTGAATTTGTTGTGGATTTTCTCAGATCATTTTAGACTCAAAGAGAGGTCTGATCAAAAGTCTTAGGACTTGGGTGGGAGGGAAACGGCTGCTATTTATATGATGTGCTTCTCGTTAGCAATGGCGTTGACACTTTGAAAAAGTAACTTGATTTCTGATAGCACCTGTTAGTTACTTAACTGATTACTTAACATTGACAGTCCCAAAGATACTTTATGAATCACGTTCAGCAGCTGCAAACCCAACTGGTCAGTGGTTTTTCATTGAACTGGTCGTTCTTTATCAACTCTGCTGAACTAGAACTGGTTCACATTGTACAGTCTCGTCACATTTCTGAGACCTCTTCATGCTGCCTTTCTGACGTCTTTCTTTCTGAGAACTTTTTCATCTGATGCCGTGTTTGCTAATACTCTTTATTCTGATGCAGAGATCTGAAGGCTTTCTGCCTGTGGTCTGACATCTGAGGCCGTTTGTTCTGATGCACAAGGACGCTTTCCCCAAGATCTGAGGACGTCCTGAAACGCAGGCCGTAGTTCTGCCTCGGCCGGCTTCTCAGTAAATATTGTGATAGCGAGGATTATCAGGGCTGTCCTCTCTGTTTTTGGGATTATTGTGATGTGGTGTGAGAACATGCTCTGAATGCGGACGGCATTACGGCCGACAGATTTACATGGATAATCTCTACGGGTTTAACGACAATTTGCAGGATGACTTATTTCTTCATCCCATTCCACTGAAGTCTACCAGAGGTCTTAACGCCAACATGCAGAACGATGATGATCACTCCTATGAGCGATTTCTACAACTTCTACAAAAGACTTTCAGACGGTTTCACTGCGGCAATGAGGAGTTTGTATTTTACATTTCTTTTGCTAGGAATCTACCTTGTTCTCATTAATAGCGAAACCACAATCAATGTGTGAGACCTGGCTTTGACTAAGACATATGAAACCTTTACGTTTCCCGTTAAACAAGCAACACATCCCCTGTTACTTTTATTTGTTTTCTTTTTCTCCTTCCCCACACAGCGTGTATTTCTTTGAAAAGTTTGTTAGAGTTATCAGAGACACGCGACTGGGATCCAGATACAGTTTGGCAGCGATTCAATGCCATAATGAGAAGGAGCCGTTTTGAGCGCATATGGGCTGAAAATCCCTGACGGCGCAACGGTTGTGTAATATTTAGTAGCGGAAAATAAATCCTGTGGGAAATGACAGCCAAAAGTGGCTCATGTGAGCATCAAAAACAATAAAAGTTGGCAAACATCTCCTCACCAAAAAAAAAAAAAAAAAGTTTGCTGTTATTGTCAAAACAAAGCAAATCATACATCTATGCTTTTACTTCCAAGGCCTCTTGGATTCTACAGATCAGATTATTTTTTTTTGCAAAAGGAAAGCGTGATGTGACGTAAATCGGATCAAATTAAATCTGCTTTTCAACATTTTTGTATTGATTCCAAAGGGTATTTACTGGTGATAGTCTTTGCACCATTTTCTACCGTATCATGAACTCATTTTAAGGCGACTTGTGTAATCCATCAAAATGCTTAACAACCAAATGAAATCAACCGGTTCAAGGTAGTTCAGCAAACGGGCGCACATTTTTTGGTGGGGATGAAATGACAATGTATGGGAGCAAAATGGTGCCACAAATTATAACAAAAATGCAGAATGATGCACATTCAGTTATTTATTTTCAAAGAATTTGAATTTCCTCTATTTGTCTGGGTATGTGTGGTCTCACCTTTTAAGCTCATTTTTCCAAGAAATATTAAGTTGTGAGGATCTAATGTTTCTAATGGTGCTGTTTTGGGCTCATGGGTTAGGTTTCGGAATAATTTGTGAATCGAGTTCAGGTCGGGTAAATGACGGTTAGGTCAGTTTTAGGGCAAATGAACTGAAAGTCCTTCTGAAGATATGTGGGTTTTTGTTTCTCCGTCCTCGATACTTGCATTTTACTACGTCCAGAGGCTTTTTCCACAAAGATCCGTTGTTACCATGACAATCTAAGGGAACGAGGTAAAAAAAAAAAAAAAAAAGAAAAAAAAAAGGACGACTCCAGATGCATCCAAACTGCATGCTGCTCTCTTGTTATTCAAGCCTGGCAACCTGACAAACCTCATCATCATCTCATTGAAAGCTGCACCTGCAGCAGTTCAGCTGTGCTGCTTCAGCTCCTGATTTGTGTACGCGTTGGAGAAGTCTGTTAGAGAATCTCTGCTGGTTGATGAAAGCTACTGTTTCCAACTATTGGTTTGGATGTTTGTTCACCACAATGCCAGCAGTATCGTTCAAGAATTGTGCTAACCAAACTGCCGAGTGGAGGCGATAACACGGTTAGCATCATTGGACGCAACGGCGGTGGCCACTTGCAAACCTTTTTGCATTCTACTGGGAGTAAAAACAAGCAGGCTTACAATCTGGTGTTTTGATCAATTATTCAGCTTGGAGCTGAGTCTCTTTTGTCTTGGTTGTTGCTGTAGCCAATAGTCCATGACAATCTTGCGTCGTGCCGCCGGGCCACAGAAAATCCTTTAGTCTGCTCTGAATATGTTGTGACCTTTCGAGCGGATCCCTGCAGAATGCCCCAGACACGGCTTGCAGCTGCAAGACTTTGGCTGCAATCAATACTAATCAATTTGCCAGTCTGTTAGCTAATAACAAGCTGAGAACCCGCGGCTCGGAAAAATATGTCTCCCAGATCTCTTTAATTTGTCATAATAGGAGGTCAGAGGAAGCCAACCTGATTATCTGGATGAGTCAGATTCCTCATCTGTGGTAAATGGCGTTCAGAACACAGCAGGGTTATTTAAGGAGACCCACTTATGCTTTTCGGTCAACATTCGCTGTCAGCTGGATTTGATTTGGAAATCTGGCTGTTCCTAATCACATTTTAGCACCACTGGAGCCCTGACATATGGGAACACGAAGAGTTACACCTTTCAAAACGAGCAGAGCGCGCACAAAGAATAACCCAAGTCAAACAAAGAGAAACTTCCAGCAAGGCCTGTTGGTAGATTTGTCACTCAGAACATACGTAATATGGAATTAAATATCCTCAGATTCATCGTTTTGGGTGTCAGCTAATCATCCAGTCCAGAGTGGTCTTACTGAAGCATTTGGACATGGTGTCGTAGAAGCTATAACATGATTCATTAGTGCAGAATCTTTTGCCAGCATATTCAGATGTATTTATAAATGAATAATAAATTACGGTTTAATGCATATATTCACAATCTGAAGCACAGACTGGTGAGGAGGCAGGGCAGACTTAAATACTGCTCAAAAAAATAAAGGGAACACTCAAACAACACAATATAACTCCAAGTACATCAAACTTCTGTGAAATCAAACTGTCCACTTAAGAAGCAACACTGATTGACAATCAACAATGATTTTGTTGTCAGCACATTCAACTTTGTACAGGACAAAGTATTCAATGAGAATATTTCATTCATTCAGATCTAGGATGTGTTATTTGAGTGTTCCCTTTATTTTTTTGAGCAGTCTATATTATTATATAATGCGTCTGGAACTCAATGGGGTTTTTACCTTGTTAAATAAAGCAAAGAGTTATGAAATAGTCTCACAGGAAAGTGGCTCATTAGTGTCATTGATTAATCTGCATCAATTTCTATGTGCATGTGAAACATGTGGGAAGACAGACAAATCTATTGGGTTAGAGACAAAGTGAGATAAGACAAAGGAGGCAAAAAGCTTTAAGGGCGTTTGGATCTACAATTAAGTCGACTTTGGTCAGTTCTCCCTCACTTCCTCCTTTATCTCTGCTTGGGAAACACAAAGAAGTGTCCTTTTAAAAATATCTTTTTTTATTTTAGGTGGATAGATAATTTTTTACTTTACTGTGTATTGTTCTTACAGACAGCTTGGTGTCTAACCATACAGACACAAAAGGTCATGGTTCAAAAAGAAAAAAAAAACTACTTTTTAAAATATTTTTGTATAGAATCTACATTAAAATTTGAAAAAAAAAAAAGAAAAGTTATTTATTTTTGACAGATAACTTTACATCGACACGCCCACCTGGGTGTGGTCGATTCATTTGCCGTCCGGAGGGAGATTTTTAATGCTTCGGCAGAGGAGAGGTTCCCATGGAAGCGCTTAATTTCACCAATATCTACCTTTTGACTAAACGTGATGTCGCTGTTCCAGAGAGTCAGACCAGGCTGGAGTTTCTGTGCAGGAAGCTAAAGATTAAGGCAAAAGATTAACGATGAATACCGGAAGCTTTTCAGCAACTGCAGGAAGTGGAGCGCCGACGAAAGCTCTTCCAGTGAATATTGAGAAGGGAACATATCATTTCTGACATTGGTCAAAATGTGGATAGAAACAAAGAAACTATTTTTTCAATTAAACGTTCTTACTATGCCCATGTCATTTCCTGTCACAATAAAACTTTCGGTTGCCTGAAAATAACTTGGGATTAGTAATGGCTTCCTTCTCAGCCGTTTAAGTTTGGAAATAACTATGTTTTGCTGAGCGACACGCTTTCAGGCGTCAAGCTTAAATTTCTGTAGCACAACATAAACAAGAGTGTTTTCTTTGAATCATTGGCCTCAGAAGTCTGCTGTACATCATAAACACATCAATGATGAAAGTGTATCTGTGAACCGCTATGGAAACCTGCTGGTCAGTGTGATGCACTGGGCAATCCCTCAGGCTGACTGGTTTCAGTGATTTCGTCTTGCAGTGACGAACAGGCTGGAGGACGCATTGATCTTAGTTGGGTTCCTCAGCCTGTCACGTCTCCCCTACTCAACACTCTGCGGCTCTCTGGAGCTCCGTCAGAGCTGTAGATCAGAGAGCCCATTAATCAAACCCAAAAGGTCAGCAGCTAAGCCCAGTTTACCCCTACTCTCTCCTTTTTTGCTCACGACGGTAATGAATATGCTGGTGGGTGAGCGAGAAGCCGTCCAGCTACGAAATCGTTCAGAGGATGCAGTCCTTAAAAGAAATACATCTTCTGCTGAGTTTATCTCGGGAGGGAAAGTCGCTGCATTATTCTCCCGTTGGCTTTTCCTACTCCTTTCTTTTGTGCGACAGCGGATAGCGGTGAGCACAGTGGATGTATGAACACATTCAGAATGACACAACTCCAGTCTGAAGTGTGGAGGTTCAAATATTCAACAAAAGCGGACAGAATAAGAAATCAATCAAATGTTCCAAAAGAATGCATTTTCTGCTCCCTATTTCGTCTCGTTACACTTTTTATACTGAGCAAAGGTCTTTCACTCACCTTTCTCTGTACATTTACATTTGTTTCCACAAATTAAGGCTGGAAATATCTTTTTCAATGGAATATTCAAATTGAATTTCTGCACAATGTCTATTCTTCACCCTATTTGTTTCTGGGTGCTAAACACCATCTGTTAAGCAGTTGCGTGTACTCAATCTGAAAACTGCCAGGTTACGTCTTTAATCCAAACGCTGAAGTTGGGTCAAAAAAATCAGGACCAGCAGTTTCTTAATTACAGAAGAGACAAGTTTCCTGACACTAGCCTGTTTCCACCCTCCAAAAATAGTAACTTGGTCCATCTAAATTGCCCTTTAGGTGTGGATGTGAGTGTTTGTGTATGGTTATTTGCTCTGTGTTGCCCTGCCGACCGATCCAGAGAGTACCCTGTGATTTTGCTCAATGGCCACTAAAGATAGACATCAGATTCGCCAAATCCCTCCTGACTAAAATACTTCTCAAAGATAAAGCAACAACAGAAACCTGGAAAAAATATCTATATATGTATATAGATATATATTTTTGTCCAGCAATTTATTTTATGGGTTATTCCTTTCTACGTGTCGTACACTGTAATTTTGACCCCATGGTTCAGATGTTTGTAACCAAGCAGTTGTTTTTCCGAGTGCCACTGACTTGGCAGATACAATAATTTAGGGGTTTTTTTTTTTGTTTGTTTTTTTTTTTTTTCCTCTGCCTCGTTTTCATTAACCTTGTTAGCTTTTGGCCATAAAACATTTACTGCCTGATGGTCCCACTTTGGTACTTTTGCTATTTTAATTTTAAAGCCACGTCTGCCCGCAGTGCATTTTTATGACAATTGATCTGAAGTAAATCACAGTTTTGTCCCACTTTAGCAAAGTGCAGAGAACACTAACGAGACAGCAGTGGTGCCTGCTGGGCATACTGACGGACGAGAGACGGGCCGTGATCAACAGCGTGTCTTTAACTAGGCCCCACAATGCAAAATTTACCCTCGGAACCATCTTTGTTGTATGTCCTTCGCTTTATTTCACATATATTTTTTGACGATGTGAACATGTGTTAAGATAAGGCTTCTTCTCCAGTACCTCTTACTCTTCAAACACGTTGCGGATGTTCCAGAGCGCCATCGATGTCCACTGCTTGTCTTCCACGCCCTTCGAAATGCTTTCCTTGTACGTGACTCCTGAGAGTGTCCTTCACTTTCTGCCGGCTTCCTCTCCGCAGAGAGAATCCAATGACTTTCCCCTCATCCATAATTGAGAGGCCATGCTAGGTGCCTGGAGAGCTGGAATGAATTAGCTGGAGGTATTAATAGGCATCTAAAAATACAGCTTCAAGTTTAATTCTGGGGCCCCAAAGGGACAAGGTCTTACTGCTATTAGAAGCATTAAAAGAAAGCCGTGATAAAGACGTACAGGGGCCAATCACAAAGGCGCTTTCAGGTCAAGTCGCGTGCTTTGCCAGACTTCAGCAGTGAGGAAATGAATTGGATTCGATGAAAATGTTTGAGACGTGACGCAGAGGAGAAACTAAAATTACACTGACTCTTTTGAAAAACTCTTTCTGCGTTATTGTGATTTCAAAACGGTTTTCGAATTCTCTCTCTTTTTTTTTCACTTGTGCTTAATTTGTTTCAATCAAACCTCTGTTTAATTAAATGTCTTACCTCTCTCTCTCTCTCTCCGCTGTGATTTTAATAATCTCCCCCCATCATCGCGTACCGCCCACAGAGTCTCAATAGAAACACTCGAAGATCGTCGGGATAATGCGGGCGAGTCCGAGTCAAACGAGGCAGACGCGTTTCAGCTTTAATGATCTAAATGAACTTATCACTGTCTCTTCCCCTTTGTGTCTGAATGCCTTGGCTGACCTGCTGTAATTACACCTTTCATCAGCCATTAGAAGGGATGGCCTGCTGGCCCCGGTGGATTGATCGGGTGTTCAGGGGAGTGCTGTTAACCGCACAGTGGAGGCGGCCGGGACCACATCCAGACGGCTGATAAGGCCAGGTACTTCAGGGGAAGGGAAATGATGGGCAAGATAATGGGAACCGCGCCGAATGCTCCAACTGTTTCAGCTTCATATTGAGATTATATCTAATGCATGAATCCGTGGCCTTACAGGCATTGAGACGCCTCTTATTATTGTACATTAACCTCTGAGATTTTTCCTCGATCGCTTCACTTTCTTCTAAGATTGCTGCTTCGACTGCAGGGGGTTCTGCATTTCTTTTCATTTCTGCGAACGTTATCGCTCATATTTATATTATCATTACCTGGATTTTTAATTTTTTTTTTATATCCCTTTTAGCAGTAGATGTATACATTACTTATATGGGGGCCAAATGAGATCTCACGAGACTGAAACGGAGCTGTTATTATTGAACTCCGATATAACGGAGTGTGCTTAGAGTTGGAGGGGTGAGAAAGGGAGAAATTGTTCAGTTGTCTTGTTATTTAATTACTCTTTGAGATCTATGAAGTATTTTTTTTTTAATTGCATTGATGGAGATCCTCATAAAAACTTAGGGAAGAAAAAGTATTTACCACTAGCTAATAAGAAACATACGTGGACTGTGACTTTAAATCGTGGGGGGAAAACCCCTCACTCAGTGTGTTGAAACAAAAAGTGCTGATTCTTAGTAGGAGTAACTGAACCAAGGATTATTTATCCTGGGGACTTTGATTACAGGAATCAATGCAGGGCAGAGGACGAACACATGGAAACCGCCGCTGGCGTTACCACGGTTACGCCAGCAATCAACAGCAGAGAAACATAATGAGACAAAAGCGTCAATGCAACCAAAGTTATGAAAAATTAAACTGGTGCGCCTACAGGTTATGACAGGGTCTGTCATTTACATCCTGATTTTCAAAATAAATGCATTTACATTAACAGCTGCATGCCAGGGCTGATCACAAACCAAACGCGCGTTCTCCTACGTCGAGGAAGCTACCAATAACTAATCAAGTAAGATGAACAGAGACATATATTTCTGTTCATTTCATTCAAAACGTCAACATCCAGTTGGTGAATATAAAATAATGGTTGCTGGGAACGTGCTGTTTTGCGAGTTACTAATAAATCTCGAGTCTTACCACCCAAGTATCGAGTGTAGAGCCAAGCAAAGGCGTGAAAGTCCCAAACTGAGGCCAAGTCCTAAACTTTTTTTCATTTAGTGCTTTTGAATGACACGTCTTACACGTCATCTAAACACATGTGCAATTTAATCAGAGTAATAATAACTGTTTATTCTATTTTTCATCCACCAGAATAACCAAGAAGAGTTAGAAAACCGCAAAAACATTTGAAAATCAGTGTTGATGTTGCCAAAATGAATAAAACATCCTTCACCTCAGAAAAGGAAGAGCTTCATGATCCAGATTTTTTTTTTTTTTAAAGTGATTTCTCTAGAAAATGAAAATAATCACCATGTTAAACAGCTGGAACTTTATAAACTTATTTTACAATATTAAAGAAGTAAAATTAGATCATTGGAGTAATAACTCAAATTATTTATACAACTGTGTAAAATGGATTTTTTTTTTTTTTTGTAAATTTTATGAGGCATGATTATGGTGCTGCTACCTGCCAGCTTGGACGCATCCGCTGCATTTGTGGTTGGGGCTCGAGGCCCAGAGGCTCGCTGCGCACGCGCAACAATCCCAGACGTTTCTGTTGCAAACCAGTCCAGCCGCCTCAACAAAAAGTCTTTTCATGAAGCTTGCAGATTGATTCTATCATCAATTTTCATTCAAATTAGAACGTCTTGACTTTCCAGGCAGCATGATTAAATCAGGGAAAGACAAAAAAAACCAAAAAACACAATTGTTAAGCTAACACCAAGTTCATTTTCGCTCTTATAAATAGCTCTGATTCATTTTAAACGTCCAAACGACGTTAGATGTTGCTGCTTTTTTCCTAACGCCTTGATCACCTTGCTATCTGCTCAAGCAAATGAAATAATACATTACTTTCCTCCGTTGTGTTAGAGTGGAAATGAGTGCATCTAACTTTGGAAAATTAAAAGATAAAGTTTATATCAAATTAAAATCACATTTTATGTTTCGCACTTGTTTTGTTTGTAAATCTGAGGAGGTCACGACTGCGTTTGGCGGCCGAAAAGTACAGAGGATCATAGGATTATCTGATTAACTGTTTTTTTTTGTTTGTTTTTTTCTTTTCTTTTAAACAGGCAATTTGTGTTCTACAAATTTGCCTGTGGAAAAAAAATAAAGACAAAGAGAAAGATCTTAAACTGTAACATTGTAAGACAAAAAAAAAAAAAAAAGACAAAAATACCTGCTTGGCTTTATGAGGTAGAGAAGATACTGAAAAGAAACAACAACATTGTTTTATTTGTTCATTTCGACTGTAGGGAATGAAGGGGTCTTCATAATCTGCATTGGTGCAGAAACCGTAACTATATATGGTTCCAAATCCCAATTTTTTTTTATTTTAAGTTTCACTTTCACAGTGAAAGTTGTTGCGCTTTCAGCTTCAGACGCGTTTAGACAAGACCACAGTTGTTGTCTGCTGGTTTGCAGCTCTGGAGCCACAAACGGCTCTTTGGCTCACTTCATATACCGAACGATAATTCACTGCCTTGTTTTTATTTTGTTTTATGTATTTTTTTTACTTCTTTGTTTTGTTCTGTGGCCCCGTGAAGAAACACTGGCCCCATCCCGGCCCGCCTGGCGAATCTGGTCTGCCTCTGCGTTTATGGCAGCTCTGGCATCTTCCCTTCACCAACTCCAGGGTTGCAATTAAGGATAGGAACCCAGTGTGCTTTTATTCGCATTTAAAATCTCACTGAAAGTACCTTTAAGTAATGGAAAGAACTGCATAGTTACCCACCTACTGTTTGAGTAATATGCAACATGCAGCATTTTCTTTTCCTTCTTTTCCCTTTTTCCGATTTCAGCACACCTTGTGCGCAGAGCTGGAAGAGAGCGCAGCTCCACACTCACCGGCTTATTCGGCGCCGCTGTAGGTTGCAGAAAGAAATGAGGAAAACGGAACTGCAGACACAGAGTGGACGTCACAATAACAAGGAGGAGGGAATATTGGGAAGTGACCAGAGGTGTGCGGCGGCCTGGATCCTGGACACCGGCACGGCCTCGTCGTGGTTCCGCCGAAACACACTTTCTGTTTGTGTAAGATATCGGGTCTTTTCCAGTCGGTGGTCATGTTGAAATGACATCACAAGTGACTGGTGTGAAAGTCCAGAGTCCTTTACGACGCTCTCCACAAGCAGCTTAAAGTAATCAAACTTGTGACATGACCAATTTGATTCCGAGCCACACGACTCGAGTCTACGCCTTTGCAAAAGCACCAGCGCATGTATTCAGGAAGATTTTCCTTTTTCTTGTTTTTTTTTTCTTTTCAGAGCAAGACTCACAAAAAAATTATTCATTTTCACCGGCAGGCATGAGCTGCTTTTATGAAGTTGATGTATTACACATCGAGCGTATAATTTCTTGCTATTAACACGTTGGAAAAGCTGAGCTCAAAGTGCACGCAAATGGACTTTAGCCATGGGTAGTTTCGTCTGTAGTGAAAACAGAAGGCGCTAAATTTCATTGAGGCGGTAAACCCTGTAAAATGTGAAATGTTGGACACTTACTTTACTTGCAAAGCCCAGGAGATCATCACTGCTCCGCGGTTTATGAAAGCGGATCCCGAGAAGGCGTTTAGGATGGATTTTTTTTTTTTTTTTTTTTGTGCAAAAGAAGGGATCGCTATAAACCTCACCTTGAAGATTCAGCCTTTCTTCAAAGTGAATATCTGCCTACAAATGATGACCATGTGCAATAACAACCCTAGTTATGCTGAGTGTTTGATTTGCAGATTTGTTTTCTCTGTCAAATTCCAAAAATGTTGGAATCCACGTATGTTAGAAATTCCATAATCCAAACCTAATTTAGTCTGAACTTTATGAAAACTTTTCAAAGATGAACATAACTGCTGCACCTGACTGAATACGAGAAATGGATAAAGGTTTCTTATGGGCTTTGGCCTGCAAACCACGAATACCACTCTTGCCTTCGCAGAAAGAAGATATTTTCTTCTTTACTTGGAAAGTTTTAATACGCCTGGAACCACACGAAAAAACCCTCTCAAACGCTTTAGTATAAACAGTTTTTCAAAGCGAATGATCTGACCTCAACAACGACTCCTCTGCCAAGCGAAGAAGCGCTTGCAAGCCGACATCGAGAGGGCCGCAGCTCTGACAGATTTAAGGGAAGAAAATTCCCACAACTATCACAGGCGATATTTAAGTGCTGTTTTCCATCACGACTGGATCCGCTTGAGGTTAAAATGTGATTTCAGCAAGCCGAACAAAAGACTCCCAATTAATTCCCTGGCCAGTGTAAAACTCCAGGTTGGAGCTAATGTGACAGTAAAAGGCGCTGGGAGACGGAGTCCAAGAAAAGCAGAAATATCTGCAACACCAAGAGCTGTCATATCGCATCGCCTCGGCAGTCGTTATATCCACAGCGTGTCATGAATCATGAGTGTCACTGGTGTGTCGTAATGCAACGTGAGGCAGTTGCGAGACTCGCAAGCCCCGTTTTGAATCATTAGAAATGGCAAAAATGAAATAAGACGTTCTGGACATCTCAGTAAAAACAAGAGGTGTTAAAAAACGGTTGAAGTCCTAATGTGGTGCCTGCAACACACTGCCGGGATTCAATTTGAGTTTCTGCAGTCAGCAAGTTTTTTTTATTTTTTATTTTTTGCAGTTTGTTTCAGCTTTACGGCCTCGCTACAACAGCTTTTGACAGAAACGGGAGATATTGAATTTATCAACACAATTAAGCTTTTCAACAAATGTTGATTATCCTGCGACCATTATTACTTAGCATCAAGAGCTCGAGAGCCATTTGGGATAGAAATAAAGCAGAAAAAACAAGACCAGAGGTAAATTGCTCCACTACCAATTAAATGGTGACTTTCTGCACTGGCAGATTGATCAATTGGGAGCCAATCATGCATTGCCCATCCCAAGAAGTTAGACATACAAACAAGTTGGAGTACGTTTGGCTTTGATTGGAACATAATTGAAATTCCGAAAATAAATTTGCTTAATGGAATCGCAGCAATGTTTGTAAAAAGGCATTTTCCGATAAAATGTTTTTGCTCTTGGATAACGTCTTGATTTCCATGTGCCAAAACTGCAGTAGGAAGTAGAAACATTCTTCTGTAAAGACCTTTTTTCTCTCTCCACAGCCGCTGCACACGTCCAAGGATCCTCGATGGGTTTAAGGTCTGACTCCCTGGTGACCAATCCGTTTGTGTAAATGATGAAACACCGCACAGTTTAAGCCTGATGAATCCTGGCACTGCAATCGTCTCTCCTCGTCAGAAAGGATGTTCACTGATGGAACAACCGGGTCAGTCGGTGTATTCAGGCCTGACCTCATTCTTTGGCCATGTAATGTGCGCGCGCCTCTCGTCGTACTCTGATACACTTAAACAGAGCAAAATTTGTACTCAGTACAAATTCAGAATCAGGGCCCATGACCAGAATCATGGGCCCTGATTCTGGTCACACTGCTGTTTGCTCCCAAAACCTGTTGTCCCATTTGCATCGCGGCCGTGGATCATTCACAATCCAGAGATGATGAGTTTAAAACTGCGACTTGAGTCACACTTAAGTTGCAAAAATAAAAACTTCAAACTCAGCTTAGACTTGAGATGCAACTTGGAAACTTGGTTTGAAACTTGAATCATGGTAACAGGTTTGATGGATCTGATGACAAAAAAAAAAAAAAAAAGTTTGTTTCTGCCATTAGACTTGTACCTTGAGTCTGAATCGGGTCGAAACACTTGACCTAGAAAAAAAACAAAAATCACTTGTGAGCAAATCTGTTATTTGCATTAGTTCTACTGTTGTTTTTAACTATTTGACTTCACCAGATGTTTAAATGATCCCCAATCATGACTATTTAGGATTGTCTTCTGACCGCAGTTCTGCAAAAAATAATGGCTCCCTACTGTTCCTCCAGCTTTTAAAAACGTGCTGACAGCTCTTTCCCCAATTGCATTAGCTCCACCAATCTCATGTTCTCCTGGCTCGATTCCTCCCAGTAACTTGACTCTTCTGAAAGAGATTGAAATCACTCTCTCAACCACAGGATGCGTCTTCCTTGATTTGTTTAATCCAAGTGGTTCCTGGTTTTGAACATGCAAAACGTTGTAAAATTGCTGGAGCAAATTCGGATGAGATGTTCTTACTGACCTCAAACCTCAACAGAGTGCTTGTGCTTCGGCTTTTCCCTGGCCAGCTACGTTTGCGACCACCAGTTAGTGTAAAAAATGTATGGAAGAAAAGTCGCAAAAGCCCACTGACATTTTCAATATAGGATACGTTCAGAAAAAAAAAGGGAAAATAAAGAAATCTGAATGCCCCAGTGGATTACCTGCAGCTCCCGGTAAATCCTCTGCAAAAAAATAATTAACCTCAGGAGCTTCTGATTCAATGCAAAGTAGATACCAACTGAACACAAAACCAGCTGCTTCATTAACACAGAGTGCACACATATTAACCAAACACCTGGCCTCTCGTGGAAAAAATGACTACTAATGCTTAAAACAGCAGTCATGGAGCCAGATTGGCAATAGACTGTTTGCGAAAAGTGATTTGCTTGAGTAGTGTGCGTTTCTTCATTTCCGTTTGAACGATAATCTAATCCCTTAAAGGCGGCACGGAAAATCGAGAGTTAAAGTTATACATAGGAATAACTCCAACGTCTCTCCGTTTCGGTCAGGCAGACAGCTGGATGCCCGAGTGAATAATCCCACTGTTTCCACTACTTAAGATGGAAAGCATACATCATAGCAATAAAAACATCACAAAACAAGACTTCAGTTTCAAGTGTATTAAGAAAAAAAGCTCTCTTTATATTCTGGTATCTCTCACTAAAGGCCTGGGGGTTTATATGTTGTTTTACAGCTCGTACGTGTTCTGTATGCCGATGGCAACGTGATCGCAAATTACTTCATGTACTGCTCCGAATACCGTGGTTATTATACCTAATATCAAGAGGATGATTATGAGGATGGAATCAGTTAAGAGAAGGAGGTGTTGCATATTCATATAGAGCTTGGTGAACTCTAATTCCTTTGGTAATATGTCTATTCATTTCTGAGTCTGAGCGTTTTTATCTCCTATTAGTATTCTGAGACGTAGCAGGGGCTGTTGAGAGCTCTAGTAGATTCATTTGATGCCATTATGTCTGACCCCAAAAAGTGCATACTTGTGTCACGTGTCCAACATTGACGCACATGTGCAAAATGTCAGGTGCACACAAGAGTGCGCGGGTTCGAGAAAGTGATTACCGCCTCAAATAAATGGTGACGTAAGCTCCCAAGAAGCGTTTAAAAGTCAGCAAACCAGAAATCTCTTTTGGTGTCCTTCTTTTATTATTATCACCGTTTTACAGCAGGTGATTGAAAGTGGCCAGTTTTTCTTTAATTTCCAGTAAAAACTCAAGTCCTGTCGGTTTAACGGCGTGCTGATAAAAGTCTCCATGAGCATCTCAGTTATCTGGCAGATGTGTTTCTTCAACGACCTTGTAAAACTTTGCTGTGTAATGATACCGGTTTGACATTCACAGGAGATGAGCCGACTTATAAAGACGTTCTAAGTCAGAAATCAATACGTGCCCAGAATATCACCACTTCAAAAAAAAAAACCCCAAAAGAACCAGAATGTTTAAATCATGGGGGGAAAATGATTTAGCATCTCCTTTCATTAGAATGTTTTTTTAAATAACAGAAACAGCATGATTTTTATTAATGATATTTGTAAAATATATATGGAAAACTACCAAACATCTTAACGTAGGTTAGCAATATTAAAAAATGTAGTGTAATACAATTAATATATATTAAAATTAACATAATTAATATATATTATTTTTGACACTAAAGGAACTCCGTATAGAGAAGTTAATTCACATTTACACATTTATTTGCTTATTTCGGATCAGCCTGTTGCAGTGTGGTTGATTTTTTTATTTTTTACCTTTATTTGACGTTAGCAGGGGCTTTCCTAATTCAAGAGTCCCTTACACTTATTTTTGATTACTTTACTGGAATGTTATGAATACAAATAACACGGAAATGACACCCTCAATTGTGTCACTTTGTATTTACCTCTTTTACAACAGTCCAAGCCTTATTGTGGGGGTGAAATCCCACCTTGCAGCTCATAATTTACAGTGCACAATGTTGCGATTTCTTTTTATTCTAACATATGTAACATTAACACACCACATTTTTGTGTCTGTACTCTCAGTGAACGTTTATTCTTTATCCATGAAGGGCAGGCTTAAAAATCTCTGCTCCAACATGTCATTGGCGCCGTCTGCTTTGTGAATCCGGTGCAACTGGCAATAAAAAAATAAAAATAAAAGATGGGCAACAAATCCAACAAATTTGCTTTCGTTGATACTTTCTGGCAACAACAAATTTTAGTGTGTGAGCAGAAAATGTCAAAGATGTATGCTAGTAACTTTAGGTTGTCAGTGAGTCAACAAAGTCTTTTCCTGCGAAGAAAAACACATGAAACATTGCGCTGGCCTTCTTTTTTACTATTAGTAATAAGATAAATCAGGGGCAAATGGATGAATAGTCAATATATTGAAAAGTCAAAATGAATACCAGACACAAAATGCAAAAAAAAAAAACCCCAAAAAATGCTTCTTATTTTTAATAAGAATCACTTAAGATGATTTAATGAACAGCCATTGTGCATAAAAGAGGAAAAACTAGGGCAGCTCTCGTAATGGGCCTAGTACAAACTTTAATTTAACATGACGAGCTTTATAAAAGACTGCTGCTGTACAGTCTCGTAAAATCCCCCGTCTCCCTCCTTTCTTCTTCTTTTTTTTTTTTTTTATCACTGTCCAAAAGAGCAAAGAGCTAAAAATCTAGGCTTAAATAGATTCAGCCTAGCATGTTATGTTCTACAAGGAGCAAATCTTAGCATGCCTCAGCCGCTCTTCTCCCAACGTGCCGAGAGTCTGAGCGCTCGCAGAAAATCAGGAATGAGTGTGGCAAGCAACAGCTCCATTCCGACTGCAGAGCGCTTCTTTATCCTGCCAAAATTTATCCGCCATGCCTTCCTTCTCACTTAACTAAATCCGTCAGCTCCCTTACAATGTGCTGACAGGTCCCCTCATTCAGCATCATTCGATTATCAATTCTCATTTCGCGAGCCGCGGCTAAGCTCGTTTCAGATTTAGATCCCAGACTTCAAGCAGCCATAGATCACCTGTCACTTGTCAGAGCTCTGTGGCAGAAAAGGACAGAAAGCCGTCAGTGGCTTTGGGCAGTCTGCCAACAATGACAGAGAAATGACTTTATTTTTATGCCCCGGAATTGGCACTTATATTGGAAGTGACAGAAAGCAAATACCTCCTGCATGTTCACGCTGCGTTTGCCTCTGGTTGTTGTGGTCGTGTCGAGTGTGTTCTCAGCCCCAAAGGCGCAGTGCTTTGCAAAGTCCCCGTGCCGCTTATGTTGTGCTGCAACAACAGCCTTTAAGGTCTTATTGGAGTCATCAGTGAAGCAGTGACTGTTTGAGCGGCGTTAGTACTACACGGCGTCAGACGCTTCATTAACATTTGCATTCAAATTCCATGAGATATTACTTCATTTCACTGTCAGGGTTAGTGGTGGGAAGTTTGTGGGGTGTACGTTTCTGCAAACTTTGCACATAGACACTGAAATCTTAGTGGATTTTCTTTCAGGCCTCCCAAATGAAGTAGCTGGTTACCTGCATGTGTCAGAGTAGCATGACTCTGCAATGAGGATCGCTTCATTGAGTTAATTAAATCAGAGTTGCATCTGGCATCAAAGTAGACAAGTTGCATTAATAAGATATGAACCAGTGGGAGAGTGATTTATGTATGACCTTTTGGGTATTTGTGTCTGTGAGTGTGAAGGGGTGTGAATGTGTGTCTGCTGGATTGTTTTATTCACAGGGGTGACTGTGGCTTAGAGGGCGGTAGACTTCCAATTGGAAGGTTGTAGGTTTGATTCCAGCTTCATTCGGTCATAGGTCGATTTGCCTCTGGAGGTACTTGACCCTGAGTTGCCGACCTATTTGCGTATCGATATATCAACGTGTGACTGGGTGAATGTGACTCTGGAGTGCTGTGGACCAAATACAATTTTTTTGTATTTGGCCAATATTTCCCCTGTCAACTGAAACTTGCCCTTGAGGTACGGAGATGCTTGGATGCCGGTTAATTAACGAATGCTCTAATTAACATTTTAGCTTGTTGGAATTGCGCTGCAATCCACAGGTGTGCAACCAATCAACAATTAACACATTTCAAAGAAAACAAATTATTTTTCGAAAAAGTGCAGGGTTTCTCTTTTTTTAACATCTTAAATGTTTACTATTTGTCTTTTTTTTCTTCCCCAGAATTCATTCTTTCTCAGTCGGGGATCTGACGGAGGCCAATGCCGACTCCCTGCTCACTTTTACAGCGGCGAGACCTGACAGCCAGCTCTATCATTTATAAGACTGATGCAAGCTGAAGACTGAGTTCACATACAATTTTCAAAAATTCAAATCGACGCACTTAGGAGTAAATAGAAAAAAGGAAATAAAAAAATCCACCTCTTACATGACTGCATAAAAAGGAGAGAAACCTTTCCCTTTGCTTTCGCTCCAGTAATGGTTCAATCAGGGAGAAAGTGAATTCATTTCTGTGGCAGGCAGAGAGTGGATTGAAGAGTTTCCATCACCCTCTGTCACTCATTTCACCCAGTGGGCACGTCGCTCTCTTCCGGCCTCCATTTGACAGCCCTACGTTGTTTTTGTTTTTTTGTTTTTTCCTCCGAAGAGTTTTTGCGGCGTTAGTGGCTCGTATTTTTTACAGTAGACAGACAGGAAAGAGGGCAAGGAGAGGGGGAAGACATGCGGCAAAGGTCGCCGGGACCGGGAGTCGAACCTGCGACGTCCACGTCGAGGACTGAGGCCTCAGGTTTTAACCCCCACAACTGTCATTTGTTGTGCAAGCCGACAAGAAAAAGATGTTTTTACAAAGTTAAGATGCGTTTGTGTCACCCTGTCTGCTGCCGACGATGTAAAAAATGATGATGAAATGTTGTGGCGCGCAAAAGGTTCAGGTGAGCTAAATGAAAACCAAAGCGGCGCAAAAATTGAGCCGTTTGTTTTCCAGAAGTGGCAGCTAGAACTCTGATGAACATCAGAAAGATTCAGGCTGAGGTTGTAGCGACACCCCAAAAATAAAGAGCTTGAACTCTTAAATCTCTAAATTCGACTTTAGACTTGAGTCTCATACACAATCCTTTTGTTTTCATTTTTATCATTATTCTCAACAGAGCCAGTTTACTCCAGCTTCAAAATTTGGCATTTGCACATTAGCACTGAAGAAGTATTCACAGTACATTAACCACACAATGCAGCTCTGACAGGGATGCCAATATGGAACGTTTGATTTATTTGCCTGAAACATTCACCTGCGTTGGCGTATAAATAGTTAATAGCAACCTGCTTATGTTTGTAGCCTCAAAATAATAAACTCTGAAATGTTATTTAAACTGAAACTCACACAAATGACTTTTATTTTTTTTATAACAAAATGAAATTGATTTACCTGCAGTATCTCTTAAAGTTGAATAATTGCTAAGGAGTCATTTATAACAAAGTCACTTCCTGTTGCATTCATTGTTTTTTTTTTCCTACTGATTTCAACTATTGTTCTTGTATCTTTTTTCTTACTCAGAAGGAAAATAATAAATGTGTCCTGCCACATAATATCAACCCCAATTCAGCTGAAAAGCAGCGCAACAGTGAAGCGTACTTCAGCATGGAACTTAAAAATATAGTCATTTCCTCAAAAAGCCTCGTCTTCTGATTTATGGGGATTGTTTGTGAAGTTTGAGGGAAGAAGCAGATGGTGGAGGTTGGAGGGCTGCAAAGCCAGAGGGGGAAAAGAAGAAGAAGAAGAAAAAAAAAATGTCAGCTCCTAATCCATTCTTTCCATTGATATATGTGAGGAAAGCTTAACAGAGATTTAAATAATTCAAACTGCTTGGATTGCCAAAGCTTTATAATCAGCTTCCAAGCTCAAGGAAGCAGTGTCCCAGAGTGCAGACTGATTGCTCAGCCCGTGTGAATAATTAAGCGAGGTGGCGGTTCAAATGCTGGAGTAGACCAACTTACTGACTCCTCTGAGGTCACCGGTACGAACCGTCAGCCGGGCGGCTGTCTGAGGAGCCGAACAAGACGACGTGCAGCACGCGGGCCGATCGACGTAAGACCAAGGGCATCGTCCAGGATTTGTCTATCTCATGGTTCAAATGAGTGAAAACCCAGGAGAGCAGACGGAGCGGATCGGCGGTGGCCCTCCGGTTTGGGTTCAGGCAGTTCTCATTGTACGGTTTCGTGCGCTAGCATCCAAAAGCAAAAACAATAACTTTTCACAAGCTGGATATATAATGAGCTGGAGACTGCTATATATGTTTGAGACCAACCAAAAAGTATTTTCAGTTTTCATAATGGAAATGAAATGGGGGCGGGAGGAAAATGTTTTTAAATCACATTTTTTCCACATTGAAATTGAAAAATGTTTTTGTTTCAACTCAATGCGAAAAGAATAATTTTTTTTTCCTCAAAGGATAAAAGGAATTTGGAGTAAATGAGACAAAGACAAATTATTTGAAAATAATTTGAAAGCCACCGGGCGTTCCGCTGAATTGGGTGAGGAAATTCATTTATTAATCAGGTGATAAAAAACATTATGAATAACAGAGTTTCCTTTACAAATGTGTGTAAAACTTTATTCCGCTAATGTCGAAAAAAACTCTTCGCAGATAATGGTGTTTGCAGCAACTGAGAAACGCAATTAAAATCTCATGTGAATAAGTTTGTTCACATGATGAGTCATTAAACATGCAGTGCAATCATCCTCTGTCCATTTCCTGTCGACTTCTTTTTCGTGGTTTACGCCTGTGGCAACATCCAGTTTTTCATCAAAAGTGTTTCCATTGCAGTTTTGCGAAACAAACCAGCTTTGAAATGGTGATGAAAAAATATTAAAATGTCATCCAGTGCGAGAGCTTTTTAATTGAAAAACAAGGTTTTTATTTCTCAAAATTTGTATTTCTATTAAGCAAATGTATTCTAAAAATGTCAAATTGTGCAATTATGAGAACAGTGGGAATGCAGTTTATGTGAAGTGAGAATCCTTTTTTTTTTGTTTGTTTATTAGAAGCTCTCAATGACTAAACGTCTTTTGTTCCGTTTGAGCAGAAACTAATTCTTTGCAATCCAAAATCAAATTTTCAACATAGAGTATAAAAAAGTGCATCAATTGGGTCCATCAATCAGGTGCCAGAAAGCTGTGTGTCATCAGCAGAGCTAAGACAAACGTATATCTTCATGACGACGCTGCGCAGTGGGAGCACGTAAAATTGAAAAAGACCTGAGATTGAAACACCATATTGTTACATTCTTAAAATAATGATCCAAGTCATAAGAGATAGAGAGATAAAACGTCTCTAAACTTACTTCCACGTTTATCCAACTGTGACAACAGTTAAAAAAAAAAACAAAGCGCTGAGAGCGAACGCCTTGCAATCAGCTCCATCGGGCAAACTGTGTAGGCGAGAGCGTATATAGCATTACCTCCTGTCCTCCCACTGACATGTCCCTGTCATCGCCCTCCCGGCCCTCCACCCCCGGTCCAGATACCCAGATGGCATGAGGTGGCCGTGACCGGTGCTGCGGTCTGTCTCCTTGTCCGGCTGACAGCAGTGCCAGAGGCTCTTCGCTGCAATGGTGCCACAGAAACGCACTGACAGCAGCATGCAACCTCCATATGGCAGCATCCAGCTGACCACACACGACGCAGAACACAAAGCCATCTGTGACCACAGCGTGCCGTCAGTAGGCCGCAAACAGCCCACTTCTTCTTCCTCTAGTCTAACAACGGCAGCAGCTGTGATTAGAAAACTTCCAGTGGAACTGCGACGCGAACGGGAAAATCGAAAAAGAAATAAAAGTGTGCGTGCCGCAGGATCACGTTTGATTCTGCTTTCGATACCACGAATGTTAAGAGAGTCAATTTGCAAACAGCCCGTTCCCTTTTCGACGCCAAAAATTCTTTTGTCTTTCTTTTTCCTTCGATGCTTATATCCTCACAAATATTTACTTATCTGATGAGGCACCGAAGCACATCAGTCATGTTGCAAAAGAGAGTCAGAAATGAAATCACGAGGTGTGACGTTTGTTTAGAAACACTCGCTGCGAGGGAACTTTTTCTGGAAGTCTGAAAGTTTAATGTCCCCTTAAAGTGTTGCGTTTGCTTTCGAGCAGCAGGCAGCACAGAGACAGAACAAAAAACAGTATCCAGAGGGAAATCTTCTGGTTGCATGCTTGTCCGACTGAGCACCACAAATCTCTCAAAAAAAAAAAAAAAAATTGAAAACAGAAAAAAGGAAGAAGACGTCCCTCAGTTGAGCATTTTCTCTTTTCTTTGCATTCTCTGTTTCACTACAACAGAATAAACAACCCGTTTGTAGTACGCAACACAGAGAAAAAGTGGATTTCTGCACACATTGTTTTAAATCCTTTTGTTCTGCCAGTCTGCAATTTTTACTACGGAGAACTGAAATGTTTCCAGGAGAAGAAAGGACGTCTGAAATGGCAAACAGATGGAGCGCATGAGCGCAGATCAGAGCTGCGGATTTAATTGCTGTAAAGCCTAATTTAATCTTTTACCTCTAAATGTTTACTTTTCAGTGAGCTGTAATTATAGAAAGGAGTCTCTCTCTCTCTCTTTTTTATTTTTTTTATTTTTAGGAACGCGGGAAAACAGGTACGGTAACATGTTGGTGCCATAAAATAAAAAAACCCTATTTTGACCCAGAGTTTAAGAGACAGGAAAAAAATAAATGGTGTTCAGTTATGGAAGGTGTCCTACAATCTTCCACTGACAACAATCAAATGCTCGGGAGTGTCAAGTGATACATGAGTGCAGCTAATCAGTGGTAATGGGTTGATCCAGACAGGGTAATTAAAACAGCTTGGGAAATGAAACCAGAATAAACTAAAGCAATCAACGTCTGGACACTCGGGTTAGTAGAACGTGTTTTACAATTGGTGTAAAAGTTTTAACACGGCGTTTTAATTGAATTTCAGCAAATTGGCCTTTGGTGCAGAAAATTTCATTCATCGTGAGCTAATTTTTCTGGGTTTTTTTTGTTACAGTTGTATTGTTTTGTTTCCGTTTCATGCAGCTGCTTGTTAACTAGTAGCACTCCCAATGTTTCTTTATTTCTTTTTTTTGTTGTTGTTCTTCTTCTTTTTGGTTGTAGGGTTTAGAATTTCGGGTTCGGTCTGTTTGTCTCCGCATTATGCCTCCATTTTCCATTTCTGTTCATCAGTTCAGACGAACTTGCTGTGCTCTTGTGCTTTTCCAGCTCCGAGTTTTTTTGTAAAACATCTGGAATGGACTCCAGATCAGTTCAAACCAGCGTCCAGATACATTCCTGACACACACAGAGCTATTTTTTTAAATTAATTAATTTATTTTTAATTTCTAATGTATTTGTGATCCGGAAGACATCTTCAACATACTCATCCTCGCTGTGAATAAACACACACCAGACATCGCATATGGCGCAGAGACGCAGCTGTGGCGCCTAGAAGGATTCTCCGGAAAGCTTCTCGCCACGTCCGCCGCTGTCTGACAGGACCGGAGGGCCTCGCAGCCTCACTGCCTCACCGCCTCACAGTGACGTTTCCTCATCATCATCCTTTTCACAGCAACTGATAACCTTCTGGCAAGATTTCAGCAAAGATAAGAAGTCACTTGAACAACGCGGAGCAGTTTACTCAACCCTCTGCGCTGCCAACTCAGCTGTCTGTCGTTTCGTCCATCGACCGGTTCGTCTGTCGTTCGTCCAGTTCACCCATTCATCCCCCAGTTTTTTCATGCATTCATCTCTCCGTTTTTTTTTCATCCAGCCACCGGCTGCTTAATCTGTACATCCACTCAATTGTACACTTCAACCGACCATCCAGCCGCCTCGTACGTCCAACCGCCTGTCCACCAATACCTTTCTTAGATCGTCTGAGCATCCTCGACTGCGTTCACTATTTTCAGTTGACAAAAGAAATGACAAAAAAAACACAAACTTATTGGTTTCCTTTGTAATTTGTTTGTGAATTGGATTCAAAAAAGCAAAAAGACATCAAAAAATACTAAAAATGGAACTTTTTAGGTTTCCGTGACCTGGGAATTGTCATATCTTGAATATCTGTCTCTGGGTATCACATTCAGCACCATCTTCAAGTATCCACTTTGTATTCCGATTCGCTTTTCTGTTTCTCCATGTCTTCATGTCCTCTCTTTATTTTCTCTTTTTGAGGAACGAAGCCCAGAGGGCCTGAATTTGTTTGTTTTTTTTTTTGTTTTGTTTTTTTGTCTCCATCCCAATTATCTTTATAAAAAAAAGGGATTTGAAAGAAAACTGTACAGTTTTTCCTGTTTGTGCATCATTAGTTGGAGGGAGCCCTCCTCTAAATACCGTTTTTTCCTCCCCTCCAAATTCATCTTCGCTCAAGTTCAAAATTTGCGCTCCGTTTTAATTAACAACAGCTGTTGCTTTGTCATGGCTTACTGAAAGTGGAGTCATGAGACCAACAATTTATTATCCAAACTGTTCTTTAACAATGTAGTTGTGTTTCTATTGAGCTGCTATTGATGTGTCATTGTTCTGTTTTTCATTCCCTGCGAACAGAGTTTAATTACACAAAGAACAGACAACTATATCTGAGCGCTCCGCAGGAAACAACACGAGTCGAGCCCTGTTGGTTTATTAGGTTTTGTCAGCAGGAGACGGCCAGTTTTTTTCCCCCAGCAGACACACAAAGCCGGGTCATGCGATGCTGACATAAAATCTTTATGCCGAGTTGCACATTTGAGAGCAGAGCTTTCTTGTCAGTCAGTATTAATTACAAGTATGTTAAAGTAGCAGACGTCTTCATAGGCTGCGATTTCAAAGACATATGAAGTTGAAAATTGGAGCAACAGCTCTTCGGCCACATGTTGTTCGCTCGGTGGAAAGGAGTTATTTTCCTTCCCTTCGCTGAACACAGTTCAATCGATTCCCCCAAACAAACACTTGAAATGATCAACTTCGTTTGACACAAAACGTTCCTGTTTCAGGTGGTGGAAAAAGTGTCTGCGCCCCCTGCAGATTTCTTCTTTCATTTGCTTTTTGCCACACCTAACTATTTCAGATCCTCAAGCAAATTTAAATGATAACACACAATAACCAAAGTAAATCCAAAAAGCAGTCTTCAAAATTATGATTTTATTCCTTATATTCTGTGGACTGACAAGCTGAAAGTGAAACTCTCCTGTTATGACTGACATAAAACTAACATGGCCTTCAAGAAAATCATGGCAAAGTTGGCTCTGGTGGTGGTGTAATCCTCTGTGGACGGTCTGGGCTCTGCTGCCTCAGGACCGGAATCGTGAATTGTGCTTTTTATTTTATTGTATTTATTTATTTTTTCAAAATGTGCTGAAAGAGGATCTGACCGTCAGCAGTGAGGCGGTTCTTTGTGTCACACATGGTGTCCATTTTTCGGACTATTCCAAACAAATGAACAAATAAAGGCTTTAGAGTGGCCTAGTCAAAGTCTAGACTTGCATGCAGTTGAAATTTTAAGCAAGACTTGCTGAGCAGCCCCTAGGTATGTAAAATACTGCTGAAGATGCATAAAGTGTACTTGAGTCATTAGTGCCTTGTGTTCCTGACATTATAATAAAATGCATATTGTTATTTAAATAGTGAAAGGAAGTATGGCTAAATGATTTTTATGCACCTAAAACAACAGAGAGTGCAGTAGAAAAAAAAAAAAAAAGGCCATCTACCTGCGATCCGACCTGAACGGCATTTAAATGCATCGTCTCTGGGCGTCGTTAGATTTCCTACAGCTGCGTGTGAAATCAGCACCGTTGCTGGAACACAGCCGGCAGAATGCGGCTTACGTTCACGCTGACATACCCTGTAAATTACCAAAAGCGGCAGAGAATCCCTCTGAGCACAGACTCTGCTGACGAGATGCTGGTCAGGATTAGCCAACACAGAGGAAAACCGGTGTGAAAAACAGCGCAAGTTAAAGGAGTTGCTGTCTGCACAGCCTCCATAACCTCCCCCCTCCCCACATCCCTCTAGTGTTTCTATTATAGATGAGGTCCTCTCTGTGCTTTCATGTTCCCCTCTTTCATCCAGACTGAAAACTTTGAACTCCCCTCTGCCTGTAGCTTTAAATGTGCCGCGCCGTAACAAATAGCAACCAAAGCTTCCAGCTTCTTTTGGGTCTGTACACAAATACTGGTGGGACTCTCCTGGCAGTTTATGGAACATGATAGGCCCCGGCGTGTGCAAATGTGTGTTCAGCAGTTCTTAATTAACCAAAGCCCCCGAAGAGCTTTACTGCGTTATGCATGGGCATAAAACAGAACAATGAATACATTACCCCTGTACATTAAACCCATTTTTCGCGTAGTCGCCGTAAACGCCAGCCTCCACATGAACGCATGCGTTCATGTGGATCAATACACACATGCCAGTCCCCTTCTAGTGGATTTATGGATGACAGAACTCGGTCAGCTCTTGAAAAATAGTCATCAGAGTAAAGTAAAGCTTTCCAGGGAGCAATTCCTTGACTCCATGCTCCTTATGTCGATGGTTGTAAACCGGTCTGTCTTTTGCAAAGTCAACAGCCAGCTTCAGTCTGCGAGCTGTAAGTCTGTCAGAGGAGGCTTGAAATACGGCCCTCCTCGGACCACCTAGTAGCAGAACCCAGAATAAGTGCTCGTGTTTGTGTTACAGCTGTGGATGGCTCAGAGCTTTGTTCTAGTCAAAGCACCACTGTGGTTTTCTCCCTTTCTGCTGCTCTCTTCTTTACGAGCTGCTCTTTGTCCCACCGCGCTCACAAAGTGACCCTGGCAGAATTTGCTTTTTGTGACAGCAGCCGGTGAATCCGACAAAGCTATTTCAACTCTATCAAAACCCTTGATTTTGTAAAAGCTGCAGTGCGGATTTTAACCGCTTCCTCCTAGATTATGTTCCAACAAAGCATGCCTGGAATGCGGAGGAATAGAAAGCTGTTTGCACCCTTGCAGGTTTGTTTTGTTTTGTGGTCTCACTTGAAAGGGGCAGTATTATGTCAAATTGACTTTTTTGGAGCGTTATATAATGTTGCAATATTATTCCCTCATCAAAAACACACCTGGAGTGTTGCCTTGATTCTTTCGTGCATGTTTGAGAAATCCTTTAAAATCTCCCGTAGCAACTGTGTATAATGCTTGGGTGGACTTAGCTCCGCCTTCCAGGACATAGCTCCTCCTCAGAGCTGCAGTTTTCAAGCTACTGCATTTCCGGCCCACAGAGCACCTCCCTCTTGTGACTCCTCCTCTCACATTACTTCACACCTCCAGAGATGCAGCCGTCAGGACAAGTTTTGTAATTTCTCACAAAATAGCCAGAAAAAGTAAGGCGTTTTCTGACGGAGAGTTTGTTAAAGAGTGCTTATTGGACTCTGTTGCGCTGATATGCCCGAAGAAGAAGGGCGCATTTGAGAACGTGTCGCTGGAAACCTGGAGCTTCAGCTGAAGAACAGAGCGGCCGACTTTGACTGTTTTTCTCTGGCTTTGGATGAGAGCTGCGATGTACGTGACACCGCCCAGCTGCTCATCTTCTTACGTGGGATAACTGCAGACTTTCAAATCACGGAGGAGCTTGGCAGCCATGCAGTCAATTAAAGGGACAACCACAGGTAGTGACTTGTTCACAGAGGTAAATGCGTGTTTGGACATGTTAGGACTGAAATGGGACAAACTGGCAGGTGTGACAACAGATGGTTGTCCAAATCTGACGGGAAAAAATGTTGGACTTTTAAAGAAGATGCAGGATAAAGTGACAGAAATTAACCCAGTGCAGAAATTGACATTTTTGCCTTGTATTATACATCAGGAAGTGTTGTGTAAGACAGTGTTAAAAATTAACCATGTTGTTGATGCTGTAACTAAAACAGTTAACTTCATCAGAGCGAGAGCATTAAACCATCGACAATTTGTTGCACTTTTGGAGGAAAATGAGAGTGAACATGGTGACATAAGCTACCACAGCAATGTCAGGTGGCTCAGCCTGGGCAAAGTACTGAAAAGTGTCTGGGACCTGAGAGACCAGATTCAGGATTTCTGTGGGAAGAAAGGACATGCCATCCCAGAACTTTCAGATGAAGACTGGGTGGCAGACCTCGGATTCGCTGTGGATGTGACTGCACTCATGAACCAACTGAATGTCAAATTGCAGTGCAAGGGCCTTTTTGTGCATGAGATGTACAGTGCAGTGACGGCTTTCATGAGAAAGTTGCAGCTTCTTTCAAGCCAAGTGAAGGACAACATTCTGACCCACTTGCCAACACTAAAGGAAGCCACAAGATCAGCCGATCACCTCCACAAGTACTCAAGCAAGTTAGAGGCACTGCATGGAGAGTTTTCGAGACGATTTCAAGATTTCAAAACTATTGAGAGTGAAATGCACATGGTTTCTTCTCCCTTCAACTGCAGTGTGGATAATGCACCAAGCGATGTTCAGATGGAGCTCATTGACCTGCAGTCTGACCTACTTCTGGCAGAGCACTTCAGGTCAGTCTCACTGCTGGACTTTTACTCCTCCCTCAAAGAGGAGAACTTTCCACACCTGAGGAGGCATGCTCAGAGGATGCTGGTCCTCTTTGGATCCACCTATGTATGTGAACAGACATTTTCAGTGATGAAGTTCAATAAATCCAAACACAGATCCTCTATCACTGATGAGCACCTCTCAGCTGTCCTTCGCATAGCCACCTCAGACATTCAACCAGATTTCAATGCTCTTGTTCAGGCCCAGAACAGACTGGATTACTCTCACTGAAGAGGTAAAATGAGGTGGAAAACATAAGTTACTGTTTGTTGTATTGCAGTATTTCTATTAACTTGTTAAGTTGTTTTGTTGTTTTTTTTCTTGTTTGTGGAACAAAGTTAAAGTGTGAAATATTTTTTCAATCTGGCCCTCAAGCAGTGCTCAGTTTGCTCATTCGGCCCCCGGTAAAAATTAATTGCCCACCCCTGTTTTAAAGTGATGTCAGCACAACACATGTGATTGATCCCAAAGATCCCAGAGAAAAGAAAATCATCATTTCATTAATTGTGTCAAGATATTGAGACCCCAAACCGTCACAGAATAGCACCATGCAAAACCGATTATGTGTTTTTGAAATGCTTGGCAGATCTTACAAAAAAAAAACAAAAATCAATTTCTCCTGTCAGAACACAGAATATTTCATAAGCGTTTGCGTTCTATCTCATCAGAATTTATTTGTCCATATAGTTACACCGGGGTGAGTCACCAATCAGCTTTTGCGGATAACACCGATCAACTTACTGCGGTTCACTGGAGTCAAATGGTCGTAATAATGGCTTTGCAATCCTTTCCAGACGGATGTCAGTGACTTTGTTTTCCATCTGCTCTGGAATTTGTTCAGAGTGAATCATGATTTTTGAGAACGACACGTGTGCGTCGTTTTTGGTCGCAGATACTTCCCTCCGGACAGAGAACGAGAACCGAATTTAGGACAACACATAAAATCCAAACAATCATTTGAAAAACAAAGGGTTTCTTTGTTTATCAATGGAACAGAATGTGCTGAATATTTTATGGTTAGATTATGTTTGTCTTCGTAAGAGTTAAACTCGGTGTGAACCACATCACTGCGACTTTGACGTTTGTGTTTGTCGGAGGTAATAAGGGGTTCCTATGGCCTTGTGTTGTTCTGTTTGAATTCATCGTCTTTGAAATGAAGCTTTGCAAGAAACCACAAAAGAGTTTTATTCACCTGAATGCACGCTCAGACAAGTGGAAAGTGCCTGACACATGCCGCTGGTGTTTACTGTTGAGCATTGTGTCAGCCTGACTTCCAAAGCCGCTTTAACATCGCAGGTTATCAGTCTAACTCAGCACACGCCGCGACCTTCTGACCCCTGACAGACTGCAGCTTGCTGCCTCTGACATCCATCACCTGCTGCACTCTCTTCATCCAGCTGAACGATTTCTGCTCTTTGTGTAAAAATATGTTCAGTGCCGGTCAGAAACGCACTTACGTTGGTTTGAGTGTCAAAATTGATTTTGGGCTTTTCTTTTTGGCGGATTGGAATGATTTCAAGTAAAAAAAAATTATTTATTTTGAGTCCTAAACAGTGCATAGCGGGTCAAATATTTACATACCTGTTAATAAATTCTAATATATTAATAAACTGTAAGCTGCAATTAAAACACAAACTTTTTGCAGCCAATTAATGAACTTCAATTACAAGTCATGCCAAAAAAAAACAATCAATTTTGAATTGGCTCTGCCAAGAACAGTGAAACAGAGTTAGCCCAAAACATTTGTTGTTTCTCACAGAAAAATAAACGCTTGTTTCCTCTGCAACTTGCCAACAGAAATCAAAATGTATACAGACGTCATCGGGGGGGGAGAATGTATTTGTGTTTTTCCTCTCCTATATGTAACAAGCATACACACACGTTAAGTTCAGGAAGTGACTTAACGCCGTCTTTAGGGCGAAAAAAGGATTAGCATTCTGTTGTTCGGTTCGTTTGTGCCTTACGGACGCGGTAAACTGTTTCTCTGTTGTCCCGATACATTGTTATCACTTATTTGGAATGATGATTTTAACTCTTGTTAACAAGAGTTTTCTTTTATTCCCCATCCCCCCCCCAAAAAAACAGTCTGGGGGAACTAACCTTAGAAACTGTGTAGATCAGATGAAAATTCACCAAAAATTCAAACTTGAATCCTTGAAACTGTGTGATGCGTCATTATCCCACTTTGGAAAAACAGCAGCTTAGACGGGTTGCATTCATGAGGACGAGTGGATGGAGATTTCTGCATGTAAGCCTTACGGGTGTAACAGTGTGGGATTAGCACCATAAAAGCCATTCTTGTTTTGATGACTCGTCAAAATGTGGATGTCTATTTGCTCAAATGAAACCACAAGCAGAGCCTGTGTGTGTGTGTGTGTGTGTGTGTGTGTGTGTGTGTGTGTGTGTGTGTGTGTGGGCATGTGCGCGCGCGTGTGTTAATTATCGGACCCACTCAAAAATCCTCCGGTTGCGCATTTTCCCATGTAAAGCTGAGCCCTTGTGTTTCCTCAGCACGAAAGACGAAACCTTTCAGCCTTGTCAGTTTGAATGATGTTATCAAATTAGGATTTAAATGAGAGCAGCAATAATCTTGTTAATTAATTTCATCTTGACAAAGTATCAGGCAGAAATAATGCCTCATTTACAGCCTGGCGTAATGTTGAAAGGACTACTCCTAATGATCTTGTCTTTTTTTGTGATAATGAAGTAGTCAAACAATCTTACAAAGCAGACAGGCATTTATAGTCGCTACTAGTATGTCAATCGTTCCCCCCAAAAAAGTATCTGGTTTTTATTTTTTTGCTGTGGCTACAGAATGAATAAAATCACACACAGAAAGGTTCGGTGGAGAATTGCAATTGATATCTATGTACATATATTTTAAACCAGGAGTCTTTACATTATTTTATTAGTTTACCTTGGAAATATGACACTGTTGCTGCATAAGTTAAGAGTGTTTACTCTGGTGTGTAGTGTAGATTCGACCATTGCAAGGACAAAGCATTTCAATTCAATTTAATAAGTCAGTAGAAAAATGTGGTAAAGGAGAATAGAGAGTTAACGCTGATTGTCAAAGTAAAAGTTGTTGTCAATCAGACCAGAAGTTAAGACAAGATCTTATTGCTTTTGAACGGATGAAAAAATGAAGTATAAGGCAGAAATATATTCACAACACAACAATATCGTCAAAAAAGGTTTGCAAAACAGCAAGAGAAAGCTTTCATCCATCCAAAGCAACTGTGCTACGAACTGCTACTGAAGATTATTAAAGTACTACATTATTTTTATTTCTGTTTTTACACGAGGGCATTGTGGCACCTCTTTGAGCATTTGAACTTGGTTTGTTATGCTACTCTTAAATACTTAGGATGGGATTTATGAACACGTGCCGCACAACTCAGACTTTTATTTAAAACAATAACAAAAAGCAACAAGCTCTTTTCTTTTCACCGGACAGTTACCCACTACTGTCTGCTGGCCTGTCAAATGAAATCTTTTTGAAATGAATTGAATTCCGAGAGTCCAATTTGAAAACAGCATGTTTAAAAGTTCAAAAAGGTATGGATCCTTTTATTTTTTTTTTTTTTTTTTTTTTTGAGGGATGGATTTAAAAAAAAAACCTTCAGAAATAAAGCCTAGCTGGTCTGATCAGATAACCGTCCTTTGATTATTTCACTCTCTGCTCTTTGTACTGCCTTCTGTAGGTGTTTACACCGGAGACAAAGTCGGACCTTCTTCCTCCCCCACTCCGCTGGATCCACTTCTGTTTAAATGACTGGGCCGCGGGAGCGTTGGAGGACAAATGTAGGCTGGCAACCACATCTTCTGAGTCACTCTCCGTTTCTCTCCCGCTCCGAGTGCGCCTCCTCATTAATGATTCCCTCACACATTATGTCTTGTTTTAGGCACAGGGGCAAAAACAAACAAAAAAACTCCACTTCGCCGAGCCGCAACGGCGCTGATGTCACCGGCCCACCTTTACTGGGCCGCCCGGCAGTCCTCCCTCCCTTCTCCCCGACTGCCGTCTCTGTGGTCTGTTTAATGAGCTAACTCTGAGCTGTGTTTAAGCTCATTAACCTTTGTGGGTGGTGAGTCCCACTGAGAGGGAAACCCATTGATATACAGACGCAGATGTAGAGAGGGAGATTTCTTTTTTCTTACCCTTCACACACACGCAGCTACTTAGACGTTACAGCAGAGCAAATTAAACTCGATATCTTGATAGCTAAGAACAATGGATGGTTGTTAATATCCGTGAGATAAAGAGAAGTGGGGAAGGCTTGCCTGTTTATATATATGAAAAATAAAAATTCCCTTCTCACCCAGCGCGGGTGGTTCTTATCCTCTGAGCTCGGGTCCTCTACCAGAGGCCTGGGAGCTTGAGGGTCCTGCGCAGTATCTTGGCTGTGCCAAGGACTGCACATTTCTGGACTGAGATGTCTGATGTTGTTCCTGGGATCTGTTGTAGCCACTGCTCCAGTTTGGGGGTGACTGCCCCGAGGGCCCCGATGACCACAGGCACCACTGTGGTCTTCACCTTCCAGGCCCTCTCCAGTTCCCTCCCTGAGGCCCTGGTATTTCTCCAGTTTCTCGTGCTCCTTTTTCCTGATGTTGCAATCGCTTGGTATTGCTACATCTACCACAACGGCTTTCCTCTGTTGTTTATCCACTATGACAATGTCTGGTTGGTTCGCCATTACCATTCTGTCTGTCTGGATCTGGAAGTCCCACAGGATCTTAGCTCTGGCATTCTCCACCACCTTTGGGGGTGTTTCCCACTTTGATCTCCAGTCCATATTCTGCACAGATGTTTCTGTACACTATGCCTGCCACTTGGTTATGTCGTTCCATGTATGCTTTCCCTGCCAGTATCTTGCAACTGCATCCAAACAACGCAAGTTTCATGCATACTTACCGCGGCTATTCAAAATAAACTATCATATCACTTTTTTCCCTCTCTCGTCTCTTACCCTCGGTTTCTTTCGCTTCAAATTTGCATGACTTGAAGAGTTTTTTTTTGTTGTTTTTTTTTTTGGTACAGTGGGGAAAACAAGTGGCATACATATTAACTGACTACACAGGCTGACGCCGCTGTTGAAGGAATAATAAATAACAAAACATCCTTTCCCTGGCTGTCCTGTGGGACTTGCGGTTCGGATGCTCGTCTGTCTCTTCTAGAAAGCCTGCTCGTTTTCACCGCTCTGTCTATTTCTGATTGTCTTTTACAGCCACCGCTCCCTGGGGAGGAAGCCGTCATAGTGTTTTCTCCCTGCAGCAGATGCTCTCCTCCTGCTCTAATCTGTCCACTGCTGAGCCAATATTATTAGCTGCTGATGTTGTTTTGTTTTCCTTTTCTTTTCTTTTTTTTTTGCCCATCTTCTTCTCTATACAGGCGTGGGTGTTGACGGTGGGGGGACGAAAGGGGGGTTTGACATTATTCACATCATCACCACTAACTTCCCTCGCCTGGTGGCGGGTAAAGGTTAAGAGTCAGTGAGACCAGACCGTGGGATTAGTCGTGGGAGACTTGCTTTATTCATTTATTTATTTATTTTTTTTCTATGACCAATAAGGTCACGGCCATATTTAAAAGCCATCAGAGGAGCTGGCGAACGGTGGAATCCGTGGCCAGCTGGAAGTGCTTGTCTCATCACCGACGTCGACTTGGCCAAAGGAGACGCGCTGTCAGGAATGAACAGCAGCGCGTGGAGAGGAGGAGATGACGCCGACAGTGGTGTCAGTAATCACCGGGAATCATCTGAACGGGGATGGAGAGCCTGTCTGTGCCATGTGACATAACGGAGAGGTGGAGAGGGGGGGGGAGGGGGGAACGGATTACATCATCGTTTTTAGATGTAGGTGTGGAGGGAAGCGGAGACGGAAGACTTAGACCGCCACCTGGTGTCCATCCCGCTTACTACAGCGCGCTCTGCAAGAAAACAACTATGTTACTGCTGCAAGAAATAAATTGAAAACAAATATATATATATATATATATATATATTTTTTAATGCCGTTTTATCTCAGAAACTCTAAAGGAGCAATTCAAAATAATCACTTTGTTTTTTGCGATCTGGGTGAAAAACAGATGACATCCATGCGCCGTGTGTCGACGTCTCCTCGCCGAGCCTGCGCCGATGGTTCCGCAGTCCGCTCGAAGCACCGTCATTGCCATGACGCCTCTGAACAGCCGCGTGGTGTTTGTGCAGCACGATGACACGGAGGGCTGTATTTAGTGCTTGTCATTACTTGGGGATTAGGACTCCTCTTCCGAGCCAATGCGTCCCTGCAGCGCGCGGCGTCAGGAGGGAGCAATAAAGGGCCTCGCCAGGCGACGAGAGCGCGCCGCGCTCTTGCACACTGCGAGCACGGCGAGTGCCTCTCGTGTTTGTTTGCAGATTGCAAATTGAGAGCAAATCTCAGTGGAGCTTCTTAATGGCACTTGCAAACTAATAGCAAAATGGCTTAAAAGCCTCTGCTGATACCTCGCCTTGAGTCTGCCAAGAGCAGCAGAAGGGGCTTTTATCCACTACCTGCTAATCATTTAGTTTCTTTTCACTTAGCAGTGATCTTTAAAAAAATAGAGAGAGAGAGAGAAGAAGAAGAACATTAGAGGTGTATTGATTCAATTACGCATCTTTATTAAGAGATTTGTCTCAATTTATGGAGTGGAACCCGAAGCAGACTGCATGCAAGCTGACTTCCTCCTAAGCAAGCATAAAAAGAAATGACTCCTTAATATGCTCTTGGGTTCATTTCATGAAAATACTAAGTTTTATATTTCGCTGGTCGGCTTGCTGTTACGTCTGTGCGTTTCTGCAGCTTGTGTAATACTGAGGTGTGTTAACGACGGACTGGAAGGTCTGGTAAATGACAGTGTAACTCACTGGTCACCTGAAGAGCTTAAGAAGGAGGCAACTGGACTTTGTCAGTTCTGAACATGGGGTGATACATTGTTGTCAGATCAATCACCCTAATAGGGCAATTCAAGTTATTAATGGGACAATTGGGACACGTGTCACTGGCCCTGACCTCTATTAAGATCAATATTTGGGTCTTGGCATGATGTATTTATATTAGCTTCTAAACAGTCATTAAAAACAAAAGTGTTTCACTGTCGGATTGGAAAGTATTTAGTGTTTGCAGATAATTGGATTCAGACACTGGGGCTGGATTAAAGGCTAGAAAACCACGTTGGGCCATTTGTGTTATATCAGTTCCCGTAGGAATGAAATAAATAAAGCACCAAAGAGACATTTGGGCATTTTGCTCGAAGCCTTGAGAAATATATATATATCGCACATTGCTTGTTCAGCACAATCCGCCGAACCTGAAGACAGAGTCTGCTGACGGTGAAATCCTGTGGATTATCCAGAACAAGCAGCCATGACAAGTTTCTGCAGCAACGTTCTTCTTTTAATTGCTGCGAGGATAACGCCTCTGCCTAATACTGTATTTGGCTGTCTGGAAACACACAAATCTCACGACCAAAGAACCAGTTTTTGCATAGAGCTTTTTGTGCTGGAGTGTGAGGGAGGGGGGAAAACAAGGCTTCTCGAAACGGTGATGATGAATGCGGCGTGCAGCCCATTTTGGGGTACACCTAAGTTTAGACTATGCAGATGAATTTTTTTCTCCAGTGAGCGTACGCAGGGCTGAACCTTGCCTCAACTGTAAAAAAAAAAAGGCGAAATTCTTTCAGCACACCAGAGTGGTTCTGAAGTGCTTTTTCATGACTTGAGAATTTATTTTGAAGCACCATCTGCTTGAGAGATCCCAGCAGCGGCATAAACCACATCATCCTGGACCTGCCACTCTGCTCGTTCTCGGGGAAAATGTAGCAGAACTAATAACTTCAAATATTAGTACAATCATTCACAGCGGCTAACTGCCAGTGCTGAACACTCCGCAAGCCGAGATATTTCATCCGCGCTTGTGATTTCACAGCCGCCCCGCGAACGCCCGCTTATGATCTCATTTCGGTTGCTAATGTATTCACGTTCCTCCAACTCGCTTTGTTCTCCAGGCGGAAAGTGTTTAGTGTGCCAAAGTAATGATTTCTGGGAGAAAGAAAAAAAAAAAGTGCTGTTTACACGCTTGAACGGCGAGCAGCGAAATCAGAGCGAGAGAGAGAGAGGCCTGGAGGCTGTATGTAAATTTAATTAGGTTTTCAATCTCCGCTGGTGATTTCTGTCCCTGTTTCATCATGGACATCTTCATAAAGATGATCGCCCTGCAATTTATGCTTCAGAGAAGACAAACTCGCAAATTAAGGCAATCAGTTAAACGTTAGCCGCAATGTTTAAAAAAAACAAAAAAAAAACAACGTTTTTTTAAAAGAAATATTCCACGGTGTGGCTCTTACAGGTTCATTTGCACGCCTGGAGTCTAAATAGCAGCGTTCTCACCTGTCACAGTGAAACTGCAAAAAGCTACACGGCGGTGCGTGTTTTGCGGCAGGAAGGGCTCGCCTTTGAATCCCAGCCTGGGGTCTCTCTGCATGGAGTTTGCATGTTCTTCATACGTGGCTTCGCTCTAGATACTCCGGGCTCATCGCCCTTCCAAAAACGAAAATATTTTGGAATATTAAATTTGCCCTTGGTATAAATGTGAAAGGGAAAACACACCGAATTCTGCAGCAGATCCGACACCTTAGGGTCATCAAAGTCAAGCTGGCGTAACCGCCCTGCTTCACTCTCCCTCTTTTTCCTGACCTTCTTATCAAGTTAGTGTTGACGGTCAGTAGCTAAAGCACCAAAGCGCATTTAAGTTTTCTCACAACTTGTTGACAACTCATAAACTAAAGCTCTAAATCAGGGGTGTCAAGCTCCAGTCCTCAAGGGCCTCATAAACTGTGTGTCCTGCAGTTGTTAGATGTGTCACAGGTACAAAACACTGAACTCAAATGGCTTAATTACCTCCTCCTTGTGTAGATAATTTCTCCAGTGCCTTAAAGACCTAATTATTCTATTCAGGTGTGGTGCAGGGTAGTGACCGGAGTTTGACACCTGCACTCTAAATGTAAAATTTCTAAGTTTCCAATCAGAAAAGTAAGTCTGCCTCTTGGGAGAATTTTGATACTAGTTGATATCAGCTGTTTACCAGCACCTCTAGCAGCTTGTAGCTTATAAGCACACCATAATGTTGTACAATACATGGAAGTGAACATATTTCTTTGGTGTTTGAACAACAAGTGGAGAAAAAGACACTGTTACAGGCTTGCCAATTGCAGTTACAGTCGCCAACCAACCGCCTCTGATGGCTCAGCCTGAGTGAAAGATCGTCTCCGGCTCTGACCTTGAACCTCCAAATGCAGCATAAAATTTCCCATACAGGTGGAGGAAATTTTTTTGAACTGCGTTTTATTTAGGAGTATTATAGTGACTACAAATGCACAAAAGAAACATCCGTTGTTTCCCATCCACGTCTCAACTGCGCCTTTCATCACCGAAGAGTCCTACCGGAATACAGCAAACGTTCATTTTCACGCTCCATAATGCGAATGAACACTTTTGCGAGGCACCGTTTGCATTCGAATCGAGGAATTTTGCACAAAGAAAGAGCAAGTGTTTGCCTCACAGAGGTTAAATGCAGAGGTACGTTTGAGGCTAAGTGATTTCAAAGAACTCATGTAAAAGCACAAATTGAGAAGGGATTGTAGCCTTGTAAAACCGATGCGGATACACAAACAAATCAGATGGAACAAAAAAAAAAAAAAAAAAAAAGGCAGAGTACATTCAGTCCTACTATCAAGGAAGGCAACTCTAAATTTGTTATTCAGGTCAAGTGTTGCTCTCTGCTACTGAATGAGCACATTTTTAAAAGCGGCGGATCCCTGCGGCAACAAACTCTATTCACATTCCAAACACAGCGCTTTCATTTACTGACCTTGAAGGGTCTTGTTTACACAAATTGAAACTGAACACCAAAGAGGAAGGATTCTCGGGCTTTAATTGAACAGCATGGAGTAAACAGTACAGTTTTGCCCACAACCGAGATAACTGGCTCTGCGTTTTGCGACTGTGGAAGGACGGCTTGCATTTCTGCCGCTTGTTCGTGTCAGGCCGTCCTGACCCGGGAGGTAAGAAAACCAAAACCAACACTTCCCATTTGCAAACTTGAAGAACGAGCGCAGTAGAGTGTTATGATGTGTAGCCTTGCAGGGTTTAGTGTCTATTAAAGTTGCTGTAATGGAACTGGTTGGATGGCACGCATGGTTAGAAGGTAGCGGTAGCGGTAGCGGCAGCAGGGGGAGGGGAAGCCCGAGTCCCCGAGGACCTCTATATGTCACCCAGCTCCGCATCTGTGAGCGCTCCGCCGCACACACTGGCCAACCTTTTGAAATGTCAGCGTGATAAAACCCGATGGATTCAATGTGCAGAACTCGGCGGTGTCAAATGCCATTAGTTTTAATCCCATTTGCGGTGAAATTGCTCTTGAAAGGTAAAGGGATCTATAACTGCCGCGGCCTTGGGCGCGACCGGTGTAAATCTCTCTCCGCGTGCCGACGACCACCGCCGCGTCCCGCGCGGGGACGCCGTGCCCCCCGCCATTTCCTCGGCTGAGTGATGGAGCTGTAGCAGCGTTAGGATTCTATGCATAACGCCGCGCGGGCTGGATGGCCATCGCTCAGAAAAGAGCTCTCCTTTCCGCTCAGCCACTCCACGTCAGTGAGGGCCAGCAGGATTCAGCGGCGCTTCGACGACTATATTTTCAGCTTCAACTTAAAGTTCCGCTGTTGATTTCACTTTCCTCTATGGCTGAGAAAGAGAAAACGGTGATAAAGTGTGTTTTCTCTCAGTAACAGACAAGATGAGAACATTTCGTACATAGTCACAAAAACTAAAGGTGACTGGCTGCTAACATTGCTAATGTTAGCGACTGCTTTTGCATTTCCTGAGCTAAATGGATACTTCAACAGTTTTGTTTGTTTCATTAACCATCTCAAGTTCAGAGTTGGAAACACTCAGGTTTAACCTGAAGCTGGTGATTGTGTCGTTTTAGATGAATGAACAGGAACATTTTCAAGGTATTTTGTCGTCAGGGGTCATATCTGAATTTAACTGAACTTTTTTGACTTATTTGCAAAATCCATTAAAAAAAACCCCGCAAATAATATCACAAGTGTAAGCAGTCGCAATCGTACTATAATTTTTCGGTCACCTTTCCCTCTACGGTTCCTCGCACAGCGTAAAACAACGACAGATTATTGAAAGCAGTGCGCCACTAACAAAGTTCCGAAGGATTATTTGCAAGAAATTGTCAGATTCTTTAGAAAGTTTCACCTGGTGCAAACATGATTGTGGTTTAAAGTTTGGTGAAGTAACGTGTGCATAAACCGCTATGATGTTTCGAGTTTGGAGTTGTTTAAAGGTGGTCAAAGTTAAAAAAAGTGTCTCCTTTTAGATAGAAGCTAAATGAAAACAATACCCCCCCCCAAAAAAATGGTACCACTAGCTCACTTTTGTTACCAACCCAAATGTATTGCAACATTTAAATTTCACTCATAATGGTCTTAAAAGGTTGTGGAAACCTGCATGAACCCTCTGATGGGCTATTTACTGCCCATAACTTTTCAAGTAAGACAGAATAGAGAACAGAGGGATACTTCCACTTGCTTTCTATGTGGAGAACGCTGCTTTCTTGTGTGAGATAAACCCACTGCTTGTGTCAACCATCCGTTTGTGCAGAGCAGGGTCAGCAGTCTGTGTTTTGTCTGGGGACTGATGGTGCCATTCAGAGCAGATTTGTGTAGCCTTGTGTCGGTCAAGGTTACGGCAGGGTTCTGTGCTTTATCTAAAATATGTTTTGCAAGAAAAGAAAACAAGAGTTAGAGCTTCTGAACGCAAACCTTCTGCCCCCCCAAAAAACAACACACGATTCACTGCAGGGGGAGGATAGCAGCTGACAGCTACATTGTGAAGCCCAGCCCATCATCCAGGCCTGTCAAACCGTGACCGCTCGCTGGTGTTTTTGTGCCACCTCCTGGACGCTGCTGCCGGACCGGTGGCAGGAAGTACAGCGCATCCGTAATGCTGCCCGGTTCCGTTCTGTTCCGCTGCACACGGGCGTCCAGGAAATCATCAGCCACTGGGTAAAGATCCCATCCTGTGGGTGTGGGCGGACCGCGTCTGCGTGCGCTTGCCAAAGCAGCGCTGGTGCCTCTGCGCGTCAGCGGCTGCGAGCCACACAAGGAAGCGCCGATGCAGAGGACGCGCCACAAGAGCTCGCTGTGGTGTCGCGGCAATGCAACTCGGGCAGGTCGGATCTGAAATAGCAAGACGAGGTCTTTAACCACCAGATGGCGCCTCTGCAGCCCCCGCGCTGCTGCCGGGAGCCACCCTGCCCCCCGGTGGGGTCCTGTGTGCGCCGCAGCAGGAGGGGATTTCCGTCATCCAAAACAATCGCCACTGCAGATTCTGCAGGGTCCTTCCTTCCAGCCCCGGATGGACACGGTCCTGTTTGCATCCCCGCTTTCCCTCACCAGCATGTGAACCAGCTGCGAAATAAAGCTGCTTTTCGGGTGAGCCGCACCAACAGTTATTACATATAATCAGGTCATTAGCAGGGCTCTGGAGAGCTGATCTACACAAGGAGGAGGCAATTAAGGCTTTTGATTCCAGTGTTTTGTTTTTGTGGCACATCTAACAACTGCAGGACAGTGTGGCCCTTGAGGACAGGAGTTTGACAAATACACCCAAAAAGCTTTATTTTGGAGAGATGAGAGGGAGAGAACGCAGCATGCATGGAGAGAATGTTAATCCCATGCAGAGAGATTTCAGGCAAGGATTCAAACCTGGGACCTACTTCCTGGAAGACGGGGTCACTTTTTTTTTTAAAGATTTGATTAAGTGGATTAAAGACGTTTTTTTTGCCTGCAAGTTCAAACCCTCCTTTTCTTCCCCCAAGGAGAACACTGACCCCACGTGGAATTTTGTGGCAAGCTCTTTTTTTTTGTTCTTGTTAATGGTAAATTGACATTTATCTTTAAAAACAAAAAATAATTGATTCAAATTGATTCAAATCTAAAACTTAAGATTTAACATTTTTGGTTTAGGCATGCATGAAGATGCAGACGGTATCTCGAAACGGTATCTAGGTGATTAAAATCTTGAAAAACATATCACTTTGCTTAATTTTTTTTTCAAAGAAATATTCAGAAAACTCAAAGAAACTGTTTTACTCTTCTCATGTTTACAAATGGAAGGTTTAAATGAATAGTTGTGAATTTTTTGAATAGAGATTATCTTAAAAATGTACATCTCTTATGTAACATCTCATCTGCATTGACTAACTCTCTTTCTGTCCCTCATTTGGTCAAATTCAGATTAATTGGTCCTTGGGGGCAAAGCGCAGCTTGTCCAAAAAAGGACAAGATCAAAATGGATTCCACTGTCTTAATGTGGCTTTAATCCTCAAAACATCACAGCAGTTTGTCTCAACTCCATGTTATAAATGTGTAATGCCATATGCAATGGACGGATGTATATGGAGAACCCGCTGCATCAAAACGCCAAGAGTTTTCTGCATATAGGATATTGACTTCTTTTAATATTTTAGCAGGATCCCACATCCAGAATCCATAACCTTCCCTTTAAGATTCCTGAAAACGCTGAAAATGATTTTAGAGTGAAAACACACTTTTGGGGAAATGAAACCCCAATGTGAAACTGTTGACATTCTGCCCCCTTTTGTAAAAGTTTGCAACCCTCAAAGATTCTGGAAAAAAAAAAAGAAAAAGAAATTGTGCACAAATAGTGGATGCTTGTCGTTTAGGGAGCAATGGGGTGTGTTGGTGGTTTGAAACCGTTCTTTGTCCATCGTAGCGGTTGTTTCCTTGTAGAAGATACGTCACCTGAATAAAAACAGTCAGTCTGCCCCATGCAGGACTAAACACCATCAGAGTATGAATGAGTGACAGATTACACTATAAAACGCTTTGGAGTCCTCAGACTTGATAAAATCCTACACCACTGCAGGCTCTTTACCATCTTGATTGACGTACACCAACTTTTTTTATGTCCAACATTATCATGGTTCACAGCTAAAAGCAGAATCACGTCTCATATAATAACCTTTATGGATTTTATGCGAGTTTTTCTTTTTTTTGTACAGTAAATTTTTAAATTGATCATTTATGTAAAGCTGGTACAATTAGAAGTTCTTGTAGGCCGAGGACTAAATTCACAGCACCAAAAAGTCCCAGTGCTTTCTCTGTAAGCTAGGTTTATTAAATGGAAGGGAAAATATACCCTGCTGTCAGTAGGGGGCAGTATCTGTCCGTCCTCCATCCAACCATTAGGCACTTTTATTATTCTCCTCTGCTGTTTGAGTTCTCCCATCATCATGCAACAGTGAGCAGACTCCAGAGCATGGCTGCCCTCGGGCTCTGTCTGAAATATTGCATTATAAGCTGGGCTCCACTTGAATGACCTAACAAGGGATAACTGAGAGAAGCTGGATTCACTGTGAAAGCTGACTCTCTGAGACATAACATTTAGAGGGTGCTGAGCAAAGAAGCCTGGCCACAAAGAGATATGTACGGAAACCAAAATGCAAAAAAAAAAAAAAAAAAAAAAAAACGGCTGCTGTCGTACGGAGTCATCGAAAATACACGTTCGCTGCCTCTGTAATTCCTCGCCGGAGCGAAGAGACGCCTCGCATTAAGAGACCAAGAAGACTGCTTCTGTTTTATTGGCCTTATTAAACGATATGCATGATGCCATGCAGTTGTGCCTGAAGGAAGAGGTTTCTGCCTGGAAAGAGAAATCGGAAGGGGCACGGTAACATCTAGTGAAATTACAGGTATGTCATCATACAGACATGGTTAGTTCAGCTGTGATGGTGGGAGAAAAAAAAAACCCCTGAAAAACCGTCTAGAGTTTTTGCAGCTCTGATCTGACCAAAGCATGAAAGCTCCACTTATGTTCCTATTTACGATCAGACATAAAATGAGTATTATTATTATTATTATTATTATTATTATTATTATTATTATTATTATTCCTGCATCATTCACAAACAATCAGTTCGCTGGTAAGTCCCCAAGCAAACAAACTTGGAGACTTACAAAGGAAAAAAAACATTGTCCTGCATTTCTCCAAGAGTGGGTTTTGTCAATTTTGTACCTTAAAGATACAAATAAACATGAATCCTGATCCAGCCTACTTCCCACACTATGAAAGAAATGTATTTCTTTGTTATGTTAAATATACAACTCAGAAAAAAATAGTACACAGAATAAATAGAGGTTTTGTTAGGGTTGGGGTGAAAGTAAACGGGCAGTAAAATATAAAATTGACTTTTTTAAGCTTTGCATCATGTTACGATGTTATTCCCTCATCGTACCTGGAGTGTTGGTCTGTCATTCATGTTTGAGAAATCCTTTTATCTCCCATGGCAACCATTCAGAGGTGCATAACGCCTGGGGTTGAGGGGGGACCTAGCTCTGCCTTCGAGCCTCAGCTCCTCCTCAAAGCTTCAGTTTCTAAGCTTAGAAGCTTCCGCATTACAGACGTATAGAGCATTTTTATAACATCTGAAGGTAACATGATTACTTGATTGTGCTTTAAAATGGCATGGAAAACATCAAACTAAAGCAACATTTAAGATTTAGTTCAGCTGCATTTATTCTGTAAAGGTTTTTTTCTAGGTGCATCAGTAATTGTGCCACTAATGAGATTGGAACCAAATTCAAGGTTGAATCTTCCCAAAACTATCCGCATGAAATTATTCAATATAATATAATATAATTTAAAAAAAAGTTGTTGTTTTTTCAACTCTGCTTCATCAGAGGTCTCAGCAAATTTCTTTCCACTCACTTCCAAAGCTGCTTTTCTGTACTTTCTCCTCATGCCCTTCATTTTTTGTTTTTTTAAAAGATACACATTTATTTATCATGTAAACTGTTTAAGAAAAAAAAAAAAAAAAAAACGTGAGACCAAAGGGTTCTTTTATCTACTTCATCTCTCGGGTGAATTATTTCGACAACACCACAGCTAAACTGAGAACGTCTGCAAGCAGCCGCACGGTCCAATTCATCTTACCGATAAGGATCAAAAGCCGGAGAGAAGCTGGAACAACAGTCTGCTCTTCTCGCTCGGCGCTCCATAGGAACACAAATGTAGAGTATCGACCTCAGAAACGCAAGCAGAAGGTTAAGTGAAGGATTTAAAACTGTGTTTAAAAAACGAGCGAGAGAGAGCCAGGACACCAGCCTGTGTGTTTGCATGCCTCAGGAGGAGCATGTGCACTGACCATACGCCTATGTGTTTCTGTGTGAGAAGCTATGGGCTGGGGAGATGCATCAGCTCACGCTGAGCCTCCGGGTCGGATCAGGCTCTGCGGAGGAGGGGTGAATTCGTCCGCCCCCGCTGAGCCTGCAAGGCACTCCAGCCTTCTCCATCACCACGCAGCTCGACCTGCTGCTTTTCTGGGAGACCAGCAGGTAAGAGGACCAGGGGCCGGAAAAGCAGGACCCGCCATGGCCTCTGTAAACTTTGTGCAGGGCAGAGTTTGATTTGTGTTGGCACTCTTGCAGCTTTGTATGCCAATGCTGCAGCTACGAACTGATAAAAACTGATGTCTCTAAATACTTGTAGAAAAAAAATATATTCATTTAAACTTTCACTATGTAGTGACAGTAAGACAAATATGTCATTTATTTGTTTATTTATTGCAGTGTGAAATTGTTTCTCCTCCATTAGCAGGAGAAACAATGTCATATCTGCAGCGCATATATGAGATTGACTGACAGCGCTAAGACCCTCCCCCTGGCTCTGACCATCTGGTTGTCTTTGACCAGATGGAGTGCATTTCTTCAGTAAAACTAGGAACTTGATTTTTTTATCTGTCACCTGCTATAGTGTCACAAGATGGTGGCAGTTTTAACAAATATGCAAAAAAAAAAAACAACATATTTTTGGAAAACTTGCACACTGTAGCTTGAAGAACATATCTTTGGCTTCAGAAAGTTATGCGAGTGATGAGGTAGTAGACTGCTGACTCAAAAATGTACCACTGAAAATCAGAAAATCTCCAAAGCCAAACACTGCACTTTATTCATCTAGATTATAATTTCAGGTGTGGGAGTCAATATTGAAGAGCCATTATCCGAGATATTCAAACACATTTCAAAAGGACTCATAATGCTAATGTTATTTGCCTTTAATGGTATATTCTTCTGCCTTCTTATTGTGGAAAAATCCAACTTTGTCTGTTGCTCCTTTTCATAGAGCTTTGGGCCCTGTGGCTCTGAGAGACTCCACAGTCTTTATAATGCGACTCTCCTCCCCACATGCAGGACAGAGAGCCAACATCTGACCAGTCGCACCTCCTTCAGTCTTACAGGAAGTCGACCACATGTCTCTGCGGGGCCCACCGTCGCATTAGTTGTCATTCTCAGCAGGGCAGGCGCTGGGAACAGGCTGGAGAGCCGTGGGGTTATTAAGGGACTCAGCTTGGCATCACTGAACTCTTTGGCACCCTGCTGGAGAGGGGCTTATGCTGAGCTGATGGGTTTGGGGGAAGAGGTAATGTGGGGAGTGGAATAACGGGAAGGGGTGGTACGGTAAAAGAAAATGACAAAAAAAACAACATTTTTTTAGAGTGAGTTAAGAGTTTCAAAAGTTTATGTTTTTATATATATATATATATATATATATATATATAAGTGAAGATATTTCGATGTGAAAAACACGCAGAAAAGGAGCACAACTGTTGTTTAGTTATTTCTAAACAGACTATGCACATCGTATATTATGCTAGAATAAAGGTCAGTTTTCATCTGTAGTCTCCGTAACTGCAGTTGGTAAAACTGCTCCTTTTTTCTTGAGGTATTTTGTAGCTTTTAGGTTTTGTAAAAATAACATACATTTATATTAATATAAGCACCTTTGTGGTTTTTTTGTACTTGCTTGTTAAGTTCTCCACACATTGATAGAGTAATTAATCAATTATCTTCTGTATCAATAGTGTAAGAAGAATGATGCTGTCTTCTCTTTACTGGCATGCACATACATCACAACGTCATCTGCATACGTCTGAATGCTTTGCCTGGAAATAGGATGAAAGATTATCTTAAATACTAATGCTATGTGATGTTGTGAGATGGGGTGCATGGCCCATTTTTAACAAGCATTCAGCTAACAATATTTTAGCTTGTATGCATCATGCTGTTGACAACATCTTTCCAGTTTTCCACGGTGGAGTATGAAACTTTTATTACCCTTCACAGTGACATTCACAGCGAGACAGAGGCTACCTCTGCTTCCTGTCTGGCGTCATGTGACCTTTTCTGCCTGCTGTGCTCAGATATTCCCCAGCAGCTGTCAGTGCAGAACAAAACAAACATTATTTATGAGGTTAAGCACCGAGTTCCTGAAAGCAGGAGAGAAACTGTAAGTTTTGTCAGAGTTCTCAGGAACTAAACGAAAAGAAGTTAGGAAGTACTATCAAGAGATTGTGCTATAATAAGCCTCTCACTAAAACAAACTGGGCATTATCAAAACAGGTAGCCTGAGTTCATTGAGCACTTTTGGTGTATTGTCAAAAGAAAATGCTTTGGTTAACTTTTTTAACCTAGACTGCATATTGATCCTGTCCTGCAGAAACTCTGGCTTATGTTGAACATTTGCAAAGTCTAAGCTATCTGTAACATCAATGTTGAGCGAGTTGTAATCTTAAGAACTGTGATATTTTACTTTGAAGTTTTTTGCATTTTAAAACTAATCAGTGTAAAACTTTGATTTTATAAACTTCAGTGCATTTGAAGTGTGTTTTGGCTGATGATTGCTCACAAAAGACAGAAACAGAAACACCTGCGGGACCAAAATATGAACTAAGTTAAACCAGGTAACTTACTTTGTTACCTGGTTTAACTTATATCAGCTTTTTAAACAAAGATATCCAAAGTAACTGAGAGACAAGGAAAATCATTCACTCTAGGGAGACGTTTGTGGTATTTTCATATATGTTTTTGGCCTTAGAAGGAAATTGGCCTGGAAAGTGGACATTTTGAAAGATATGTGTATTTACCAAAGATAATGTCCATCCATCCATCCATCCATTTTCCGTCACCCTTCTCCCTAACGGGGTCGGGAGTTGCTGGTGCCTATCTCCAGCTACGTTCCGGGCGAGAGGCGGGGACACTCCTGACAGGTCGCCAGTCTGTCACAGGGCAACACAGAGAGACAAACAGGACAAACAACCACGCACACACACACTCACACGTAGGGAGAATTTGGGAAGGCCAATTAACCTGACAGTCATGTTTTTGGACTGTGGGAGGAAGCCGGAGAACCCGGAGAGAACCCACGCATGCACAGGGAGAACATGCAAACTCCGTGCAGAAAGACCCCGGGCCGGGAATTGAACCCAGGACCTTCTTGCTGCAAGGCAACAGCGCTACCCACTGCGCCACTGTGCAGCCAAAGATGATGTATTATTTTTAAAATCCAATTATTCGGTGAAGAATTAACAGCACAATCTTTGCAATAACTGAGAAGAGACAGAAGTCTGATGCCTATAATAACTAAATTCCATCAGAGAATATCTCTACATATTTCCAGCTACATCTTTGATAGACGACCTGTATGTCAAAAGTAAAATCTTGCAGCACAGTGAAAACATCCCAGAATGTGTTTTTTCCCTTCCCCTCTATCAAAAGACAACTTTCAACCGATGCTTGGTTTGCACAAACCAAAAGCCATTAGACGGACCCTTCCAGCCACTGCCAGATTGTTTGACTGTCTGGCAGGAGGTTCTGCAGCATCAGGATTTGCTCTGCAAGACCTGCTGTTATTTCCCCAAGCTGTCATAGCTGTACAAACCCAGGTGCACCCAACAATTCATTTTCAGAACAACTTACTTCACACACCCAAACCTCACACACACACATACACACGCACCCACCCACGCACGCATGTGCGTTTGTTTGTTGTACCTTGTGGGGACCATTTTTCTGACACATACAACATCGTGGGGACCATCTGCCCTTGTGGGGGTCAGAGTCTGGTCCAAATAAAAGGAAACACTATTTTTGGGTCCAGGGTTAGATTTGGGACTAAGGTGTGAATTGTGTTTTGGTTAGGGTTAGGTATTTAATGTTTAGGGTGAAGATGAGGGTGAGATTTAGACTGTAGAAATAAATGGGAGTCAATGGAAAGTCCCCATAAAGGTAGCCACCCAAACATCATCATGACATGTGTCCTGATTCTGCCACTACTGCTTTATGTGTTCTTTGGTTATGTTGAATGTTAACATTTTGCAAAAAAGATAACAATAAAGTTGAATTGGTGTTCATATACAGTCATATTCGACAAATTTCGATACGGTTTCCGACAAGGCTCGTTTGTCATTTTAGAAGTACATTTTGAAAATCCTTCTAATTCATTCAGGCAGAAATTAAACTTAACCACCAAGATCAAACGTTTGTATTAAACTTTTTTTTTTTATTATGCTGATGTACTACTCTGATGTTAAATGTTGCACTTTCATTAGCTGTAAGCGGAAAATAATCATAATTAACAGAAATAAAGGCTTGAAAATATCAGTATGTGTGTAATTAATCTCCGTAATGGGTTTTATTTAATGAACTGGGCGACTGAAATAAATAAACTCCTCAATAACGTTCTGATTTTAGTTAATGAGTCTGCAAGTCTTGACGTATACGGGGAATGTTTCTGTGTTGGTAGCAATCGATTTCTTCCATCGCCGTGGAAACAGGAGACCAACCGAGACCTTTGAAACTCCTTGGCTTGTTTTATTTCATTCTTCTAAAATCTGCAAGCAGCCTACTCGTTTCAGAGAAAATACTGACTTTTTCAGTTTTCTTATTTTGTAGCAAAAAAAAGAAATGCAAATCTAAAGTAGTTAATTAAACAGCTGAACATTAGTGCTTTATAACATTAATTATAATATAAAAACACCCTTACATTTAACGGTGCTCCGTTAAATGTGCTTAACCAGAGTCTGAATTTTAATCAAGCGCAGTTCTGACTGGACTGCTTTCTTAGCCGAACTTTCAGACTAATTCTGTTTCACAATCACAGGAACCACTCACATGTGTGAATTAATATTTGCTGCTCTGAGTCTTCGGCCATTAGGACATAAGAGCACAGTGAGGACCGGGTGGCCCCACTCAGGTCTTTGGACTCCCTTTCCTTTAGTTTTCCCTCAAATAAAACTAGAGAAGAGAAGGCAGCATTGTCAAGACCTTGTGTGGATTTTGAGTTGCCAAAAAAGAAAAGCTTACTGGCACCAGAGATTCAAACCAAACAGCACATCAGTGGCAAGGACATGAAGAGGATTGGCAGCACAAGAAGGGGGGGAAAAATGGGCTTAATAATAGGATGATCTGGCAAGTAACTGAACAATGTTTAGGGTGATTACTGAGCGCACAATCAGATGAGTTTCATCAAATGACAGCTGAGGAGAAATGACTAAACAACATAAAACTATGGAAGCAATATATGAAAAAAGAAAATCGAGGAAACAAGCTGAAAAATAGTGAAACATAGTGAAAGCCAAAATCCTTTGGCTCAAGACAAACATTTAGTTTCGGTTCTCTGCTCTGGGTGAAACTCCATTTAAATCTGGAATGGGGAGAAGTTTTAAAAACATTACAACTTACAGCAGTTTTTTTGTTTGTTTGTTTGTTTTGACCATGAAATGGAAAGTCTTTTCTTTTAAAATCAATTTTACGTCTTTGCAATTTGGTCAAAACAAAAATTAAAACGCCTTTCTTTATTGTAACTTAGACATTTTGTATTGTATTAGTTGTTCCCAGCAACATTTTGCTTTCAGTCTTCTCCTTTATTTTTCTTTAAAGCGCCACAAAACGACTGTGTTTGTCTCATTTTTATTCGCCTTTTGTTGGTTGTTGCTGCTCTTGCTGCTGCTGCGTTTTACCCCACACCACCACAGACAAACCAAACACAAGACCGAAGCACAACTCGACAGTGTTTCCAGGAACATGGAAATCTGTAATGATGCTGCGGTTCTACATGGATGCAATCTGAGGAGCGAAGGGGGCAGGGGGGAAGAAGGAACTGCCTTGGCGACAGTTACACTGCAGCGCTGTTGAGGAAGGTGACAGCTCTCGGAAATGGTTTTTCTGTAGCCATATGAGATTCTGTTCTGCGATGCATAATGCAGCAGAACATGCAGACACGCGTTCTCTGTGAAGAATGGGACGGAATACTTAAAATCACCTGAGAATCTTCCAGAGGCAGAGGAGAATTCAGCAAACACTCGCTTGTTCTGATACCAGCGGTTTTTGGGGCGGTTTTAATAACATGCTCTGGAGATTTTATATCTACACTTGCTTCAGGTGAAATAATAAGCACAGATGATGCTATGCAGCACCTCAGAGTGGACTTTATTCTGCAGTACTAAAAGTTGTTGAAGAGATTTCGCAGAAATGATGTTCTCTTCAATCCCCCTGAGGTTCAGTGTGTTCGTGCAACTCCTTTGCTTTTTCACTTCCAAGAGCAGCAGATGCGTTGAAAGAGCTTTAAGTGGAAGAATGTGAAATGAGTGTCCCGGCTCCTTTCGGTGAGCAATGCAAATGGAATAAGCAGATTTTGGCGATAAAAGACAGAAAATATACAAGTCTAAAGGTCACAATGTGTGTATTGTCTTTTCATCTGGTCTGAGGGCAAACGCTCAGAAATGTGTCTTGTTTTTATTCTCTTTAGCTCTCAAAGAAAGCAAACCCCATCGTCAAGGACGACAAATAAGTTTCAAGAAGTGAAACAGATTCCACAAACATGGAAACTGGTACTATGGAAGTAAATATGTGCCATCAGGATTTGAATAAAAAATGCCTCTGAAATTTGAATGTAAAAAAATTCAGTGTTATTATTTGTACGTGAAAAAAAATTCAGTGATAAAAAATTCGCTGTTAAAAATTCAACGTCTAAAAATTCGCTGTTAAAAATTCAGCGTCTAAAAATTCGCTGTTAAAAATTCAACGTCTAAAAATTCGCTGTCTAAAAATTCGCTGTTAAAAAATGGCAAGGTTACTTCAGGTCACAGACATGCGCAGTGGACGTCAGATTTCAACACCCAGCCAATCACAAGACGCCACGTCATGCAGAGGAAATACCAGCATCACCGAGGCTGGCGACTATGGAGGCGAACGCTAACCCAACGGTGAGTTTAATGCTTTCATATTTCTGTAGTATATTTCATTTTGCGCCTGAAGTTTGATACATTATCTTAAAGCTCGATTTAAAACACGGGTTTGGTTTGGTTTGGTTCGTTGTTAATCTTACAGCATGTAGCGCTGGCATATAACTTCTCGCTACCTCCTAGCATCCAGCCCCTCTCCGCTGCCCCACACCCAGTTTCCCCCGTTTTATTTAAAAAAGAAATAAACTTGGATCTTTAAAGAGATCTGATGGGTGGCGACTTTCTGGGTTGTTTGTATGTTGTTTTGGGTAAAACTCAGAAGTGACTGAAACAATGCCTGGGCCATTTACATTCTATTCTACAGGCAGTGATGGTGAGTGTGGTTGAAAGCTGGTGCTTATGTCACAGGTGTCAAACTCCAGTCCTCGAGGGCTGCTGTATTGCAGTTTTTAGATGTGCCACACTACAAAACGCTGGAATGAAATTGTTTAATTACGTCCTCCTTGTGTAGATCAGTTCTCCAGAGCCTTGCTAATGATCTAATTATTTTATTCAGGTGTGGTGCAGCAGAGGCTCATCTAAAAGTTGCAGGGCCGTGGCCTCCAGGACTGGACTTTGACACTCCAGGCTTATGTATGTCCATTTAGGACATAAATAATGATAGTCACAAGCATTGACTTCAGCTACACAGAAATTGTCTTCCACAGAAATTTGGCATGTTTTAACGCTTACTTTGTATTAAACACGTTTTTAAAAAATTAATTATATATAAATTTTTTACCCTGACCTTACTTTGGTATTTGTTTTTGATGCACTAAATCTTCAATTACCATATGAAATTTAAACTTTTTCCTGTAACTACATTATTATTTTTTCTCTTAGACTGGAATTCATATGCGATGCTTCAAAGGCCATTCCTCGCTGTGCAGACCATCTCCTCCAAAAACCTGCAACAGAGAACCCCTTGCTGTTGAAGGTGGACTTGAGATAGCCCTGCAGAAAAAGACATGGCTCTGCATACTCATATAGTCATATATATTATTTGTACTCTAATTCCTCTAGTTTTGTCAAAATCATATATCTGATTTTGATAAAACTGGAGGAATTAGAGTAACAATGTTCAGAGTAGATACTTCATTGGTCAGAGTTCATACTGTTTGTAGAGGCAGTTTTAAATATGAAACTGAAATTGTTTTTATGCAAAATTTTATTGAATGGACTTACATGAGTTCATCTCTGCTTGAAGTATTACAAAATAAATTACCTAAGACAAACTAACTTTCTGATTCTTATGATGCCAGAAATTTAAAGTCCTACAACAATGGACAAATGTACCTATTAGCTTCCTTTTGAGTAAAGAAAAAACTATCAAATTATACATTTTAAACACTTTAGTTCTTTAACAACTACTATAAAAGCACTAAAATTCACATTTATGGTAACATAATCAGCATTTTGCTTTACATTTCATAAATGCTGAAGACTTCTGCTCTTCAAAATAAGTCATGCTTTGAATTTAATTACAGACAAAAATCATGATTATGATCAATTACCCATATACAGTCAGATAGTTACTTTACTGATTTATACAATTATTATACACAGAATTTAACTTTGATTGTACATAATTACAAAAAAGGTAACGTGAAAAATAATTAAATTCAAAGCATGATTCATTTTGAAGAGGGGAAGTCTTTTATTTTTTAAGACAACTTTCACATAGTAAAAAAACTGCTCGCAAAACCGAACTGCAGCAAGATAAATGTCACATCCAGAAGAAGGTGATGTGGCTTTTGGGTTTACTGCATTTCTTAAGGTGCCATTTGTTCATCAGTCAGTTGCAAATTAGAGTTTGGTTCTGTGATGTTTGACTTGATCGAACAGGAAACCCGCTGTCCTCCCGTTCTATTTCTGGAATCTGTACACCCTGGAAAAAACAAAGATTTGATTATCATTACAACATTAATGACAAATTTTAGCATAGCGCAAACATTCTTTGAAACAGTATTTTGGATGATGTTATAATGACAATAAATTTATTACTTGATTCATAAATGAATTCTTCTGTACTTTACGAAAAGGATGACAATCTTACCGTGCTCTTCTCCCATTAAAATTGTAGAAACTATATCAAACACAAGTAAATACAGTTTGGTAGGTAGCTGGTATTTTTTATTATGTCGTAAAGACAATAAATTTATTAATTCATTCATAAATGAAGTCACATTAACAATACAGTAGCTGAACAAAATGGGGTTGTTGTTATAGTTAATGTCAGAAGTGTTCACAGCCCCTCCTTGAAGCACACAAGGCAGCCATATTAACTTATTACATTAGCTAATATATAATAACTAATGTTGCTTTCATTCATTCTCATTGGCACGGTTCAGCCTGGATGTGCGTCTTCTATCTGAAGCCTGTATCTTTGCTAGGACATGGTGGAGAGCGGCAGCATCTCCTGAAAAATCTGGACTTTACTAAGACCGCCTGTCTCAGTCTCACTCAAGACAACAAACAACCCAGAAAGTCGCCACCCATCAGTTCTCTCTCTTTAAAGTTTATTTCTTTTTTAAATAAAACGGGGGAAACTGGGTGTGGGGCAGCGGAGAGGGGCTGGATGCTAGGAGGTAGCGAGAAGTTATATGCCAGCGCTACATGCTGTAAGATTAACAACGAACCAAACCAAACCCGTGTTTTAAATCGAGCTTTAAGATAATGTATCGAACTTCAGGCGCAAAATGAAATATACTACAGAAATATGAAAGCATTAAACTCACCGTTGGGTTAGCGTTCGCCTCCATAGTCGCCAGCCTCGGTGATGCTGGTATTTCCTCTGCATGACGTGGCGTCTTGTGATTGGCTGGGTGTTGAAATCTGACGTCCACTGCGCATGTCTGTGACCTGAAGTAACCTTGCCATTTTTTAACAACGAATTTTTAGACGTTGAATTTTTTACAGCGAATTTTTAGACGCTGAATTTTTAACAGCGAATTTTTAGACGTTGAATTTTTAACAGCGAATTTTTTATCACTGAATTTTTTTTCACGTACAAATAATGACACCGAATTTTTTTACATTCAAATTTCAGAGGCATTTTTTATTCAAATCCTGATGGCACATATTTACTTCCATAGGTACAACCTCTGGAATTTTTTGTCTTAGAATAAACTTGAGATATTCCCAATGTGATGGCGATGTTTTCCTTTGGAAAACCATTTCCCCCACACTCGTTGTTTGATGAAAATCTGATATCGAGGCCGGCTTGTTTCTCGATGCGTCAAACTGTCACCAGTCGGCTTTCTGGTGACACTGATGAGCTGCGACACACACCACATTGTCTCATCTTGTTAATTATGATGCTCAACAGAAAACAGCTGTGAAGCCAAAAGAATACCAATTAGAGTTGTTTGCACCTTTATTTTTCTCCTTCTAAAGAAACCTTTGTTTTTTTATCAGTTGTTCTCAGAATGTGTTAAAAGAAATATTTTTTTTTATAGAACTCAATCTAATAGAGGAGGAGGCTCAGGAAAAAAAAATGAAAAGAGATTTTTATATTCCTGCGGAGATAAAATTCTAATCGGGGTATCTCATCAGTTTTTAGATTTTGTATTCTACACTCTATCTGAATGATAAGATTGTAATTAACTTCCTCACACTTTGTATTATTTCCACCATAGCCAAATATATCTGCAGGGCCATAAAAAAGTATCCAACAGTGTAACCAGAAACCAGTGTAGGACAGATCAACACATCAAACAGCTTGACGCACAATTGAGGACATACGCTGGACTTGATCCAGTCCAAATATTTTTCAAGGTCTCCGTAACAGATGCCACCTTATCAGACCGTTCAACTTGTCATCTTTGAAAGACGTTTACTTACTCACTCAGCCAAAGAGACGCTATGACAAAACACCGTCAGCTGAAACTTTTAATCAAGTATGTACTTCGATACCTCCTTCATTCAGTACTCAGTAAATGAGTGAGTAGATAACTTCCCAGTTGTTCCCATTAAGGCGAAGATCGTTTCTGGTAGTAAGAAGCCCCCATGGAGAAACTCTACATTTATAAGAAGTGAGAAGTGATTGGAAAATAGTAGAGAGAAATTTCACGGATGCCACTTGGCATTGAAGCGTGAAAGGGAATCGCTGCTTTCTGAAATCTTTCAAAACGTTATTGATGCTGGTGCCTTGTTTGTTGATAGATGAGCAAAATCTTCTTGTGGTATCTTCCTGTGGTATCAGAACTCCACCAGGATGGGGAATGAATCTGACAACTCCTTGACTGGGAAGATTTTGAACACTACAAAGCCCATAACCATCGCTATCACCAGACAGTAACAATCTGGAAAATGACACCACACTATAAACTGAGCCACAAAACCTCAGAAGACGTTCAAACTCTTTGAACTAATCAATGCATGGATGTGCCATGAAACAAACCCGGAGTGATTGTTTTTGGACCCGAAGAGAAATGATCAAAAGTCAGCACACATGTTCAGGTTTTACAGCTAAAAAGTACGGATCATGGACACAAAATCTGGTGATAGTGATAAGACTCAGCTCTGAATCTCCAGGAACACATAGAGATAGTTGCAAAGTTGGCCTTATGCCACCTGAAGAATATTTCCAGGATCAAAGGACTGATGTCCCAAAATGACACACACTGATCACCGGACTGCCTGAAAAGTCAATCACCTGTCCACACATGTCAATTTAAGATATCAATCTATGGACACAGAGTATATTTCATCTTGAAGACTCAAGTCTCACACAGCCAAATTTCCTAACAACGATAACACCAGAGGACATTTCTCAAACTTACATTTTCAGCTAATATAAACGTGAGTATATGTGACAATTCATTCTGATGCTTTTGACAGTAGAAACTGGCGATGCATTAGATTTCCCTCAGACAAGTGAAAAGTCCAACTCAGGGGAAACTCAGCTTAAAGTCAGACAACCTTATTTTGTGGTAAATGGCCCAAATTTAAAGCAGTACTGACCATTCAAAGTGCTTTACACTAGAGTCATGTAAACATGAACGTCATTTTTTCCCAGTCACACTAAAAAAATGCGTGCAGGTTCATTCACCCATGTGCAGCTCTGTAGGTAACTTGTGGTGACGTATCTCGACGTCAACATGTTGTGGGAGCGTTTTCTGACAGTTTGAAAGGTGTCTCGTCACTTCAAACACTATTTTTATTATCATTATTATTTCCTATTTCTTCTCCTAGTGTGACATAAAGACACACTGACTCACTCGCAGGGCAGAGTGGAATGAGACAAGCCATGAAGCGCGCGGCCTTGAAAATCCAAATCAAATAGCATCTTAGCTCAAATCAATTCTTTGAACCGTTTTGTCATCATGAGCTGTAGAGTCAAATATACCTCCTGCAGGTATGAAGTGAAGTGAGAACAGCTCATTTTCATCTTCACCGACAGAGATGCTGCACTCTCTACATGCAGAGTTCTTGAAATATTCCTCGGCCCCCAGAACACTACTGAAGGAAATCGGATTTCATTTTTCACTCTCACAAACCTCCGCCACGTCTAATCCAGTGGCGGCTTCCGCAGTCATCTCCCCCAAAAGGACTAGGAAAAAAAAAAACATGATTTCCTCACCACATCAATAAGCCGGGGGTTTATTCAGCTGCATGGTGGTCTGTGCGGACTGGCTGCCTGCCCTGCCTGTGACAGGGCTTTATTAGCGGGAAGAGATGGGGAGGCTCTCGCCGAGGCAGGGCCCGGGCGGGGGGGATATGTGCTGCCTCGGGGATGAAAAACTGCCGCTTATTATCGCCGCTACTACATTAAAACCACAACAGTAAATGTGTTCCATATTTCTTCCCAGTTGTAAAATCGGTGCACCTTTTCATCGTAAACCTTTAGCGTCGTCGCTATAAACACAAAGCAAACGCATGCAGGATTTCTCCTTTGAAACGTGGCAGCCGCATTGTTTGTTATACTACGAAGACTGAAATGGAGAGTATTGTACACATAAGAAGCATGTCATCTCTTCATCCCCATGGTTACCCATCCTAGTGACTGATTCCCTTGGTCTGGGCAGAATTAAGTCACACAAATAAAACACAGCATTATCAGAACGCTCAGTGGATCTCCGTAGGATAAAAAGGGCGCTTTGCTATATTGAAGATGACTATTTTATGAAGTCAGAGCGCCAGGAGAGAACCCACATCGGAACTGGGAGGGAAAATCCTTCAGCTGATCATGTATGGCATCGATTTTTAGAAGCGTTGCGTAGATTGTTCTATCATTGCTTTTATGTTAGTTGCTATAATGTATGCAACAGGTTACTCTTTGCAAATGAGACAATGAGTCCCCTGCGACAGACTGGCGACCTGTCCAGGGTGTACCCTGCCTCTCGCCCGGAACGCAGCTGGAGATAGGCACCAGCAACTCCCGACCCCGTTAGGGAGAAGGGTGACGGAAAATGGATGGATGGATGGACAATGAGTCCCAAGAGATTTTCCTGCATCAATAGAGGATACATAATAGTTAACAACATGCAAACTCCATGCAAAAAGATCTTGACTTTTTATGGACAAAGAAAGAGTGCTGACAACTGGGCCAACAGGCATCCAATATTATCACCAGGAATGATAAAAGGAGTTGTAATAACAGTAATAAATCTCATAATTTAATCTCTCTCTTAACAACATGCTGTGCACAATATGACTCCTTCTGTATTTAGTAGTTATCATGCACAAATCATAGTGTACAGTCTGAACATACAAAACAACAAATTTCAGCTTGTTGAGTTTCTTGAGGCAAAAAAATTGATGAAAGTTATTTTATTTAACTTTAGGACATGACAGCTGAAGCTTAGAGCCCAGAATTCACATTATACCTCATTGGGCGACTGTCGTTCTGTGAGAAGAGACGTTGTCTTGTGATGGGAAGGTTGTAGGTTTGATTTCAGCTTCACCCTGGGCAAGGCACTTAACACCAAATTGCCTACCGATCTGCGTATTGGTGTACAAATGTGTGTGTGTGTATGTGTATGTGTGTGTGAAAGGGTGAGTGTGACTACTGTAAAGCTCTTTGAGTGGCCAAAATGATTGGAAAAACGCTATTCAAGTTCAGTCCATTTACCATTTGAGATGCTGTAGGATTGACTGTATTCTGAATTTCCAGTATGAAAGGAGAAGCTGTTTGTTTTGGTAACAAATTTCATAGAGAACGCCTTTCTTTGTCCAGAGCTGTGTAGTCGACAAGGAAGGTCTGTGAGATTGTCCAAAGTTTTTCAGGTCATCCTCACAAACGGAGAAACATGAACGTCAATTTAATATCCCGGTTATAGTGTGAGAGTTGATATTTCCACAAGAAACCATTCCAGGGATGAGGCTCCTATTGTGAAGGTTTGCAGTTAAACATCTAAAGAAAAATAAAATCCTTCCTTCTGCAGTTTAAAATTCAAAATGCATTTAACAGATTATGATATTTGGTTGATGAGACATCTTCTCTGTATTTCCATGAGCCACAGTTTGTGTCTGCAGCAAAAATAAAGTTTTTTTCCCCCTATAAATTGCGAAATTTGTGAAGCACAACAACATGTTACTAAGCTGGACGTTGGGCACCACAAGTATGATGCCTAATGATTGCGACGTTGCATTCTGTCCTGTCTTACTGGTTTTGTTTATTTGTATACTATTAATGGTTCCGCTCACAAATTTGGCAACCATATAGTTATTAAGTCACACCGAACATTTCTTGCAGACGTAGTTAAAGGAACCAGGTTTTGTTGGAGAGAGCGTCATTAAACCTGGAGGTCGACGGTATCTCGATGTCCTGCCCACCAGTTCACCCGAGATATTAAAAACAAAACAGATCTGTCATTATTGATTTCAGGTGTATATTTTTGTAAAGGTAGATTATCAGATGTCTGAAACTTTGAGTCCAGAGGGTGAATTATGCAGTCGGAGTCACACCCACCGAGATGTCAGGCTGATTTCCCATTTCTTTGCAGAGCAGTGGCCCATTGTCCAAACAGCCTGTCTCACACTGCCAGGATGCTGTGAAGGGTCCATTGTGTTTGTCACTATCTGTCTACACCTGTCAGACATATTGTCTTTCATTCTGAGGTTCCAGCATCAGGTATGTGTGCGTGTGTGTGTGTGTGTGTTTGTGTGTGTATTCTCCCCCTCACACACACACACACATACACACACACAACATTGAGCACATTGATTTTCTGTAGATGCTTCTGTACATGCACAGACCTGCCTCCCTCCCCCACCCAAAGCAGCAACCCATCAATCTCAGACAGTGTCTGAGTGAATTGGGTTCTGGTTTTAAATTCCTCAGTCTGTGGCACAACCAACTGTAAGATGGCTATTCACAGCCCCACTCAAAATGTCTGTTGCCGCTGATAACAGTCCCTACCCATCAGGCCCCTTCAGACGATGCCCCGTGAAGACCGTTCAATTTTTTTGTGCCTGCAGAAAGGAAAAGAAACATCCGTCAAGAGGCACGAGGAACGTAACAACGAATTTTTTAATGCGTTGTTTCTTTCCAGAAACATTTTTAGACACATGTTAGTTTTGAAAAATACATTTAAGATGGCAGAGTTCAAGGCCCCTGCGCAGAGCTGCTCTTCAGTTAAACTGGAACGTTTTTTTACTGCGATCAGGCTGCTGGTTTTCATGACACCGGCACTTTTTGAATGAAACTTTTCTTTGACACTCCAGTGGAGGTGTGAAAGCCGACATGCACAAAATGCACGGCTGACGGGTTTATTTGGGCTGACAACAACCAAAACAATGGCGGACCGCATCGTGCCATGTTGTGCTACCTTTACCTGCTCAGTTTAGCACTTTTTCTGATCATGAATATATGTGTTACATTAGCATTTCATTACCATTTAGCGGAAACGAGTGATACGGAGGCTAAGGATCAAGAGCGCAGACTCCATCTAGTGGCCTGGCATGACAGCTGCAGATGACTCAATTTGTCTTGGAAACATGGAGCTTTTTCCCAAGTAGCCAGCGGTTTCCAGGCAGTGATCTCATGTAAACATAACCTAAAAGTGAGGTGTCAGCTACTGACGTAATGTTCCTCTGTAAGTTTGTGGATGTGATCAAAGGTTCCTAGAAAAATTTGTTAAAAGAAAACCTAAGAAGAGCAACTCGGCAGACTGATCTCGTAAACATTCATGCCTCCTCGTCCTGGAGATTCTACGGAGGTACTGCTGTGATTTTGATGATGATATTTGACAAAATGTTTATGGCCTGTTTCAGAACTGATGGCTGCATGATGTTTTGATGACATCAAGCTCTTTGAACTGCTTTGTCGCTGAAATGTGCTGTACAAATAAACCTGATCTGTAACATGACATCTGCAGCAACGTTCGGGGTGATTTTGTTTTCCATATGTGTCTTTGCACAAAACCACACCGACTCCCCTGCACACACCGTCTGGTGAAACATCATAAATAATACACACACAATGCTGCAGGAGGTAAATAATTTCTATTTTTCATGTCACAAACGTAATAAACCCGAATGACGGTTCCCACCCCAAAAGAAAAAGCAGGAAAATTATTCTTGTGAGTTAGTATCGATTTGATTTGCCAGGATTTCCCCATTTCATCATTTATTATGACTGCTCAGGTGATTTATGGTTTCCTAACATGTCAATAAATTTCCTTTCATTGACTGAAACAGGAATACAAAGTGACACCTGCAAACGTCCATCCATACGTCCATGGGTTACACCTTCTTCCCTGAAGTTTAGCAGCATGTCATGATGTCAGTATGTTGAGGTGTTGTGTGATGTTTTTTGTTTCATATGTGTTGCTTCTTGTCAGATGTCAGGCTTCATTTTGATCTAAGTTATTCTCCAGTTCTCTCTCCGTTAATTTTGCAAGGGCAAAATTAATGGAAATTTCATTTTCGCTGATTAGTAACCCCCCTCACTTGTTCCCCGCAGTATTTAAGTTTGAGTTGCGTCCTTGTGTGGCGCGGGATTCTTGTCTGTGTGCTATGTATGTCAGTGTCTCTCCGAGTGTGGACCTGCTCGTGTCCTGAACTAAGAAAATAAAAGCAAGATGCCACATCACCGTCTACCTTCTGGTTCATCCCCACCTTTAAAGACTCCATTCCTGACAAGGCCATTGGACGAGAGGCGAGTCAGAGTGTGGATAGGTCGCCGGCCTATCGCACAGTTACAAAGAGACACGCTGGGGGAACAACCATGCACATACAGCAGCAGCCTTGATAAGCATTGGACAGAAAAAAACTGAAAAACAGCAGATCGGGCACAAATTCAGCACATACAGCGACACCAACGGGTTATTTTTTTTTACCAGTATGTCTAGAAACGGTGGCTTGTGAAGTCCAAAAAGACATAATTCATGTCCCCAGTTTGGATCGAAACCAGTCTGTATTCACACCAAAAAGAAACCGCACCAGAGTTTGTTTGAAAGCGGACAGAGATCACCTCGAAATGTGAGTCTCGGTCTGGTCGCTTGGTCTGCGCCAGAATTTCCTTGGGCTTTTTCTCAACATGCACAAAAGGTCTGAACCGACAGGCAAAACAAACTCTGATGCACTTAAAGCGGATCAATTGTGTCAGGTGTTAAGACACATGGAGAAAAACAAGACGAGACAAACCTGAAATGCAGACGGTAAGGATGAAAGAAAGACATCAAACAGACACAAGAGGCAAATGGACACTAAAGGTGAAAACACCAATCAAAATGATTTGTTCCTTACACTGCAAAGGCAATTTCACATGCTGAGAATCTGAACGACATTCCACAATATTCATTTAGAGAGCTCAGCCTCGGTAGAATGTCTGAACGTGTTCATAATTTAAAGGTAAGATGTAAAATATCACAAGCGGTATTAAAGGGGGGATGATGTGTGACTGGAATCAGAATATGTCAGTCTTACTGCAACAACCTTCTTAATGAAGTACAAAAATAACTAATGCAGACAGAAGAAAGCTCTTAGGATACAGCAGCTTTCTGCACTCAGCTGCTGCCTGCTGAGAATTAGCTGTCGGCAGCGAATGAGAAGTTGGAAAGAAAGAAATAAATAAATGAATGTTTTTGTGCTTTTGATAGACCCGAACACATGCTGACAGCTCCTCAAATCTGCCTGTGACAAAATATCATATAGGTCTTTGGAACAATAGACATGATATGAAAGATAAATTAGCTCTCAGTAAGCTCACATTTACAGGTAATGTTGCACTTCCTGAGAGTTGTTTTTTTTCTCTCTCTCTCTCACTAGAGACATATTAAATTAAGAAAAAGAAAGCATAATTGAAAAAAAACAAAACACTGAGGTTATTGAAAAAATGTTTCAGATGTGTTTCTATTTTCCAAGCTCCTGTTTCAGAAGAAACATTTGTTGGTTTGTCCTCCTTCCATCCTTCCTCTTTTTGGGATAAAGACAACACTTGACCGTTACAAACAAAGAATATATATCATGATTATATATATCCTAACAAATGTAATGCTTAAGGATAATTTTCGATTAGACCATCTGAGTTTGGGATGGACGGACAGATGAGTTTGCTGTTCTTTTTCTGTAACTCCTTCCCAAAATGTCCACTTTTATCTTGATATACAACAGAATGTCTTCCCAAAAGTCTTGGGGGCCATTAAGATATTCTTGTCCAATTTTTTGACAAGCCTTTTGTGTTCTGTTTGTGTTCTTCTTTCTTTGTGCCCGGGTATTCCAGTTTGGATACATTACTGCTCAGTCTCTTGCTTGTTTGTTCCACTGTGAAGGCTGACCTTTTACTGAGGTAAAGCCTGCAGCGCTATAAACATATTTTTAGGTTCTTTTCTGACCTCCTTGTTAAGTAAGAAGGTCAGAAATGTTCTTGAAGTCGTATGCAAGGCTAGCCGCTTAGAGTTCACCAGGTTTTCTGTGTTTTCTCTGTTTGTGGATAAATAAACCTTCATGCCAAACGATCAGCTGATCCTTGAGTATGAAAAACACTAAAACAAGACGCTGATAAGGCAACATCAACCTCAGTACACACAGATTATAGAAATACACACTTGGTGGATACAAGAGGACTTGACTGTCGATGAGAACGTGCTTCATTTTCTGATAATTAGGACGTTTTCACACTTGATGGTTCGATTGGGGATCAAAATTGCAACATTTGTCACATTTTCAGGTAAACTGACCGAAAAAACTTGTTGCTCTCCTCACCTGTGGCGGCGCTGGACCGAGAACTGATGTAGAAAACAACACAAAAACATTTGAAGACGAGACGAAGTTCCACTTTCTCCTTTGCAAAACACATGTAAACAGAGATGGAGCGGCATGAGGTTTCAGGGTCTGTCGGGTTTGGTAAACAAAAAATTACAAAAATAAAACCACGAATCATTTCTTCAGCCAACGCAAAACAAGCACATTTGTTTTGGCTGCGCTTCAGTCTGCTTTCTGCTCTTGGTCTCTGGTCCGCTTGCATCATTCGAGCCACGCCGTTGTTCACTTCAACTGAACAGAGACGGGGGGATTTTCAGTGGATGAGAGTTTTTTTTTTTTGTTTGTTTTCTTTTTTGGTCCGCATCGGAGTTCGATTGCACATTCACACCTCCTCAAACTGACCAGACTGTCCAGATAAATTAGCTGGAGATCGATTAAAGTGAACTAAACAGCCTCGCTGCACTATGAAAACAGCGTTTCCAATCATTTTGAAGCCATTAGCTGTTGCCGCGGGCTCTCGTGTGACATTTCAGACACTCCTCCTTGGAGGTAAAACATGCTTCGCCCAATCTGTTACAGCAGGCATCTGAGGTTGCGTATAATTTCCCCTAGATTGCTGCTGATGGCGTGCATTTCAGCCACCCTTGAGTGGTGGCGATAACACCGCCATGTGCTGAGTGGACACCTGCCAACCACAGCTGAATCTGCACTCCGGAGCTTAAAAGTCTTTATCTCTGTGTTTCCGTTTATCATTTAGCTGCTTGGAGCTATTAGTTTACAACTCCTTATCCAGCTAAAACCGTAAGCCAGACCAATTAAAGGCTCGGTATTACTGAAAGGTTTGGAGAAATCCATTGGCTTTGCTGGGTTATTGATCTCGCCCTCCAGAGCCAAGGCCTTTCTGTGGCTCAGAGGCTTTACGAGAAGGTTCAGATATATGGACTGGTTTGAATGGGGGCTGCTTATCCCATTAAGGGGTGTAAATTAGATGCTAATTAAACGTCCATTGGGTAGAATATGGAACCAGATTATTGTTAGCTAATATATACTTTAAAATTGCTGTAAACAGCAATAGAATAATTTATTGGCATCCGCAGCTCAGACGGCGGGTAAATGCCAATTATTAGCAGTGACCTGCACAGATAATGACCGTTGTGCAAAGAAGAATGGTACTGTTGAAGGAAAGCCATCAGAAGTCCCTATTTTGACAAAAAAAAAAAAATAAATGTAGGAGACAGAACAAAATATATTTTTATGTTTCGCAATTCACAAGTTTTGCAGCCTTGAGAAGTTTTCCTTCTTGGTAATAATTTATTGGACGGAGCGAGCATAAGACTCACATGACTCTGTCATAAATGTGACTTAACGCCGTCATGAATGTTTATGGCATTCGGTGTCATTCGGTAAATAATGCCGCTTTTAGTGCGAAATTCTGTCTACTTCGGTCAGAAGCCTTTAAAGTTACTGATTTATTTACAGATCAAGCACTGCAGAATTAGCCTTTGCTCTAATGTTCTCTGTCATCTTCCTTATAGAAAACATAAAATGGTTTGGAAGACATTTTCTGTCCTCTTCCCCCCAAAATGATGACGCAAAAGTCAAAAGACACTTACTCTGCCCCTCTGTGTCTTTCTCGGGAAACAGAAGAGCTTCTGCATCAGAGTGTAAGAAAAGATCTTACATTCAGTTGGACAAATGTCCTGGCAGGCAACCATCACATTCCTTTAAGGACAATGTCAGGGAGGGGTGAGAAAAAAAAAAAGGCAAAGCGACACACAAAGACGACCGTCATTTTCGAGGCCGCCATACTGAGCCGATCGATGAAGGGCAACGCTGCCTGCGTTCAGCTTTGGCGGCACTTTTGTGAACAAATCGATATTTATCTGCTTATGATGCTTTGAAAACAACCTTTCAGCTCCGCGGTTTGCGCGGCCAAGGACACGCTCCGTCTGTTTTAGCGGTTATATTCCCTCAAAATAATCAGATTGGGTGGAGGCTGCCTCCTGAATGCTTAGTTTTCTTCTGATTATAGTTTCCAGCTGGAAAAAAAAGCACAGCTCAAAAGTTCAGCGAAATGCTGTGAATGTGGGAACCTGGAAAAAGGAGGCAAGAACAGTTTGGTCCAAAGCGTCTATGTCGGGTATGAATACATTTTGACTGGCATCATGAAAATGAATTAATAGAAAATATTAGCTGTGCATTTTAGTCATGGATGATTCTTATTTACATTTTGCCGTATTCCACTTAGTTCCTTTATTGATTGTTGCTCAGCAGTAGCTGCGTTTCCATTGACCATATGATTCCAAAATTACATTTGCTGAAAGGAAACGCGGCAATTCTGAAAAACACTATTTTCGACAAAGAGAGCAAAGACAAAGCAGACAGGAAATGGTGGCAGAGTGACGGCGGTGCACTTTTGTAATGACTTAACGCAGTGAACAAACTTACTCATTGGTGATTTTAACTTGAGTTTCATTTTTCCTGGAAACGCTGCAACATATTTTCCACTTTAGTGTAACATCTATGCTAAAGTTTATTGCACATTTGTAATGGACACACAGACACTCATTGCCATTTCCAGTTTATTAGTATTTCTGTAAAGGTCGCGCTTTACAATGTTCGTTCCTTTGCATTTCGCTTCGTCATTTATTTTTGAGTTCAGTTTTCTGGGGCATTTGAAATGAGAGTCCTTGCATTATACTGGCTCTCTGTAATCCAACACTGACTTTCTCCTTTTTACTGAACCGTTCTACACTCTCCCTCCTCGTCTAACATTAAGAGTCTGAGCATCGTCCTCAGCCCTCCCCTCACTCCACATCCATAGCACTCCCACCTCCCACACTGACTACTGCACCTCTCTTCTCTTTGGCCTTCCTCATAAACCCTTCCATAAGCTCTGAGTGGTACTGAATTCAGCTGCTCACATCATTATTAAAACCTCTTTTCTCACCTCAGCGCCCCGACCTTACTGGCTCCACCGGCTTCCTGTCGAACTCTGAATACAATTCAAGATTCTCCTGAATGCTTTCACCTTGCTCCTCTCCACGTTCCGGCCCTATATTTCTGCTTCTTCCTACAGCCTTAGATCTTCCTCCTCATCTCATTTTGGGGAGCAGGGCTTCCTCCCGCTCTCCTCCCAAACTCTGGAACTGTCTCCTTCCAGACATTTTCAACATCGACGCTCCTCCTCTGTTCAAACCTGTCTTGAGATTGCTTACTCACTGTGGTTGCCTACTCCGTAGCAATTGTTACTATGTGCTGTTTTCAATTTGTGTCTTTTGTTGCAGCCCTTTTTATCTGTGCAGGATCAAGGAGTTTCTTTGAGTCCTCTGAAAAGCGTTTCTAAATAAAAAAAAAAAAAGATGCATTACAGAAGCCGTGACAAATCCCAATAACGACGAGGATGTAGATAAGGTGCCATCAAACGTGTTGCTGCCGTATAGCAATTAATTCAATTTTACTTAGTTTCATCATCCTGACACACTTTTCCTAATCCAGTCTAGAGTCCCAAGATTGGCTGATTTCTATGGGGATTTTTGTGTGTCTTATTTTTTTTTCCTTATATCAGCCTAGCAACGGGGTCAAACCCACTTCATCACTAAGACTGGGCTTTCTGTTGACCCCTCCTCACTCAAGAGAAACTCTTGTCAGGAATTTTTAGTCAAAAATAGCAACTCTTAGAGCAGTCAATACTATCTGATTCTCAGCAACACTTTAATCCAAAACCTGTTCAGGCTCAACAGCCTGATTTAAAAAAAAAAAAAAAAAAGCTGGTTCTGTTCTGGGGATTACTGTGGAGCCTCTGGATATTTTGGTACAAAAAAAGGATTTTAAATACAATCAAGAAACTTCAGGACAACCCTGACGATCCTCTTCATGAGGCTGTCATAGAAAAACATTTTCTTCAGAGGATTCTTCAAATTTGTTATGAAACGGGCAGCTACAGGAGATGTTTCCTGCCTACAGCCATCATCATCTGCCATAACGCTTTAATTAAACGAGCGGCAACAACATTTAATTTCCCGTTTGGGATCAATAAATGATCTTTTAATTGAAATAAATTTTGCTTCATACATGATATCCCCGGCACATGCGCTCAGGAAAACTTGCCTGTGTTACTCAATGGTTCATGACTGCAGATGCAATAATAAACAGTTTATATTCTTAACAATGCAGTTTCTTTTTGAGATTTTAGGTACTGGAAATGTCCATGGTTAGGTGTAATGCTCATGATTAAATTTCTGCAAAAGAACTTATGAAGTGTAAAAAGACTGTGTAAGCTGGGACTGAAGAGCAACAGGGTTTCTCACAGGAGTGATCAAAATGTTTCCATAGACAATTGTCGCATATTTTTTTATACATACACAATTCAATTCTTCATCATTTTAAAGTTGTCAATTTTGAGACAGTCGCCAAAAGTCGGCATGTGCACAATCAGTTTGAATAATTTTCAGATATCCGGTATCCTTTGTTTTGCCTGATTTTCTTTTTTCTTTTCTCAAATTCAAACTGAGTGCAAACATTGCAAAAAAAATAAATAAAATCTGCAGGTTAAAAAATATTCATGTTGGTGTGCACACGTCCTGGGTATCTGTCCACAATATGTGGGCGTCTGTATACTCCCGTCTGGTTTCTCTTCTGTTTCAGTGGTGTGGAAAAACATGATGTCATAAGAAATAATTGCTCCCACGTCACTGGAAATTATGTTTAATATGGCATACATATACATGTGAGACTAACAGAGTTCTTGGCCATGTGTGTCTATCCTTGCAGAATCAGCTGACTTAAACATCGCAACAACTGAACAATGGCACTATTCTATCCAGATGATTAGCTCACATCGGGATGCTTACTGCTTAAATGCTCAAAATTGTGGCTTCACCTACTGTCTGATTTATTAGATGAATGATTATCTGATCATTTGGAAACATTCTGACGTTTCACTTGTGGGTAATCAACTGAAAAAAGATTAAATGAGATGGTAACGTCACAAAAAAGTAATTCGGTAGTGATGCAGCGGAGCATCGTGAATTTGTCTCCCTTGATCCCAACACACACAAGACTACATGGAACAAGAGCCCATCGAAAAATGATTCACATACTTCAAAGATGTGGCAGGGCATGATGTTCATAAATTACTTTTATTTACTCATATTTAAAAGGTGTTTTCTCAACATTCCAGCGTGGAAAGCTTTCACCTTTATCTTATAGGGATTCTGTCAGAAACCACTGGCTGTCCATTTCTGATAATCTAGCTTAAGTAACTGACATCATATTTTACCAGTAGATAGGAACACACAACAGATGTGTATAAACTGCCAGGTGTGGGTATTTTCTTGCTCTCAGGCGCCCTCAGGGAAGAGGTGAAACCTGGGACTTATCTGTGTGTAAAACCATCACTGGATGGAAACCAAGTGCGTAAGTCTTACTGCTATAGGTTTATAACTGTAAACAATGTTTTTTCTTGCAAAAGTGGAACTCTTACATCAACACTTACTCATACTTATAACGTGTCACTACATTATACAGTCATTTAATCGCCACGGTGACCAAGGTATGCCTATTGGGTTTCAGCAGACTGTAAGTTAATCTGCTTAAAAGAGACGGCGACGCATCAAGGTTGTCAGCCTTTACAAAGGGCTTGTGTGAAATTCAATTGGATGAGATGAGTTGCGACAGTTGATGTAGAGAGCTGTTGCGCTGATGAAATGGATTCATTGTGACGGCCGAGGATAATGAGCTTTACTCAATCAGCGTGAGAGGCCTTCCCATCGCCATTTCAATTGCTACCTTGTTGACTGCCGGAGGGTCGGAGGGGGGTGGGGGGGGGGCGCGTCTGTGGGGCGTCTATCGGGGACAGAAAGGACACAGGCAGATGCTGTTGGGGTTTGGTCTGTGCAGACCTCACCCGAGTCAGTGGCGTTCGAAACAAACGACTTAACAGGCTCAAATTCGACGTCCTCCACAGAGAGAGCGCTTTGCTTCGGGGGTTTTCGGTAAATAAATACTCGAAAAAGCAACAACAGCAAAAATAAATACCGTTTCTAAATATCTGTAAAGACAGCAGGGACTCTTCATGGTTTACTTCATTCGTCCATCCTATTTCCAACTTGAGTTTTTAACAAAGCAGAACAAAATCCCACACATGAAAAATGCATTAGACTCATAAATGATGCACACACGCAGTGCAAATTATTAAGGAAACAATAGCAAAAAAGGAAAAGTTTATTTTTTGTTGTTTTTTGGGGGGGGGTTTGCTGTTTTAAAATTTATTTATAAAAAAAAAGCGTATTTCAACATCAATATGTAGGACACTGACTTTGTTGCTTGATGTAACAGTCAGCAGCTTGTGGTGTGGAGTGGGCGATCAGGATTAGTAGCAGATACAATACCTCTCTGAATCACTTTGCTCTGACAATTTCCTCTGAGAGAAGACAATGTGGAAAATTCAAATTTTACCCAACAAAAAGCAGAAGTCTGTGTGGGAGGCGTAGCGAAGCCCGAACAGCGTCTGCTAGTCGGAGGAGTTGACGTCGACGCGGCACGTCTCCAAGACAACACCTTACAAAAATGTTCGTACCTTTTTATTTATTTTTTTTATTGTCTCATTACAATGCTGATTTTTTTTTTTTTTTTTTTTTTTTTACGGATTCTTCTGGGTCTGATGCGACAGAGCATCCAGGAATTGTATAAAATTGTGAAATTTCCAAAAATATATAATTTTTTTACAAATAAGATCTTAAAAACAAGAGGCATGTTTTGTGAACCGCATTTTGATTTTCTTTTGAGTTAAGCCTCTTCTTTATCTCTCCATGGAGAGGCTGACATCTTCCGTCTCTGGAAAACTGCTCAGGGATGAATGAACATCTAATTTCAAGGTTTCCTATTAATTTCCAATTGAATTTCTATCTGTACTTTGGCTGGATTAAGTTGACTCATGAGTATGCTGTTTGGTGGATTTTTTTTTCTTCCAGGGTTGTGCTGCATTTAACTCCATCTGCCTTTGAATCATTTCCGACCAGCTTCCTGGCTCTTGCAACATTTCTTTTAACTCTGTAGAAACTTTTTTTAATGATTATTTTTATGTCATTTTCATTGAATAGATGAGGTACACAGTGAAGATCAAAAAAACTTAAAAAAACAAATTTGGGTTTTGTTAGTCGGACAACTCAAAAACATGACAAAATCGGTCGAGACCAGTGGTTCTTAACCTTTTTCGAGGTACCAAACCCACCAGTTTCAAATGCGCATTCACTGAACCCTTCTTTAGTGGTGAATAAAATATGACATTCGAGGCGCCAGCTTTTTTTTACTGGTGCACAAAATGAGTCATGCATGAGCATCACCTTGCTCAAAGAACAAAACCAGCACAGTGCACGAACTCACGACAAATTACGGTCTTATTTATTCTGACCCCCCAAAAATTTTTTTCTTAACAACTGAAGTAAACACAGTTACTTTACAGTGTTATGAAATGGCACTATGTTCCTGGGTGCTTACTCTCCCTTATGTAAAAGTATAACCTGAATTTTTTATTTGAACAAGACAAAAAAGATAAAAGAAAAGAAAACCCAAAAAAGCAGAATGAACAAAATGTCGGGTTAAGTCTTAAGTCTGTATCCTGGTTCAGCCAGGAAGTGATAAAACTCGGATGTTCTTGATTGTACCACCTGTGAGTCATTTGTCAAGATTTCAAAGCTTTTAGAGGCTTTGTTTTTATTATTTGACTTTCTTTTGATGTTTCCCAGTGTGGTTTTCCTTCTTTTTTCTTCTTTTTTTTCTTTTGCCTCACGTTGAAACCATTTTGCATCACTTTCGTTTTCGTGGATCTTTTTTTAGCTTTCCAATCCTGTCATCACTTGCGGTTGTTTTTGAAGAAACGGCGGCTCAGCGTCGGTTTCCTTACCGCACGCAGAGAGGAGCTGATCGCAACAAGCAGAGATAAATCCCAATTTCTTGTGATTTTGGTGGCGCATTTGTATTGGTGAGAAGGCACCAAAATTGGCAAATCACTCTGCGGGCTTCCACCCTGTTGGTCCCACCTCTGCTTCTTTGTAAGGCCTAACAATATATATATATATCTATATACATATGTACACATATTTTTTTTTAGATATTTATATAAATATATATATACATAGGAACAATCAGTGTAAGATAAGCTGTTATTATTTCTGAAAGCGGTTATCTCCCCATGATACGCCTCCTACCTATTGAGCTGTGCGTCCAAATTAATCAAACTTTAATTGAAGAGAAACATTTGAAGGTAATTTAATTCTAACAAAGCCATTCAAGCTGAGATAAACTGAACATCTGCTGAAGGGAAAATGTCGCAAATTAAGTGGCATTTCTTCTGCTTTATTTACTGCTGCTGCTGCTGCTGCTGCTTTGAAAGCATTGTGTTTGCTCACAGTGGCAACAGAAGACAATTACCCTCTATGCATCCTGCTTGCCTCCGCAGAGATGAAGCAGTGCAGGAGCAGCGGTCCATCCCTCATGCCACGGAGGTTATCCGTTGTTTTTCCACATTTTCTTTTTTTTTTTTTTTTTTTTGAACGTGCAGAATGTGATAATGAGAGCAGAGGAAATGGTGGTGAGGGGGGGAGGGAGGTGAAGAGCCGGATATGCATAAAATATGGGCCGGGCAGCTAATGAATCCACTTGTCATGTTTCCGCCGTGCATCACACTGACTCATATTGCTTTATTATGGAAGAGTAAGCATGTTATGAATGTGTTTTGATGGTTTTCTTTGGCGTGATGGACTGCGGCGCGGGTGTTATCGCCACGCCGTGCAGGGGAGGACTCGGAGTGGGAACAAGTCAAGGAAATGAAATTAGTGGAAAGCCATAAATATCTTGTAACATTGTTGATGGTGCCGCACGATTTTCTTTTTTTCTTTTTTTTTTTTTGGCCCAATGCTAAATGAATTCCCATAATGTCTGTGGTGAAATGAAACCCCTATTCAGTCAGGGATATTAAATCATTTATGCTCACAGTTTCTATTAAAGCCCAGTCTGGCCACTCAAGCAGGGAGGAGGCTTAATGGAAAGAGACAGTAAGGTTAGCAGTGAGAAGGAAAGGGAGCATATGGAGGGGGGGGGTGACATCTTTAGAGAGATGTTTTTCAAATTAAATGAAATCCAATGAGTTTTATAAAAAAATGTAAAACCATTAATGTGATTAAACTGAAATGAGGTTAAATTCTGTTTATGCAAAGAGCTCTGTTTGTGTGCAGAGCTCTTTGCATGCACTGGAAATCAGCATGGGCCGGAACGTTTGCTCTGTGCAGCAGGGAACTGGGCTGGAAAACACAAAGCGCAGGAACTCAGACAAGACCAGAAAACAGAATGGAGAAAACAACAACAACTAAAATAAAAAACAAAAAACAATGTTTTGTTTGTGAGTTGAACTGGACAAAAAGAAGATGCGCGTCTGCACCGAAGGGACATCTTATGTTTACAGTAAACGTCTTCATTTTCGTTATTTCAGACCTTTGCCACATGATGCAAGCGCAACACAGCAAAATCTCAGAACGTTGGTGACATTTTGTCACCTTACGGTCACCTTCATCCCACTGCACTCTGACTCCCCCAAATAATCCCGACGTCAGCAGGAGTTTCAGTAATTCTGCAAAGGCCTCAGAGGTTTGTTGGAGAATGTCAGGGAGCCGGGAACAAAGCAGACGGTTTTGAAGAAGTTCAAAGTGAGATTAGATGTGCTGTGGAACTTTTCCTTTAACAAAGCATGAGGGAAAACTGTTTCAAGAAACAGAGAAAGAAAATATTCTTAATCAGTATTTATTCAAAGTATCTGCTCACTGATTGCAGTCAGGAGAACGAGCCTTGAGCAGGACACAACTTACAGTTTTATAGGGAGAGTTTCTTTCCATTCACATAGTTTGATAATCTACTTGGTTTACAGAACAGACAGCAAGCACAAGTCTTCTTTCACTAGGAGCCATGAGCGATAAAGAAACAATTCAGTGACTTAATTGTAACATTGAGGACAGAGAAACTAAACTCTTTTTCATGAGCTCATGCTTTTAATACAGCTATGCAATGATTCAGCTAATAATCATCGTAACCTTAAATTTTCCCACTACTGATGATCAAACAATATTCTGACTTTGAACGTCCCACTGATCATTTTATCACCTGGAAATGGAATTGCCATTTTCCACGGTGGCATTTTCTTTTCTCTTCTTACTTAAAAAAAAAATATTACCTGAATGGCACAACTGCAAATCTACTAATACATGACCACTAACTCACAGACTAGGCAAAGTGAGCATCAGTCACTCAGGAGAAGAAGAAAGCCATTATTAGAATATAGCTTTGAGAAGAGCAATTCATCCATAAGTGATGGCTGGCATCACAGCAAACATTTTATTTTTAAAAATGAGTTGATTAAATCAACTCAGACCAAAATCTAACTTGGTCTGAGTTAGACCAAGAACAGCAAAAAAAGAACAGGGAAGTGGTTGAAGGATAATGGGAAGATGGATGGAGCTATATATGCAATAAAGGCAATCATAGATTTAGACATATAGTTCTCTGGAAACCATTTGCCTCCCGCCCAATGAGAACTCGAGTCAGGCAACACTGACACCCGTGATAAAGAAGGAATAGAAAATGGATAGATGTGCTGTATCTTCTTCTCTCAACTTCACAATTATGCATCACGTCAAATCCATATGTCGCGTGTTTAACCTTGTTGCTGGCAGGGGAAGAAAGAACAAAGGCGAGTCGCTGTGCTGCTGAGCAAAATGTTTTCACCTCTACATCTATTTTCCTTGCTGCTCTGTCGTTACCTTATCCTGCATCACCTGCAGCATCAACTGACTAAAATCATTCTGCCTTCCTCTTTCATTTTTGTACTTTTTTTTTCTCCAGAATTGCCAAAACTGTACATCTGTTAACAAAAAAAAAATAAAAAATAACAAAAAACACAGACGACACCTCCAGCATCTACTCCCCTCACATTCTTTAGAGGAAGCCTGGAAAGACAGCTGTTGTCATACGATGGCAACCCGCAACAAAAACATTTACTCTGGGAGAAAGCAGGGGGGGGAATAATTACTTGTGTGTGTCGTTCGAAATGAAACAGTTGAACGGATTAAAGCGCCTTCCTCCGGCGCCCATTAATCAAACACACTGGAATTAACTTTCAATTGACTTTCCTACCCTTCCACATAAAAGAAGATGCCACGCCTGAGAAATGGCAGGAGCGGGCAACATCTAGTTCAAACACAGTTTCTTGCGGTTGTTTTCGTTTATGCAAATGTGCTCCACGTGTCTGCTTCTGCTATTGTCATTAGGGAGGATTTTGTTATAGTTTATTATTGACTTCGACTCAGGAGACATGGCGTTCGGCCTGGCGACAAGGACTAACAAATGGGTAAGTCTGAGCTAATGCTCAGAAATGGAGCGAGCCAGATTTCTAGTAGTGTGATCGAAGCTAAAAAGTAATGTGTTCTCTGTACAAAAAACCAGAGCCAATGGTGGGAGAGAGTGTGTTAGCAGTTATGTAAAATGCAACCTGAAAACAAAAGATGTGAAACATTTTCAGTCAAAGTAGCTGAGTAAAAGCAAAAGTATTGTAGAGGTTGTTTCGTGGTTTGCAACTCCTTAATATTTTAGCAGGAAGTCACTCTGAATAGAAACGCTTTACTGAGAGTGCAGTCGATGAGGACAGGGCAGAGCGGAAAGAAGATTAATATGGTGCATTAGACTTTTTGTTGTTGTTGCTTTTATCACATTGCAGTAACAAACTTAAACTGCAGTATGTAACTTTTATCAAGAATATGTTTCGCATGTTTTTTTATTCCTGTCAGAATGACGGCCTGAGTTGTGAGTCACTTATAACCCCTTTATTTTTTTTTTACCAAACCAAAATAACCTCAGGATAAATTCAGGGTAAAATCCAGGCAGTCACAGGCTTGGAAACAGCAGACCCTGCCTCAGTCTGAAATGGCACGGGTTCTTCCCCTTCGTTTCCAAAAGAGCCAGCAGCCAACATCTGAGCCAATGCTCTGATTGCAGACTAGCAGCAGCAGGTTCTCAGCCACTATTCAGCCTGCACAGACATTCACACGCACTGGCTTACGCGCTTTCAGGTGCAAATTAGTGCCTGCACACAAATGCAAATGATATTAAAATTCGCTCTCTATAAAACTTTATTTCCCCCAGGTTGCCTGATAGCTGCAAAAGTGGATTTCCCCACGGAATACACACCAGGAAAAAGGCTAAATATTTTATAGAATGTAATTTTGTCTGTTTTATGCCTAATTATAATTCTTTTCAAATGCACAGTGCGCTGACTAATTTAGGGCGCTTCATAAAACCTACAGAAAAGGCTTACCCACACTCCTGTTCGCATACAAAAAACCCTGCTGACAGTGTTTCCTTTACAACCCCCCCCCTCCAAAAAAAAACATACAAAGTCTTGCTGGCACTGGCAGCAGGGATCAAAGCGCTCAGATGCCCAGGCTGGAATTTACTTTTGGTGCAGAATGACATGCTGGCCTTGTTAACTCAATGCTACTGCCTGAAAACCGGCAGCGTGGAATCCAAGCTTTCACAATCTGCTGTGGACGAAGACGCTCCGTCCATCACTGCCAGAGAATACGAGGCGCTCCGGTGCGAATGAATGGGCTCCAGATATAAACGTTCTGCCATTTGCCTGGACATGAAAACGAAAAGAACTGGAGGGCCAGGAGCAAGACAACATCAAAGCCGCCTATCTCGCCCCTCCTGTTGAAGCTCCCTCTTGCATGATCGTAATTAAAGATGGAGACGAGCACAAGCAGCATGTCTCCCAGAGAAAATAATTACGTGGCTCCACCAGTGAAGAGGTTATGTGGGAGGTGTAGTGAGGAGGAGGAGGAGGAGGAGGACGGAGTGTGTGAGGCTGAACAGTAGTTAAGGTGTGTGAGAGAGAGCCACGGGGGACTGCAGGGCCGAGGTCGAAGAGGTTGCACAGGATTGTGGGTCAAAAAAAAAGCAACACACACACACACACACACACACACACAAATGAAGACGCAAACAATCCCTGATGGCTGATTAGAAGGCAGAACAGCAGAAAAAGATAGTAAAAGAGGTCATGGGTTACTCTTTGTCCAACAGAGGCTCTTTTACCCTCCCTTCCCTTTTGGGATCCGTTTAGAGACCCTGAGCTTCAGGGAGCGGTACGAGGAAACTAATACGCTCATGCTGCAGAAAATCAAGAACCCATGTGTTTCAATCATCTAAGATTAGAACCGTCAACGTGAAGTGCTTGACATCGCGCCAACATAACACATTACACTGAGCTGATTCCATGTGCTTCCGGCTGGGATTTGCCATTGATATTTTTGCAGCGTAACAAGATTGTGAATCATGACCAAGCATAATGAAAGTGAGGGCAGAATCTGACGTGCGACAAGTGATCATTGATCCTCCTCGCCTGGGTCTGACCCTCCGCCAATTTTCCTAAAACAAATGCAGGATTTTGTCTTTTTCTCTGAGGGGGTTTTCACACCGGATCTTCTAGAAGACTTGGTTCTGTTAGGGACCAAAGTTATTAATATTTGTTGCATTTTCAGTTAGTGCATTTCGCTTTCCCACTACACTGTGTCAAACGAAACAAACCCTTCGACCACAGGTGAGGGTGAACAGGTTTTTCAAAAATATTGAAAGAAACGACATGAGAACCTCTGAAGAAGACATTGAGCGTGATTTCCTTCTTCACAAATGCAAACAAAAACGGAGTAGAGTCACATTTTAGTAGTTGTAGGATTTCTGTTTTGTCTTTGGTAAAAGACCACCAGCCATTTCTCCCTCTAGCGCCAGAGTTGCCTATTTGTTTTGTTTGCTCCTACCCGAAATTCTTTACAGTCCACTTCCTGTTTTTGGAGCGGCCTCTTGTATGCTTGGATCCACACGTGCATCCGGAGTTCACTTCAGTCGAACCAAGACCTACGTGGACCAGAGTTCAAACCGGTTCCCCAAGTGAACCGGACTTTCAATGCAAACAAAACGGTGATGAAATCGAACTAAAACAGGGGTAGTGTGAATGCAACTTAAATTACATAAAATTGTGTTTGACAATTAAGTCAAAAAGAATTTCATAAAGAGATCAACAGACGTCCAATTTTGATTGAAAGTCTGATGGAGTTGATGAAAAGGGCTAACAAAGACTGATGTCCTGGACGAAATAAAGACAAACACTGTGCAATCTTCCATTGCCTTAAAAGATTTCCATGGATTTTTTAACATAAAACAATTTCTACTGTATTTTTGTGATCTCATAATATTCTTCTCTAGCCTATAGCAATGTCATGAGCACAGGTGGCGCTATGAACCAGTAGAGCCAGAATCACTCTGTTGGTAGATCTGCACACTAATTGTTCTTGCAAGTGGCCAGATGCCTTATTGTGTTTCAAATGATCACTTCAAAAGAGAATCATCATCGCTTTGCATCACAATTGTCTCAATGGAAGAAAATAGCAGATAACCACACTGAACAATTTACTTTCTGGATAATCAGCAGCATCAGTGTGAGATTTTAAATTCGTGACATTCTGCCGAAGGCTTCACCAGCAAGTGCAATCGAGGAAACTGGGCGAGCAAAACAAATCTTTCCCGAGACTCTGGGGAAAATTAAACCTGCTACAACTAAACAAGACAAGACTAGTTAAAAGAGGCAAAGGGAAAAAAATTGAGATTCTAACATATCGTTGAAAACGAATATATTGAATGTTGTTTATGATAAAAAAATATTTTTAAAAAAAGCTAGAGCGCTTTTTCTTGTAATTCTGTTTTCTCTTGTATGCGCCCTATTCACACCAAGTAGAATCAGCGCTTTGAAAAGAAAAAAAAAAGGAAATAAAACAAACATGTTACCTGATTGCCTTAGGATATACCAAGCCTCTGAAGCATCAGCCAATCCACGAGGAATGAGTGGGAGCTGAATACCAAAAGGTTAACCCTTCCAATTTTCTGTAGATGGAGACAGAATCTTTTAAATCAGCACAGGACAAATGCACTTAAGCTGCTGGACCAAAAGCAACTTGACAGGGCAAGAAGGGAAGGGTGGTGGTGGAAGGAGGAGGCCGCTGCGCTGCTCCTGTTCTGTGCTCCACCGATTAGAAGTTAAAAGGTTTGCACTGCTGCTGTGGTCAGTGAAATATGCTCAAGGGGCGGATGAGGTCACCTGGACACATTCACACTTAAGAGGCAAAAGGTGATCAGAAAAGGTGAAAAAAATAAAGAAAGAAAGAAAATTTATACTACTTGCAGAAAATGTCAGTTGCTCCTACACAACCAAAACACTGAAGGTAACGTGGCTGAATAACAATCCCAGCAAGAGTCACTTAAGAAAAGTCATTACACCGACACTGAGTCTGATGATAATAAAGTTCATAAAATCAGCCTCATGTACATGCTTTAAAAACTCTGTGTTTTTACAGCCCAGTAAAATAAAATGCAACGTTTAATCAGAATTACAACTCGCTCTCTAATGATTCTTTGGGTGCATCTGTCTCTCCTCATCTTCCTTTTCTTTATAGTTTATTCCCACCTGGAGTTTCTGCAAGTCATCCTCAACATGCTGCTCCAACAAGAAAGCTGCTTCTAAAGTTTGGGCCGCAAACCGCGTAAAACGTGGAATGAATTGAGACAAGTTTAAAATGCTCTCATTTTTAAGTCCATCCATCCATCCATCACCCTTCTCCCTAACGGGGTCGGGAGTTGCTGGTGCCTATCTCCAGCTGCGTTCCGGGCGAGAGGCGGGGTTCACCCTGGACAGGTCGCCAGTCTGTCGCAGTCATTTTTAAGTGAATCGGCAATATTGTGCGAGAGAACAAGGTTAGTAAAAAATGGTAAAGTTTGAGTAAGATGGCAAATGAATATTAAAAAAAAAAAAAAAGAAGATGAATAAGAGAACAGGAACAGGAGGTGGTAAGGGAATGACGACGCGATGTTGTTTATTGACTTACTGCGCGAACAAACTTGTTCACAAGATTTTATCTTATTTAATGGAAACACAGCAATTGGAAAATGGTGCTTTCTCGACACTTGCTGAATATCAACAGTTTTGAACACATTTGTAATGGAAAAGCTAATGACTCTGTCTTACTACAGGAACGGATTGGTGCAAAAATTGTGACGCATATACATTGGCGGTTTCTGCCTCCCACAAGGGCGGCACCTTGTGGGAGGCGGTTTGATGATTTTTGTAAGGATCGAATCTTTAATATAGTTTTCGTCTAGTTTCGTCCTAATCACTAAAAATACAATAAAAACCGTCACACTGTAGTGCATATTTTTATGAACTTGCAAATGGCACGAAGCCATTTTCTTGGTCTTGGCATCGAGTTATACATTTTTATACCAATCAAAGCCTGGTTGCCAAACAGCAATCAAGAAAAAAAAATCTTGAGATGTTTACTGAGATGTTGCAAACTACTTAGAAAGTAACCGGGGATGTGTCGGTAAACGGTCATGTCTTCTGAGATCCTAAAATCACACAAACATTTTGACACTGTCAATCAGCTAAACATGAAACTGCCCATTGAGCAACAGTGTTGTTTTTACAGTTTCAATAACAAAACTATAGTCATGTTATGAGATCGTCCATTAAAGGTAAAACTCTGCTCGCTGTTAAACTTTCCATTGATCCCAGGATTGTTTCACTTTTGGACAAATTCTGGAGACTTTTCCACTGACAGTACGGGAACTACAACTGATAAAATACCTTCGCATAATATCTAAACTACTCCAGTAAATAGCTTTTACTTGCATTTATTTGTATTAAATGAATGAACCAAAATATTTAGCTGGTTTTGCTTCTGAACGCGTTTCATGACAGCAGCTGAATTCTTTTGTCAGTCCATCAATAACCGTTTTGCTGACTATGATAACCCCCACTGTTTCAGCCTGCAGCTGAGTTTATTCACCGAGGGGATGTTTACGTGTTATGAAATATCAATCAGTCTGCAAACAAGTTGGCGGTGTCAGCAAGGCAATAGATTTTGTTTGAAAAACAGTCTGTGGCTGCTGCACTCTGGGACTTAAAACAATCATCTCTCCGACCTAATGACTGGGTAATATGGAAGGGCCATTTATCTTTGATTAGTTTTTTTTTTTTCGTTTTTTTTTTTAGGCAGGAATTCATTCCCCTGACTCCCTGTTTCATTATTCTTTCTAATTACCTGCACCGATTTGCCCATCGAGCACTGGTTCGCTCGCATGACATAATTGCTTCTGCTATAAATCAGGAAGCATTTGCCGTCATCTCGAGAGCTCCAGCTCTAATACAGCGAACTTTCTGAGAGTCCAGGCTCGTGTACATATTGGAAAACCAAGTCATTAATCCTGACATTTTGATATTTGATGTTGGTAGTTTCCAGCTGATATTTTGTGTGTGTTATTCTTGCGGTGCGGACACCTTTCACTTGCTGACATACAGAGACAATAAATGCTCCTATTCTCTCTCTGAGTCTCTCAGTCATTTAAAGGGTCAACAATCACCTTGGCATACTTTGATTTAAAAAAAAAACAAAAACAAAAAAAACAATTATGCACACTTTGTTGGGTTTTCACTGCACAATACAACGACAAGCAAAGCACTTTAAAGCTCTGCTGGTTCTTGTATTGTGCGTGGCAAAAGCTGTTAGTTCCCTTGACTCTTCCACAGCTTTGTTACAAAAGCAGCCTTCAATGTATTTTGTTGAGCTTTTTATGCTAAAGTTAAAGTTATGCATTTATATTCAACACCTTTTCATTCTGATGCAGTATGAGAAACTCTGCTGCAGACAGTTGTGTTCAGGAATTTCCCTTCAGAATGCACTTGTTTTGCTTCGGGTGTTCGTTAGAGAACATTAGACAACGGATAACTAGAAGTGGACCATGGAGCAGACAGGTCAGCAGTTTGTCTTAATTTAAAGAAAGACCCGGTTAAAAACTACAAAGAAACTCACATCCACTAGCAACTTTTAATGGAGAACAGCACAGTTCTGGCAATTGTGGGATTTATGGATATGATATCTATAATTTCAGTATTCAGTTTTAGTTTTATAAAAGCCTGATATGGTTCCAGCTAATTATAGTCGCCCCCTCAACCTATTAATTATCATTTTTATTCATTTCAGTGGACAAGAAATGTTTGCTCAAGTTCACTTTTCGTCATTTCGTTTTGAGTTAAGTCTAATAGCCGTGCTGGATACAAATGCACGCTTCACTTTTGGGACTTTTTTTCAATTATTATTATTTAAAATAATATGGAAACCATGTGAACTCTACCTCCCACCTTACAATTGTTTACTGCTTTTGCACATTTGGGAAGTTTACAATTTAACATGAAAGAGCCTCACAAAGATTGGAGGCGCATGGATACCGTGGTAAAGTACGGTATCTTAGATACAGCCGGACTCCTCTGCACAGGTTTAATGAGCACACTGTGTGTCAGTGAGGCCCTGGCTTTAATAAACACACTTCTGCCATCTGGAGCGTTGGCTCGTCTCTGCTGTGCAAAAAATAAAAAAGTGAAAACAAAAAAAAACAAATAAAAATACAACCCCTAAAAACGCTGGAATACGCTCGCCCGGAGCCACACATTCCTTTCCTCGGGGTTATCGTTCTAATTTAGTTAAGGCATTAGGCAAATCAACATCTCCCACAGCAGCACAGCAGTGGGGAGAAGTAGCTGGAGGTGGAATGTGAATGTGAATGAGCTAAGTTAAAGCAGACAGAACTGGGGCTTCGCTGTTAGCCTCAGGGTCAAAGTGATAATGCCTGAACTTAGCCGTGGCGGCCAGGCGGGCCGCACTGCATTAGCTGCCAACAAGTGTCCTGGTGCGGCCTGCTCGACGCCGACACGGAGACGGCAGGGTCTGCTCCCCGGCCGACCGAGAAGAAAACAAACGTTATTTGCTGTGTTAAATCAGAACCCGTGTTCCTGGCGCATCACGCTCGTCTCACTTGTTTGCCTCGATTTTGCAGTGGTCACACTGACCTTGGTGCAGTTTGTGCTGAATGAGATTGTTTTGCAGACCCATTATGCTTATTAGCCACTCAGAATACAAACGGAGGACATTTTCTCTCCCTCTTTAGGAAACGCGATTTGTTTTTTTAACAACCTTTTGTTTACTGTGAGACTTGCATTATTTATTCTGTTATTCTTGGGGTTTTTTTTTTTCTTCTTTTTCCCTCAGACCTATGTGTTGCGACTCAGCTTCCATCGCATTATAGCAATCTGTGAGAAATATGAATGCAAAAGGCCGTTTTGACTCTCAGTTGATTGTTTCTGGTCTTCGAAGGTTCACGCAGGAGTGTGAAGTGTTGAGAAAAGCCCGAAAATAATGGAGGCATAAACACGACCGCCAGGGAATAAAAACCCTTAAGCATCAAGATTTTACTGAGAAAAGGCAGACATCTGAATGCTTTTATGAACATATGGAAGGAACGGGATCTCTTGGCTGCGCAGATTTATGGATCTGTAATGGACATGTTTGGCTAGACATGTATTTTTAACTTAAAAACAGACAGAAAATCATTTAAACATTTTTTAAGTTTGGCAAAGAACTCAACATGTCTACAAACCATGGCATATCAGTTCATTTCTTTTGGTGGCTATGTATTTTAGATCTATAACCACATAATAACATCGCTAATTTTTTTCTGTATGCTTCTGCTTTCAGCATATTTTCACTTTTTGTTCAATCTTCGTTGGGCCATATTGTGGAATATTAAATTAAAGTAAGACAATGTGCCATAATCTAAGGTTGTTTGGGGTTTTTCTTAGCCAGGCCTTTGCCTTCCTACGTCGTTCAGCTTGATTCTAGTCTCCCGTCACTCGTCCATCTGGGCTTTCTCCTATTGACCTGGATTTGTCCGGTAGGATTTCCGGCAGGCCAATTAACAAACAGAAGGACAAGTGGTGACATCACTTCTCTGCGGCGTTTTAGAATTGTAGTCAAAAACAACGACAGTAGAGGAAGTGAACGAGGCCGTGCGGTCTGTGTTGATCCCGCTTCCAAAGATTTAATTGACAAAAATTTACACATGTCACAGATAACAGTCAGTGATTGGGATTTTAAAGTCCGGTGCACCGGTCACCCAGGGTTAGAGCACATTCGGTCCTCAACCTGGGAGTCACGAGTTTGACTCCTGACCTGTTGATCTTTGTCGCATTTCTTCCCTCTCTCTCACAGACCACTTTTCTGTCAATTCCTTGTTGAATTAACACCAGAAGAACCAAAAAAAAATCCTTTAAAAATGAGAGCCCAGACCCTCTGTGGACAGCAAAATGGAGAACAAATGGATGGTTTATACCAGGCTGCGTTTTCTGTTTGTACTTTTATTCATGCTCACTTTAGATCTTATTTATTAGTTTGCATTGTTGTGTTCAGGTTAGCTGATTCTTGCTGTTCCTGAGATCAGTTTTTTTTATATGGTTATTGTTTACTTTCTCCTCATCTCGTTTCATGTTCATTAGTCTCCTTCCCTCAGCGTGCCTCCCTTGTTTTTGTCAAGTAATCACGCTCCCATCAACTGGCTCCCCATTGTCGGTCACACACTGCCGGATTCTCCGGTTTGTTTCTGGATTCCCTGCCTGTTCCTTGGTTACTTGTCCTCCTCACCATTCTGCATTTATTTTCATTAAAAAGTCTTTAGGTATTATCATGTGAGAGAAAGTAACCAAGATTGTACTTATTTATCACTTTGTGCCTTAATTTAGTCTTCCTAATATTGGCCACAACGCTTTATTGTAACAATGCAGTTGTAACTTTGCCTGTCCTGGGTTTGTTTGTGGTAGCACTACGTCACGCATCCAATGTAAACGCAGCTCACACTACAGAGCCATAAGCTAATTTGAATTTTTCTTCTGTTGAGGGAAATTTCGGATGTGTTCTGTTTGTTTCTTTGATTAAACCCACAATTGAACAGATGTATTGGAGGTGCCTATCTAGCACTTTCTGTTTATATTGATGTATGATTGATTTCATCACCAGATACAACCAAATGGAGGGTTTTCTTTCTTTGTGTGAACTGCGTTTATTCTCTTTAGCGTAGCCTTTTGAGTTGTATTTAGTGTTTTTTTGCAGGCCATTGTGTTGTGTAGATGAGTTTGTAAATTAGAGTAATATTAATCGTGTTTTTGTTTTTTGTGTGTGAGTGTAAAACCAGTAAGATTCTGGTTTTTAAGGTAACAGAAAACCAATAGGACTCCATTCCAGTATGGTGCTGATGCACATATAAACATTGCTTTCCAACCGCCATAAAAAAAAGAAGAAAAAAACCCCCCAAAATGTAGGAAAATAAAGTCCACCAGGAATTAAACATTCCAGCAGACATCAACTGTCTGCTGATGCTGTTGACTTATCGCAGTCCTTGACGCTTCACATCATGCCTCAAACAGTGGATGCATGCGAGTCCAACACCAACCTACCATCACGTCTCGTGACGTCCTGCTGATGGATATTATTTACTGAAGTCAAGGTGAGTGTGAATTGATGCGTGGTTAGTGCGAAATGGCAGGAGTTTATTAAGTGCATCTCGTGAGAAGCAAATTTACCTCTATTCACAGGAAGGCCATGTTAAGACCTTTCTCGATCAGCTGTTTTCTTACTCTGGTTTGTTTGACTGGCCAAAGAACCTCCTCAAAGAACACCATAAACATCTCGACTGTTCAAAACTCATAATTGTTCTGCTGATTCTCAGACTCCAGCTTTGAAATGATCTAAACAGCAACGCCCCATGTTGTCTGGATTGCTTTTCAACCTATTCATGAACATCAGCCCTCCTGATACAACGATCCACAGCTGAAGATCAGTCTTCTGTTCTGTGTTTGTGCAGTTGAGACAGATGTGTTCTGTGTGTGTGTGTGTGTTAAATATGCTGATTGAGTCACAGCTTTTAATCCATGTTCCCCTCAAGGTGATATTACTCTTTACACAGTCCATGAGATGAATTGTTTAGGTGGTTTCTTGGTGATATCTGTAAGTCTGTTCCCACTCAACAAATCTTTGTACGCGTCATTTTGTCCCAGTACATAATGTCCTTTTTGATCGTCTAAGTTTATCGAAGCAATTGTTTACTCAGACAGAAGCCCAGTGCATTTCTTTTTAAAGGAGCAGAGGACATCTTGAGTCTTTGTTTGAATAATCCTGATCTACATCAAGATACAAATGCCGATTAAAAGTGGTAAGTGAATTATGTTCATGGAAAACAAGGACAATTTTGAGAACAATTTTGGGTTAATCACAATCAATATCAAAATGTCTAGTTTTTTGTCTAGTTTTTTTTTTTTTTAAACCATTCAGCAATCTTACAGGAAACTTTGAAGCTTAAATTTTAACAATGGACTGAATTGGCGAAGACTATCAGTCCATTGTTAAAAAGAAAGAATCACCTGATAACCTTTATTACAGTTGGCTTACCATCCTATTATCTATTTTTAACCCTCCTGGCAAGAACTATCCAGTCTTCTGCTCACCTGCATTTAATTCAGTTCAGTTTATTTATATAGTGTCATATCACTATATACACTTCACAAAAAATGTTGAATCAATCCAATCATATGTGCATTCCAATAGATCCTAGGCATCAAACAGTGAAGTCAAGTTTAATTTATTCTTCTCATTGGTCATGTTTTCTGGAGGAGCGTGTTGTCTTTGCAGCAATCCCTCATACAGATCATGCATGTAGCGTCTGCGGGAGAAGAAAAATTAATGTGTAACAGGAAGAAACCTGCAGCGGAACCAGAACCTGGGAAGACAAGGCCGAATAACCTGAGGGTATTCGACCACTGGGCGATGGTAGACTTCCTGGTTTTCATGTTGGAAAATCCAACTTCCAAGCACAGATTATGTTCTGTCACTTCCTGTTGTTTCTGCCTCCCATTTTCATCTAGCCTCAGTCCCAAACAACCAGACCTGTTAAGTCATGCATAACTTTCCTCCACAGTGTATATGTCTTAGTTTGTGCCAGACCTCTGTACTTCTGCTGACGGCATGTCTCGCTGCTTGTGTCGGTGTTGATTTCCTGTCCCTTGGTAGCATGAGGTATGAGCCTGGCTTTGGCATGGCTTCTCTTCGGTCAGTTACTCTAAATGAATCTGACAATCGATGCTTGTTTGGTGCATACACAAGGTGCCGCTTTTTAACAAGCCTTAAAAATGAATACGCTCACTTTGCAGAACAAGCACACTTCCTGGTTGGTGTCAATTTCTTGAATAAGAGTGGGATACGCACTGCAGTTTTTCCCGCATGTGTCATGCAAAGGAAATATTAGCAGACTGACTGGTTGTAAATTCTTGTACCACACAGGTCAGTAGAGATGGTTGCTTACCTTAAAACCTGCAATGTGTGTACATCAAAGCTGGGTTATGTAACTTTTGTTAAAAAAAAAAAATATTTTTTGGTGACAGTATTTGTTAAAACTATCACCATTTGTGAAAAATAAAAAAAATTAAAAATCAAGCTCCTCTTGGTGCTACTATTGACATCTGAAGAAATCCACTGCTCCCAGTCAAAAACAACCAGTCAGAGACGGGAGGAGGGTTTTTGCGCTGTGCATCAAAACCGTGTACGCGTACCTTAATGGAACAATTTCCCCTTTGTCTTCAAAGCATTTCTCTAGTTAGCGCTTTTTTCCTTGTCTCCTACTTTACTGTCATGACAGTTTTACAAAACAATGTTGTTTTATTTCAAAGATATTTTTTTTAAAGTTACATGCTCCTTTTAATGTCGTCATTGCGCTGCGTGACAAACTCTTTTGAAATCACGCTACAGAAACCTCCCATTGCACGGAGGGCGCGTAAACTTTTTCCATCTGTAATTGTGACCGTCTGCATTCAGAGTGAGCAAATGACTCCCAGCATGTTCTGTGAACACAGACAGATGACCAGGCGGATCGTTTCTGGCACTCACAACAGGGCCACATCCACATATTTCTGTCTGGTCTGTGTCCTCCCACTGAATATGTTCAAGTGGGCAACACCGCAGAGTGGGATGGCTAAAAGTGCGGCAAGCCACTGACCCAGGTTAATCTGATTAAAACGCTTTTCGGTGCCAGCGTCGGCAGTCGCAGAGGCACGCGGGGTGCTGAATGCTGAAAACAGAGCAGAAATCCTCAGAGAGTCTTACAAAGCAGCGTTGGGTAGGAAGGGGAGGTGTGTGTGTATTTGTTGTGTGTGTGCGTGTGTGTGTGTGTGTGTGTGCGTGTGTGCGTGTGTGTGAGTGTGTGTGTGTGAGTAGCTGCTGTATAAGCAGCTGTGCTGAGGCCAGATCTGAGGCTGCAGAGGAAGCTGTAACTGTGATTTCCCCACAGTCTGTTTCTGCAAACCCTGAATAAAATTCAGCACCTTTTTGTTAAAAGAAGAAAAAAAAAAAAAAGGTGCTGCAGAAATTCTAATTATAGAATCTGCATATACAAAAGAGATGATTTTGAATATGCCAGTGAGACAAAGCTTGAAATCACAATTTCAGGCCCGGACGAAAAGGTAACAGGAAGAATGCGACTGAGCCATCACACAAAGGTGAAAAGGACAATCACAGATTGTTTTTTTTATATTATTATTATTATTACTATTCCCCAAAATGCATATCGGATGTCAGAGGCTTTTCAAAACCAGCATTAGAACTTCTGGCTGCAGATCCCTGCGAAGATGCTGAGTAAAACCTTTTGATTTGTCTCACCTCGAAGATCATCGAGGATAGTAACAGGCCTCCATTTACACAAACCACGGTTTAAACTTCTCCTCGCCGTCTGATCGCAAAGCTCAGAGTACACGGCCAGCATCTTTTGTGCAGGATCTGTTACCGCGTTAATTAGCTGGTTGTTACAGGAGGCAGGTTACAGAGGGAAGTCCTTAAAAGCCACAGCATGCCTCTATGAAACGGATGTGTTTTAATAATCTGGGGTGAGGTTTTGCTCTCTGCAGGAATCTGTTGAATAAAAAAATCTTAAGTGTTGCAAGCACAAGCATCCAGACCCTTTTTACTCTCATACCCATAAATAGATTCAGAATACAATAATAATAATAATAATAATAATAATAATAATAATAATAATAATAATAAAAAGAGTAGAAATATCAACACAAAAGTGTAACAGCAGCATCTAAGGTATGTTAGTTCACGTAAGACATTGAAAAGTGTCAAAAAGATACTTATATATATAAAATTCCCTTCTCACCCACCGTGGGTGGTTCTTATCCTCTGAGCTCGGGTCCTCTACCAGAGGCCTGGGAGCTTGAGGGTCCTGCGCAGTATCTTGGCTGTGCCAAGGACTGCACATTTCTGGACTGAGATGTCTGATGTTGTTCCTGGGATCTGTTGTAGCCACTGCTCCAGTTTGGGGGTGACTGCCCCGAGGGCCCCGATGACCACAGGCACCACTGTGGTCTTCACCTTCCAGGCCCTCTCCAGTTCCTCCTGGAGGCCCTGGTATTTCTCCAGTTTCTCGTGCTCCTTTTTCCTGATGTTGCAATCGCTTGGTATTGCTACATCTACCACAACGGCTTTCCTCTGTTGTTTATCCACTATGACAATGTCTGGTTGGTTCGCCATTACCATTCTGTCTGTCTGGATCTGGAAGTCCCACAGGATCTTAGCTCTGGCATTCTCCACCACCTTTGGGGGTGTTTCCCACTTTGATCTCGGGGTTTCCAGTCCATAGTCTGCACAGATGTTTCTGTACACTATGCCTGACACTTGGTTATGTCGTTTCCATGTACGCTTTCCCTGCCAGTATCTTGCACCCTGCTGTTATGTGCTGGACTGTCTCAGGGGCCTCCTTACACAACCTACACCTTGGGTCTTGTCTGGTGTGGTAGATCTGGGCCTCTATTGCTCTGGTGTTTAGGGCCTGTTCCTGGGCGGCCATGATGAGGGCCTCTGTGCTGTCCTTGAGCCCAGCTTTTTCCAGCCATTGGTAGGATTTACTGGATACCAGCCACTTGGGTTATTTGCTGGTGGTACATCCCATGTAGGGGGCTTGTCCTCCCATGATGGTATCTCTGGCACTTCAACCTCCGTTCCCTGTTGTCTGAGACATTCACTGAGCACATTGTCTGTTGAGGCTTTGTCCCTGATGTATTTATGGATCTTAGTTGTTTCGTCCCTGGACAGTGGTTCTCACGCTCACTAGTCCTCTGCCTCCTTCCTTGCGGCTCGTGTACAGTCTCAGGGTGCTGGATTTGGGATGGAACCCTCCATGCATTGTTAGTAGCTTTCTAGTCTTAATATCTGTGGCTTTTTATCTCCTCCTTTGGCCAGCTAATTATTCCAGCAGGGTATCTGATTACTGGCAGGGCATAGCTGTTTATCGCACGGATTTTGTTCTTGCCATTGAGCTGGCTTCTCAGGACTTGCCTTATTCGTTGGAGGTATTTAGCTGTGGCTCCTTTCCTTGTGGCCTCATCGAGGTTGCCATTTGCTTGTGGTATACCTAGGTACTTGTAACTGTCCTCTATGTCTGCTATTGTTCCTTCTGGGAGTGAGACCCCTTCTGTGCGGATCACCTTCCCCCTCTTTGTAATCAGCCGACCACACTTCTCTAGTCCGAATGACATCCCAATGTCCGTGCTGTAGATCCTGGTGGTGTGGATCAGTGAGTCGATGTCTCGCTCACTCTTGGCGTACAGCTTGATGTCATCCATGTAGAGAAGGTGACTGATGTTGGCCCCATTTTTTGAGTCGGTATCCGTAGCCAGTCTTGTTGATAATTTGGCTGAGGGGGTTCAGGCCTATGCAGAACAGTAGCGGGGACAGAGCATCTCCTTGGTATATGCCACATTTGATGGACACTTGTGCAAGTGGTTTGCAGTTGGCTTCAAGGGTGGTTTTCCACAGCCTCATTGAGTTTGCAATGAAGGCTCTCAGAGTCCTGTTGATGTTATACATCTCTAAGCATTCAATGATCCAAGTATGCGGCATTGAGTCATAGGCTTTCTTGTAATCAATCCAAGCCATGCACAGGTTGGTGTGTCGGGTTTTGCAGTCTCGGGCAACTGTGCGGTCTACGAGGAGTTGGTGTTTGGCTCCTCTGCTATTTACACCGATACCTTTCTGTGCCATGCTCATGTGCTTATCCATGTGTTTGCTTATCTTGGCCACTATGATGCCTGACATGAGCTTCCAGGTTGTGGAGAGGCAGGTTATTGGTCGGTAGTTGGGTGGGACTGGACCCTTTGATGGATCCTTCTGGATTAGGATTGTCCGCCCTTCAGTTAACCATTCAGGGTGAGTCCCACTTTGTAGCAGCTGGTTCATTTGGCCTGCCAGTCGCTCATATATATATATATATATATATATATATATATATATATATATATATATATATATATATATATGTCTTACACCAATAATAATGTATAACCCGGGAGAGTTGGGCCCTGCAAACTGATTTTCAGTTGACTTAATGCCAGTCCAGATTTGCAGAAACCGATGGGACCCGAAAGGACTTGCAGCTGTTTTGTGTTGACTCAAGGGGTTGAATATCAGCGCGTTCCTCACCTTTCAGCTCTTTTCTCTAAAATGTACAATCTCGAACTAGAACGTTTTGGGGGCGGAATGAGACAAAACTGGAGGGGTGCGGGTGGGGTGGGCGCAACAAAAAGTTGACGCTCTCCTGCTCCCCATTCGCAGAAGTAGATAACGCCGCGTTAGTTTGAAACGTGCGACCTCTGGACGAGAGTCGCTCTACTAATGCGTGCAAGGGGCGGTTGCATAATGGTCAGATTTAAGTCGCAGTGCACGGAGAGCGTTCCTACTTCGCATCACCAATCAGCGCGCATCTTCACGCAGGTTTTCACAGTTTCACTAAGTAGTGTGAGGAGGGCTGCTCTGCCGAGTGGAAGCGTTTGTTTTCTGTTTCTCTCTCTCTCTCTCTCTCTCTCTCTCTCTCTCTCTCTCTCTCTCTCTCTCTTCCCTGGAGTGCGCGCGCGCTTCTCCTCCAGTCAGCCCAACGCGGTTCCTGAATATTCATGATAGTGGCTCTGAACGTCAGGACGCAGCGGCGGCTCTTCCTCCTTGTCAGAGAGGCTGGAAGAGAGGAGAGAGGAGAGAGGAGAGGAGGGACAGCATGCCACATCGCTCGGCTGCATTTCTCCCACCGACAGCTGAATCTGCCCCCAACCCGTCTCCAGGCTGCGGCGGCGGCTCGGCGAGGCTCGGCGCTGCGATGGACTGACGGGAGGAGGGAAGCAGAAAAGCAAGGGAGAGATAGAGAAACGCCGCCTTCTTCTTCTTCTTCGTCTTGTCCCCTTCTCTTATTTATTTCTCTTAAAAAGCGAGCTCGTGTACATTGGACGCGCCGTGGGTTCGCCTCTTGAGAGCGGGAGAGCTGGGGAGGAGAAGGGGGTGGAGAGAAAGCGGCTACGGCGAGGAAATGCTTCGGGACAAGCGGCCATGAGCGGAGAGAAGGAGAGAGGGAGAGTTACCTGCACGATGAAGGAGACACGTCGGGGTTAAGCGGAGCTGGCGACTTCCCACGTTGCGGGGAGTGTGTGGGGTTGGGGGGGGGGGGGGAGGAGATGTCATCGTGCAACTATCGTCCGCTGTTCCGAGGGGATGCGCCTCTCCTGGCGTCAGTATTCGCCTGCGTGGCGTAGTGTTTTGGGGGGAGCCGAGCACGTAAAGCTGTCCATGTTGAAGCCCATGAACATAATAATAACAACAATAAGCGTCGTACTCCGGCTTGAGCGACCGACTCTTTCTTTTTCCTTTTTGTTTTTATTTGCTGTTTGAATTGCCCTCGGCTCTTGAACTTCCATGACTCCGGGCGCAGCCTCCTGAAGCTGTCCGCGGTGCTGAAATCAACCAGCCGGGCGCCGAAGCCTCCGCCACGCCGGGACAACCGCCGGGCTTGACTGGGTCGCGCCGCACCAGATTTTTATTTATTTTTTTTCCCGCCCTCCCCATCTCTTCACTTTTTTTTTTTTTTTACATGGCTGTGGCACGCAAAATCAAAACTTTGCTGACCGTCAACATCCTGGTGTTCGTGGGGATCATCCTGTTCTCGGTGTACTGCAGGATCCAGGACCGATCCGAGGAGCTCGTCCAGCTGGGGCGCCTCTCCGACCAGAGGCTGAGAGCCAGGAATGGCAAAGTTTCCAACTTGGTGGACAGGCAGTCAATTCTTCAGCGGCTGGAGAGGCTGGAGGATGTGGTCTACAACCAGCTGAACGGTAGGACTTTGGAAAGGCGGGGAAGTGATTTGACTTGAGACGGGTGAAATGACCAAACATGAAGATAAGGGGGGCCAGTCAAAAAACTAGGATATCACATGTCTTCTTTTCACTAAGAAATGTTCACATATTGATGCTTAGTCTTTTTTTTTCTTTTCGAGAATTGATTTAATTGCATTCATGCAGAAAAAAATATTCTTAAAAAAACGACTTTCTATCCGAGCATCCTGCATAGAAAGTCTAATAATTTCAGTGACATGCTTCATGCAGGTACCAGACATCTGTCTAATCAACATTTTCTCAGCTTGATTCTTTTTGTTTTTAAACTGATGATCTCACTTTTTTCTTTTCTCAAGCACCTTCTTAAATCCCATGTTAATTCATGGTGGGATGCAGGCTGCAGCAACACGTTCCCAAACTATGACAGTTCTCGCTCTGTGCTTCACAGCTGCTCCGAGATCACATTCCTAGAACACTGTTTCTGGAGTTTGAAATATTAAAAGATCAACCCATCTTGTCTTAATAATAGTTTTACATGAGTCCCAGTTTTTGTCTGCCTGTTTTGTGTGTGTGTGTTGAAATTGTAGTCTAGTCCTCATGTTTTCCTTATGATGCAGCTGTTTTCTCCCATTGAAGTTAAACTTCTGCGCTCTCTTTTTCTGAATGCGTAAATGCGTGTTATAAAATGAACAGAAGCGACTCTTGCTTGGCTTGGACAGCCCGATTCGGGCATGTCAGCAGCTGCTTTGGACGTCCTCGTCTTGCAAGACGTCTTTCAGTAAAGATTAGAATGACTGATTTGAAATTCTTTTGAGACTTATTTTAGGTCTGCCTGAGGTGCAGCACATTTGCTTCTGAATGCTCTTGACAAACTGTCTCTCCCTTATTGTTTTGTTCGTGTTCACTGCCAGAAACGCAGATCTTTTATACACAGGAAAAGTCCTTCAAAAATGCAGAGGAATGCTGTTCTAGTGATGTATCTAATTGGAGACATTTTAAGTGGGTATGCATATAGGAATGTTGCATTTTACAGTTTTTGGAATTTATTTGTGCCGCTTGAATTTCTCAGTGTTGCTATGATTGATGTTAAACGTCTCCACATCCAAATACAAAAGAAAAACAGCCTCCTGTTATTGACACCACTGCATAGCCTTTCTGAACTGTACAATATCTTGTCAACACAAGCTTGCAGTCTCATGAATTTGTCTTTATGTGAACCACAATTCATGGACCTGTGTTTTATTTTGTAATCTTGGGGCCTCGTTTTTTATTTTTGTGAAACACTGAAACATAACTGCACACATGAAACTGCATTGACCAGGTTGGTGAGTTTTGGCGGGTGGCCTATTAGGAGGCTAATGAAGCAAGGCTCTCCATCAGAGTGCGATGCCGTCTGCATGTGCTGTCCGTTCAGACTTTACTGGACTATATTCTTTTAACAGCCTTCCCAGTAAATGACTTGTTGTAAAGTTCACAGTGACTGTAAGTGTTTGTGACGGTAATTGCGTGCACATTAGATATTTAAATAACAGACGTCTACATGCCAGCAGCATCACCTGCAGGTAATTTTCACCAGAAGACTGGTGATTTGATCTTTTCCATATTCTGTCATGGTAATGTTTACTATGGCAGGGACGTAAAAAAAAAAAAAAAAAAAGCTCCAAAAACTGTGAAGCAGAGCTGAAAAGATTGAAAATATTTTTAGAGTTTTAAAAAAATGAAAATCTGGTTTGCGTTTGTGTTTTTCGCTGCCATTAGCTACTAGTCTTTACTGATCAGAAGGAGCAGGAATTTTTGTTGCCTAGTTTTCTTGGGAGAAAAGCACAAGTGGAGTCACACTGTTTGCCGAGCGTCCGTGGACATCAGTGGTCAAACCTTGCTAGTTAGATTCTGGCCCAGACTTTGACTAGGGCATTCTAACTTATAAAGAAACCTTCATCTTAACTAGGCTTGCAAAATGTTAGGTAAATTTGTAATTGCAATACTTCTAATTATAGTTCTAAACATATTTTTTGAGTAGTTTTCTTTAAAATTGCACAATTTTCCCATCCTCCCTGAGCTTTAGCATCTCAGCCACTAAAGACAACCACCATATTGGGCACTGAGGCTGGTTACACTCCCTGCACCATATATTTGTAGAATTTTATTTTGTAGTGTTTAGCAAAATATTGCATCAAAGCAGTCCTTTGTGATTGCAGAAACACATAGACTGATATTACGCTAAATATTGTACATTATACAATGTATCTTTGGCATCATAGTCTGACTAGAAGGTAAACCTCTGTCTGTTCTGAAACCATGAACTTTCTTGTTCCTCCTATTTTACCATTAGGAACAACTTTATGTTTGTCTGTCAATGAAAGGCAAAGAACAAAACAAAAAAAAACTCAAGCTTGTTGTAATAAAATCTTTACAGACATAAGGTGTTTTATTACCTTAACACTGTATAAACAATCCAACCTGAATATCAAGACCACTTCTGGCAGGTAAAGTGCAGTTTATTGCATCTGCTGTATTTGTGGGGGCTGTCTTTTTGTCATTCTATAGGGAAATCCTTTATGATAGCATTTAACACTTGGGATGTATCCCATGTGCTGACCCAGTTTTAATTTTCTTAGTAAACCAATTAATCGTTTAGACGTAACTAATCAAAGTGTAAAAACTGTGGAGAACAATGGATTATCTTCAAATGTACCCTTTTCTGTTATACTGAGAAAACGTAAGTGCCTGTTGGGGAGGTTTTTCATTCTGTCTTCTGTGCATCCCGCTGTTGAAATGAAAGAAACTATCTCTTATTGAATAAAGTATTTTTTCTCTCTCGCCATGCTGCACTCGCCCACAGAACAAGTAAAATGTTCTTAATTTTCGACTCGTACAGCGCCGCTTTATTACATTACATCACGCTTGGATCCAGCAGCGTTGCTGATGGAAGACTGATTCGCTGATTAAAAGAAGATGTGAGATGGCAAATTGCAGATGTTTCAAAAGTATATTCCAGCTAAAATGTGTCATTTCAGACACTCGCTAACTCTGCTAAGCCATAGCAGGCGTGCTTAGTTTACAGAGCTTTAAGCACCTATATAAAGACAAAAAATATTATCTGACTCATTACTCACTGGTCAGTTAGTCTGAATAATATAGTCAGTAAATAACACAAAGTCTGAGTGCATGCAATGCAGGAATATGATCAAATATTCCCTTGGATTGCTTCATCTCTTCTAATACTGTGTCTAATAACAATTTGAAATCTAAACGATGGCATTGAAACAGTTTCAGAAAATATATTTGGTACTTTAAGTTATTGCTAAATAACTTAAATGTTTTAACTTTAAGTGTGGCAACTATACACAATACATATATTAATTCTATAATTAGAGGTAACGTAATCAATTGATTGGACAGCAACAGATAACCAGAATTAAGCAAAACCATAAGAGACATCTTGTTTCAAGCGGTTCACACTGAGCCTCTTGTCCCCATTTTTATTTTCACGAACTCCACTTATTATGGCGACGACAATCATTTTATTCCACTTTAAATGTTGCAGCAGGGAGAACCATTAGACATTTCCATCTATGACAGACTGCTCCCATGTCTCCTTTACTAAAACACATTAAAGTTAGCATTGAAATTTCTTTCCTTGGCTTTTTAGGGTACTTAAAAAGCTCTTACAATGGCTGCTGGACAGACGACACAATTAAACTAAACAACAAGAGCCATTGTTTTGTTTTCACAGAGTGAAGGTTTCACCTATCTCAAAGTTGAAAAGAATTTTTAACAAGAGTGAAATGTTACAGTTTAGGTTGGACTGTGTTGTTTTTTTCTTTCAGTGCTTAATTTCAGTGCAAATGTCAGAGGTTTTGAAATGTTTTCGATTCTGTTTTCATGAGCAGAATAAAGGTTTTATACATCAAAAACTTTGTTCTTGGGTATCTCAGTTCAGTGCAGAGTAGAGAAAATTACAAAAAAAGACGGTGAAATAGGCCTTTACTTTAGCACAGAAGCTGTTTCTTACCTTTGACATTGTTGGCAGCATCAGTAACAAATTAATGGCATTTTTAAAATCCAGCATTTTTGTGGAACTAGATGTTATTTTGTTTTCATATGGTGGGATCTTGTAACGTCTTTGTCTTTAAACCTGTGAATTTTCACCAGGTTAAAAAATATTTTCAATTCAATTCGATAATGCAATACATACCATATTGTCCAAAATGTATTTTGATAAAGAAACATTCATCATATTCCAAAAACCCTTTGATAGGGCAGAAATTATATAAAAATATGGATTTAAAATTGGGCATGATTTTAGTTCACCACACCTGTATGTCATTCAACAATAGCTGCCAAAAGCCAAATAAAAATAGATTCTTTGGAACATGGTGAAACATAATGTATGATAGAGGAGAAAGGTTGCAGCTTAGTTGTTGAAGTTGCAGTATCTCATCAGCTTATGTTGATTGTTAGCATAATATTCAAGCAGACTTAATCTTTAGTCTGGAATTTAGAGGATCGCATAAAAAGCTGTGGTGGCCCAGATTTGGCCCACGGACCCTGAGTTTGAATTTGACACATGTGGCTTAGAGGAAAGAAATAAACACAGCTTTTTAAAAATAAATTTAAAATCTGTTTCTGTTTCTTTTTACGGTATTATAGAAATGAATGTAAAACTTCAATTTTTGTCCATTCTTGACCGGTCCAAAAAGTCAACTTTGACTGTTTTCAGGTTCCAGGTCCCACGTGTGACACAGTTAAGTCCAAAGCTGCTTGTGCCTCAAAAATGAAGATTACAAAGGAGGAGAAACAAACACGAAAAAAGGAGAACAGCTTAACGATTGCCGCTGTCGCTCGAATATTTGCGTTCGAATGCAGCAGAATGAAAGCATTTCTGATGCTGAAGTGGCTCCAATAAAGCCTTCCAGATATTTGATATACGTTTGATGAATTAGATTTACTCTGAATCATTTCACTCGGTTTCAGGCTGTTAGGCTCAATTTCAAAGCGATTTTTAACATAACAAACTGCTGAACTTTATTCTTCAAACAAATTAAGACGTTCAGCGCGACTCCGACAAATTCTGATTTACCGTCTGCAAACAGTCTCTCTGTGAAATGTAGGTCTCGAAAGGAGAACTGCAATTCAGTCGCAATTTATCTCGAACAGAGCCAAGGGTATGTGGAAACATTTGCTGGCTGTCGCCTTTCTCCACGATTTGTTTTGAACTCTTTAATGGCATACTTAATCACGTCCTCATAGTGCAGGTCAACAGCCTCCTTTTTTCTTTTTTTTTTTTTTCTTCCCCCGCCTAACTTGTGCAGACACCACAAATTGTATTCTCCTGCTATAGGGAATAACTACACTAAGAGGGAGACTCAGTGTGCAAATAACTATTACCATGTCCACCAGCAATACGAGGTAATTGCCCATTTCCTTCGTTGTTTATGGCCTACCAATGACATGCCATCGGAGCAGCAGCAGCAGGGACCAATTAGATTTGGAGGACAATAAACAAGTCGGAGAATGCCTCTTTTACGGTTTGTCTGGTAGACGGTCACCAGTCTCCCAACGAGTAAACAGCGAAGCCTTTCCAGCCGCCCGTTCTGCACAAAATACGAGCGACAAGAGGGTCATCAGCAGCAGCGCCGCTCTGCTGTTGATACCGTCAGCCTCGGACTAATCAGACGAAGTGGGGTTTTAGGCTTGTTAACAAGCTTAATATGAAGCAGTGTTTGACCCCAAGTGTTGCATTAGGCTCTGTAAATGCCGCTTCTCTGTCGCTCACCTTCTGGGGGTCTAGTGAGTGCAAAGGTCCTAAACGAACCCACACGCACATGTGTGGAATGACGCCGAAAGCAATTATTCTCCAGACGGCGATGTCCATTTCGCTGCGTTCTCTTTCAACTCGAGTGGATTAAGCCTGATGACGGTAGACTGAATGTGCTTTTTCCTTTCCCATTTTCTCTCGAAGATATTTCTCTCCAGCAGTTATTGGTATGATGTTTATTATCACAGTCGGTATGTAGGAACCCGACGTTCAGTTTTATCAACTCACACAAGAAAAGAAAATGTGAATGTTGACAGAAATGGTGACGAGGGAAGAGGAGATGGGTTCATAAGCAATTTGTTTTTGCAGTTTGGTAAGAATTCGATAGATGGTCAGTATTGTGCAGTTCTCCAGCAATTATTTTTGGAACATTCAAAATGTTTTTTTTTTATACAATAAGGTCAGACTGATCCAGCACCACAACAATAAAAATCAACAGCAATTGCATGAATTGCTGCAGTCTTCAGTTTTTACTAATAATCTAGTACATACTGTCTTTTGTGAGATGCTGGTTCTTTGACAGGGCCGGTGCCTTCAGCACAAAAGCTTTGAAAAGGCCCCCAAAATCCAGAAATCCTGAAAGTGTTCAGAACATCTTCACATTAAGTTACATGTCATTTTACATAAACCGACTTTAACAATGTAAGTCACTTTTGTGCAGGACAAACGTAGCAGGCTAAATGTAGGATTATTTTCTCATGATGTTGTTGCTTTTGTATTTCTCATTTCTCATATTTTCTTGCTTTGCTCAAGGAAGTTCAGTGCTGCGTTAGTAGTGAATAACTTCTAATTTTTCTTTTGTCTAAATCAGTAAAATAATTCCAGAGGTTCTTTCTACTTCCGTGTCTCTCGACCACAAAAGACCGTCGCTCACTGCCGCTCTCAAGTTGTGCACAAACAGCGCAGAGTGGGAGGAGATACGGACAGCAGGGGGAGAGAGAGTACAATACAAGTGACACATGAGCATCATCTTGCTGTGTCATCTTTTCACTTGTCTGACTTCAGCTGTTCCTGCCTTTTCAAAAAAAGGAATAATATGCCACTTTTGTGTTACATCTGCTAAACATGTTTAACACAACATTTGGCCCTTTTTTGGTGTTTTCCCTGTGGGCAATCTGTGCCCTTTGCATGGTGCTCGATCAGTGTGAATCTCTTCTTTATCGTGGCGGCAGTAGCATATTTGGGTGAGGGATGCTGCATGGAGGAACCTCGGTGTAGAAAAACTATTTTATCGATGACGTATGGCTCACAACCGATTCCTTGAATTCCTTACCGATAATACAGTTTCCTTGCACTTAGCTGCTATGGTTTTTGCTTTGTACAGAGGGTCTGGGCTCTTGGCCGTTGAGATGAGGACTCTGTTGAAGCTTTAAAATTTACCGAGTTGCTAATGTTTTACTGTAACGTATGCAATGCACCAATTCGAGGCTATGAAGCTTACCGGAAATGGCCTTCGCTGTAAACAACCATCCTTCACTGCAAAGAGAGAGACACCGAGCCGAACAAGATGGCTGTTGATATTAATTCAGTATTTGAAAGCGTGGCCAACATGGACTGAAAGGCTTTGTTCACTTTCTCTGCTGCTACTGCTGAAACTACAGGCAGACTATAATTCAAAACAGAAAGTCAGTGTCATCGTTTTTAACTTCACCTTCTGTTTACTGAGTGGCCCGGTAAGAATACGAGAGAATACAAGTGAAGGGGAGGAACCCTAGACCCTAAAAATGTTCTTACAAAGTTGCACAGGAAGGCGATGGCCAGGCTAGTAGGGTCGCAAACTGTCCTCCAAATTATGAATTGGCTGGTTGATTAAACAATGTGTAGAGTTATTTATTTATTCTGTCTCTCCGTGAAGGGAAATAGATTTTAAAGAGTAATACTGGTGCAGATGGAAGCAGCATAATGGGAGGACTGCTGGATGCTGCAGTGTCTGGTTGCCTCGGGGTAGTCTTAGTCTAGTTCAGAGGGGATCTACATAATATGAGCTCGTATTGTATAAACCTTGCTGTTTATCGCCAGCTCTCCCTGCATGCAGGTGGTCAGTATCGATGCGTTCAGTTTAATAACAAAATGATCTATGGCTGTCTTGTTTCAGCAGGAGCATACAAATCCCTGACCTTCCTTTCCACTGTCCACCATTTTCTCCAGTCACTCACTCACATAGAATCTCTCTGAAATACAGCTCCATCAATCCAGACATTGCTCTCGGGTTCCCCGTCTGACCAGCGGCAGGTGCGTCGTCTTTCTTTTTTTTCTTTTTTATTTTTTATTTTTTTTGATATAGGCTGTTGTCCCACAGCTCACGGTCACACTGAGGCTTCTGTCATCAGCCACGCATGTCACTGCCATTCGTCTCCCGGCGCGTAGGTGCTGACGGGGATGGAGGCCACGGAGGCTCAGCTGCAGCACCAGATATACGTCTTATCTATGACGCACAATTATGACAAAGAAGCTAGGGCTGTTTATATGCCAAACCCGCTGGAGCAAAAAAAAAAAAAAAGAAAAAAAAAAGGCATGATGATGAGAGAGGGGGGTAAATGTCACATTCACTGTCTTCCACGATGACAGACGCGTTAGGATTAGAGTAGATCTGGATGATACGCATCTCCGTGTGCCTATATATTGTGTGCTGTGATTCCCGATGACATGAAATGTATTCCAATAAAGATATGCAGATGAGCAGCCAGTTGATAACATAGCTTCAAAAGCAGATTAAAATCAGTTTTGCTCAGACTTGGAGGAGTGCGGGGGAATAAAGTTAATGAATTCAGCGACTCACCTGACAATCAACAGGTGGCCTCAGAGAATAAGGCTCGTTATTGATGGAGCGAGTCTTTTTGTTATGCATGCTGCTGGCTTGGAGACGTGCTACGATTGCATACAGTTGATTGTAAGATTCAGTAGCAGAGGGGTATTTACTCATATCGATGCCAGGAGAGTTTCACTGAAGAATCCAAATACCACTGTAATCGAGTGAAATAAATCATTTATCATTGTATTTTTGCATTCCAACTGAACAACAACAATTTTAACAACCTCCGTTGCGGCTGTGTACTCATATTCAAAATTAGTTTAATCGGAATTGTTATATTATCATTATTATTATTATTATTATTATACTACATAATGTATGTTTTATACATTTGCATTAATGAACCAGGTAGCTTAAGTAAACAAACAAAATGTTTGTTTACTTAAGCTACACCACTACACCTAAAAATGTTACTGTGACAGTCTTTGTTTTTCAAAGTTTTATAATTGTTGGTACTTTTTCCCAACACAAATACTTATTGACCTTGAGAGTCATTGATATTTGGGTACTTTTTTTCTTTCACATTGCAACCACACACTTCAGTAGGTTTTATGGTATTCTATGTTATAGGCTAACAGAGTAGTAAAGCACTAAATTTTGACAGTCATACATGGTCTTCAAAATGTCTAACAAACCAAAAGTGTTGCGTACATTCTGCTTTCACCTCTCTTCTGCTGTTAAACAAAATCCAATCCCACCAACTGTCTTTACAGCCTTGGTGTTGAATTGAAATGTTATCTTCACCTCAATCTTAGTTTACGGTTGTGTGATGGCAGCAGAAGTCTGTAAAAGAGTTAAAAACTGGCAGCATCACGAAGACAAAGGGTCACAGCAGATAGGCCAAGGAGAGTTTTAAACAAGTTTAAACTAGGACTAGGTTATAAAGTTGAATCTTAAGCTTTGAACGGGATGGATATAGAATATGCTTTTAGTGGAGGAAAACCAGCACTGCTCATCATCCAGATTATAACATCCCCACAGTGAAACATGGTGGTGGCTATGTCGTGCTGCGAGGGTGCTTTCTTTTTTTCAGCAACACAGTTAGTGGGAAGATGGATGGGGCTAAACTTAGGTTAATGTTAGAAAAGAAAAGGTGAGATTTGAGCCAGAGCTTCACATTCCTACATGAAAACAGCTCTCATCATACAGAGCCATACATTGAGGGCTTCAAAAGCTAGAATGGCCCAGTCAAAGTCCAGACCTGATGGGTACCTTCACTAAGGGCAAGTAAAATACCTGCGATGCAAAGACAAAAGATGATGAATACATATGCACGAGATTTCTTTTAGATTTTTACTCTACTTCCCAATTTTTGACTCCTCTGTGCTGCTCTGCCCCATAAAATCCAAACCTATCACACACATTATGTTAGAATGGATACTGATTGAAAGAAAATGTTTAATTGTAGCTTTGTTTCCTGTTTGGCATTTGACAAAAATTTAATTTACCCTTTTATAAAAAAAAAAAAAAAGATGGCAAATTTATTATAAATGAGATTCAGATGCGTGAACCTTCCTTGTCACGGCTTTGTCTTGGGCTTTGTATGTTGAAAACTTAGAGGTTTACGTTCAGCTTTCAAATCACTCTAGTTGTCCACTTGATCTTCCTGCAGCTGTTATAAGTGGAAAAGCTCGACTTCCTGAAGGCCTTCTGTGGGCTCTTAATATTTCATAAGTTTGTTTTGGTTTCTGAGTCCTTTTAAACCAGCAAGATACTTTTTTCCCCCTCTCCCCTCCCCTCCTCTTCAAAAGATCACGAGGATCCCTACCCCTCGTCCCCTCAGCATCAATATTTAGCGCTCAGCTGCATCACTTTGGACATACATAAAAACCACTCTTCCTCTTAAATATTTCACTGAAAAAATGGGTCATCTTTGAAAACGAGACTTGTTTCTCATGCAAGCAAATCAAACGCTTTCTGGAAGTTTCCTCTTCAAGTCGAAGCCGGTGGAGGTTCACTCAGTCATATGATGGATTGCGAGTGAGGCGAGCGCGGGGACAGATGCGGACATGGACACAACGAGATTTGAATCGGTGCCCAGCTCACAAAGAATCTGCACCCAGCTGATTCTTTAGATGGGAACGAAGCGTCAGCGGAACAAACAGATGTCGGCTTGTAATTGCTTCACAGTGAAATGATAAAAGAGTCAGAGCTGTGCGGCGTGTTAATAAAACTGGAAACACTGAATGTAAAAAAAAAAATATATGGATACTTGAAATTTTTATTGGCATTTTCATCCATCTAAATGGAGCCTGAGTGTCTTCTATATGTTTTACACATCAGTAAAACAAACACGTTCAAAGAAATCAAAACAAAGCGGTCAATAAATTAATTTATGTTATAAAGCCTAATGATGCAAAACACTGACAGCGTCAGCTACAGATGAATTTCTAAGTGTTTGGTGATGACCAGAACATCCAACAAGATCACAGTCCTGACACAGAAGATAAACTCACAATGACCGAGCTGTGAATACGTGCTCCCCTGTGAGTGTTCGATACTCAAGACTCCACTGCTGAAGAAAGAAAACGCATTGACCATAAAGCACACAAGTATTTTCACCATGGCAAAACATCCTGAAGAATGACACTGTTAGTTCGACTCCTGGCTCTGTAGCTGTGAAGTAGTGAACACGCCTGGCGACTAAAGTTGGTGTTAAACTATTAGAAACTTACAGACGGCGAAAGACAGGCAGAACATGGAGAAGCAGCAGAATGACCAACTCAGCCACTCCATGTTGCTCCTCTGTTCATCAAAAACGGTGTCAGTGGCGAATGAGTTGTTTAAAGTTGTGAACAAACCGAGATTCAAGTTGAGATTCAGAGCAGAAACTAGAAAATGTGCTCAATACTTTTATTTCAGTTTGTTACACACAACTTTATTTTTGGGCTCATTTGTTTTGATGTCTTTGTGTATGAATAGACCAAAGCTAATTATGTAACTTTTATAAAAACGTGGATGTTTTTTACATATTTGTTGATTTAGTTTATTTGTCTCTCTTTTTTTTTTTTTTCAGATTATCTGTCTCATACAACATACGACATATAATGAGTTTCATCAAATATTTAAAGAAAATTTTTTTTTTTAAATACTGCAGTTACATACTGCAGCTGATGTGGTGTGATATTTCATGCCAATACATTTTAAGAGAAAATGTTGGCATGCTAAGTGGAGTACTTATTTTCTCTGATGTATAGTGCTTCTAACAATAAAATAATGTTTGTGGGGGCCCCTCAGTTCTGTTTTCCTTTCTCGGAGAGTAGCAGCTTGATGTTTGTGCCTCAAAGCATTATGGGTGCATGCATTTTTAACTCATGTAGTCATGGAAGGAGAGGAGCTCTTAATCCTAAGCGTTGCTGTTGTTGTTGGTGCAGTGCTTTCCCCGCAGGCGAACTCCGTCCAAATTCTGCCTCTCAAGATGTGCATTAAGAGCTTCCATTCACGTTCGCAAGCTTTGGCGAGAAATTTTGCAAAGTGAGTGAGGTACCTGAATTTCTGCAAGTGATTTTTTTTTTTTTCACAAACAATTTCAACCAACATTAAAAGGGAGAAACATAAAAGGAAAATCAAAGCCAGTCAGTACAATTTGACTCCCTCGACAAACCGACCAGGCTGCATAAAAGCAGCATTTTATCAGCAGCTGCGTCAATATGGAACTGTGCAAGAATAGAAGAAAGAAAGAAAAGAAAAAAAAAAAAAACACTCCTGGTGAATCTGGCAGCACTGATTACATGTCAGGTGTACTCTGACAATATAAGAATGCTTGTGAATCTTCAAGCCCCCCGCCCCTTTCTGTCCTCCAGTCCATGTTGAAGTGGATCAAACAGGCAGGTCTTATGCTGTTATGGAATTTCCTTCAATCAGACAGCCGACAGCGGAGGAGAGGCTTGAAGTAGGCGACACAGCTGCTGGGGACTGTCCGGCTTCCAAGACTCACACGGAGCCTCTATGGCCCCCCGCCCCTCGCCCCACGCGCTCAGACTATCTGAATTATTGTGCGACGCTATGCCAGATGGCCGGTCGGCGACGTGAACCCCATCCTTACTTGTCAAAATGCCACCCGTTGGCCGGCGCCGGGGCGCGCTTAATCCCTCTCACAGGAGAAGCCGGTTTGCAACCATTCAGCTCCAATTACAAATCTCCAGCAGCACCCAAGGATTTGGGGCCATCCAAACGCGGTGATTACTGCGTGGCTCCTAGAGGGCCCCCGAGCTCAGAGATGAGCTCTTCATTGCTGTGCGCTGTTTACTTTCTCTTTTTTTTTTTTTTGTTCGTCTGTGTGTCCATCTGTTGATACGGAGAACAGACGCGACTCGACTTCTCTCGGCGGAGGCTGAGGTGGAAACTCGGCTCGCATAACAATGATCTGACATTATCCTGCCATTTCGCTGAATTTTAAATAGCTAAACAACGGCGGAGGCCTGGCGTCGATGGAAGAAGCTGCAGGGTTTAGTGGCAAACTGTTTAGGGTCCGAACCGAAATAAGGGACGAGGGTGGGTACGGCCTCGGTGGGGATCATTGCTTTCATGTAGCTGATTTCTGTTGGGTTTCTTTCTCATTTTGTTAAATTTTAATGCCAAAAGAAAAAAGAGAGCGAAACATCCGCACACTCTCACTCCACATGAAGGTTTGATGCAACTTTCAGAGGCTACCTTAGAAAACACGTGAACAGGTGATCTTGTTTAAATAAAATTCCCAACAAAAAATCTATTCCCTTTCACCCTTTTTTTTTTCAAACATTTTATCACAATCATAACCTTTAATTTATTTCATTTGGGTTTTAGGCGAGAGACCAAAAGAAATTAGTGTGTGCTTCAAAAATCATTGATTTTTGGAATAGTTTACCAAAAGACACCAAGGCCTGATTGTCTGATTGGTAAGGAAAGGGCGTGCATGTAGGTCAGATAAAACATGATTACAGTGGAATGAAAACAAACTCTGAGAACGAGAGTCTACACAAAGTTGAGTTACCATGGGAACACAGCAAAATGGGTCTGAGAAAACTCAAACCAAAGTTAGAGGGAGAACCGAGTTGGAAACAGAAAGAGTGGAGCGGTCAGGGAAAATATTAAGCAAAAAATACAAAAAGGTAATAATGAGTCAGTTTTATCAAACTGCGACTTAAAGACCATCTAAAGACCTTTTTTTCTCCTTTTTGCTCTTTATTTCTGAAACATCCTTCTGTTCCTTTTCTGAAAGCCTGTGTGTATTATTCTGACAGCAGTATCCTCTGGGTTTTTTTTTTTTTTCCTTTACCGCCAGTGTAATAATGGCCTGATGGGTCTCAGAGCTGCCATACACTAGTCTCCTTTCACTGATACAAAATGTCAGTCAGCCGCTCGTTCTCGTGGCCTTTCACTTCGCCTGTCTCCCCTTTTGCTAATTTCTCAGTGCTTTCACAGAGACTTGTCCTTCCGTATCTTCATGATTGTTCTTCTGGTTCACGTAAAGGTCTGGCGAAGCCAATGGGGCTGGTGGAGGGACCCGGAGGCCTCGGCCAGGGGGGAGCCGCCGCCACTCTGGGAGAGGACAGCCACGACGCAGAGGGGAAGTACGAGGAGTACGGCTACAACGCTCAGCTCAGCGACCGCATCTCCCTTGACAGGAGCATCCCTGACTACAGACCTAAGAAGTATGTCAGCCTTTTGCTTCTTCCTCTTTTTTTATTGCCACGCATTACCACTTGTGCTTTCCTTCTCTTGAAAAGTCCTCTGGGGGAGTTAGGCTGGCAGATGAAAGCGTACTTTCTCCTACCGTTCTAGTTTCCTGTTAACTCGTTTTATGCTGCACTTTTTTAAAGACTGAACCAGTTTTATTCAATTAGGGAGTAATATGTAAAATCGACTTTTTCTGAACTTTACATCATGTTATAATGTTACTCTCTCATTTAAAACATACCTGGAATGTTGCTTTGATTCTTTCATGCATGTTTGAGAAATCCTTTAATCTTCCTTGGCAACTATTCAACTGTGCAAAATGCCTAGGTGGACCAAGCCCCGCCTTAAATGTTGAAGCTCCTCCTCATAGCTGCAGCTTCCAAGCTTCTGCTTCATTGAGCACACCTTCCCCGCAACTGCCCTATTCGGCTCCTTCAGACTAGCCAGAAGCAATTAGCAAGCATCTGGAGGAATAGTGCATCTGCTCAGCTCATTATAGGAGCTACTTCTCAGTGAAATGTTGTTGTTACTTTGTTATACATAATAACTTTGTTATAAATAATAACAAAGTAATAAGGAGCAATGTAGTGGTGACTTCCTGAAGGTGGTGTTTCAAAAAGAGCAGGAGACCCAATTTCAAGGCGTTAAAATATGAACAAAAATGCTATAAGATGCCTGGAAAATGCATAATACTGCCCCTTTAAGAATCCAAGTTAGGTTTTGTTTTCTTTTAGGTCTTAGTTCGACTTTGAGTAAAGCTGTACTACTTTGCAAAAACAAAGAAGACTCCTTTGAAATGTGGGAATGGTGCTCACCATCTCATCTGTGCAATTTTCATATTGAGCTTGCATGACACCAATGTATAACCTTCACACATACATTTAGAACTATGACAATTTTTAAAAAAGCTGTTATTTATCTGGAAACTGTCCCTTATCATTTGGTAAATACAAACGGAGCACAAATTTACCAAACCCTCCCCTTCATTTCAGGAGCAGGTGAGCAAAGCGATGTGTTTTTGCAACATGGTATCCAAACATGCTTTTTATTTCGGCTGAAAAGAAGCTCTTTATTCCCCGGACTTCTTTCATAGAGCAGAACCTACCCTTTTATCGGCCTCTCAAGTTGTGAAATGCAACATTCATCAAACACTGCCTCATATCAAAGTTTTAGTCTAATTAAAGACTAAAACAGTGTACTGCACTGTTTCCATGAATGAATGTATGAACATACAGAGGGTGAAATACAGCTGGATGTCAAATTACAAGGTCATGCTGCATAAAGGTGCCCGGACTGGAATAAGTGATGTTGACTTCATACTGCATGTCATCAAATTTTTGAAGCCTTTCTAATAGATCCAAAATACACAGAAGTCAAAACAACTGCCAGAGTGCACTAGAAGGTCCGGCAGACATCGGAGACATCTTTTTGTCTCGTCTCTTTCTCTGTCACAAACGATCGCCATTGCTTCTTCATGAGCAGCCATGTTCATTTACTCTGAATTCACGTCTGATATCCAGAGGTGTTACAAGATTTCCCGTCTGAAATCTGAATGTTTGAGTGAAATATAATAAATATGTGCGGGGTGTGTTGCATCTGCGGTGTGGCTGGACATCATCACACACTGAACAGCCAAACTTGCTGTATGATCTCTCAGGCTTGGGAAAATCAGCTGAGAATGTTAAACTCTTGCCACGTGAAGCAGACTTTAGACGACTGCTTCGATGCACTTCTGGCGGATCACAATCAAAAATTCACTGACTTAAGCCAAAACATCTCACCGTCACTGACGTCCTTTTTAACAGCCTATTGCTTCTGTCATTAATATCCGTCTTGAAAAAGATCCTCTGAGAATTCCCCCCCCCCCCCTCCCTCCATTCATCTAATTTAATCCTGCTCATCTTCCGTGTTTGACTTGTTGTCTAACTCTGGTGAATTTTGCCTTAAGTCTCCCTCAGGAGCTCAGGCAGTGTGTGACCGGGGCCATGGCAAGTGCCAGGAAGGACATCTCCTTTAGGGATACGCTTCAACCCAAAATGGATAGAATCTGAGATGATGATGATGATGATGATGATGGTGGTGGTTGGTTTGTGTTTTTAAACTTGTAATTAAGCAATTGAGGAATTATCTGGGGGGTTAAGGGAGGGTGGTTTCCCCCCAGAACAGACTTTTAATGGCCTTTTTCTTTTCTTTTTTTTTTCCCCTTTAAAAGAAATTTAGCATTTAGAAAATGAAACGTAGCTCTAATGCAGTCGGGACTCCAGGGGCTTGCTGATAATCAGCGCTGCCAGTGGCATTTATATTACACCGTGTCAAAGAACAATGGCAACAGGCAGAGTGGCGTAGAGGAAATCTGATGGCCAAGAGAGGTTTCTGTGGGTTTAGCGGCGGGATAACAATTCATTTCATCTGTGGCCCTTTGTTCTCTGCTCTTTCTCAAGCCCAGAAAATTAGACAAGGAATGGGGGAGTCGAAAAGGAGAAGATTGCTAATTAATAAAGTAATCTAAAAGTGTTTCTAATGAAAAAATATTTTTTATGAAAAGGCAGAAATGAAGAGTGCTGGTTTCTGATTAGAAAAGCTGCCTTTATTAGAGGCTCTATGTGGATCCAGCACTTGTTGCTTCAGTAGGCTTGTCCTCCCACGCTGTAAAAAAAAAAAAGAATACAATACTTTTTTTCCCTCTCTCTTAGTTTTACTAATCTGTTCTTTTATTGTCTCAGGAATAAAACTATCTTTTGACTCAACAAGCATATAGACAAAAGAAAACACTGAGTTGGTCAAAGAAAGTTTTGTGATACTTTAGACAGAAGTAAAATAAAAAAAAAAGCTTCTAGATTAAAGCATTAAACCAGAATTATAGGATCTAACACAATCTGGAAGTACTGCTTTAGCGCTGTTTTCCCTTGGCTTATCTGGCTGATATGGTAAGATAAGTACTATTAGATCTCTAACTACCCAGGCTAGCTTGTCATCATAACTTACAGTGGAAATCTTGTAACCTTTTTCAGAAGAAATAGACAATATTATCAGATTCAGACCATATTTATCATACAGACACATTCTGGCTGAGAAGTCCAGATATTTCAAAGAAAGCGCTTGATGTTTAGATGAACACATTTTCAAGGTTCAGTATATTATACTTATGAGATGTTAGCATTTAATTCTAACATTACACTGCTAATTTAAACCAAGTGTATGTTCAATGACTGTTTTCAGCATTCATTCATTTATTTATTTATATGGGCTGTTGGAATATAGTTTGCAACTTGAAATGTTTACCTACTTGTTTTTTTGTTTCTTTTAGAACTGATTAAAGAAAATAGTTTCTGGTTGGTGACCCCGGCATAGCTGTGCTTTATTTTTTCTGAATTGTGATTGTAACTATGGAAATCTCCTTCAGACGTTTTTATCCCTGATCAGTTTAAGAAGAGACATTTATCAGCAACCAACTTCAGTTCATTACTACATAAAAATTAAATACTGTGACTATGCAATGAATTTACACTGTTCCCATATTACAGGGCTTAGGTCAGTATTGGTGTAAAAGAATATTTTAGTAGTCGAGTTCTCTGTAGAATTTTGTTTTAAAATTTATCCGAGGAATCGGCTCGTTATCTTTCTCTGCGCTATTCCTACCGTTCGTTCCAACACATGTTAGGAAAGTTACTTAAATGCTCTGGAAGTGTGTTACCTGAAATGCTGATAGCTTTGTAGATTGAATACAGCAGTGTTTCTCAAACAACTTGAAATTGACCCCTTCCTCCCAATAATGCAATATGTTAATACACATAATCTGAAATGAAAATATAAATATCTAAACATCTCCTAATGTGAAGGGTGGCACTGTTTTCTATATGCAACTGGCCACAATAAAACCATGAGCACGTCAACGGGGGTCTTTTGAGTTATTTACAGATTCTGAAAGTATGAACACTAAGCTTTCCAATAATGGAAAACACATGGAAATTTAAAAAAAGCTTTTTACTACAAGTGTTGTGTGTTCTAGTAAAGTTTTAGAGCTATTTGTAATTTAGAAACATAATAAAGGAAAAGAAGACTTGAGTTGCTTTGGCAAAAACAAAAGATTTTGTTTCAGCCAGTAGATAGCCCAACATAAATAATTTTATTTCAGGTGTTAAGATACAGCTAGTCAGCATGGGGCGCAGCGTGTTCACCGACATATCGCATTCAGCACAGGCGAACATCTCAAACGCCGCCACAGTTTGAGAAAGACTACTCTGAAGATATAAATGACTAGACATCCCTTAATTCTTTCTCCGCTTGTTCTTACACAGAGATGGTTGCTGAAGTGCCAGGCTGTCTTTAGCATGTTTTGCTAACGACTCCATGTTTTGATTATTCATGCTGCAATTTGGTTTAGACTAAACTTGCAGGAAAAGGTGTGGATTAAATGAAGTGCTAGTTTGTGTTATGAGTGTGCGGCTCCTCCGGGGTGGCTGAAGGGCTCGGAGGACAACCCAGCACAGAGCAGGTCACATGACAGTCAGAACAGCACCTGAAGTGTCCTTTTCTCTCAAGGTGAATGTAATTTCAACAGATGAAAACGCTTTGATCATAAGTATAAAACTGACTCATTAGTTCAGCACAGGATTGTGCATTTACAAAGCATGATCCTTATAAAAACAAAGAAGCTTTCCAGCTGTTAGTGGAGTGATTTATAGCAGATTATTCAGAAATATCACCACCATATTTGAGGTGACTGTCCTCAGCCAGGAATAGATTGATTTCAAACAACAAGTTTGTCTTTAGTCGTAAGGAATTTGATGCCTTAGTGTCAATTTAATGACTAGGGATATAACTGAGCAGAAAGGCGGACTAGGACAGCCGCTGCAGTGTCACAGACACTGCACCAGTCTGTCTTGGTAATAAGAGAGCCTAGTCAAAGCTGTCAGTCATCCACATTGGAGCCCTGTCTGGGCTGGGGTCCCTCTGGAAAAGCCGAGAGAGGCCGCTAAGGACCAAGAAGTCTGGAAATATCTGCTGGAATTGTTGCTCTGACAACCTGATCCCAGATAAAGATAGTTAAAAAAAAAAAAAAAAAAAGAAGAGAGAGATAGATGTCCTCTTGTGGTTTTGTGACAAAAAAAAAAAAAAAAAAACATCTGTTCCACCCTTGAGAAGGAATCAAATCTGTTTATGCATCATTTAACAGAACATTATACCAGACATTCAATTAAGTCAATAAATTGATCTCAATTTGATCTTGTTTTCGTCATATTTTCAGGCAACAAGGAATTTCAATGTGAAGAAGTAAACACTCAATTTAACCAAGCACACAAACAAAAACAGAAATCCCTGACTGACTAAGGAGGATAATGCTACTATTATACTATGTTTGACTTTTATTAAATTAGCATAATGGACTCATGATGTGCTGCATTTTCCCTCGTGAGTTTTGAAATCTAAACACTAGACATTGTATAAATAGTGTGCAGGACTTGGTGTTGATTATATGATTTTGTTTTCTGGACATTTACTGTTCCAGGTAGTTTGGATATTTAGGATTGTGTTGTAGCCTTTAAGTTACTTTTTCTATGGTGTTGTCCTTAACTGCACTTTCACTTCTGTAGTCTAACTTGGGGCTGTCAAGTAATCTATAAATGTGTTTTGAATGAATTCTTTGAAAATAGAAATTTGGGTCAAATTCAACACAAAATGAGCCATTTTCATCTCTTCAAATTGGTGTGCAACTTCAGCCAGAAGTGCTTCAGGCATTCAGAAATTCAAAAACAGGGAGCCTGAAATCTGATCAATACACCTGGGAAGAGCTTTTCTACTATTGTTTAGTTTCAAAGATGAAATGAAATACTTTTTTTTTAGGTGTTTTTTATGTGAGAAAAACATAAAAAAAACACAGATGTTTGTTTTCCCTTATACCAGCAATGGGCATTCGAATGATGGCCGAACATTTTGACAGAGCTGTTCGCGAAGTGATTGGTCAGATGTTTGTTGCCGTGTTTTATGTTCTGCTATCCGCTTTTCACATCTGCAGGAGACATACAATTATTCCTTATAACTTTGTATTTTTGCTTTGCAGTTTTTCTTTTTTTTTCTTTTCCCCTGCTGGTAAATCAGGAGTGCAGAACTCCAGAATTAAGGTCAAACACATGTGTATGGTTCAAATAGGCAATAAATTGAAATCTGAATCATTGAGCAGAGAGGTGTGTTATGACTACAGGGAGCCACACTCCATCACCAAGGCAGAGAAAACTACACATTTTTCCAACCCCCTGTCTTTTTCAATACGCCTCGTCTGCAGCAAAACCAATTCATGATAATTACAGGCCCAATAGCATCTTCCACAAAAGCCTGTAATCCCCATTCGCCACCTGCTAGCCTGCATTTCTCTCCCTCTGCCCTTCACTTGTGCGAGTGACATTCTTAACTTGGATACAAAGGGGTCTTAAGTAGGCTGTATATTACGGTAACTCTGGGCCCGCCATCCGCCGTCCTTGGGAGGCTCATGAGTACGACATCGGCTCACGGGGGAATGAGGCGGGGAAAAAACAATAAACGCAGGCAAGCTGGTGAGATTACGGAATCCCCGGCAAAACAAATAAGGAGGAATGCAGGTTTTTTGTTTTCTCACCCAAATCCAAAATTCATCTGAAAACGCCAACACCGCCTTTCAACCTCCAGTTCTCCTCTATCAAGAGGATTCCTATTCAATTACACTTAATCTCGCCTCTATGTCCACGGTCGCTTTGCCCGAGATTTGATTTCTTTTTTTGACGAAAAATAGCAGTTAAATCCAAAACTTTATTGAAACATGCTGCATGCTGCGTTCTCCCCGCTCTCCGCAATCCCCCCCACCCTGATGACCCCTCGTCTGGGTTTGTCCGCCTGCGGGAGGACGATAACTGGAGAGGAAGCCCGAAGAAACAAGCTTACCTCATCTTCTAAGTGCCTGATACTGCAGAATGGGATCATAAGGTCTTTGTGGCGCACGAGCTCCTACTGCAAATTGTTACTCTTTTCACTGCTAGAGTTTATCTCTTGAAATGGGGAAAGAGGGTGGGGGGGCTGAAGCGCAGGGGCAGAAAGGGGAGGTGACAAGGCAAAACGGTTATCTTTCAGGGAAAAGTGTTCACAGATTGAAAAGTTGCTTTGGCCTTGCCTGCATTCTGCAGGTTATGGGAGGTTAATGTGAAATTTCACAGCAAATAAAAGTGGCCAGCGGGGTAGGCGTGGGGCGGGGGAAGAGAAAAGTGAGAGGGGCCAGAGCTGCGGGCTGCTAAGGGAAGTGAGCAGGGGGAGGTGTGATAGGAATACATCTTAATCTGGCGCTCTGTTTCTGTCAAAGCTTGTTCCAGATCAAATTATGAGAGCTGGCCGGAGCGCTCAGTCCCATTACTAACAGATGAGCCGATCGCTCATCCTGTTACAGCTTTACAAGGCTTCCCTCCGCCACTGTGGACAGGTACAAATTTAAGGTTGACTGATGCCCCAAATTGGATCCCATAACCAGGGCAATGGAACTACAATATCACTTTATGATCAGGGCGCTAAAATCCTCCTCTCCTCCAACACGTTTTGCTTAGAAGCGATCCGGCTGCCTTGCCCTCTCCCCCCCTCACCCGCGTTGACATTTTCAAGACACCACTTCGATAAAATTCATGAGACACAACCTCGTTAGCGCTCGTGTAAGCGAACGGCGGTGAAATATGCATCCAATCATTTTTTTGCGTACTCACCATGTCACGCTCAAGCCTTTGCAAAGTAGAGCTATGATGCAAAAATCCCTTCTCATGTTCGCTGCCAGATTTTTCATTGTATTTATAGACCTGGCAAGTCAGACAGAAGAGAAAGCCATGAGAAAGAGAACCTAGTCGTTTGGGGAAAGGCATAAAAGCGCAGGGAGAGACTGAAATTATATGGTGGAGGGGTTATCAATATAAAAATTCACAGCTTTTTATTCTCCCAAAAGAGCAGGAGGACAGAGTTTAATAATATAGATAGACCTATGCAGTGTCCTTTATCAAAAACACCCTCCTTGGTTTTAGCTTTACCTTTATTAGCCTCTGCTGTCAAATGCAAGCAAAGTGCGGTAATGGAAGTGATTGATAACAGAGCATAAAATTAAAGCTTTTCCCCTCCAGAGACGCAAATACTACCTGCCCAATACGGAAACCTTGCAAATTGTCATTGTCACGCATGAGGAGATGTCACTATTAGCTAAAGTGTCTGGTAAGAAATTCCACAAATGAGCCTTAGTGCATCGCTCTAAGTAGCAATCTCTGGGAAGAAATTTTGACATGAAATAAACATTTAATTCAAGCACAACGAAGGTCTTCATTTTGATCTAATTTTCTGTCATTTAAGCAGGGCACCTTAAGACTCCACTAACATGATTTACATTCGCTCAGATAAACCAGACAATGTACTATGATGGTAGTTTCCAAGTATTATTTCATAATTGTTTTTTTTTTTTTTTTTGTCATCGCCTTCACTAACAAATAGCAAAATAATGAAAAACAATAATTATGATATTGACATTCCACTCTTCAATTTGAACAAAGGAGGGCTGGACAATATGGCTGAAAAATGTAATATGATTGAAGCGATTATCAATTTATCCACAGTTTTCACTCCATGCAATTCTTTTTTTTTCTATGAGGCACAGTGAAACCTGAAACTGCTGCTGCGCAAGTTACTCAAGAGGTTGTTGCTAGGTAACCAAAGAGCGAGAGAGTTTGTTGATCCCACCATCTTTGTTTAGCTGTCTTTCCTCTGCCTGCACTCCCCAGAATGCAGTGCATTTCTGTATCAGAGTTCAGTAAAATGAGTTGACATTTGCAGACATATTGTCTATTGATATTGGTCATGAGTTTGTCGCAGTATGAATCGTTATTGATTTATCGTCCAACCCTAACAGAAAGACTAAAGGATACAACATAGATTTTCAAAATAAGAGATCGAAAAGAATGAGCTTATATAGTCATATCAGAAATAAACTAAATTAAATTAGTCCGTAATGGTAATATACACTTACAGTTGAAAAAAAGGTTACTTTTTTTTTTTTTGCAAATGGATTGAGTGCATGTTACTGATGATGCTGCACATTCTGCTTTGCTGGTGATTCAGCACAGTGATATCTTTTCCCCGGAAAGCAGGAAATTAAACGCCACATGGGAGGCGGCGAGGGGCGTCTCTGACAAAAGAGACGGCCTTTCTTCTGGCATCTCTTCATAAAAACGTCCTCCAAGGAAGGGATCGAGACCCCAGCGACTCTCTCAGCGATTCTAATCACACGTTTCAGATTCTCGCTGTCAGTTGTACTGAAGTTAGTGCTCCATGATGCACTGCAGCAAGTCATCTTCGTAATGTTGCTGAAAAGACGAGCAAGCAGTGCGGATAGGATTCACTGATGGGCAAAGGACAGATTTAGCTTTTTGTTCTCCAGAAAATGTAACTGACTGAAAGCAAATGTTAAAGGCTTAAGTAAGAAAATGATGTATTCTCGATGTAAAAGTTTCAGGGATTATTAGGTATGCAAGTTCTAAAGAAAATACTATGAAATATAAAAATCATATCCACCAAGATATACAGAAGTTACATATGTTTCATCATGCTTTCATAATGCATAAAAGTAGCAAGGATTAAAGTAATTCTGCATATTAAGTTAGAAGTTAGTGAAATGCAAAATTTAAGATGCAAGTGGATTCAGAATTATACTTATTTTAGTTTATAGCACATTTTCAGCAACAATGCATTTCAAAGTACTTTGCATGAATTTGAAAGAAATGCGAACAAAACAAAACAAAACCAAAAGAAAGACAAAAAGGTAAAAACATAAAACTACATATCGGTTCCCCGTGTTTAATAAGAATAAGTAGTCCATAATTTATGTCCTAGTAGGGATTCCTCTCTATATACAACTAAATGTTGGTTCTCCATGTTTGATTTTATTAGGAAGTACTACTGCGACTGTGTCATTTGTGATAACTCAGCTGTTCAAAGAGCAAAATGCCCAGCTTGTTCAGGTTGGTTTAAAAGTGCCGAAGGTTCAAACGATTCAGAAATGTTAACATGCTGCTGTGCGCAGATCTTTGGAACTATGGGATCACAAAGCCTACATCACTGTGACCCTCTCAACAACCTGTGTGAAAACCTTTGTCACACATCTGATGGATGTGCCTCAGGCGTTTCTAATGGATCCTGCCTGTTTTTATGTTTGCATTGGACTTTAACATTAGCCGCCTCACAAAAGGGCTGTGTCAGTTCTCAGGACCCCAGTTCATCCCCTCATCTTACAACCGGATGTTTTGTTACGTCATTATATTCCATGAAGTTAAGTTTATTCACTTGCATAGCACATTTCAGCAACAAGGCAGTCTAAGCTGCTTCCCTTCATACAGTGGCTAATTGTAAAACAAGCAATGAATATCACATTTAGTCAAACGGCATCATCAACACACATCAACTATGTTGATCAATGTTCCATTTACTGCTTATGAAACGCAGCTCTAAGCAGCTGGGTTTTTAGCCTAAGCAAACCTTTTCTTGATTTCTACACCTCTTCTTCTGATGGTTTCCCAAATATGAGAGTTCAGTCCCCCCTTTAGGATTAGTATAGGAGAACACAGCTGATCCAACTGTGTGCAGGCAAATCCAGCTTCATCCTGCTGCTCGACTTCCCAGCTCCTTTCCAACCAGGAAAATGCCAGTCCATGTCCAGAGTGCCAGTTTATAACAGAACCAGCATGTCCACATCCCAGACGTAACCTCCCACTTTGCTCCCAACTCAACTCCTCTGTGGATCCCTGTTGGTTAAAGTTTACTTTTAGACCCACTGAGCTCCAGGAAGCAAGTCGCCCAATAGATGCTCACGAGCAAGTGAGCTCGTGAGCATCTAACCCTAAATATATATTTGCTATATATTTAAAATTTTCTGCTCTTGTTGGAGCTGCAGCAAAGCATCCAGTGGATTTCCATTTATTGAATTGTACAGTTCATCAGCTCAGGTTGGAGGCCGGCGGGCGGGACTGGTCACAGATATTGTGGGAGTGACAGAGACAAACAGCAGGAGCATGAGGTCATGGTTAGAAATTCAACGGGAGTGGGATTAAAGAAATTTGTTGCGCGCCCAGAGCAGGTTCACCGTCCGGCAGAAAAACAACGTGTCAGGTAAAAGCTGAATGTTAAAACACGCGACACTTCTGGGATTTTCATTCTTAAAAAATAATGTTGAACACCACATTTCAACTTTGAAGATGTGCATAAAGATGAAGATGTGCTTCATCTTTATGAAGCACATCTTCATAAAGATGTGCTTCTTTGTCTGAGTCTCTCACGTAAAAATCTCAATTGAAAGTCAGCGGTCGTCCATCCATCCATCCATCCATTTTCCATCACCCTTCTCCCTAACGGGGTCGGGAGTTGCTGGTGCCTATCTCCAGCTGCGTTCCGGGCGAGAGGCGGGGTCACCCAGGACAGGTCGCCAGTCTGTCGCAGAGTCAGCGGTCGTAACAGGGCCAAATGGGAGACGGCAGTATGGATGGTGAAACTGTTGCGCGCACAAGTTCAGTCATCTCGCTGATTTAAACAGCATGCAATCAGTTGTGATTCATCTTTGGATTTCAGAAATGAGTTGGCAAAAATATGATGCAGCAGTGTTTGCGAATTCCTTGAAAATGTGTGATTAAATCTTTTGAGCAGGCTTCCACCAAGCACGTTCACGTATGAACTTACCATAAACTGAGTTGTAATAATAATAAAAAGAAGAGGTGACCAAGTTTGACTTTCTCTTCCTTTTTCTGACAGATTAGTGCGATTCTGCCCTCACTAATCGTTCTTCAAAAAAAATAAAAGTATGTTTTTATTATGCTTTACTTTGACTAATCTTTATCCAATGCGCTGTTGATAATGCATTCTGCAGCTGAAGAGCCATAAAGTAGCGATGTTTCAATTTCTAATCAATAGCAATAATTTAACAACTATTTAACCACAGTTGCTTTTATTAATGCAGGAGCCCAGTGGCTTTGACAGCCTGCACGCCATCCTGTTTGGTTTACAGGACCATAAACGTTCGTGTGATCAAATAAATGTCTCTTTAAAATTAAATCTGCACAATCCTGCAACTTCTTCTCCTTCTTCTCAGTGGAGTCAATTTCTTTGCGGTTGAAGTTAAAGTTTTGACATTTTACAAGAATCCGGTCGCCGGCTATGAAGTATGAGAAAGCGAAGATGGGGAGGAAAAACACTCAGGAAAAAAAGGGGGAACATAAGTGTATTCCCATTTTAACGTCTTAAGGAAAGGTGTTTACTACGTAACTGCACAATTCTGTGTGCACCATCTGTTGTGTCATCCCACGCCGTCTTTGGCCGACGCTTTTCACTGAAGGTGAGAATCTTCTCAAGCCCTTCCACACACACACTCACATGCGCACCCATACACGCATTAAAATTCACCCACACAAACCAGTTGCTGCAGAGCTCCGGGAAGGTTTTCTGGGTAAGGGAAGGAGGATATAACTTTCGCACCATGCTGAGATCCATCTGCTGCGGAGCCGTCCCCCAGGGGCCTGACACCGCGGATGCTGCTGTGTCCCAGTTATCGCTGCTATCTGGGAGCCAAGCACCGGTGGAGTTCAGATGGCGCACAGCAAGACAGGAAAAGCGGTTACAGGGCCGGCGTGCAAAAAGTATTCACTCTCTTTGAACTTCTTTTCCTCCTCTTGACATATAAGCACCACAAACTTCATTGTATGTCATTTGAGTTGCATAAAACCCAAATGACATAAAGTGGGAATTAGAGCAGGACAACAAGCCAATAATAATATAAACATGTGATCAAAATTAATAGAGAAAATTCAACACAGAATATTCACTGAACTCCAGTCCAGAACTGCACAGCATTCTGGGGGAAGAGGAAACACTTTAGCCCCTCAAGCCCTCATGAGATGTTGAACAAGGCATCGACTAACTCACTCCCTCTTTGGTTACCTAGCAACAACCCGTTATGTAACATGCGCAGCAGCAGGTTCAGGTTTCACCACCTTGCTTCATAACTGCTTTAAAATAAAAAAGCAATGGCGTTTAGTGAAAACTGTGGCTAAAAGAGGAACGGTCACACCACCAGTACGGCAGCTTTTTTAGATATTTACAACAAAAAAACGAATTAATTATTGTCAATATTGACTGAGATGAAATGCTCATATTGTGATGCACTTTTCAGCCTCTGGTATCGACCAATCCAAGTTAGAGTAACTATGAAGTGGAAAAAAAAAATAGGCAAGCGATGCCGATACTCGTGTTAAAGCTAATATCTGCCACACGCTGCCAAAAAGTGTTTCAGTGCTTCTTTCAACTGATGGCAACAAGCTGCATGTCAAACAATCGGCATAATACCCTGGGGGAAACCCTGCACTTTACGGAAAGGAAGTGGGGGATGTCTCTGAGTAAAGGACCATGTGTTAGTGTTAATATAAAATGCACGTGTGATAATGTCCACATTGGGATCACATTGGTAAATGCCTGGTTTGAAGTTTGTTAAAAAACCCTGGTTTTTTTGGGGGGGGGGTTTTTTTTACACCTGTTGCCTTCAAAGTTAAGCCAAAAATCACTGAAGCTCAACGTACCACATGGATTTGTTTCTCTTTTAGCTCATTTACTCTGATAAATTTTCTTGCACAGAAACACAAATGATTCATTGTCGTGCAAATAATTCTCCTCTGTTGGTAATAGTCACCTCATTAGTCCTACATAGTGATTCAGCCTCCTCAGTAGGGTACAAGACAACATGGAGAAAGATGGTGGAAAATATTTTTCGTTTTTTTCTTTCTTCTAGCTTCAGCATTCAAAGCCTAATTGGGTTTGCAGTAACACATTCCATGTATGTGCCTGAGATAGCCGATTGCTTCGGCAGCTGCTAAGTGCCGTGGTCTGGTCAGCTGTGTTGTACTTTACTTCAAAGCTGGTGCAAATATGAGAGAAAAAAAAAAACTCCAAACATCTCTTAAACAGACTGCAGCAGTTTGGTGGACCTGATATCAGTGTGCAGTTTGTCTTATTTAGGGTTGGTTACGTGGTAATTTGAACTTGGGTTTTAATAACAAATTTTGAAAAAAAGAGGCTATTTTAGAGTTATTATGTGAGATTAAGTGGAGGATGAAAGGCCAAAATGGAGACGGAAAGAAATTACAATACAGAGATGAGAAATTTGGTCCTGCATCATAATCATATTTGGCCTTAAATTGAACAGAATTATCTGGTTAATCTGGGTTGGGTTATATTTTTTGGAGTCTGTAAGTCTTTCCTGTGCACTTTCTAAATCTACAAGGTACTATTACCATTACTAACGTTTACCATGTTGTAAAGAATGGCAATTCTCAAAACACAGATGCAGATTCAGACATAATGCCACGTCAATATGCATCCTGCTAACACTTTTTTTTTTTTGTAGAAGCCTTATAATTTCTGTTGTTTCAAAAGTGCACATGGAATAATGAATTGGTCACATTAAAACATTCAATCCACTGTAATACTCGACATTTTGTGTAACTTTGTAATTTGTGAATTTGACCAAAAACATTTTTTTTTTCTAATTGTCTACATGCATCTTCATACTTAAATATTCCAGCTCTTCAGTCAAAGCTGTCTTCACAAATATGTTCAAATGCAGTTTGTAGATGTTGATTTTATTTATTCGGAGGGAGAAAAAAAAAACATCCAGCAGTTGTTTTGAATCTTTGATCTTATCTAGAAATCAGATTTGGAGCTTTGAGAATTAAATCCACAAACCTCTGAGTTAGGCAGTGCTAGCAGATGAAATATTAGGCCAAAGTTCACAGCGCTTCTTGGTGTTTTCCTACCACTGAATAAAAAGGAGACAGATTTTAAGTACTTTGAAATGCCTCCAAATCTCAGTTTCTATCAGTGTATGAGAAAAGATGCAGTTTAGGGGTTAGAGGTTGACATAAGGGAAAACCTGAAACCTATGAAAGAGCAAAATATGTTGTGACTATGTTCTCTTTTGCTTATTTACAAGACTGTCTAGATATAAAATGTAAAAACGAAGCAAACAAAATACTTGACTTAATTGTGACATATCCTGCAGGTGCTGTCATGGTTCACAGTCGCCTTAATTTAATCAGATTCTTCAAATTAAACCATTTTCTTTTGGTTTTTACTTGCTCTCATACTGCGAGATTGTTTTGGACGCGTACATTTTATTTTGGGGAGAAAGTCAAAATAATGTGTCAGTGACTATAACAATTTGACAAAAGAAAACGCACAAACTTATTTGTTTTCATTGTTTTAGCTAACAAAACAATAGCTAACATTGAAATTTCGTCTTTTTCTTCTCATGGATGATCTGATGTGATCAAACATCAGAAACTATGTTATTGTTGTTAATTTCACCAGATGTTACATTTCTAAAATTAGAAAAATCTTTTTGGCAGAGGCTAAAAATCGACTTTTACATGTTTTTTTTTTTTGTTCCGTCAGGTGTAAGCAGTTGACGTACCCGGAGGACCTTCCTCAGATCTCCGTCGTGTTCATCTTCGTGAACGAGGCGCTGTCGGTGATCCTCCGCTCCGTCCACAGCGTGGTCAACCACACGCCGGCACACCTGCTGAAGGAGATCATTTTGGTAGACGACAACAGTGACAGCGGTGAGGTCATTTTATTGTTTATGAAATTAAATCCAAATCTAAGCACAACAAATCGGGTGTGGATTCCGTGGACGTGATTTTACGTTTTGCCTCCATCTGTTCTATGTGCCTGAGTAGCAGAAGAAAGAGTGAATAACTCCCGAGGTGAACACATCAGTGTGAGGGTTTTAAAATAGCTTAAAAACAAGAACGAAGGAAAGGGGGCATGGGATTTATCCATCCTTCTTTAAGCTGCTGCATACTGCTGTCTCCATAGCGATGTGGGCAAATCCTTTAGTTACATCTATGCTGTGACGCCCACACCAGCTGACAGCGTTTTGGTTCCACATCCCAGGAGTTTTTCCGTTTGGAGGGCTGACGGATCGTCTGCTGGGTTACCGTCCACACCGGGCTACTCCCCAACTTGGCACAAAGCAACAAACCTGCCTCGATTAGGATCTGCAGAGGAAAATGGTGCTTTAATAGCATACTGAGTGAAGGCTGATGAGGATTCGCCAGTGCCTGGTCTCTGCTCCCCGCTGAGGAGCTCACTGCTTTCCTTCCAAAGAGGAGACAGTTAAAAGCCAGTGAAGAGACAGAAACAGAAACCGACACCACTCCCCTCTTTAGATCTGTCAACCCTCAAATTTAGGCTTAGTGGGTTTAGATTTTTTTTTCTAAAGTACACTTAAAAATGACCTAATTTGAATGTATGTCAAAAGTAAGCATAAAGTGCAAATGCAAATCCAGACGAGGACTGCCTGAGTAAAACAAGATTTTATCATGAGGAAACACAAAAGCTGATTGACGCCCTGTGGAGGAAACACATTTCAGCCACTTGTATGCCACTGTTTCAGTCACCCCCCAGAGCTTGTGATCACAGATGAGGGCAGGAACGTAGATTGACCGGTAAATCAGGAGCTTTCCTTTTCAGCTCAGCTCTCTCTTCACCACTTCAAACTAGTACAGCACGGGCATTACAGAGCACGTAATGCCAGTGCTCTGAATAACTCCTGAGGAGGGACTGATGGATCTCTCCATCAATCTCTGCTACATTTTTCCCTTATTTGAGAACGAGACCCTGAGATACTTAAAACTCCTCCACTTGAGGCAGGTCCTCATTCTTGAGCCGGAGAAAGCACTCCATCCTTTTCCGGTTCAAGACCACGGTCTGGGATTTTGAATTGGTGATTTTTATCCTGGTCGCTGCGCACTCGGCTTTTCCAGTGAAAGCTGGAGGTCATGGTCTGATGAAGCCAACAGAACCTCATTCCCTGCAAAAAACAGACACCTCCAAAATGGCTCCGCTCAAAACCTTCACTGAGCCCAGAAATTTACTCCATAAAGGTTTGGAACAAAGAGTCCAACTCTCACGGAAAACGAGTTCTGAGCGTAGACCAACGTCTCTGACACCAGTCATACTGGGACCTGTCGACCTGTATAAAGGGACCAGGTACCCCGTACTCAGTGACGTGTGGTCACATCATGGAAATATAATGTATAATGATAAAAATGATTTATATTGCTATTTGCACCCTTTAGTTTGTAGCATCTTATAAAGTCTTAAAAGTAGAACACTCTGGAAAACTGCAATCTGACATGACAATTTACACTAGAGTTGTTTTAGATGTAGCGTCTATTCAAAATATCCCAAATGCTAAGAGATTGAAAGATATAAATCTGGATCTCTACTTTTCTTATGTATAGCGTGTCTGTTTGTGAGGGTCTGGGTCAGTTCTTTCCCCAGAAACTGATTTGATTGGCTCAAAATCTTGTCATGAAAACAAAGCCTGCTACATTGGTTACACGGCCAGTCATATTGTATTAATGCTACGATGACAACAGCCTGGTTGAAGCTTCCTTGCGCATACATTCCCTCATCAGCTTCAAATGCATGTCGTCATTTGAAAATGAGAGATTATACCATTTTGTCACTGGAGAGACTTTGACGTTTTACATTGGTGAGAGGTAAGTCTTTAAATCCCCAGCAGAACAGGGCCAGGTGTTTTCAGGTAAGGAAATGGAGTGAAGTGAAATCTTGAAGTAGTTTCAGAGCAAGTAACAGCTGTGTTTGTTTATTGTTATGACTGCTCAGGGATAACTTAAATCAGCCATAATTAATTTAATGTCAGCAAAGGACTTTTTGACTTTGTGAAGTAAGTGGAAAGTGGGACCTAATACCTCAGTGTTATTGCACAGCAAAATGTGGGAACTGCAGGGCATCGAGATTCATGTTATTATATATAATTATAACAAATATCTTTTAAAAAGTAAAACTATAGAATCCCCTATCTTATTATAAAATACATCCTTTAAGAAATAAAACTGGTGGCTGAAAAATTGCTTTGTAAGACTTCATTTGAATAAAACATCTTGTGTTTCAAGTATTGGTACAGCCAACAATTCATGAAAAAGAAATGCAGTTTAAGCATTTTTCAAGTTCCATCAAAATTTTTAAGACTTTTGCATTAGCATACTGTGATATTCTGTTCTCCTGGTGTATAAATATTTAATAACTCACAGTAACATTTCTTTTAGCCTCTGGTCATTAGGCTGGACGAGCCTCTTCTTTTTATTTCCAGCATGTGCTGTGCACAGGAAGGTAGGGGTGGACAAGGTGAGGTCATGAAACGACTTCGGACTTATTAAAATTACCGTTTGCCAAATTACCGACGGTTATTTAAAACACATTTCTTTTTGCAAATTGGGTTTGCGTTACCCAACTGCTGCACACTTGGGTAACACAGCAGAAAATAAACCAAAGCCCACCAGCAAATCCACCACTGAAATAACACAAAAAAAACTAAATGTAGTTTAGAAATGTGAGTTTTTGAGTGGCCTAGTTAAAGTCTAATCATAAAACCAAATGAGATAATTTGGCATATATACCTCTCACACGATTAAAGCAACCTTAGACACAGGCTTAATACAAACTCTTAATGGCTGTTATTTAGGGAGTGATTGGTTTTTCACATTTACCATAGTTATTTTTTTACATTAATAAATGAAAAAGAAATCGTTTTAATCTTTGTTTCATATTAATATTTTATTGATGGTGTAAAACATGTGCGACAAAGTAAAAGCTCACGAACATCTTAAAGTGTGGGGTGAAAAGCAGCCATCTATTTTTATCAACAAATAACTTGGCTGTCTAATTATCTTGTTTTTTTTGTTGTTGTTTTTTTTAAATAATGAATAAATAAATTCTATTCCCACTAATTAAATGTTAAAGAGATTGCCTAATTGTCACAGCGATGCTCCAGGCACGGAAACTCATTAGTAATGTCAAAGCAAAACAGTCTTTACCCACAGAAAAGTAACCAAATTATAATTGATACCAAATTTGCTTCCACGGTTCCGTGCGATGTCGCTCAACGACCTCGAGGTGTTTTCACCGTCCGTTTGCCTCTTGTATCTTTAATAAAAGGTCACTTTCAGGTCTTTGCCACGGCTGTCATCTCCTCTCGTCGGAATAACGGCGACTCCTGCTGAAGCGTGAGCAGATTTTCGGTGACTGCTCCGCTGCAACATTTCCAAATTAACATTAGCATGACCTTTTCAGGAGGGCCCCGCCTCAGCTCAAGTAACACGTTCGGTTTCTGGGACAGGCAGTGACATTCGGCTGGTGATGGAGAGGTTCATTCACAGCAACAGCTCCAGCAATCTTACTTAGCATTTCCGCTCCCATTGATTACCTTTTTGCCTCATGTGTCAACCAGAATGACTCCAGGTTATTGTTTTTCGCGGCGCTAAAAGCACAGGAAGGCCTAATAAAGCCTACAGGATCCTGTTGCAGCACCAATTTATGAGTTAATGATTCATATAATGAAAACAGGAGATAAACTTAGCAGCAGTTGAGTACAGCTCATAAAATTAAATTTAAGTGATGATAAATGACCTAATCATTGTGTACATTAAGTCCTGCTAAAGCTTGTGAACATAGGATTGGCTTGTTAACGCTTGGCAGAAACATTTATCCGACACGGCAACAGAAAATGTGACTAAGAAAATGCAGAATTTTATTCACAGACATTTACCTCTGCGGCCCTTTACTTACCATGTAGTGTGACACATATAAGGAAGGCTAGTAATCTTTACATTTGAGTGAAAAGAGAATTTTAAAAAATCCTTTTGCCTTTTGGCATTAAAAAATAAATTTTAGTTTGGAAATTTGAATTTTTTAAAAATATATGATCATTTTTATTAAGTTATTCTTTGAGCCGCCAGACTGTTCTTAGTCTGACGGTGCATCTAATGATCTGAGTTGTTGCCAGGTTACCAACACAACACCCAAATGTCTTGATGTCAACTTTTAAACGAATGTTAATGAATCTCTGTCTTAGCTGCCATTTTTCAGCCTTTCCTCATATAAATTTTATGTGCCTGAGTGGTTTATCTTGGCTGTGATTTTGTGCACAGTGGTTTTAAATAGAAAGAAAGAAATGGCACAATGTCTTGAAGCTTTTCCACCTTACTCTATTCCTTTATGTCATGCCTCCAGGCCAGGATCTGTTCTTAGTCTGCGGCCAAGCTCGCTCCCGAAGGTTACAGATACATCTCAGCATAAACTTCTACTTTTAAAGTTGTTTTTAAAGTACAGGAAAGAAACATTCACTTTACCAAAGAAGGAACAAATACAAAACTCAGGAAGGCTGACAACAGCTCATCCACAGAAGATAAGCAGATCCACCACTGGAAGCTGTACTTTAGAAAAAAAACATAACGAATAGATCCATGTTTTTCATAAAGTCGTGTAATGATCTGGGTGTTGGTGGTTTGACTTGCAGATGTCAAACTCCAGCCTGTTTTGGAAATGACAGAAAATAAAGCTGCTCAGTCATTGTTGGCTGCTATTCCAAATAATGAATCAACATGAACAGCCATTTTGTGAGTCTTGGCGCTTCTCTTTTCGCAGTTTAGGATGCTTGTTGGCAGTGCAGGCAATTTTCTGTAAGCTTCGTAGCGTTGAGCATTGAGCATCATATGTCAGGGCCAAACGTTGGCAGTCGGGTAAAATTTAAAACTTGAACAGTCCACGGCTTCAGGAAGCAATCGTTTCTCAATAGCTCAGAGTTCCAGCCCCTGTGGTAAAAACCAGATCCTTGTTGTAAACTTTGCTTTGCACAGACTAACATTAATCCACATATTTGAATTTGAAAAGTTTCAGAACTTTATTTTTTTCTTCCTGTAAGAAATCATTTTACTACATTACCACAGTGTACTGGAAATGATTGTTGTAAATCTTGAAGAGTAATTTTCATTAAAAATACATACATTTTCAGTAGTTCACTACAGTCATTCAATGATGTTTCTCTAATAATTTTCTCAAACAAGTTTTCCCTTCAACACCATATTATTCCTTTAAGAGTCTGCTATAAATTTGTTTACAGTCATACTCCTGTATGTTGAATATTTATTAATCTTTCATGTTTCACTTGCAGGTCTTGAAAAGCAATCACTATTCCATAAGCGACTTGAAAAGTGTTCAGTACGTTTTCTTTTCTTTCTTTCTCTTTTTAACGATCGGCTCAGGAGGTTGTTCTCCTGCATTTCTCTTTTCCGGCAAAGTCCAAAAACGATTACAGTCTAAAAGCTTTAAATATGCTGCAGCTGCAGGTCAGGCTGGTCCTGAAGGTGTCATGCTGAACTGGCTTTGGACCTTCAGTCAGAGCACATAAAACTTCAAAGAAGCTTGTTTGCTTGGGGATCCAGAATCCAGTTTTTAGCAATTACTCGTAACATAGAATGTAAAAGTAGAGATCTCTTGTTTAATTCATTTTTTAATTAAATAACATTTGGAATCAACAGCTCAGTTCCACTCAGCAGTATGACATTGAGTGGTTTGACATTGGTTGGTTCGGTATTTCTAACAGCGGACAATGAAACACCTAATGGATTGTCATACTACTGCAACGACAAATGTGACGCACTAGTAAGTCTCATTCTTGTTGGAAACAGTCACAATTTTCTGTCCCCTAATCAATGGACTGTGTTGTGTAGTTCTGACCTAACTGTACCTTAACGATGTCCTATGGACGTACAACTGAAGGGGGCACAGGAATGGTGTGGAATGGGTCGGCATGTTGCTACCCTCCTGTTGCTCAGTGGATCTAGTTTTACCCCGGTATTTCACTCTTGCTTGATTTTTCTTTAAGAAATGATGAAATAACTACATTTGCTAATGTAGAAACACCAGAGAGCCCTAAATGAAAGGAATCCTCAAAGGAACAACATTAAAGGGAAGGTTGTAGCGACTCGTCCGTTGCTTTAATACACTGCCAGAAGCGAACACTTGTTTTCTTCCAGGGTCAATGCTTTTAAGTTCAACCTCTTTCCTTACAGCACACGCCACAATATATTAAGACCTTCAGCAGGTAAAGGACTCCTGACAATCCTTCCGCTCACTGTGTGTCCTCAATCACACAGGCGAGGGATTAGACTGGCATTTTTTTTTTTTTTTTTTCTCTCACCGGCTGATTTATATTGCAAGCCAATGTCAGCAGCTAGGTGTGGATACCGCTCAGAGGCGGTGTCCCACAAGCGTCCTTATTAATCTCTCTTTCAGAAAGTGGAACGCTCAGCAGTAACCCAGAGGAGAAGCTCAAACAACCATCAATCCTCCAATAAAACACAGACAGCAATTTGCGAACCTCGCCGCAACACGCACGCGTTGCTTCCGCCGAGGACAGCCGGCAGCGAGTGCGAGCACCGAGGACGCAAGATGTAAAATTACAGCAGGAATAATACATTAGTAGAGAAATGTATCATAGGGAACGCTGCACATTGTTTGTAACACAGCAGCCCTTGAACAAGAGGCTTTTCTTTATGTATGTTGAACAGCGTGAGTTTTTGAGGGAACGCCGGATTATTATGTTCGTTGAGAAAATATTACACCCTGACCAAAAGGAATCGAATGCCTTTCTCCTCTTGGGTCAAGATGAAAAATGGTCCTTCATTACTTCTTTTAAATGCATGTGTTAGTTGAGAACATAATAAGAATCCGTGTGTTTTTTATTGAAGACGTGTTGTTGCTTCGAAAGGAAAAGGTCAAAATTAAAATAACTTTGCCCTAAATCCATTCAGACCTCTAAATGCAGGGATTCGACTCATTTTCCTACTGGCACATGGCTTTGCGTATTGTAGAGGAAATTAACTTAAGTTGCTTTTTTTTTTTTTTTTTTTTGACCTTCAAGTCACAGTTTCACATTGGAACAAGTACAATTATATAGTGTTCAATTTAGCAAGCCGCACTGCCTCGTAAATGAGGCATTAAAAGGCCATTTTGAATGGGGAAATAAGCTGATTCTTTGGAAGATCAGCTCCTGACACATTGATGTGCACGTGTTTTATTTGCCTCCATTCTGCATAGTGTGTGTGTAAAGTTTAATAAGCACAACATTCTACAGCGTCAGAGGTTGGTAAATTACTTTCGGCGCGAGACAACTTTTATTTTTCAGTGCTAAATAATCTAGAGATGAACCCTGAATGAATAAACGTCAGTTTGTGTGTGCAAGTGGTCAAATAATCGTCAGCTGAATACACAGAAACGTTGGGCGAGAGGCCCTCAGTTGCAGGCGCTACAATTAGCATGCAAAGGAGGGTGAGACTTTATCAGTGCAAAGTGTCTAAACAGCACAGCATGAGATGAATTAATGCTGCCTCTGGCAGATTTATGGTTAAAAGTAATCTTCTAATTTTACAAACGCGTGTCTTCGGACTGAAAGTATAATTAGCATTTTGCGGCGTCCCAGCAAGGAATCTGACTTGAGTTTGATAGAAGGAGGGAGCTAAAGATTAGGGTGATGGAAAGTAGGCCTTCCAGCCACAACTCCATAGGTCTGATCACAAAACAGAAATTGTCAAAATACTGTGGAAACATAAAGAAAGTTGGCCAGCAGTAACATAAAATGGCTGGATTAGTGTCCTTGTTTTTGCAATGTCTGTAGAGAAAGATATAAATCAGAGATGCACAATATTAGATTTTTTGTTCGATATCCAATATGCCGATATACTAGAACTAATTTGGCCAGTAACCGATACCGATAGCGATATTTTTTCCCTAAACCAACTTACTGAAACTCTATGGCTTTTTCTACTGGGGAATTAAAATACTGCATCATCTTTGTCACTTTATGCTGCTATCAAATGCAAATGATAAAAGGAGGCTGAAAATGATGTAACACTTTCAGCTTGCCTTATGTTTAATGTCAAATGTATTCCTGACATCCGCTCTCTCTAAGACAATGACCCTCAAACAGTGCACATTTGTAAATCTTCACAAACCTGCTCAGGAGCAACGCGTGAAAAACACATCAGTCGTGCATTAATGCTCTCAGTTTCTTATGAGATTGTTCTGTGCTGCAGGCATCATTGTCACTGGGTTGCCAAATATAACGGCTTTGATATCGGTAAATTATTCAATTTTACAGCTAATATCAGCTGATCCTGATACCATGCCGATGCTATTGTGCATCCCTACTATAAATATTTTTATACTAGTTAAAATAAATATTGTAACATGTCGACTTAAAATAAAAGGTACATTTTAAAAATATATATTTACGTTTCAAAATGCCCTTTTTTTCTCTGTTTTATTAGCTGCTAGGCGTGCCTGCCTGTTTCCAATATCAAACAATCGTCTCAGTTGAAAGAAAATGATTTCTCCACTGGAACTATAGCATGTTGCTGTATGATTATGAGAATATTTCAGATCTTTGTGCTTTGTTACGTTTTGTTACTGAAAAAGATGTGATGCGAATATGTATGACTTGTTAATATTAAAGGGGATCCCCTCTAGCTGTTTGGTCTTGTTGAAATTTTCATTGCAGTTCTTTATGCAGAATCCAATGTAGGTGGCATAATTAAGCATAATCTTCTAAACAAGCCAGCAGATATGTTTTCCAACCTTTGGTAGAGGGTCGAGAAACATACATTTTTTGTTGGCCTATTTAAAAACAGTCATATGAAAAATTGTTGTTCTGTTTCTCCCAACATGTGTAACATCACTTTTTATGCACAAAGCAACTCAAAGTGCAGCACTGAACATCAAAAGAAATACAAAAAGAAAATAAAGCTTAAGCAAAAAGGCGTCGTATAAAATACAAAGATGTTAAAACGTCGATTTTTTTCAGACGCTCATTAGTCGGGTTCATTTCAACCCAGGAACTTTTAGTTCATTAAGGATCAATAACAGAATTTTTCAGATTAGTAGACACTTTAAATGTATGAGAGAGATAATGTGAACATGTGCAAAATCTGGGTTTTAAAAGCTGCTTTTAGCTATAAAGTTACAAAGCCAGGCCTCATTTGGCTCAATCCACTTCATCATGGCGATCATAAAGGCGTTGTCTTGGATTAACATAGAGATCGCCGTAGTTACTGTTATCTGATTCAGCCTGTTTCAATGACTGTATTTTGACTGGAATAGCTGCGTCAGTGTGGAGAAATGCAATCTTTTTTCTTATGAGTTGAACGCTCAGGTTTATTTGATCCTCACTTCCTTACACCGAGATACACTTGTTCGCTGTTCAGGCCTCGCCCTATTGATCGCAGTGGAAAGCGTAACAACTTACAGGCTGCTGCAGCGGTCATAGCGAAAAACAGTATTAGAAATCCTGCCTTGAAATAACGTAACGTTAGACAGGTAAAATCCGCTTTTTCTTTTCTTCTAGAGATTTTCTTCCCTCGTTTGTCGAATCAGATATGAATCCAGTTTAAGCTGATACCGAATATGAACATGCAGATTTAGTTAACACAGCATCTGAGGCGTCTGTTTAGTGTTTCTGTTGTTGTATTGTCGGGTGCTGCTGCTCTTCTAAATAGCACTTTTTCAGTGCGATCCTCTCTTTCCGAGCATTGAAGCATCCTCGAACGACACGCCGGAGTTGTTGTCGACCTTGTAGCTGCGAATCTGTGTGAGGTGGATGTCTGATGAAGAGGGATCTAAATCTGGAGTGCAGTATGGCATCCTGTAGGTGTGAATGAGTACAAAGGAATCTTATTTTGGTTCATTCTGTCGGAACATAATGAGTGCAATTTTATACATTTTGAAATTTGATCTTGCGTTTATATAATGGGGAACCATTATGTAACACATTTGTGTTTTGAGGTTTAATTATTATTTAAGGACCACTGATTTCATCCCATTAATGGCTGTCTGTTTATTTGCTTGAATGACTCAGCACTGAGAAGACCAGAAACCCTTTTTGTTGTTATTCTTTATTTGATGTAATTCATGCAAACCAAAGATTTATTTTCCCTTAAATTACACAGAAATGACACTTTTCAGAAACAGATTGATTTTACGCATCTAAATCTCCATTTAGCATGGATTCACTTTTTACTTTTCAGTTACTTTGACTTTCTGTGTAACATGACCAACAATTTTTGAAGTTCATTTTAGACAGTGTTACACTCAGAAAGGACGTGAGAATCTTTTATTATTATTTTACTTCTGTTGTTTTTCAGTGGAGCTGAAATTCAACTTGGACCAGTACGTGAACAAACGCTACCCGGGCCTGGTGAAGATTGTGAGGAATAACAAGCGGGAGGGCTTGATCCGAGCCAGGATCCACGGCTGGAACGCCGCCACGTCTCCTGTCGTTGGCTTCTTTGACGCTCACGTCGAGTTCAACACTGGCTGGTAAGAAAAGGTCACATTTAACAGGCCAACGTCCAAGCTGCTTCTTTGTTCTCGCTCACCTTTGCCTTTGTGCTTGTCTTTTTTTTTTTTTTTACAACAGAGGGATGTCATGTAGCAGCATGTGTAATACAAACAAAAAAAATGTTCTGCAGTTTGGTCTGGTTCTCTTATAACTTGACACATCACTATTTATACAATGGTCCAAAACATAAATGCCGGTTTTTAGATGCTTTTTTTTTTTTTTTTTTTATGTGTTTCCCCATTATTAGCACAATTGCAGCAACTGATAAAGTTCAGCTTGAATGATGATATGCACTGTGCGGGGAAAGGGTATGAGTAGCGCATACACGAAAGTGACTGAAACTGCTAAGACATGCCCCCTCACAATGATTGGTTGTTTCTGACTGCAGCGTTGTTTGAGCAATTAGGGCCACAGTGAACCTTTTTCTAGTTCACTGTAAATCCATAACATAAACATCATCTTTTTTTTTTCTTTTTTTTCTGATAAAAAACTATGGTACGTAACATAAAAAGTTTTCATGTTACGTACCATTAGCGGTACTTGCACCACAGATTGAGAACCCTTGCTGTTAAACACGTACATTCGGCATGCAGTCCTGACCGTTTCAGCTCGAAGTAATTTTATCCCTGGGTGCTGCACTGATTTTGGTGGAATGAGATTACTTCCCGGGATCTCACTGTGTCTGCCTGTTTCATAAGTTTACCAGCAAGTTGAGATCGATGCAATTGGCACCTAATTTGCGCTTGTCACCTTGTCAGTATTTGAAGATGAAGTGTAGGAGCAGTTTCCTTGCAAGCTGCCTGGAACGCAAGAGTTCGACGCGGGAGGAAGAGACAGCTGGAGGGAGAAGTGGAGGGATTGAGGGGGACAGCTGCATGTGACACTTCGGACTCACATTAGTAAAAGTCTCTGGGTGATCCAGTGCAAAGCAGATGGGTAAAATTGAAACAAAATATACAATTATTCTGTCTTTTATTCACCAGGTCTGTGACAAAAATGACATAAATCTTTACATCTAAAAGGTAGAATACTTAAAATAATGTTCATTTCTTCACAGTCGATGCAATTCCAACTTTAGTGTATGGTTGCAGCTAACAATTATCTTAGTAATCAATCAGTTTTCTGATGATTCATTGAGTAATTGGATAAAAAAAAAGGCACATTCTGCAGGTTTCATCTAACTGCTCAAGCCTTTCTTACACAGTATTAGAAACAGGTTAAAATATGCAAATAAGCAAATGATCCAATTATTTTTTTGACTCAGAAAATAATAATTGTATTGCTTAAAATACATTAGCATAGCATTCCTTTAATGTCCCCTTAGTTATTTGTAGCAAAGGATCTGCAGCTTGAGAAATACTGTTTAGTGATTTCTTGGTTATTTTTTGGATTAAAAATTGAACAGCATAATAAAAGTCATAGGAATTTAGGGTGAAGCTGAAATTATGCCACTAGAGGAGTTTTGGGTCCTAAATGCAAAATGTATGTACTTTCTTGTACAAATTTTTACTTCCTTACTTCTCCCAGTATGTTGTTCTTTGAGCAAATTTTCTTATTTTTACAAATCTGTTTACTCCAGTTAATGATTAATCAATTGTTAAATCAGTTGACAATTATTTCAATAATCAATCAATAAGCAATTAGTCATGAGTAATCATTTCAAACCTGCTTCAGGATGATGAAATACTTGTACAAATCCTGTTTCCCTCAGTATGCAAATCTTCCAGGTTTTTGTTCTCTTAACAATTTGATATAAACTGTAAACAATTAAAAACTAAACATGATTATACAGATTGTATAAACTCTAAAATAACTCTGCGATATATTTGGAAGTTGTTACTGGTCCACTTGTCCTGTGGTGTGGGACTGAAAAGAGACATCTGATTTGGCAGTGGACAGGAAGTGATGACACAACAGTTTCAGGTGGAACTGGAAAATAGCCAAGGGATTAAATCATACTCTGGCTCTATGTAACATACTGCAGTATGGCCTAGTTGACAATGTAACCTTTGTGGAAATTCCAGTGCTAATTTCTTTTTAACTTAAGCTTTGTAATTCTTTCCACTATTTCAGAAAAAGAAAACATGTTAAACTCAACCTGTAGTGTTTAGATTCTTCTCATTTTTCAGTTTATAGTTTTTGACACATTCCCAGTGCACATGACCAGTGACACTTTTATTATTTATTATTCATTGATAACTTTTATAGCTGCAGCTTGCTTTGAGTGCAAACGTGAATAAATCAAATTGAATCAAATGAAATATTCTGAGTGCTGTATGTGTTTTCACTGAAGAACAAAAAGGTCAAAGGCCTCTGGATGCTCCTGAGTTTAGAGCAGAGCTAATGTGTCTGTGCTACTCTGATTTGTACAGTTAATAAATGATTCCACATTAATAATGCAACAGTAAACGTGTAAATCAACGTCCAATTTTTAAACAATTATAGAAGTCCTGCTTTGAGATCTTACATCGGCCGGTACACAATTTTTGAATTTAGGCATAAAGCTGAGCTTATTGCAAGGCAACCAGTACAGAATTTTGGTGCAGATCCATCAGAATGCTGACCTTTGACCTATAAGCCACCAGAAGCTGATAGGTCAGGACTTACTTTACAAATATTTGTAGACTCTGTCTGCATCCTTTGACTCTCGATTTAATTTTTTTTTTATTATTATTATTTGTATTATTTTTATTTTTTTATTTTTTTGGTCAGAAAAATGACTAGACTCTTGATTTCAGTTATTTGGAGGGGCTTCCCATATGTTTGTCATTATAGTGTCCTTGGATGCTCACAAATATGTCTGTCACAATAAACTACTAATAAGTTCATTACATGAAAAATTAAAATGAGCTTGATAATAATTTACATACAGTTGATTATTATTTTTGTTCAGAGACTTTATAGTCCATTTCACATAGGGTTTTGATTTTGTGTGGGGTTTTAATCAGTTTTTTTTTTTTTTTTTGTGTTTTATTCTGGATATTGTTTATCGCAATAATTTCTGGGATAATTTATCGTCCCCCAAACGTTGTCACCTTGATAGGCCTGCTCACAGATCTCCTGAAGTTTATTTAGCTAAAATAAAAACATTTGAAGGGGACGTGGCTTGTAGTGGGATGTTTTAATGATCCTCGCTCCATGGTTGGAATGTGACCTGCAGGTCACACACGCCACGCCAACCACTCAGGAAGCATAAGAATCTGCATCATTGCCTAATGATACAGATAATAATTGATACCTGCGTGGATGGCAGTTTTCCCATCTGTCCTTTCCATAAATAGAGGTGAATTTCCTTCCTTCCCCCAATACAGGCACTCTCACCTCCACGCAGCGTTATCGGTCTCCACCCGCCACCAAAACAGTACGTGGCCTTTGCTTTACCTGCTGCCAACGTGGGATTTGTTTTTCTCCCAGCTGCCATCCTCACAAACCTGCGCAGACACACACACACACACACGCACACACACGCGCACACACACACACACACACACCGACATTCAGTCATTTTTGTTTTTATTCGACGGCCAGCAGCAATAGCTTTCCTGCCTTCAGATCTGCTTTTGCGTGAGGTTTTATTTACTGAAGTCAAAGAAAACGAGAACGGCGTCGCTGTGATCTTTGTTCAAGTGCCGTTGCCGGGTGGAAGGATATAGTGACGGAGGAGATGACAGGCATCTTCAAGAAGCGCATTTTGTGGTGCTTTTCTATCAGAGCGTGTGTGTACTAAGATATATATATATATATGTGTGTGTGTGTGTGTGTGTGTGTGTGTGTGTGTGTGTGTGTGTGCGTGTGTGAATTTATCTCAGGCTGAATGCCTGCAAACGCTGAATAACGCTCTGCTTTATTCAGATAGATTCACTCGTGTTATCTGCAGTTCCTGTTTGTTAGAACGGGAAGAAAACCTATTTATCATGATATGATTATTCACCGTGGCACATGCATTGATAAGTGAAATGGATAGTAGCTGAGATGCTGTGGTGAATCTCCCCTCAATGACCTTGCACTCGCTGCATGTGCATACTGAGCCAGAGACAGCGCTGTCAGCTCCTAGCTGCAGCACTGTGATTCATTGGCGAAGGCTTCCCCTGCAGGGGCCTCAGGGGTGAGAGGGGGGTACATTTGCAGCAGAAACATGTCGCTGGTTCACATTATTATTAAAGCACACATAATTGCATTGTGCCGTATACGGTGCGTTTGAAAGCAGCGTTCCATTCCCTCACACTGCGCCGCCTTATGAGGATTTAAGAGGCCGCTGGCTCTCACCACAGCAGCTACGGAGTCTGAATACGGCATCTCTGCTTTTGCTATAATACGAGGATGTTAAACTGTAGCTTAGGTTACTGAGGTGTTGCGTCAACCGCCACCCTGCCAACACCTGATAATGATTCAGCCCTGCGACAGCAATTGTTTGTCGCGCCCTAAACAGGAGCGTGCTGCAAAGAAGCAGATTAGAAGGAAGTAAAGGCGCCATAATTAGGGCCGACCGTTTCCATAGCGTCAACCGCGGCGGCTGTTCAGAAGCGCGGGGAAATTTATATTTATTTGGCTTCTGGAGTCAAATCTGTGATTATTAACAATTGGAAAAAAAAAAAAAAAAAAAAAAGCTACGCCGTGCCGTCTGTAACGCTGAAAATAATATCGGCATTTAATAAGTGCCACGCTGCAGAAAGCCGCACTTTGATGAATTTCAAACAAGCCGCTCCCTTTATGAGCCATTAAGAGCATCTGAGAACAAGACAAACTGAAGTTCATAAAACTAAAACTGGATTAAATCAACCCCCTGTACTTATTGAGTATGTCATATTTCCCACAGTTTTAACGAAGACTGCTTTGTGGAAAAAAAAAAAAAAACATTCATACAATTTGGAACTTTAGCCACATTTTGGCACATCATGATGTCAAATGCTATTTATTTGTTGTTTTTTTATTAGAGACCCACTGATCCGATATTAATATCAGTATCGGCCTTGATTTTACTTCGGCACATTAAACAACTTTGTAGTCATAGTGATGCAGAGATACTTTCAATTCATGGCACATAGCTTTTTTTTTATTATTGCAGTGAATGGAAAAAGCCTCAACAATTCCTCAGATCTCAAGCTAAGCTGACCTCCAAATCCAAAGAAAGGAAAAAAATAATACAGATTTATGCTGTTACCATAACTCTTCAGTGTCTCACTACATCCTGAGCAAATACATTTGGAGTGAGTGCAGAATCTCACATTGCACTCTTTAGACCCGTCTCCAGTTTTATGCCTCTGGAAGCTGCCATGCGCTCCAGGTGAAGCCAGATGCCGTAATGAATTGAAATTCTGCGTGAGGCCCTTTACCTTCTTGAAATTCAGCCTCTTTCATGGGAGGCAAAAGACCGGCCGGTTTTATTATGTGCTCTAAATATGCATGTCGAAGCCGCTCTGTGAGACTGGCAGCAGAAATTATCTTGGCTGGTTGCACAGGCAAAGATTTAAAATGGTTAAAAGCCCTTCCCATATTACTTCCATTACCATATCCATTCAGAAAATGAAAATTACAATTCGCAGGACTTATTTTTAGCATTTTGTAGTTGCCTAAAGCACAGAAGCCTCTGTGCTGTTTTTCATGAAAACCAAATAACAGGTTTTTTTTTATGATAATATATAAAATGGAATTTAACATTTAGCGATTATTATGGAATACATTTAAAATGCTTTGCTGAAAAAACTTCAATGAGAAATCACACCAAGAGGTTTTGATGAGTATGTAATAACTTTACACTGTAAAATCCTAAATTAATTAGTCAATAAAACATAGAATTTTGCTTACTCGGTTGATTTTTACCATCACATCCTTGTTACCTTCTAAAAACTGAAAAAGTGAAACATTTTAAATGTTTGCTTGAAGGGCTATTAATAGCATTTTTATATTTTTCAACATAGTGAACTGCAGCTTGAGAACTTTGTCAATTTAGACCATTTACATGCCTGATTTCAAGAAATATGAGGAACAAATAAACAAATGAACAAACTCCAGCCTTCAGCGCAGAACACAATGGCTGCCCAAGGTGAAAGCAGAGGTAGCTTAAATGTGAAATAATGGGGTGAAAGTGAGTACGGCGTATAGTGCAAGTGAGGAGGAGACAGGAGAAATATTTTCTGAGAAGCAGTAGCTTAGAGATCTAACACACAGGAACACAGTCTTTTTGTAATTCATCCCAGTGACATATACTTTAAAGTAAAACCCTGCAATACATTAAAAGAATTGGGTCAAGAACCGAACCCTGTGGCACTCCACAAATAACCGTGGGGCGTGTAACGTGGGCCGATACTGATATTAATATCGGATCAGTGGGTCTCTAATAAAAAAAAACAACAAATAAATAACAAAACAAGATTGCATATGGCAACTTTGTGGCTTTCTGTTCTCTGGCTCCGAAAAAAAAGTGGAAATGTGGGTAAATTTTTTTTTTTCATGTCTTAGAAAATTTCCAAGATGTATTTGCTTGTAAAATATGTCAAATGCACTTTAATTTTCTAAACCTAGAAGCCTGATTTTCTTTTTGGAGAAAAATTCTTTTCATCAATTTATTAATTTCCATCGTGCGACAATGTGGACTTTCTGAAACAGAGGTTGGTGAGCCTGACTGACTGAGGTACGACGTTAAACATTTCTGTGCATCACGCGAAATGAAAATCCACATTTGTTAACCAGTAGCGTCCCGAGAATTATGCTCACTTTACTAATTTTATTAAGTGCCTCAATGAAAGGAAGCCAATGATTGCCAACTGCACTTGCTCTGGGGTATCCATTTTACAGATGGTAGAGTTACATTCGCTGGAGACAGCTGGATTTAAATGACCTCACTGAATGGATGCTCATCCTCCCTGCTCTTTATGTTCCTAACATCTGATCCTGCATTGTCAGCAGTGCCTACCAGCCAATGGGTGTAAATGTCCTTGTGGCCGTTGTTTGCAACTGGCTCAAGACCAAAACACTCCAGCTCCTATACAGGTTGACAAGTTAATCAAGCACATTTGATTAGCAACAACTGACCTGCTTAAGTTTATTCATTTATGTATTTTAATATTTTAAGAGCCAGACTCAATGTGGCACAGTGAAGGCAGCAGCAATCGAGACCGCCATCAAATATTCAGTTTCGCGTGAGTCATTACTTGAGGGAGGGGAAATCCTAGTCTTTAATATGGAACTGAGAGTGATTGGGTTCATTGGGGATGAATTACCCTCTCAGTGTTATGTAGATGAAGTAGCAAATAGAAAGACAGATGACGCATGCTCGCCTGTCAAAACCAGATGTGTCCTCATTCCCAGAGCTTCTCTCATCTCATTAAGCTTGTGGATACTGAGATGAGTCGTATTTAACCTGGAAAAATAGTCTACTGTTGCTCTGTGCGGTAACGACTTTATGGTGTTCTTCATAAATAAAAATGATTCTTTCTGTGAAAAATAAAACTGTCGGCGTCCTCCCGAACGTAATTACTTCATCCATAGTAAGTGAGGAAGCACTGAGTGGTAGAACTTGATATATTTGGACTGTTATGATCTAGTAGGGGTGTCTGTTTTATCAAAAATATTAGCTTCATCTCAACCTTCAGCTTGCATGTTGGACGCAGTCCCAGCTAAATTATTCAGAGAAATGTTCCCTTTGCTTATTGACTCCATTTCAGATTGATCTGTCTTTAGAAAACTGATACGTACCACAGGCCTTTAAGGTAGCTGCAATTAAAGCTTTATTTAAGAAACCTTCTGTCCAACAAGATGACTTCATCAATAACAGACCTATATTTTATCCTCCTGGTCTTGTGTCTGTTCTGGTTTTGTTGGATCTCAGTGCTGCTTTTTCCACAGTTGACCACATTATTTTCTTAGAAAGGTGTCAAGGAAACACCACTTGGATGGTTTAGCTCATATTAGTTAGATAGAGTCTATTTTGTTCATTTATGTGATAAATCTTCTACATGCCCCACGGTTATTTGTGGAGTGCCACAGGGTTCGGTTCTTGATCCAATTCTTTTAAGCTGTCTATATGTAGCATGGAATAGATTTCCATCGTTACGCAGATGATATTTAGCTTTATCTATCCCTAAATCTTGATGAATTCTAACCTGGCCACTTTCATTCATTCTGCTACCTTCCTCCTCTACTACTCTTTTATTGTTATTTCAGTAGTTTGGTTTCCCTTGAAAAGCCTGGCATGTTTAGCTGCGATACCTTCTTGAAGGTGGGGCATCGACTGAGAAAACGCTGCCAACAACTAAACGCTCTTCTTCTCCCTCTATTAACTCTTGTTTTCTGTGACATAGACGACAGTTTCTACATCAGTTCTGCTGTTTCTTTTTGTGTGTATGCTCTGTCTTCTTCCTGTTAAAGGGGAGCTTTCCTTTCCGCTGTTGCTTTCTGCATGTTCACGAAGAGGGATTGCTGTAAATTCAACGACACAACACAATCTGCTGGATTTTCTTAGAAAGATAACTTTCGACACCAATTCGAATAAAGAACTGAATGTGATAGACAGTTTGAGAATCAATTGAAAGAAGACATTTGTACTAAAACAAGATTATATGTCAGTTCAACTTGTTAAAAGAAGAACACCCACATGTTTAATCTGTCCATGAAATTTAAAGGGCATCAGATGTGCATCAAATAGTCTGTTTCTATTTTTATCTTATAAAAGAGGAGGAAGAACTCAGCCAACACCAGCTGCATCTGGCTAAAGCTCTGAGGCTTTTCTAACGGGTTCTGTTCAGAAGTGTTGACGCTTTGGATAAAACTGTCCAAGACTTGACTCCAGTATTTGCTCCTTTCGCTTCACACCTCAGCACTACGCCTCTAATGTGTGTTAAAAGGCACCAAGCGGCGTGTGTTGATTGACAAGATGCACTGTGGCGCTTCTGACGTGCATCCCAGCACAGAAATCCCATTAGCTGCTCACAAGTTGATGGGTGTACATTATACAATACTTTACAATGCAAAGAATTTACAAAGAACATATTTAGCAGTAAACTGAACCCTTGCTCTCATTATGTTGAAGTATGTATATTTAGTTTATGGTAATTAACTGAGGTATTTGCAGTCTGACACTGACTGAACTGTGATCACACTGCGTTTTTGTTGCAGTGTGTCGTTAAAGCCGGTTTATAGAACCGGTAAGAAAAGAAGCAGCAGTAGATTTTTGACTTTACAAGTCCCATGTAAGTCTTTCAGTGTTAAAACAAAGAATGCTTCAGAATTAGACTGCTGCCCACTTCACATCACATTAAAGCTTTATTACGCCACAGTGAGCAGATTCCACTGGCAAAAAAAAAAAAATACAACAAACTGGGTGAAGAATCGGCCACCGGGTTTTTACTGATGAGCCTCACTTAGCTTGATTGGGAAGCTGGTTGCAGATGAGGTGTTTAGGGACTTCATTGCTCCCGTCAAAAGATTCATCATTCAATCTCGTTCTGCCACTTCAGACCAGATCAGGGACAAACAGCTCCAGGAAAACATCATGCTGTTCCTTCTGGTGCCATTAGAAGGTCAGGAACTGAGAAATGATAAAACAATAAATCAGCAATGATTAGATGACATATCTTTTATTAATGTTTTACTTTTAGGGAGTAAATGTCCTTTTCACATGCCTCACTGTAGTTTTGATCCACTGCTTACCATGGTTAATAATCCTGTTAATACATGGCAGTGGTGTAGTTGTGATGTCCAACTTTGAGCTGCTGTCACACTGATTCTTGTATTCAGTGGACCTGATTGGCAGGGATTTGGCACCCAGCCGCCCACAATAGCAAAAAACTATTTTTGCTCAAAGAATAGAGCAAAAATAGATTTGCTCTATTCTAAGAATGTTCATGACTACCTACACTAATAGTCCAAACACCAAATCCACCTCATTATGCATTAATGAAGTCGTTTTAGCCAACTGCAGTAGCATATTTACAGTCTTTGGTGTATTCGCTCTTGGGGGTACAGCCAATCAGTGCAAAGGAGAATAAATGTTGCTCTTGGAAAATGTTGCTCTTGGATTGGGTGCTTTGCAAATGCCATTCAATGGTGTGTCAAACTAGCATTTTGCATTTCGGCTCCCAACCTGCATATTCTTGCAGGTTGGGAGCTGCTCAACAAATGTTCCACTAAAATCCACAAATAGGTGAATCCTCCAATACTGAACCGTGAACAGGCGGGGGTCTGCTGATAAAACATGTTATGTAGATCTTAATGTGAAGATATAAATGGCATTTGGTGGAACGCCAAGTCCTTTCACGTTATTGAAGTGTTTTTGCTTTTGATGTTCTCTGGATTTGCATATTGAATGTCAAGGGTGGGAAGTTCACAGTGTTCTACTCCATCAGGACTGAGTATGTTGCTTTTGCTGCATATTTATTAATGTAGTTAATAAATATGCAGCAGATGTTTTCAAAAAGTCTTAAAAAAAAAATCTGTGCAACCTGATTTATTGAGTTGTCAAATTGCGTCTGTTTCAGTGTGAAATATTAATTGAATGTTATCCAATGTTTCATTGGCATTAAAACAAGATGGAGAGCACAAGAGGGGCGTTAGGCATTTGCTTGCTAGTTAGAAATTTAGTATACTTTGCTCTCTCTGTACTGCATGAGCTGGCAATATCTTCATAACTCTTGTACTAATTCCCTGAAAACTTTTATCTATCTAAGGGAATAATGCATGTCCATTTGTGCTTTTGTATTTCCAACAAATAATCCTACTCATCAGATTTTCCTTACGCATAAGGAGAACCATATATTTTCTCTGGAGTAGGGACAGATAAGAGCATGGCGCACTGTGGTGTTCTTTTGATCGAGAAAGCCGAGCACAAATGAAAACGTAGACAGGCAGGTCAGTTAAAGGAAAAAGGAAGAAACGATAAAAACTGACCGTTTTATAAAAGCTACCTTTTTCCAGCTGGGTAGGAAAAAGGTGAGGCGAAGCAGTTGACAAAGCAATCTGAAAACAACTCTTACAAACCAAACATCTCTTTGACTTTGAAGGAAAACGGCCTTGTTTGCAGGAGTTGAGGAGGGGGAAAAAAGTGATACCAAAGTTGTTGGGTGTATAAAACTTTCTCAGACATTAAGTGTTATCACTTAATAATATAAAGAGGAAGGAAAAAATATTTGAAAAAATTAAGCAAAGTCAGACTGTGTCCATTTCTTTTGACTGTGTGTTTATATTCCAGTTTGTCTCTAGATCGTCTTTCAGCATTCGCTTTAACAAATTTAGTTTGTGCAAGAAGCACTTGTGTAGCTTAATGAATTCTTGGCCTAAGAAGTGGTTTTAAATAGCTGAAGGCGGTTACTGCACAGCTTGTGGTGCTGACGAGAAACCAAGAGACGCAGACATCAAATGTAGATAATTAATTCTCAAAAGCACCACATTTCTGACAGTGCTGCAGCATTGCCTCTGAAGGGTCAGTTAACAAACCTACTGCTGCTTCTGCTAATGATGTTCCAAATAAAGAGAAACTCAAAGGAAGATGAGCTTTTTGAGATTGAAAAAAAAAAAAAAAAGCATACTTTCTCAAGCAAATCGAAATTTACAAACTGGCGCGTTTTGCTCGCTCGGCTTTCAAAATAGTTTACGCTTCTTTAAAAAATTGACTTCAAAGATGCAGGTTGGAGGCTTACAGGTGTTAGATTTTACATTATAATGTTATAAGGAAGTTGACTGGTCGCAGAATGGTTCGACTGGGTGTGTGGCTGGAAACGGTTTGAAACTTGGGAACTTAGCAGATGGCTGGAAGGTCCGTCCGTCTGTTGCTGTATTTCAAGGTCTGGCTGGTAAAATGACCCTTTTGAAGAAAAGAGTAGAATCAGCATTTCCACAGAGGAAATCCTGTTTCTTTCTTCTTTGATAAATAGCCATCTTTGTAGACTTTTCTGAGAGCCAACAGTGCTGAGGGTCCATTAACATTTCAACTCTGGGCACATTTTCTTTGACTTGATAAATTTCTTTAGATTTCAGTAAATTCAAGTTGTGATCCAATTTTCATTCTTTTTCTTATTTTGGGAAAAACTCACAAAAAAATGTAAATCTAAAAGGAATGTTTAACACATTAACCATTTGTTTTTATTAGTTAGTCTACAATATGTTTTCTTATGTTTTTTTGTTTCTACAAACTTTTAAGTTGTGATTAGAAACCGTTTTGGAAGAGTTGCTGAATGTTGAAAATATTCTCACTTCTACATCCCTACTGATGTAGAAGCTACTGTAAAGCTGCGGAAATTACCAATATCTCTTATACTGATCCAAATTATTTAAGAAACAGACATTGGATTGTACAGGACTGCAATTTATTACTTGATTAAATCATTAAATTCACTCTTATACCTATAATTCAAAACTTGCAAGATTCGAGGAGTAAAATAAACTGTTTCATCCATATTACCTCTCACTCTGTTGTCTCTTTTTCTGGACAGATATTTTCTCCCATCACAAAATATCATTAATCTTAGCATATTAAGTATTTTTCTTCTATGAATTAATAATATACACAACTTCAATTTTCTTCCATTTATTAGTCAGGCCACACAACTCGCTTGGCATTGCAATGAGCTGATACCTGGGATAAGATAAGGATATTAAAAAACAGAAATAGTCAAAAGTTCATCAGCGATGTCTGAAGTGCTCTTCACATTTATTGGCACCCCGGGCAAAGATGTGTAATAAAAATAAAATAAAAATAAAAAAAAACCCTGAAAAGTAACTGCTTATTACAGTTGCAGCTCTCACTGAAAATGTTCCAAAAAGCCAGGGTTCCCATTTGTTTAATTGTGTAAAGAAGCTAGGTTGGACTCAACATCCCTCAGTTTCACAAAGAAATCACAGTTTGTGAGACTGAAGGCTTGCGTTTCTCACTAGGTGGCCGGCAAACACAGGAGCACCGCAGGGGATTCGATTCTCAGGACTCATTTTCACTAGTTACACCTGAGACTTCCTGCAGTATTTCCTCAGAAACACTCTTATGAATCATCCAGTGTGAAAGAGAGGGACAAAAAGCTGAGGACAGAGAGCTGGTGGACTGATCTTGTCCTGAACGTGAGCAAAACAAAGGAGGTGATCTTAAATACTTTCTTAGACTTCTAGAGAAAGTATTTGATTCTGTAAGTCTTGTCCTGTAGGGTGATCCTCCGGATATCATCATGCAAAATCATAATCTTCACAAAACGGAGAACATTGCAGGAAGCACTGAGCATCGTCTTCATCAAGCTGTCTTACACCATAGTATCTTCGTCAGAAGCATTTTCAGAAACACTGGAACATTGATCACTACTTGAGTTCCTTCGTGTCAAACTCGTTTTCATTTTGAGCCACATCAAGAGTATGAAGGTCCTCAAAGGCGTCTTACAAAGTATTATGTTTGTCTAGAGGGCCACCTAAAAAGCTATAGACGTCGAGTCAAACTCGTAGAAGAAATGGGAGTAATGCAAATTACAGCAACTGGTAACTTCCTTTAGGGGATAATAAAGTAATTTCAAATTGAACTGAACAGTAAAAAAAGAAAAAAAAAGTGCCATGATACTTTTTGTTTAGGATTTGGTACCCAACTTAACCAGGCGTTGCTGTATCAGTGGTAGGCAGTGTGACTAAACCTTGATTAATATGAATATATTGAGTCATCTAGATGTATTTATTACTCGTCTTTGTTTAAAAACATCTAAAACCTTCCCTGACATCTTCTGTAGTCATAGCAACAGCCCAAACCTCTACACAGCGGAGCTAAAGTTAGCACCGCACTGTAACTTCCCTGGCAGCGAACTGCTACAAAGCTTCTGCATGAGTTGCAGGTCAGCTCTTAACACAGTGTCATCTCCTTCCTTTCCAAAGGGCTGAACCCATCCTGACCCGGATGAAGGAGGACCACACGCGCATTATTCTCCCTGCCATCGACAACATCAAGTACAACACCTTTGAGGTGCAGCAGTATGCCAATGCCGCCCACGGCTACAACTGGGGTTTATGGTGCATGTACATCATCCCGCCGCAGGAGTGGCTGGACAAGGGCGATGAGACGGCCCCCATCAGGTGAGGGCATGAGCTGGAGAACGGCCTCCATTATGAATGAGGATGTTTGATGAAATATGGATAGCTTTGGGATATGACTTATTCATGTATAGAGCCATCAAACTGTGGGGATCCGTGGTTCAGTGTGCTGCACACAAATAAAGCCGTCAACTAGTAAGCTGTCTAATTAACATGACCAACGTCTTCGTTTTGATGCAGGATCGGGAGGCCATTTTTGATGAAGTGTCATTAGAGTAATTGTGAGTCCATTCACCCCCCCACCAACACCTGACCTTCAACCCCCAGCCAGAGGACAGGGAAGCATAGAATATTTCGATGCAATCCAGAAGATTTGATCCATAAGAAAATACAGTGGAGAAAGTAAAAACTTCACAGTGTGAGAAGAAGGACTGCAGTGACTAGTCATCACCATCAAGATACTATAAGATTTCAAAGTTATGGATTCACAACTGCAAATAAAAAGAAAAAGTTCTTATGTGAAGTGATGTTTCTTTGAGACACCAAGAAACTTGAACTTGCAGTAGGTAACTTTTATAAAAAAAAAAATAATAATTTACTTGTTTCTTAAAACTATCACCTGACAGTATAAAATGAGGAAGCAGTAATATGAGTATCTCAATGTAGTTATGCTGTTTAGTCATTTACAGACTAAATTATGTTCCTTTTTGTTAAAAAAAAATAAATGAGTAAGTACACAGTATTGTAAAAAATGATCCTCCCCGTTACATTTTGTTCCATCATCACACAAAATGTAATAGATGGCAAAGATAACCTGGGCTGTCTGGCAGTAAAACATAAGAACTTCAGAAACAGGTGAGAATCAAAGTCACTGGTTTCTATCAGTCTGGAAAAGGTCACAAACCCAGAACAATGGTTCTATTCATTGTGGGCAGGAATGTCCAGTTACCAGTTACTAGGTCCAGGACGCGACTTCTCTTTTTTGCATTGAGCGAGGTTTGTTTGGCTAGCTTTTCCCTGCCCTAATTAAAAGTCATAATTTATGCATTTACTCAGATTATCTTCATTAGAAAATCCAGTTTGTCTGATCTGTAGCATTTGAGTTTATGGCAAAAGCCCATTTCTTAGAGAGAATAAGCTGTAAATATGTTATAAATGGACAACGACGCACAGAGAAGCACTAGCATCTCAATTACAATAACATACATTCCAATGATTATCCCCTGAGATTATTTCATCATTGCAAATAAACAAAACATTGGCCTTTTAATGTTGAACAAGAAAAACAAGAAGAAAACGTCAAGCTCGTTTTATCAACTGACCACAGTTTGTCCTCACACGCTTCCTCTTCTCAGAAGCTGATGACAGTTTGGCGCGTGGCGCTAAGTGTCGTGCGTCTCTTCAAAGCTTTGTGAAAACAAGACATCGCTGAGCGTCGGCCGCTTGGCATGTGGTGCACAAGCGACAAAAGAGGAGTTTCAGACGCCGCAGAGTCGGGTCCGTTTCCCTGTTGACAATCGGCTACCAGCAGACGGATCGCCTGGGGGGCCGGCTGAAGTGTGTCGGCTGTGTGGATTTCTATTGGAAATCGCTATGCCGCTTGTTTTCTCAGGGTCTGTGTCCATCAGTGAGAGAAGCTCTGTCATCCTCAGAGGTCACTCTAGCAGGCTTCTTTTTTGTCTTTTCTTTTTGGTTTGGATGGATTGAATCACACAAGAAAAAAACTAATAAAACATTTTGCAAAAGGATGCCAGAATGTGCAAAGCTGTCACTTTCTGAGAGGACAGGAGATTGAAACCATTTCGGAGACGGACAAAGGCTTCCATCTGCAACTGTTGTGATTATTGATGGCACGTTAAAGCGGAGACGACAGAACGGAAATATTGTAGAGATGGCAACGGAGTGTATTTTCTGGAGGGAGCGAATAGGAAACACTCAACTTAAACAGAATGATAACAGTTTCCCAAGTGGTAAAGAAAAGTGTGAGCATGATGAAATTGGACAGAATAAATTTAGCATATTTGTTTACGATTTTCAATTTATTATAAAGAAAAAATATATGTATTTTATAATAAGTTCCATTTATGGACGATGAAAGGGGTTACAGAGAGGAGCTGCAACATCCCCGTGTGGCTGAAAATATGCGAAAATAAATAAATTAATAACAATTACAATATCACAAATGGTGTTTTAGCTTATATTACATTCACAGTTTGACATGGGTACGGCGTATCATATTTGCTTTAACCGTATTCGCCATTTTCCAACCTGTTGCAATAAATGGACATTATTGCAATGGGCCATGTGAAAAAAAAAAAAAGTGGTATGAGCAGATCAGAGAGCTCAGAATCGAGCCACAAAATTATGAATGATGCGTCTCAATTTTAGATGATTCATGTTGCTGCTATACTGCAAGGAGTATGACCCCTGCAGGCCCACCATCTGCACTCCAAAAATAACCAAACCACGTGATGGTGAATCAGTAAAACACCTCAACACCAGCAAAAGAGTCACTTTTGTTTGTACGAAAAAGGTTTTCACTTTTTTCAAGTCGCTACCCTCATGCATGGCATAGCAACTAACTTTTTCCATTTCGTCAGAGTAACTCCTCGTTTCTTTTCCTTTAGCTAATTGAGCTCTGCTTTCAGATTGCTCCTGTTACATCTCAGCTCAGACCGTGCAAATTAAGAAGTGATTCTTGAAGCCACTTCAGATGTATGGAGTTTAGCCTCTGCTTTTATTTATTTATTTTTTAGGAGGAACAGATGGCTCTAATTATTCACATAATTGGCTTCAGTTAATTAGCTCTAGTCAGGGAGAATTGCCTTAATATTGGGCTTTTGATCACCTTGCACATCAAACAGAATGAGAACAGCATGGAACTTGGATAGGAACTACTTTACACCACTTCAAATTTCCGACATAGGCTATACGTCGTGCCTTCGGAGAAGAGACGAAGCCATTGCGACGAGGCCGGGGATTCCGACCCCGCAGTCCCCGGCCTCCTTTCGGCGAGGCAGGTGGCCCGTCGAAAGGATGAGAGAGGACGAGACAAATGAGGCTGAGTCTTTTGTTCTGTCTGCGCAACCGAGACGCTTAGAAGCCTCCTGGTCGCTCGCTTAAAATGTAAACAAGACTTTATTTCTGTTATGTCAGGAAGCACAGGTATGCGTGCGCAAGTTACCAGGCATGAACAACTATACGCAGCTTTAGCTTTTGACAAAAATAAAAGGTTTGTTTACATCAAGTTATGTAATCGCATGGAAGTTAACCTCGATTTTATCAATACTTTTGCGCCGTAGTCATTTACCATACATACCACAATTTAAAGCCATTTAAGCCATATCTGCAGTAGTTTTGTAAAGGAGCTTTTGCTATACAACTCAACTTTCTGAGTCTTTTTCTCTTTTTTTTTATTTTACTTTTTATTTTTTATATTTTTTTATCCAGGATGTTGACAATAAAACTCAAAGAGATGGCTCACGCTGTGTTTTATCTGAAGTCTGAGCTTAAAAGCCTCTTTCACTTTGGCTCTCGCGGCGTACGAACCGGTGCACTCTCTCAGTACAGAGTCAATAAATCACAAAGCTCTTAAAAGTACCGCCACGTTCCTCTGGCTGAGGCCGAAATGGTCACTTGTGAGCGTCTTCATCTATGTAATAACCTGCGTGGTTAACTCAGTTCAGGAATTATGTCAGATACATGAATTGAAATCATATCTGTTCACTCCACAGTGTCAATGCTCCCAGTATAAAGGCTCTGGCTGAAACTCTCTGACTGGGAAGACTTTAAGCTCCATATTAGTCATCATATGATAAATTATTCATACTGCAAATTATTCATGCCTCGAGCAGAATTAGGCTTAAATTAAGTTTTTAATTTTACTAACATGTTTCATCTGACTGGCTGGGTTGCCGTTTTTTGAGCAACCCAGCCAGAGTTCACACTTGGCTGAGTGAACTGTGGCATGAGCTAAAGATTAGGGTGATTGCAAGAAGACCTTCCAACCGCAAATACTTTGAGCAGATTAGCAAACATAAATGCAGAAAACATCAGTGGAAACTTGCAAAAGCCAGTCATGCCAATCAAATTTTCTACTGATTATTGGGAATTGTGTACTTTTTTTACACATTTTTCCATTTTTAATTGATTAGAACCAAACAAACATTTTCTTTCCTTTTCCATAGTTTCATTTTCTTTCCAAAGATGCCAGTCTCATTCATACCTATACAAATGTCTTGGTTGAATAAATAGTTTTATATCCTGAACTACTGCGGGCATGAGAAAATCGGGCATCACTGTTTACTCCCAGTCATGTGCACAACTTCTACTACAAATGGCTCTATTCTAAAAAAAAAAATCCACTTCTGTGCCTCCTGTGCTAACAATCCATTGACCTTACTCATATGCAAATAAGGACAAAGCTACCTGCTTCAAGTGATCTAACTTGCTTTCAGTCGCATTGCCAAGTGTCCCGATTACTTTGTCGATGAAATATCTTTGAAATGGTTCTGTTACGTCTGAAGAGTCCTTCTCAGAACTCCTGGTGCTCATAAAGTCTTTGCGGTAAAAAGCCACGATAAGCTTTTCCGAGTCTCTCGATGTTCTGCTCCTCTGGTTGCCGGCGGCAGGTTTTTTTTTCCGCCTCGTCCGGGTAGAAACACGGCCTCTCTTGTTTGTTTCAAAAATATTTCCCGTGAGTTGCGCTCAGTCTATAGACGATGCAGCTCTTGTCTGAGTCCTTTCAGTCAAGAGGGTGCAGCTGGTGTTTGTTAATCAGAGTCATGCGTTGGTTGTTTTCCCCCTTAATGAGACTGATACTCTAATGCATATGCAACAGAGAAAAATATGTATCACAGTTTAACTTCAGCCTCAATGAATACCTTCTGTATTAAATAATATCTGTCAGGAATGAATCACAGTCTGCAGCATGAACACACAATGCACCCATGATTCATCCTGTTGTGTTTCTATAAGTAGACAGGATACAATAAGAGCTTTGATCCATATGCGGCCATCTCTTTGTATCTGCTGCATTTATCGTTTCAATAGAAACTGTTGTTATGCTAAGCTACTTATAGCAGCTAAAATCCTGTATTTTAGGCTAGTGGTTGCTGTTGTTTCTGGTAGGCGCTGGTTTCTACATGCGCTCAGTCAGAATTTGTTATCCCAATCTTCAACTTGCCTTATAATTAATCATAAAGTCAGTTATTTTCTGTACAATATTTACTGTCCTGCCATTTCCATTTAGAACCACATAAATCCAAACCAAGATCAGCAGAAAACCGTTTTCCCCGTCCCGTTCGTAACACCTAAACAGAATCATACTTGACCTTAAATAGCCCTTTGCCCCTTCAGACACAAAATGAATTATGCCCCCTAATGGCGATAAACACAGGAAAAGGTAAATGGCTCCAACACTACAACCAACGAAATCATTGATACCATTCATCCCAGTTAGAATGTCATTCAGCTCATCAATTTCTCAGATGAAAAGAATATCAGGACATTTAATGCGTCGTGGATCAAGAGGTCTCTGGTTTCCGGGTTTAGTTCAATGATCATTTCAGTTCAGCTGATGTCCTTTGTGTCGAGAAGACTGACAAAAGTTACATATAATACTTCTTTGTACAAGCAGAACTTGTGCTCCTGTGAAGTATCTGACTTGTTCCGAGCAAATTCAAACAAATCTGACTATAGTCCTTACAAGATCAACATTTACGGAGAAAATTGACTTTGGTGAATCCAATTAAAAAGAAAAGAAAAAAAAATAAAATAAATTGAAGCCCAGCACTGAAAACTTGAGGCAGCTTTAAAGAACTATGTTGACTTAAATAAAATTTATCAAGATAGATCAGCATTACTACTTGAGAAGACCACATAAATGAGAGACCATTTCCATATAAATTTGACTTCACACCTCCCTGCTGTAAAACTTTAATTTATCAGTTTTAGTGATATGTTCCCTAATCTCTAAAGCTTCTGTCTGTGATGAGGTGAAAGCCGAACAGATTTCTGAAACAGACTGCACAGCAACACGCCATCTGCAATAAAGTGATACAGATACAGAGGGTCCTTTTGTTGGCCCCATGCCCCCATCTCCTAGAAAATATAACTTCTGTCTAAAAGATGCTTTGTTTTGAAATGTGATAGTGAAACTCATCCTCTGAGTGCAGATGGAGACTTTCAGCCTTTTCACATAAGGAAGCAGGACCATAAGTAGATTCTCTTCTTCCGTCTCCATTAGAGGCACATTGTTTGGTCTACCGTGGAAGGACCTCAGCATGAATTTTGGAAGAAAGAGCTTAAAAAGTGTCTCTAAATATGTTGGGTTTAATTTTTTTTTTTTTTTAAATCTGTGCTTCTCTGGTTATTCAGGACTCCGGCTATGATCGGCTGCTCCTTTGTGGTCGACCGGGAATACTTTGGTGAGATTGGTCTGCTGGATCCTGGCATGGAAGTGTACGGAGGAGAGAACATCGAGCTGGGCATGCGGGTGAGGGGCTGCTGCATACCACACTGACTTACAAGAGTGTTTAATCCTACTGAGTGTTTTCACTTTTTGTCATAGTAGAACCAAAAACTTCAACATATTTAATTGGGTATCCATATGATTCCAAAATAAAGTATTCCATAACTGTGAAGTGGAAGGAGAGCCGTCTATGGTTTTAAACACTGTTGATTCTAAAACTGCTAAATAAAAACCGATCCATGCCACCAGCAGAACATTTAAATATGGATTTAAGTACATCCATATCATCCAACTACTGCTGCTGCTCTGTGAAGTTGTGGAAAAGTTAACAGCAGGATTAGGTTGTAATCCAAACGTAGATTACAGCCTAATCCAAACACAGAGCTACTCAGTCCGTCATCTGAAAATAGCAAAGGCTGTGGCACAATTGCAAACATACCAATGCATGGCAGTCCATGCAACTTAACTTGGCAGGCCAGTCAGAGAGACCGGACTGAATTATGTTGTTGAAACAACACGGAAAAAGTTCCATGGATGCAGTTTCCCAAAGGCGCTGCCTGTTATCGCAGGGGATTCATAATGCTTCTTGATTTCTGGTGAGACTTTGATTTGTCTTAATTAAAAAGGCAGTGGATTAGAAGGGGGGGTAGGAGGGGGGGGGGAAGGTTTTCTGAGATTTTTGGCAAAACAAAAAATACTTTTAATGATTTTGTGTCAAATCCCAGCCTCCACAAAAAAGCTGTAATTAGAAATCCAATAATTTGTATCGATATGGGGTTGAACGGCTCTTCTGGGACTGTTTGTGAAATGTATTTTCTGACTTTTTAAAAGCACTTTTAATGGAGATTTGAATGTTTCTCTGCCTTAGGGATTGAAGCTTAGCATAGAAAACCCAAGGGGTGCCAAAAGAAGCTATGATGACACATTTAAGTTGCTTCAGTTGGGAGTAGAAGGGGAAAAATCCCCATAATGCAAATCTTCAGCCAACCCAAAAGGCTCTAAAACCGGTGTAGAAAAAAAAATGTGCAAATCTCTCTTTTTTTGAGTTGAATTTAACGCTTCATGCAAGCGGGTGGCATGCTGAAGAATCGGTTAGCTTTTAAATTCAGAAAATGTTTCTCTCCAGCCGAGTGGAACCGCTCTGAATCCGGACGCCCTCCTTGGGATTATTGGAGACGGGAATGCGCGAAAGATCCAACTCCTCATTTTACGTTTCACCCATTGCAGAATCTGGAGATGGCTTTAATGACACATCTGAGGCGCTTAGTGCTTTACTGGTAAAAAAAAAAAAAAAAAAAAAAAGAAGAAAAAAAAAAAGCACTTGAACTGAGGCTGGAGAATGGATCTTGGGTTGCAAATTGCTACAGTGCTTTATTGGAGCCAGAGACATTTATGGTTGTTGATGACCATTTCAAAGCCTCCCATTATACCCCACTGAGTAGCTTTCCTTCTATATAAATAGCATGTTTTTGCTGCCAGCTGCAGTAATGATACAGTCATCTGGCCTCTCGTGTTTCTAGCTGATCGCTGTGCTGCCGTTATCAAAGAGTGATAACTCAGCAGTTTCTGTTGTGTCTCAGCCTCCCCTGGGGTTAGGCTCTGTTTTGTCATTCCGAGAAGCAGCTTCGGCACCTAAGGAAACCACGCTGCTGTGTCAGATGAGGTTTGTGGGCAAGATCCATTCAGCTACAGGAGCTAAAAACCTTAAACTGGACTCTCAGGTATATACATTTTTGCAGACCTTTTACGCCTTTTAGGAAAAACACCACTGCAAATGATAGTGGCAATACATGTCAAATAACGCTCTTTGCATGTCTGAGACCTTGAATTAGTCAGTAGCTTTGTAACATTTGTACTTAACCCAGAGAGAGAGCTGAACAGGTGAGTAGAGTAATTGTCTTGCAGTTGGAAAGTTGCTGGCTCGAATCCAAATTCCTCCTGTTGCACATCGATGTGCCTCTGGGCAAGGCACTTAACTCCAAGCTGCCTACCGATCTCTGTATCGGTGTATAAATGTGTGTGCTTTGGTGAGTGCGACTGGGTGAATCTGGCTGTAACGTAAAGTGGTCAAAATGACAGGAAGAGACCAAACCAACCAGCCAGATCAGAACCAAAAGAAACGCTTGTTCAGGATTGGTTTGTGACAAAACAAAATGGTTGCCCCTTGAATGGACCTGAGAAAAGGGGCAATTAGGAATACAGGTCAAGAGGCCCAGTCTCACTTATTGAGGGATGTTTGATTACTTTGATAACTCAAAAGTACATCCCTCTTCTCTCTTTCAAAGCTCTGCTTTTGAAAGAGAGCAAAGCTTTGAAAATTATATATATATATAATTTGAGAGTTCAATATATATGACTAAGCGTCCTTTGTGACTAGTTTCAATATAATACATAGTGTGCAAACATAGTGTGAGTCTCATACATATTTTCTTATAAATAAACTGAATTTTATTTCTGCTTAAATCATGCAACGAGCCAGCTGATTAAAACAAATTCACCCTTCAGATTGACTTTCGATGGATGCGAGACTGATATTATTTCAGCATCTGATTATAATCAAGAAACCTTACCATTCGCTACACTGGGTTCAGCTCTCTCCCACACAAGCTGCTTAGTGACTCAAATTCCTCACCACTTCACATTCAGGCGTTGTGGTTCATGAAATGACGAAAACATCCCGCACTGTCTGCAAACACAATCAATTCCCTCACTCCTCTTTCTTTTTGACCTGCCTGTTAAATAAAAAAAAAAATGCCATTGAGTTCATTCCTAAGCTTGAATAGGTCTACAATGAACAACCAGCTCAATTCATTTATAATACACAACCACTAATGGAATGAAGTCAGGCGACTGGCGGGTGGACCACAATTACTCCTCTAGGGCTGTTCGTTGAAATGAGCTGAGCGAGTCGCCATTTGGGGAGAGGCTTGATTGACAAGAACATGTTTAGCAATTAGCCAGAGCGGCCCACAATACCGGCGTCTCAATGACTGCAGTGAGCTGATGAAAGGCAGGGTTCATCCGGGGAAGGTTACGTGCTTACGTGCGAGCCGCAGACTCGGCGCGGATGAAAGAGGCTTTAAGGCAGCAAACTGCTTCCCTCATTCCCAGCAAGTTGGGCAGCAAGGACGTGCAGAATGTGATTATGCAGCACACAGATACGAGGGTGCCGCTCTTTTCAAGTGGAATGTGATAGAATAAAGTTAATGGCAGAAAAAATTAATTAAACATCTCATTCGAGTTTCCGGTGTGCTGAGGTGTGAAATAACTTACGGGGCCAGGACTTGTAAATGCTCAGAAGCTGGGATGAATCTGCAGAAACAAAGAAAACTGGCAAGATGCTCGAAAATTATGTACGGAAATTATTTAAATCAATGCGGAGGAGCTTTTTCTGTTTTCATTCCTACTGTCCATAATTAGAAAGTTTGTAGCAGTTTGTATTCAGACGCCTTAAACTTTTTCCGCTTCGCTCATGTTGCAACCACAAACTGAAATATATGTTGTTGTGACGATGAATCTGTTCTGTGAGGAGCTTCTTTCAAGTCTTGACAGCTGTGTTTTGGTAGGTGACTGTGTGAAAACACAAATGCTTTTCAAAAGGAGCAGAATTATGAAAAATCTAAGTTTTTGAGCTGTTCATCACCTTGTAATGTCATTCCCTCGTCAAAAACACAGCTGGAGTGTCGGCCTGGATTCTTCCATGCATGTTTGAGGAATCCTTTCATCTCCCGTGGCAACGAGACGCCATTGCTCCTTGGAGCTGCAGTTTCCAAGCTGCTGAACTTCTAACTCGCAGAGCACCGTCGCTCAGCTCCTTCAGACTAGCCAGGACCAATTAGCAAACATCTGGTGAAACACCAGTGAAAACGTTGTTAAAGGGTTAATAGAGGAGCCATGTTGTGATGACTTCCTGAAGTCAATCGGTTGATTTCTAGAGGCAGTTGATTGTGCTATTAATTCATGGGTGTCAGAGTAAAAGAGGCTGCAGTAGTACACATGCATGACACTCATTACAAGTCTTTCCTTGCAAGTTTTTTTGGAGAAAAAAAAAAGAGTATGGTGCGTAAAGTTTGCGGTTGAGAGCAATGTGGACACGTAAGTAAAGCATTTTACTTGATTAACACCTGACGCAGGCAAGCACAACATTCTTTCTGTCTCGACAAGCAACATCGTGTTGGATACACTTGTAAACAATTGTAAATGGCTCCAGTGAACTTGGTGCTCGCCTCTACCGCTCTGTGTGTAAACGGAGAAAAATGATCTTGAGCAGAAATGATGAATTCTACCAGAAGCGTCCGTACGAGTTTACTTTGTGATGAATCTCACACCCCTCCTGCTCTGCCGAGTGCCACGCTTACCGAGCATCTCAGGAGACGAGCCTTTTGCTCTTTGATTTTAAAATGTACAATACAGTCACAACTCTCATCTGCAAAGATTACGTTACACGTAAAAATCAACAACAGACAAGCAGCCGATTCAAAATATGAGGTTGTATAATCAGTGCAAATTTTTATTTTTGTGACATAAATGCTCCATAGAGAATTGTGAACTCTCCAGCGAAACAGAAAAGCTGCCAATGCGCTGCACTTTAAAAGAATTAAAAGTGGAGCATGTTTTATTTTAGTCCAATGACATTTTGCAATCTAATTGTGCCTAAGTTCATTTTGCCAGACTGAACATAATGGTAGTTATGAAATGACAGTTGGTAAAATGTTGTCCAGCTCTGGACACCAGTAATTGCGTCTCATGTTCAGCCATTAGGTAGTGGGCGACGCTTGATAGGAGAACACTGTTTTGACAGTAAGATGCATCCAGCAGGATGGTAAGCCATCTGTCTCGACCATCTGGGAGCTGAGGGACAGGAAAGAGAAATGGGCCGACAGGAAAGCACCACACCAGGGACGCCTGCAACAGGGCAGAAAAGAAAATGAAGGGGGGAAAAAAAATGTTATTTAATCCAATATCGAAGTATATATAGCATAGACTAAGGAAAGTCGTGGGAGACGTGATTATCAGAATACAATCTGATCTTCCTCTGCACACTAAAACTGCTGTGTCATGGTTTCTTACAGTGCTGTGTCAGTTGCTGCAACTCAAAACAACTAAAAACGGAGAAAAAAGAGAGAGCATTTTGTAGAACATCATGTACTGTTGCATCAGTGAAATGGGGTTTATGCTGATGATGCACAACCATTTTGTATGACGTGTGTACACTGGGATGAATGGTGTGAATTTTAGTCTGCTGCTGTGCTACGGGAGAGTAAGGTCACGTTTGCCATTACTTCATAGTGTACTTTTTCCCCCCATATTAATATTTAACTGACCATTTGGAGGTGAAAATGCAAAGTTTTAAGCAGTCTTAAAACAAACAGAGTCCAGATTAATCAGAAAATAGGTCAAGCTGCATTCTGTTGGAGCCACTCCTAGTATTTAACATGATTACTTAAAATTTTTAATATCATTCTGATTTAGATTTACAAAAAATAAAACTATCTGTTTCTTTTTCCATTTTATGTGAAAAAATATTTCTAAAAAAATCTTGTTAAAAGTTATGCATACCCTTCAATGAAAAAATCTTTTGTGACTTGTTATTACGCAATAGCCAGCCCCGCCCTAAACCTCACAATTCTCATGGACTGACTGCTGACCAGCTTTCCGTCTAACGGGTCCGGAAAATCTCTTAAACCCTGGAGTCTTACTCTGAGGCAAGTTTAAATGAGATAATCTATTCAAGCCGATGTCGAGAGAGACTCATCTAGCCTTTAACTACCTTCATTCCAAAAGTTATGACCTTTTTTAGGTCATGAAGAAACCAGCTGAGTAGCCCTCGCAACTGCATAACTACAATAACCAGTCTTGTTAATGGTAGCTCTCTCCCTATCGATAAAGAGCATTTGTTACTGGCTAGATTATTTTTAGTGGCTCAGCATAAACCCCAAGGTCATTATTTATTATTATTTATTCTTTATACACTAAAGAAACTTCTGAAGCCACCACACTTTTAGAAACATGTTCATAGGTTTTACACTAATTAGAAGAACCAAACAAAATAGATGACTCAATAAATTTCACTATCCACAAATCTCATCAAAATTTTAACCCTTCTTCATTAAGCAAGCTTTTAGCAAGGGTAAATGATGAACAGATTCATTATCAATGATTACATTTAAAAATAAGGTAAAAAAATTATTCAAATCACCTTTATTCTTTCCTAACCTCTTTTCCTAAACTGCGTCACTAATTCACTGAGCAACGCCTTGGGGTGCAATTCACCTCATATCCAGATGCTGGATGATCTCGACAACAGAAGGCTTTGATGTCCTTGGTTAGAGTCTTGTCTTTGTAAGGCAAAATCCTCTACTGAATAGAAGCAAAGTGGAACTGATTGTTGTCTTCCAAACACTCAGACCTTCATTACTCTGTGACCTTTGTTCATTCACCAAGCAGCTCGATCTTTGGGTTGAGCGCAGAGCGGAGGTCGAATCAGGAACCAGGGTTAAGGGTCAATGGGCCTTGTCCCTTTCTGGCAGGGACAATGCCTGCCACCAAGCAGAGTCTTCGCCTCCCCATGGTTCCAGGGTGTGGTGCTCTGCTGATCTTCTGTCTGCATCTTCATGTTGGTTTGACTTCAGCACCACAGAATAAGAACCCCTCGTTCCTCTTTTCAGGGGTTTTCATTCCCTCCTACTCCCTTGATTGTGTATGTCAAGATGGCCTACCTGACTTCTTGAACGTTCGATGGCTTAGCAGTAATTACCCAACCTTTCTGTATTGGTCAAAGCCTTGTTCACCTCTCCGTTTTTATCAAACTCTTTGTATAACCATCAATAAATCAAAATGCAAGATTTCTTATTTTATAATCATCAGTTAATCAGAATATTAAAACACAAGGATAATTATTTTATAATCATCGGTAAATCAAAATACAAGGCCCTCATGATCTGTTTTCTGCATTCACCTGGAAAGATCTCACCCATTAATGCTAGTTTTCACAACAGCCTTTAAAGTCAATAAATTACAGAAATCAATCACTGGTCATGCTGTTCCAATTCTTCCAATTATATATCTTTTAATAACCTCTGATGAAGAGCTTCAAGTCCTTGACGTTGGAGGACTTCCTTGCCTTCGACCTAATCTTTAGCTCCATCAACCGATCCCTTATCAGTTTCAAGTCACGACTCTGACATGGTGCACTCTAGAATATTATTACTTCCAGACTGGAAAAAAACAAACAAAAGACATGATGGTAAAATGAAAAGATTACTTTAGATATTGCTTGTGTAAATTTCAGAGCAGCTGTTGCATCTGTGTTGCGACACTCATCCCTCGCACGTTATCAACGTTTTCATAAAACTACTTATTTGTGCTGCATCAAAATCCAACACAGGAGAGTTGGTTCCACCACAGTGGAAACATGAATGCTACATGCATGTAGCATTCATATTATCTATTATCAGAGCAAATTAAAACTCCTCAACTCGGTTCACTGGGCCACAAAGCATGTCTGTGGTCAAATGTCCACAAAGTATTATGGAACAAAACTGGTGCCAAAACAGAGCAGACCTTCACGTTTCATAACATTTAAAAATCTCCCTCGTCATGGCAAACATGGAGATGTTGCAAACACAGTGTTTATCTGAAGCCTTTTTGTCATCCTCATTGATGACTGAATAGGCTAGATAACAACTGATTTAAAATGATCAGCTGGTACCTTGTAAGTGACCTAAAAACTTAAATAAATCAATCTAAAAATGCAAATGAATGTTGTTTAAAAATGTATGAAACGGTTCCGAAAGTAACACTACGGAAATCTAATAATGGAGCTCATTTCAGGCAAAACAATCGAGCTCCATAAAGCAAATAACTGAAGAGTTTTGATCTTGACTAAAGCAAAAAGTGCTGCTACTTGAACACTTTAAGTGATTATTGTTTCTTTCATTATTTATTCAGAGAACACACAATTCAGCTCCACTCTTCACTGACACAAACAGCAACACTACTTTACTACTCTGAAGCAATTTGTTTTATTATATGTGTGCAATGATAGTTTTTACCTTTCTAGATATAATCGTGTGAATTTCCTGCTCCCAATACAATTTCAAAAATGAGCAAATCTTAGTCTTCAAAACAAGAACAAAAAGAAAAGAAGAAGAAAAAAAAAACGTTAGCTAGCAAAGACTAAAAATGTTAATTAAAATTTAATACATTTCTGAACATTGTCGGAAGAACCCGTAGGGAAGATGCATCGCTCCGGTCTCCGCAGCAGATTGTTTCTTCATCAAGCCCCAGTCACTCTCCCTGCACCTGATTTAATGCCGTTCATACCTTTGGAAGCCTTCGTGTATTGCGACTTTATATGAGGAGGTTGCCACTTTGACGCCAGAAGGCTAATAAGTGAAGTCTAGATGAGTTTACCAAAACAATCTGCTCGGAAGCTCACTTACCCAGCAGGAAGCCATCCAAAGTACTTCATGAATTCTGTCTCATTTCACAGCAGCCCAATCAATCAGTCCAGGAAACGAAGTGCGATCTCACCGGGCGGCCTGCTTCTCTTCATGACATATAATAAACTCACATTGCTTTCCTAGTTAATGAACCGAAAAATTATTTATTTATTTATATATATATTGTTTGTTTTTTTTTCCCCCGTTCCTTTAAAACCTTGTCTTTATTCCCACCTGGACGAGGCCCAGAGGCTGCTGGTCATAATCTCCCCGCAGTGGAGAAAGTAGAGCTAATTAAAGTCTGGCGGGAGCAGCGGCTGTGCGGGATCGGGACATAATTACACTTCACTTAACTTGGAGCCCTATACATCTCAAGTAGTTATTAAAAAGTGATGACAGCTGACACTTCATTATTTTTATTATGTTTGATTTTGGCTTGACTTTACATACGTTCTTTGTCAAACAAATTAAACGGGAAATGTTCCACTGTAAATTACGTTTTCACATCCAGCTAATTTCAGGAGTGAAAACTCTTGCCTCCCTGCCAGTTGATTACAGCTGTTTTGGCACAAATAATGTTTAGACGTAATTTTGGGCTGTATCCACATTTCATTTGGGACGAGTCAAAATAAAGACGCGGGACTTTTTGGTTTTGAGGTGTTGTGTTTTCCTCTGAAATTAAATCATTCTCAGAAATTGCTGCCCTGCAGAAATCTGTCTGAGCTTTAAACAGTTCGGCAGTCGTGCAAAAAATTTGTTTCATCTGATCTTCTGATCCAAAGATGGGATTGCAGAATGAGAAATGCGTGGGGGGTTTTTTTTGTTTTTTTTCCATCTTTGCGAATCACCGCCTCACAAATTTCTTCTGTTTTTGCTTTTTTGATCCTTTGAAATGTTTCAGATCAAACAAGTTTGAAAATCAGACAAAAATAACCTGACTTAATGAAAACTTAATGAAAAAAAAAAAAAAGATTTATTAAAGGCACGGTATTATGTGTTTTCCAGGGATGGTGCGATTTTGTAGCACATTCAAGTAACTATGTTACCTCCAGTTGTCTATATTAAATATCGCTTCAAAGAAATTTGACTCCTTGATTTAACGCCTCCAGTTCAGAACCTGTAGCTCTGAGGAGGAGCTTCATCGCTGAAGGCGGGGCTAAGTACTCCTGGGTGTTTTGCACAGCTGGATGGTTGCCACCAGAGAATAAAGGATTTCTGAAACTTGTATAAATCAAAGCAACACTCCAGGTATGTTTTTGATGGGGAATTAACATCCTAACATAATGTGAAGCTCAAAAACTTCACAAAGCCCTGGCCCCTTGATAACACAACCGTAGGTGAAAAAAGTAAGACAATGCTGATTCTCATCCAGGAAGGAAAAGAAAAACCCAGAACGTTTATCTGGTATGAATCTAATATCATTTCAGAAAAAGAGCATCACACTGACAGTCAATCACGCTGGTAGTGTAATGGCCTGCTCTCTAGCAGACGATCCAGAAGGAAGCTTTTTGACCATCGATTTACGACCCGAAGCTGGAGTCCACTTTGATCATGCAGCCAAATGTCACAAACAAGTCTGAATATAAATGGTGAAAGAAAAAAAAAATGAACGTTTTGGAACAGCATCAGTGTCCTGTCTCTGGTTAGTACATAACTTTATCTTTAATAACATAAAGCTACATCATTTGTAATGTTTAATGAGTAATACTTTTATAACAAATTTATGTTATGTTCTTGGTTAATGACAAGTTGTCATAACAAAAACATTTTGAATAATGTCAACTTTGTATTAAAAGTGTTGTGATTTACTGAATGACACTTTATGACAACAGATATAAATATTCATGAAGACTCACTCATGACGGTCTCATTCACAACCTGTCAAATAAAGTGTTACCCAAATATTCAGGTTAAGGAGTGATTACTTCTTAACTTGGTCTGACATGCCAAACAATCTTTAAGATTTTGTATTTACATCAGTCATCTTTGTCTGGCATTAAAGATGGATAATCTGAAACATCTTCGGTAAGGAGACGGTAACTCCTTAATAAACTCCTTAAATAAAATTCCCTAATGAGAATTTTATTTTCCGTTTAAATGACCTGCATTATGATCTGCCAGAGCTGAAATTTTCAACAGTTAATTAAGCCAAACATCGTCGACCCAGGCAGTATTCTTTGCATCCTAATTACCTTTAAGGGAGAGATCCTTCCAGCTAAAACTCCCGGGAACCTGAGAAAAGTATAATGCTGAGATTTTGATCTTTTCTGGGTCAGTGTGTGTCGCTGCAGAACGAAGAGTCACGCATCAATCACAGCGGCCTAAAGTGCAAAGATGGAGAGCGAGAGGGCGGGGGAAAGTAATCTCTCTAAAAAAAATAAAATGACTAGAATGAGCTGCGGCGGCAAAGCAGAATCTAACCGTCGGTCGGCATCGCGGACAATACCAGTGAAAATCAATCAACATCTGCTCTGACAACCCTGCAGCAAACAAATAAATCCCTGTAGCAAATGCAGACACAGCGAGGAAAAACAACAAATGAACAATGGCTTTTGAGCAATCATCGACAAGGGACCACATGTGGAACAAGAATAAGCAGCAAAATGAAAACGAACGCACAGGGAATAAAGCCTTCAAATAAACGAAGAAGAAAACGCACTCGACAGAAATTTTTCTTTCTCTCTTTCTTGCTTTATTTTTTCTCCCTTCTTCTTCCTTTTTTTTCCCTGCAGCAGCATTTATTATTTAGAGATTTAAAGGCAAGAAAGAAATAACCGATTAGGTGACCCAGGATTATTGATCTCGTCACGTGTTTATATTTTCTTTCCATACCTATGCAATGCCGTACTGTCATATTTCCATGTCACACTTTCAAACCAGGTAGCTGCACATCTGTTTTACATCCCTTTATTCCTCTGGGTAAAGTATTGATGAATTATAGAAATGCTCACAGCAATACTATATAATATTATATCATAGTATGTATCATATGCTACTATAATGACTTGATGTTAGTTATCATTCCCATGTTAGAGCAACCTTCTGCTGGTCGATAAAAGTTTCTGTTTTTGAGTCATGAAACCACATCTTCTCACAGTAGACTCAGTAAATTATTGGGAATCACATAAAATCTCTGGTCGTAAAAAGCTTGTATTAACAGCCTCCAGGCAGGTTTGAATTGACACATTGGTCGATAGAAAAAAGATATATAAAAAACACCACCAAAAAAACTCCTTCTCATTTCCAGAAGCCCAAGAACGAAAAAACAAAAGCTGCAAGTTGGAAGTGTGGGTATTATTTTACAACATTGCAACATTGATCGTACATTAAGGCATTTTATCGGAGACGTGCAGCGACGTTCATGACTGGTGAGGCACCGACTGGACGGATCAATACTTAAAATCCAAAATAAAAGCTGATATTTCAGCCTTGACCTTAATTTAGTCATTCAAAAACCTTTTAGTTATGTTTTAATCATCGTCACTCTATTGGAGAAAAATGATCCTGGCTGTATTATTTTTTCCGATATTTTTTATTCTGTTGCTTGCTGTGCCTTTGAGTCTTGGCGCTGCTCCCTCACAGAGAGGTGTGGCACTTCCTGCCTCTCTATGTGCATTTTCACTGCACATTTAGGATCGGATCAGACAGACTACATAAGTCACACACGCTCATTAACTATATTACATGTCGACACGTGGAGTTATAGGTGTATTTTTTCAGCTTAAAGAGCGACAGAGCAATGGAAATGTGTCACTTTTGTTTAAGGCAGAGAGACTGTTAGAGACGGCGCCAGTAGAGGTGAGGAACTGCACTGCACTTTTGTCATGCAATGTATAAATCCAGCCATTTTGACCAGGAGAATATGTTAGTTCTTGTGCAACTCCCTTTGTCTCTCTCTTCTTTCTTCTTTCCTTTTTCAAATAGCCTCCTTACCCTCCGATAATATATTTATAAAAAACCCAGCGTTATTGTTGAGATGGGCTTTGTTTCAGGTGGCAAAGTGACAGCTGCTGTTTTGAAACAGTTTGTAGATGTAGTCCAACGACACCTTCAGATTATTCTGAACAGCTGCTGCACTGATACAATTATAAAACAGGAAATTTTAAGCACAACCGATTAACCTCACACGCCATCTGGATCTGTAGAAACAGAGCCGAATCCCTCCAGATGTGTTTTTTGTTTGTTTGTTTGTTTGTTTGTTTGTTTGTTTGTTTGTTTGTTTGTTTGTTTGTTTGTTTGTTTGTTTGTTTGTTTGTTTGTGGGCGTGTGGGTTAATATTTCAGTCACAGTATGCATCAGTTTCGGAATCAATCCAGCAAGAAACTTTCCTTATTTTCTTGATGCACTTTTAGTACATTTCTTTTTTTTCTTCTTTTTTTTTTTACTCTCGATAGTAATAAATGTAAAGTTCTCAGATTGAAAACATGAAGGTTGTGCTCTGAAGTTCAGTGAAAGTGCAGTCTATTAAGAAAATAAAACGCTCTGACTCTGATGCACTGGTTATCGCCGTGTCTGCGGGTAAAAATTGTACGAAATTTCAAAGACGTTCCCTTCAAATGCGTAGATTTCTAATATAAAAGGAAAAGAGTTTATGCCAAGCATTTTTGCTTGCCTTCACAACTCTAAAATCGAGTTGCATTTCTCTGCGCAGGCCGGCTGGATTTATCGTGTCCCCCCTGGAGGCAGGGTTGGGGGGCGTTGTTGTTGTTGTTGTTGCTTTCTCTCAACAGCCTGGAAGAATCTGATGTGGTTAGGAAGCAGGTCAAAACAGGATGCGTGTCCTCATAATCTCCATGGCGTCAGGAAAAGCTACTGCTATCTCAAATCACAAAATATAACAAACCTTTCCAATTCATGTTTTTTTTTCTCCTTATGCAGACTTTTTTCTTTTTTCCTTTGCCATACGTGGGAACATTGAGATACTGCAGACTACTGCCACGACCAGACAAAAGCAGAGCGACTCTCAGTCGTGTTTGAATCAGTCGTCTCCAGCGGGCTGCAGCCGGCCGCAGTGAAAGCAGTCACCTTGGAAAGGACAGGAATGTCGTTATGAGTGGCAGCCATCTGTGTAAAAAGGAGCCGTTCTGGCACTTTCTAAATCAACAGTGCGCCCGTGTCAGTCAAAACTGCAAATGACGGCAGGCGCTCGCCATATGCGAGCCCTTTCCAACACGCGCAGTCATTTCGTGGAGGAGGAGCGGCCCAGGAGGGACCCTGAGTTTACAATTTAGCAAATGGATAATGATAAATGTGGGGAATTACTGGAAGGATTCCATAACGTGGGATGTTGGAGAAAGCAAGGTACCCGATATCAATCCATTTGGTTCCCAACATTTTTCATTTCAGAAATTAAATGCGTCTGTGATTTATAGATAGAAGCGACATTACTTTTGTCAGTGAGCTTTGATTTAGTTTGAAGCTTCTTATATTAGAATCACATTTATTGCTACCAGGGATAAAGATGTGTGAAAAGCCTTAGAGTTATTGCTGTACTATAATATTTTGTGGAAGAAAATTTATATATTTTTAAAGTAGATAAATAATCCAATGTTAAAAGTCACTTGTGGGGCAATTATTGATACCTTCCTTCCTCAGTCTAGCTCCTAGATTTTCTTTGATGCTCCATCATCTTCAACTCACCCTGTAGATCTTCTACCAGATTTAGGTCCATCGGGTCCGATAGGCTATGACTGTCTTGATTTAGGCAAATGTTTTGGGTCACTGTCCTGTCCTGCATTGACCCATTTTTGATGTCACATTTCCATTTAATGCGGTAAATGTGTAAAGTCTCTCATTTCAAAGTCTTCACGATGCTCCGCACAGTAATGAGGTTTCCTGGGATCTTTGGAAGAATATATGTTCACAGCACCACAGATGTTTCACATTTCTTAACAGTTGGCATGAGGTGCTTCTCTGTGTTACTTCCACGCCAAACACACCTGGATTGTTTGCTGCCGAAAAAATTGTTAGTTTCATCGGTTAAAGTGCACGGTTCCAGTTAAAAACCACAAATGTCAAATATGTTGACATTTGTGATGGTAGGACAGAAAACCAACTGGCATGTTGTTCCATCCATCCATCCATCCATCCATTTTCCGTCACCCTTCTCCCTAACGGGGTTGGGAGTTGCTGGTGCCTATCTCCAGCTGCGTTCCGGGCGAGAGGCGGGGTTCACCCTGGACAGGTCGCCAGTCTGTCGCAGTGGCATGTTGTTACAATCCGAAAATTGTTTTGGCAATCTGGCGACCCCAGGTTGGCAGTTTCTGCTGAAGTTGAACAATTAGTGTTTTAATTATTTTAGCTTTCTTTATTTGTTTGTGGTGTCACGATAGTAGCCAGCGACAACAAGAAATAGATATTTGTGTCACAGCATATTTGTACCCCTTGGGAACCGACATTCATTAACTGTGTTTCCACTGGTCTTAAAATTGTGCAAATTTCAATTACGAAAAAAATTTTCATTAATGGCAACTCTGCAATTTCAAAAAAACTCACGTTTTTGAATAAAACGTTTTTTTGCCCTTCAATGAGGTGGTGTTTCGACTATCAAAATTACTGTATTTCAGAAAAAAAAACACAATAGAAACACTTTCGTTTTTTTCACGCCACGCGAATCATGCGATCAACAACCGGATGTCGATGCTGGAGTGAAAGAAGACGGCAGGGAGTGGCAGGAGTGTGTTTAGCACACATTTGAAATGGAAACCCAGGTATTGATTACTATATACGTGTTACAAGAAATCTGGACCAACTTAAAGTAGGTAAAGTATAAAAATACATTCAGTTACCTTCATTTTACGTGAAATGTTTCAATATTTGATTTTTTCCAACTCATTAATTACACACAAAATTTAAAGGTTAGAGAAATCTAACCTTTGAGATAATGTTGCTGCAATAAAAGCTTCATTAATAACTTTTTTTTTTTTTTTTTTTTACACATCTTCAACTAAGCGGTCACCAATGATGTGCACCACCTGTATATTTGGAATATATTAGAATCGCCTGTGACGTCTCTGGCACAAGATTGACTTCCTCTTTTGCCACAGTCCAGACTTGCAACACGCCAGTATCCTCCTCGGTCCTCGCCGTCAATAAAGTGTACTAGACATTAACTATGGCGCTGAATGTCTCTCGACTGTTTGTCTCTTTCGATGCCTGCATCATTTAGCGGCTGAATCAATCTGCCGGTCTCTAATGGACTCAGCGTTGCTTACTCAGACGCTCGCTTACAGTATGTACCGACATGAATCTGTGTCCAGGAGCAGGGACAAATGAAAATAGATGTAGCTGTAGAGGAGCGGGATCAGGTTTTGTTTTGAGGAATTACTGCGGCTGCCGAAAGGACTTACTGCGAGCATATGGCGAGGCGGAGCAGTTCTGCATATGCTTTTGTTGTGCGGCGGAATTTGTTTTGGGGGTTTTATTCAAGCCGCTAACATTGTCAACCATGCATTAATGAGCGCCGTGCATGCATAATTCACAAATTATATTGTCTTGCTGTCTGTTCGAGGCCTGCTGATCCAAGCGATATGCATGAATTACACCACGTCGGATTCCGTGTTTTTGGGAAGCGCGTTTTATGCGTTTCTGCATTATAATGACATGCGACCTCTGTCGGGAAACAAATGGAGTCTGAAGCATACGCCTCAGAGTGTGGCGAATTGGTCCAAGACCAAATAAACATTCCTAAAATAATGGCCTAAGTCTCTTTTGTTGTTTTTTTGCCACAATCATCTTTTGACAAAAAATGACTTGGGTCATCAATTTAGGAAGGTGCCAGTATGTAATTAGACATGTTCCTTCAATGCGAACCTATTTTTAACGTGATTATAGAAACTTCCTCCTTATCTCGAAGACATAACGTCAAGGCAGAAGGTGAAAATGTTCAATAAATCTGTTGAAGACAACTGAATTATTTACACCGCTCTGACAAATCTCTTTCAGGAGGCCACGTAGTAACTAAGAACAAACACTTGAGAGGCAGCCTCGCCTGCCTCACTAATCGCCCGAGCATCAGAAAGGCTGTCCACATCACGGACTCTTTCTGATGTCAGAAACTTTGGCTGAAAACTTGAAGTGTTCTGATAGCGCCCAAGCATTTGAAAAGCACTAGTTTGCACTGGTTTAGCTGCACTAGCAGACTGCAAGGCATATCAAAGGCGAAGGGCAGCGACGAGGTGGAATTAGCTTTTGACAGGCACAGTTAAAAGGGCCTCCATATCCATCACTCTTTTCTCCCCACTCCCACTGTAGACGTATGAACAGGAAAATAGGGGGGAAAAATGTACGATACGGAGTGATGGATCATGCGGATTTCCTCTTATCCCGCCACACAAAGGAGCGCAGGGGGGCGGGGTGGAGGCTCTGATCCAGAACGCTCTCTGATGATGCATCACTCATCTTCCCATCAGATTTTAGAGGACGGAAGAGGTTGAGCCGAGCGTGCTGGCATTTCGGCTCAAAGAGTTATCTAACGCTATTTATTTTTCTTTTTTTTTTTTTTCTTTTTTTTTGTGGCAAGCCAACAGCTATTCATCAGCAAACAGATGCTCAGTGTCCGATGAGAAGACTGTGTCCGCTCTCTCCGGTGTCTGAAACCAGAACTGAAAAAAAGTGTTATACTGTTCAAGAGTAGTGTTTCTTTCTTCCACTTTATCTTTGTCCTTTTACGTTCTCCTCACCATAATTGAGGCCAGAATGTCTTGTTGATGGCATCCCATTTGTCCTTTGAATTGTAGCCTATGAGAGTTGACAAGTTCTTTCGTTTTTACCAACCTAAGTGCAAGTTGCTTCAATAAGTAGTCAGTCTCAAAACCAAGACCGACTACTACAACAGCTGACTGGCATCTCAAAAGCTCTAATAACACCAGAACTGCACGTCCTAGAAGTGTTGAAAAGGATGGCCAAAAGAACATAGAGAGAAATTCAAGCCATCTCTTCCACTAATGGTAAATAACCACATCACCGACTCCAATGCCAGGTTTTCAAACCATTCATTTGCTGCTGTGAACTCTGTTTAACCAGGAACTTGGTGCACATCAACTTTTACGTGCAAGACTCTGACATGGCACTGTGTTTCCTGACATGCTGGATTTTAGATTGATCGTCTCTGCAGCTTGATTAGACCCTTATGCTGCAATTGGAGCAGTGGTGTGAGGCGATGTACTAAGAGCATTACGTTTATCAAAATGTTCAGTAGATAGGTTGGTCCATGCCAGAGGAGAAGCCGCCACTGTTGCTACCAGGCTCCTTTAGGCAGTCAGTACGCGACAGATGCTGCATTCTGCTGCCATAATAATGAGGCTCCGCGGTCTCACAGCTGATTCTAACTGTACTCTCATAACAGGAAAATCTCATGCTCCATGACGTGTAATTGGGAGCGCAGCGCGTTCTTGATGCATCCCAGAAGGCATCTTTAAGACTCTGCGGAGACTATCTACATTCTGACTGAGTGTGAAGTCACGCTGCATTCTAAGTCCAGTGCGAAGGGAATCTTATTAAAGAGTGTCACAAAAAGAAATACCTCGAGAGTGAAAACGTTTCTCTCTTTTACAGTTATGAACTGATCTTTAGCGTGTGCATGTTGGCATGTTCACGACCAAAATGAGCGACCTGGAGTGTAATTTGACAGATTCTTGGATATGTCACACCATGCGAATCTTTGATATATTCTTACACATGAAGCCAAAAGCACTGAAATGCCTGTTTTAAAAAGACGAATTTCTGAAGGTGTCTAGAAATGTGTGGCTGTTTTATGACTGGCTCAGGATTTTGTACCTTGAAATTAGTTGGGCTGTGATCAAGCTTTGCTTAAGGCCAGCAGAGTTAATTAAAAAAGAAAGTAACTTTCAGATGTTTCAATATTTGCTTTCTCCTCCTTGTTTCTCAGCAAATACACTGCCTGGCCAAAATAAAAGTCGCCACCTGGATTTAACCAAGCAAATAGGTTTAAGCCTCCTATTGGATAATTACTGCATAGGCGATTATCTTTTAGCTGGCAACAAGTTATTTAACCCCAGCTGATGCAATGAGTAACTCCTCATTTCTCAAACAACCATGGCAAAAGACACATCCTGTGGTCGTGGAAAAGATGTTAGTCTGTTCAAGAAGGGTCAAATCATTGGCATGCATCAAGCAGAGAAAACATCGAAGGAAATTGCAGAAACTACTAGAATTGGGTTAAGAACTGTCCAACGCAACATAAAAAACTGGAAGGATGGTGGGGAACCATCGTCTTCCAGGAAGAAATGTGGTCGGAAAAAAATCCTGAATGATTGTGATCGGCGATTACTTAAACGTTTGGTCAAATCAAATCGAAGAAAAACAACAGCAGAACTCAGGAGTATGTTTAATTGTGAACCCAAAAGCATTTCCACACTCACAATGCGAAGGGAACTCATGGGGTTGGGATTGAACAGCTGTGTAGCCATAAGAAAACCTCTAATCAGTAAGGCTAACCAGAAAAAAAGGCTTCAGTTTGCTAGGGAGCATAAAGTTTGGACTCTGGAGGAATGGAAGAGGGTCATGTGGTCTGATGAGTCCAGATTTACTCTGTTCCAGAGTGATGGGCGCATCAGGATAAGAAGAAAGGCAGGTGAAGTGATGCACCCATCATGCCTAGTGCCTACTGTACAAGCCTGTGGGGGCAGTATTATGATCTGGGGTTGCTGCAGTTGGTCAGGTCTTGGTTCAGCAACATTGTGTGCCCAAAGAATGAGGTCAGCTGACTACCTGAATATACTGAATGACCAGGTTATTCCATCAATGGATTCTTTCTTCCCAAATGGATCGGGCATATTCCAAGATGACAATGCCAGGATTCATCGGGCTCAAATTGTGAAAGAGTGGTTCAGGGAGCATGAGACATCTTTTTCACACATGGATTGGCCACCACAGAGTCCAGACCTTAACCCCATTGAGAATCTTTAGGATGTGCTGGAGAAGGCTGTGCGCAGTGGTCAGACTCTCCCATCATCAATACAAGATCTCGGTGAAAAATTAATGCAACACTGGATGGAAATAAATCTTGTGACACTGCAGAAGCTTATTGAAACAATGCCACAGCGAATGCGGGCTGTAATCAAAGCTAAAGGCGGTCCAACAAAATACTAGAGAGTGTGACCATTTTTTGGTGGCGACTTTTTTTTTGGCCAGGCAGTGTATGTACCAATGAAAGTTGACTATGATGCCCAGTATCCAGTGAGGGCCCTGTAAAGCCCCCTGTCTTCATGAAAAGATGTAATTGCACAGTGTAGGTAGTCTGCACCTTCATCGGCATTTTGTGAACTAGTGAAGACTTTTTCACTAGTTTCACTAGACTTTTTCTTTTTTTACACAGCTTTGCTTCTGATTGCAAAAAGGAGAAATTTTCAATTAGAACAGGGGAGAGTAAAATTCCCCAAATGCAACTCTGTGCACACAAGTTATTATCTCAAGGGGACACAGCAAATGAGTTAGTCGCTTTCTTCTAAGTTAATTGTTTTTTTTTGTTTGTTTCTTTCTTTTTTTCCTTGAGCTTCAGGGAAGTTGTGGGTGCAGGTCTGCCTTGAAATCAATAATCCAATCATCAAAGCTGAAAAGTAATTGATACTGTGGCGTGCTGGAAGTGCAAAAATAATGACTGATTGGTAGACCGCCATTAGAGGGGCAGCTTTCCTGGTTTCCAGCCTCAAATCTATTTGTGATTTTTTCCTAAGTAAAAACTAATGATATGTTGATGCTTTTAATTGTCTAAAGCGCAAATACCTTTCATTGTCTTATTTAAGTAGGTTTCCATCACCACTCTGCTGTTTCCCTGCTGTTTTTTGCTGAACTCTGAGTTTTGATCTGTTAATTGCTTTTGGTGAATATTTATCAACTTTTTATACTGACAATTACAACATGTGGTGCTGTAGACTAACAAAATACAGCTGATACTGTTGTTAATGCAAAGGGAATTATTTCAGTTTTAATTGAAACACTTGGGGGGGGGGGTGAAGTTCTTCAAGTCTGACAAAACTGTCTTTGAAAATGATGTTGCGATTGCAATCCAAGATGGTGGCGTTTCAACCTCGGCTTTGGGAAAGACAGCTTTAGAAAGTAAGTCATTTTACTGGAAGTATTTACCATGTCTTGATAATTGTTAAAAAAGAAAATTAGATTGTGGAAAATGTTTGCTCATCTATATTTTATTTCAGTAACCAATTGTCTAAAAAAATGTTCTCTATCTCTCTCTATTGCTCTATCTTTCTTTCTGACTTTCTCTGTCTGCCCTCTTTTCTTCTTCCTTCTGTCCCGTTTTAGAGTTAATGGTTTTGCTGGCTTTTAAACACTTAATCTATTCTCATTAAATTCACAGTAACTCCTTTTTTGACACACTATATGCGCATGGCGTCAGACAGAGACTCAAAATTCTGAAAACCTGATTCAAAGTGTTGAAATTTGACATGCAACCTTTTTTATATGGTGCTACGTAAAGATCACAGCAGTTCTGTTTTTCCTTTTGTATGTGCTCTGGTAATAGTTGGGACTAAAGTAGTGAGCTTAGGACGCCTGATTGGAAAGAACGGTTATCATGAATGTGTTCTCCAAAACTGAGCTGCTGGATTAATGCGAATGCACGGCCCGTTCTGAATGCATTAGTCGCGCCTCTCGATGACTATTTGGCCAGCCTTCCAAATGTTACTTACTGACAAAATGAGCCAGCCACTCGAAATGTTCACAAGATGAAACGTAGCTGTTACTGAAGGGTCAGCAGCGGGTGACACCTCAGCAACACAGCGGCGGAAAAAGCAAACTTAACGGATCCACGCTGTTTCTAAATAATACATCCGGCTCGGAGAAATAAACTTTATTGTCTGAAGTGAAGCAGCGGGAGAAAATGTCGGCATTTTTTACGTTTGCAGGATGCGGGCGCATTGCTGAAAACGGCTTGAATCTGTGTGACAGCTGGGGTTTGTGTTTGACGCAGAATCCTATCGCTGACATTTCATCACACCTACCTGCGTCTGTCTGTTGCTGAGCCGCATTAGTCACCGAGCGGTGAACTCCAGCTGACCCTCCACTGTCGACACACTCATTTGGGAGATCCTGAAGTGTCTATTTGTCACCGGAGGATACAGCTTTTAACCCTGCGTGTCAAAACATGTCAGCCGTCCCTGTCGGACGGAGCATGCGACGAAGTGTGTCTGAGCTCATCACAACCTTTCATCATCTCAGTCTGGGTTCTTGGCTCCTTGTTGCCCCACTATGCTTTTCATTTGACCACTTATGGGGGAAGAAATGAGCTGTTTCCAAACAAAAAAAAAAGGTTTGACTGCTGAGACAACTATTTAAAAGCCCCTATCAAGAGGTTAGGAAACTTTCTACCGTTCCGTATGTGAACAGCATCTGGAATCCACCAGCTTCAACAGCAGTGATATCTCTCCGTTGATTCCAGCTCCACCTAGAGTGAAGCGAGCTTTTAGATTTGGCGTTGAACTGTTAGTCGTACAGGGAAAAGGCAGGTGGTTCGTTCCTCTGCTTACATTTCCTTTGGTTCTTTGCTGCTTTCCTCTACTCCAATTTATTTTCCTTTGAAGCGAAGCTCAAGGTGATGTGACATCTTCTTGCTATAGACAACGGGTAAGGAAACTACTTTTGACAACTTCACAGAGTCTGACTAAACTAAAACTGACCCTGTAAAGAAGCTCTTAAGGCTAAAGGGGTCATTTCAGGTTCTAGCCTGATGTACAGTGACCACTTTGTTTTTGTCTCCATGAACAACCCGCTTGGATCGAGTGTCGCTCAGGTGCCATGCTATAGGAAATGGGTTTATTTGAAATGCATCTTGCTTTGAGAAGACCTTCATGTACCACAATAAACTTCACCAATGCCTTTATTTCTAAAACGTCACTATAGGCGCATTTTATCAAGTCAATTATTTGCATCAAACCCAATTTTACCCTCTTTGTGACGTTTTGTTTATTTGGCATTAAAGTCAGACTAAATAGAAGAGCAAGCTCCACTTACAAAACTTCTTAGACACACACACACGCACACACGCATACACACACACACACACACACACAAATACAGTTTGTCTGAACCCTGTGGGGTTATTCCAGTCTGGGCTCAAAGATAAGAGACTGTCTACTGTTTCACTGCAGGGATTTTTCACATCCTTTTGAAGAAGTTTAATTCATATAGTCATTTGTTTCTTTTTTGGTTTGTTTCTTTTTTGGAGAATGTACTTAAAATACGTAGTTAAATTCAACAGGCACTCATCATACTGTTTTACCAAATACATTTAGCTTCACACAACCACAAACATGGAGAGAGCATGTTTACAGTTTAAAGTTTTTACGCTGATGTTTTTAGCCTTGTGGAGCTTATTTGGCAAAATGGTCCACCAGCAATTAACTAACCGTGTGTACATAGACAATTAAATTAGATTAGCGACTGCATTCCCACCACATCAAAGATCTCCATGTTAAGTGTTTCCACTTAATGATGCAGGCTGCAATTAGATGAAGGGTCACCTCCAAATGGACGTTACAAAAATGCAGACCAGAGGACCTCCGTGTGGGATGTCACGAGAGCCTGCAGATTAAAGCAATTTCATCTGGTGTTCATATTTGTTGTTGTTTTAATCATGTCCGGAATATTAAAAGCGACAGACAGCTCCCTGGGCTTGTGTTGCACCGAAGAAAAATCCCTCCCACTCTAATGACTAAATCCAGACGTCCTGAAAGGACTGTTTTTAAATGTATGTAAGCAAAAAATTAAATGATCAGACATAGATATTTTAGTTTCAGTTGTAAGCACAGCAGCTAATAGTTAATGGATTATCATACAAGAGGTACAGTGATACTTACATGTTTATAAATGCTGCTTACGGGCATGATTGTCTTCAGTTCACTTGAATCCTTATGTTTTGTTTTGTTTTTATTTATGTAGGCCAACAAAGACAAAGGGAGAAGTCCAAGTCAAGGCCTTATAAATAAAAATAAAAATGAACTTGGTTAGAGAGATGAGGAACCAGCTTGGAACCTGTCACAAAATCAAAGCTACTAAAACATCACTGCCACCTAAAAGCTCACAGGAATTAAAAATCCCAGAATATAAAACACTGTGCTGGCAGTTTGCTGAGCTCATATGTATTGTGAGTTTTTCGAGCTGAGGAAAGGTTTCATCAGCATCTTTCACAACAGTCTCTATTCCCTGCGAACGTTCTCGCAGCAACTTACCGAGTGTCTAAATTCTGAGGGAAATGCGCCTTCGCCTCCACGAACCTCCTGGCCTGTTCTGTTGCTGGCGCGTTTGATTAACTTCCCTCACACATCCAACCTGAATCAGGGTCGCGAAGGTCACGGTGCAGACAGATGATATCTGTAACAATAACGCTTCACTCCAGTCTAATACGGGTTTGAAGTAAGCAGGGAAAATTCTGAGGATTGAAGAATCTGAAGGCCAGAAGGTTGAACAACAGGAATCGAAACAGTTTAACAACAAAAAAAAACAAAAAAACAAAAAAAAAACCTCACTGAAATTCTTGTGCTACATATTTTTCCTGCATCTGTCCCATCATTAACTTTGATGGCAAAATGCTTCCTAATATGTCACATCCACTAATAATTACCACTAAGCATCAGTCGTCACTTCATCTGTTGGGGGTCATAATGATATGCCTGATTGAGGTACATTGTAAAACACTTTATAATACATACTTTATTTGCAGTACACGATTATGAAGTGGAATCTTTACATGTTGTAAAAAAAACCCACAAAAAAAAAACCCATGATCGTGAGCGCAGCCTATTTAAATTTTTATAGTTTGAATATGAATAAGGTGATAATTGCTCTTTAATTTTTATTCAGTAAAACAAATTGAGGCCTAATGTGATTCAAACAAACCATTTACAGTTTGGCGCGCGTCGTTTCCTGACAGGTTCCCCCGACCCTCGAGAACAGCCCTGTATCGATCTGCAATTTTCTTTAAGTGCCAACTGCTAACTGTGATTACGCATATCCACATTTACAATTATCCACGAGTGGCGCGTGCATATATCCATACCCAGTTACGCATACACTTCCACACTAACGACACTCCTGCTATTGATTTTTTTTTACACAGCAAACAGAGAGGCTGGGGCGGGGAGAAAGGACCATAGAGAGAGCATTACACAGCCAAGGGTTGTTGCCAAGGGAGACGGATAGGAGCTGCAGGGACTTTAAAATAATAAATAAAAATAAAAAAAACGAACAATAAAATAGCACGGTACCAGCGTGCACGAAAAAAGGCACCGATCACCAACCCTTATGTGAGGAGGGAACTGCATCACGGGCAGAAGAAAAATGGATAAACTCAACTCAAAAAGCACTAATGGATTTCCTTTAGACCGGGGTCATGGCGGTACATCAGCGGTGAAGATGAGGGGGTTTGTCGGTCAATAGAGGTGCCATGGCTCGGGTCATTCCTCCCAGACTCCTTCACTGTTGATACAGACGGTTTCAGGGAGAGAACAACGTTTGGATTTTTACTAACACAACAAATGCATACAAGGGCACCTGCCTCCTTGAGCATGACACAAATATCATATATGTATATATATATTAAAAGAAACACTAATGTGTGTTTATCTATCCCACAAAACTTCAACAAAGTACATTAAAGCAAGAAAATGTGCTTTGGGTTATGAAAAGTTTTGCAAAATTAAACAACATTGTAGAATGGCATCTCATTTAAACAAATGCATCAAAGGGATCACAACAGAAGAAACTGTTCATTAGTATAATTAGAAGCTGCGAAAGACTGACTTAAGCGTCTCACGCCATTATGAGTATTTATGTGGCAACAAATTAAGTCGTTTTAAAAGCGACAAATATAGGAACTTAAACCACTGCAACTGACTCAAACATATCTGTGAGGTACAAAGCCTGATATTTCCGGTTCGGTTGCGCTGCAAAGGTCCATTGTTATAGCCATCAGGGCGGCATGAGTGAGTCACCGCGTTTCCCTGGATGACAGTTCCCTTGTTAAAATGTAAATGGGCGCAGATTCTGAATCGGTTCCACGTTTGCTGCTTTACGGCCAAAAATATTCCCCACGGGAAAAGAAAGGCACCAGTTGAGCTTTGACATGTACCTGTACAGACGAAACTTCAGCTTCGGCCTTCTCGCGTCCGAGCGTGATTGTTTGCCGTCATGCGGCCGAAACAGGAAGTTGTCGTTGGCCTTTCCGATCGTGAAATAAACGCTGCCGGTTCGGCACGGGGCTTCTTTCCCTTTTCCTCAGGTAGTTGGAGAAAATAGTTTCCCGGCGATGTTCTCCTTAAACAGTGTGCAGCGTGTTTCATTTTGGGGGTCGTGGAGATGTTAATGAATGGCAGCATCTGTTGCACATTGCAGTGATAATCATTAGGACACAGTGGGTGATGGGGAGGCGGCAGTAGTTCGCGTAGCTGTAAGAACATTAACATACGCTCGGGCCTTATGGCGGCACTGTGTCAGGATGCAGCTGCTGCGCCTCTTTACCCCCGCATGACGCGCATTCCCAGACAGGCAGGCTTTATTTCAAGAAAGGGCCCTGCTTTGACAGAGTTATTTTTTCTTTTATCTTTTTCTTCTTTTTTTTTTTTCTTTTTCTACATGGCTTTGAGAAATGACTTTTCTGCTTCGCCACCCTGAGCATGTAGTCGGGGATCACAACATCCCTCAGACTACAATCAATTATTCCTCTCTGTGCTGACTGATGCTTTTAAAAGTGACATTTATGCAGTGCCCGGTTTCTTATATAACTCTCTGTGCCATACGCTGGTCGTTGTAGGGATTTCTGGTTGTCACTGGTAACTCGCTCAGGACTGGGACTTGGAGCTGTAAATGAGGGATTAAAGTTTTCGAAACAAACAGCAGTTATATCTGTGTCAAATAGAAAGTGCACCAACCATTCTTTCACCAGACAGGGTAATAGAAATGTATTCGTTTTAAAAAGTGCAATTTTTAAAAAGTTGAGATCTCTTGCTTTGTGAAAATCTGTAGAAAATATGATTTTTTTTTTCTTAATTTATGTTGGTGGTGTTTTAGCACTTGCTAAAACATCCATCCTGCTTTTTCACTCACTTCAAATAAGTTCAAATAAGAATAACAGCAGTAATGGTTAAGCCATAACGATGACAATAATAGCGCTTTTAATAATGTTGGCAGTTATATAATTAGAACTGATGACAGTTCTAATTATAAATGGGCTGTAACTTCAGACGTGTCATCAAGTTGCTCTGAGATAAAGTGATTATTTTCCAGCTGTTTGCTGCACCAGATGAAAGATGAATGGTGGCAAAGTGTCTGCTCCTGCTTGGCCTTGTAGGGTGTAGTGGTGGACTGGTGCCTGTCTCCAGCGGTCATGATTTAAGACAAGAGCACTGCCAATCAAGCTTGTATACGTGCTGCTCACACTTTTCCCCATTCTCTCCAGTAAAGCTAGTTATCCTGGCCGCCGTGTCAATGGATAAATGGTTTTTCTTCAACAATCAGTTGCTTCTCCACTATTGGCACAGCTGCATGAGCTTGATTGACAGCGCCAAGACCTTCCACTTGGTTCTGATTGGTCGTGTCTGACACGGGAGCGGTGAATTTCTCCAGAAGGCAAAAGTAGCACAGAAAGAAGTGTTAATTTATTTTTATCACTTTTGTTTGTTTTTTTTTTTTGTCTATTTGTAAATCACATTTTTTTGTACACACAGATTATCTTGGTCTGATTCAAATTTTTTTGTTTGATGGTTGAAATAACATTTATTGTGAAAAAAAGGGCAAAACAGGAGAACTGTCAAATACTTGCAGTTGCAGTGCAAACGTCAACGCGGACCGCCACATTTGACGAAAACACGACTTCCTCTCTGTGCCGTCCAGGTGTGGCAGTGCGGGGGCAGCATGGAGGTCCTGCCGTGTGCCAGGGTTGCCCACATCGAGCGCACCAAGAAGCCCTACAACAACGACATCGACTACTACGCCAAACGCAACGCCCTGAGAGCGGCGGAGGTGTGGATGGATGAATACAAATCCCACGTCTACATGGCCTGGAACATTCCCATGAACGTGAGTCTCTCTTCACTCCGCGCTTTAATCACTATGCGAACAAGTGAGAATCAACATCTCGCTCAGTTCAGTCAAACCTGCAGGCCAGGTGAGTCCTCTGATCGATAGAAATTCAAAATTCAGATTTCATCCTGCGTGACCTTCACACTGGCGGTGGGCCGAGTGAGGGGAAAGAAAGAGCTGAATCAGACGAGAGGAGCACTAAGTAAAAAGAAAAAAGAAAACATGTCAGTTTTGTATAATCGCCTTTAAGAGTCTGCTGAGACGGGCTGCAGACGACTAAACAGCAGCTTTTATTAACGGAGAGTTTAATATTGAATTCTGATTCACTCCTTCTGCACTGAGAAGGAGATGATTATGAATGAAGGACAGCTCAAATCTCAAAATGCTTCTTAAAACAACGTGTTGACATTCCTGAAAATTATAGTCACACATAACTACTATATTTATATGCATATACACTCTTCTAAAATGAAACCACATCAAAGCCAGAACAGAATCAGCAGGTTCCTGCAGGAGTAGTGGAGGTACATACAGGGAGACTAAAAGGTGGCAGGTGACGAACTAGCCATTACCGAACTCAGTGGCATGGCATGTTATTACCCCAGCTGTCCTGTGGCGGGGAGTTATTTTGTGTACTGTAAAGACCTAATGCTACGATTATTTCATCAAACCCCCTCCAAAGTCCCCCATACACACTCACAGACCCTTGTTATTGTCTGAGGTGCCTGCTGAGAGCACAATTGCTTTGAATGGAGAAGGCTTTATGATTCGCCACAGTGGGCAGCCCTGAGTCCAAATACCAAACAGCAGCTCGGAGAATCTGAATGTGTGTGTTGGTGCTCCGGTGGATGTTTCGAACTGGAATTCATCATCGACACAGACTTGAAGCGGGCTTCGACGCTGGCCGCAGAAAAGGCTTTTTTTGGAAACAACATCCGGTAGCAGATTTGTGTGTTGCTGTGTGTATTAATCTCTTTGGCTGTGGCTGCTGTGCGTCCTAACTGGACCTACACCAGGGCTGCTTTTTTCTACTTCCAATACAGATACAAATACCTGAGGTTTAGTATCGGCAGACATCGATTCGTCGCAGAAAAGCACAACTGAATTGACTCGAGTCGTTTCATTTTTCTAAACGGGTATAAATGCACTGAATTAAAAATTGATTCAGTTCTGCACAGGGTTCTGTGCACCAGAGCAGAACACTTTAATACACCATTAGCTTCATAAGGTTGGTCAAACATGTCAAAACAACTTTTATTTGTTCAGTCAGTGCAAACAGTAGTATAAAAGCCACTGTAAAGTAAATGATAAAGATATTGAAATTGACAAAAACAATAGGCTGACTTTGTTGGCCAAACATAGTCAAAAATAAACTGCAACAAACCTTCTTTTCAGTGGTTCAGAAAGTGTAATCAAGGATTCTAAAAATATTGTAAAAATAAATAATAAAGCATGACGTCGCTCAGAGCGCAAACATAGAAATAGATCTACCCTTATGGATCGGGTATCACCAATACCCGATGTAGAATTATTTTCATATTCTGGACTTGTACAGATATTGATTTTGGATTGGTGCACAATGCATTTATTTCCATATGAGTCCACATTAATGCAGCACATATTGATATGCATATGTCAGAATTAGGCCCGAGGCATTTCAGCTACTGGGCCTTCCCCCAGGCAATTCGGAGACCGTCCTCTATAAAGCTATCTGGACGTGAGCGCTCATAATCAAGCAGCTAATTAGAATCTGCTAAGTACAGATCATGTCTAATGGAGAAACAATGAAGGTCTTACATGACCAGGGCGTCTGTCTGTGTCTTGCCTAAATGCTAATGGCGTCTTTTCATCGCCGTATAACTCTTCCTTTCCTGCAGAAGGTTCTGCTGTGCTGTGTGTTGCGCCTGACTTTTTAATTAATTAATTAATTTATTTTTTGTCCTTTCTTCGTCTTTGCTTTGTGCAACGCGCTGACAGAACCCGGGCGTTGATTTCGGCGACGTCTCAGAGCGCGTGGCCTTAAGGAAAAGGATGCAATGTCGAAGCTTTCGCTGGTACCTGGAGCACGTCTACCCGGAGATGCGGATCTACAACAACACCATCACATATGGCGAGGTGAGAAGATCGTTTGCTAAAGGAATTATTGGATATAAACTGAATGTTAAATTAAGCATAACATCAGCTGTGAGTCTGTTGCAGGTGAGGTAATAACAGGGAGCTGTTTTTAAAGAGGATGCTAAAGCAAAGGTGGATAATTTGATTCAGCAAATGATCAATAATGAAAATGAGCCCTTCAGAGGCTTTTTCTTTTTTTCATGATTTTTCTTTTAAAGTAAGATTTCTTGGGGAAAAAAAAAACATGTTTGAACCCACCAAGCTATGAGTCAAGGTCAGAGTGCTGCTGAATGCCTAAAACATTTGAAAATTTTGTCTGAGGTCCTCAAATCACCTGTCTATTGCAATTCTGCGCAAAAAAAAAAAATCCTTTCGCTTCCAGCACCGTCTGGTCTTTCTCCCCTTGACTCAGATTTTTTTTTTTTCCGGACCAGTCAGGGAACAGAAGGGGAAGATGTTAACGACGACGTTGAATTTCTTCACTGTTTTAGAATTAAAGCCTGTCTGTAGATTTAGCAACGGCAGCATGTTGACCTCGCTTCCAAAATATTGAGGTAACATTAACAGCCGTCTCGTTCGGATCAGCACTTCTCTCTCTGCAATGGAGGACGGCTGTGTACAGCTCAGGCGATTTCCGCTAAGCTTCATAACGTTGAACTGCCGCATTACATGCAAAATTATCTTTAGCTCTTAGTACTTTAAATCACCAGTGCTGTTTGATTTCCAATCTCTAAAGAACCAACATGCTCCTCGGATGAGACAGGTCGGATCAGATATTTGTGCAGAAGAGACTCTGATCATGATATTTCTTTGTTTGTTCCATAAATTCAACAAGATGTCAGAACCACAAGGTTCTGATCCATATCGACATGATATGGAGGCAGATTTGTTGACCAAGGAAAAGAAAGTCTTGCAAAAAAGTAGAAAAACCTGGAAGGGGGAAAATATTTTTTTCACAATATCACATAGCTGGAGAGTTTTTGACATGAAAGTCGGAGTTGATGAGTTTCACTATTAGAATGTAAGGTTGCCATTGTGCCAGTGAAGTGGAAATGTTCCCCAATTTGCCAGACCAGAAAGTCTTACGACTGCTTCACCCCGCCAATAATAGATCACATAAAGAACCGAGGCATCCCTGTACCTTTGTGGGGAAACTAATCAAACATAACCTTTTTAAATAAAGCAGTAATCAAACAAATGGACAAGGCATTGACCGGCGAGACAATATGACACCGACAGGCCAAATGCCTTGTCCTCAACCTCTCACATGACAGACAAACACCAGGACTCCAGTGTTTCAGATTTAGGGTGAATTTCTATTGCAGCTTTAACAGAACAACATCACTACACAAAATTGGATGCAATTTCCCTATAATGAGTTTTAATTAAACACTTATTAGTTTTCCATTCCAGCTTGATTGTCTTGTGTCTGCTTAAGCACCCGGCACAGTTGGGGGGGAAAGAAGCTTTTTATAATGGCAGACTGGAGAATTGAGCAAACTCCTGAGTCCGAGGTCGTTTGCAGACATGTTGAAACGCGGCGTTTTGTAACGCGGCATAAAATGCGGCATAAAAATAAAATCAGCAGGTCTAACCATGTTGGCAGACGTCGAGATTGTATTCGTCAAAGACACCGTCCTTTGTTTCCTCCATCGCCTGTTTTTTTTTTTTTTTTTTTTTTGTTTAGTACCCGGCTAATGGATTTCTCAGGGTGGCGTCCTCTCAAGTGGCACTATTTCAGATCTGTCGGCACGCTGGGAAGCGGTCGCCTCGCCTCGCAGAGCCACACAGCGGCTGCGGCAGACCCGTGTCCCATCTGTCACCGAGCATCAGCACCTCGCTGCACTCGGCCGCGCCGTCCAGGCCGGCCGAGTGGAACCTTCCCCCGACCACAGCCACATGATGGATGCGTCGCAACCTGGAAATGAAGCCATACACATTCATATCACAGCGAACTGAAGCCCACAGTAAATGCACACCATCATCTCGCCTGGAGGAGAGAGCGAGACAGAACTGGGACTGGTCACTGCATGATAACATCCTGTCACGGCCGGGCCTTCGGGATGACTTGAAGCCTTGTGACGGCTGTGTGAATAAGCCATCATGGACCTACAGGAAGCAGGAAATGTCAGAAATAGACAATGGATCGGCCTTCAGCAGCATATTAATGTAAACGGACGGCTAAATTATGAAATGCATTGATGGTTACTGAAGGATGTTTTTACTCTAAAGATGTTCATAAGTTGTCTTTCACGGTTTTTCCACCCGGCAAGTTTTTTTGTTCTGTTTTTTTTTGTTTTGTTTTGTTTTGTTTGGTCGTTTTCTGATTTGCATCGGTTCGCCAACATCAACGTAGACAGAGGTTGCCAAAAAGTACAACATCATATGTCACGGCACACTAATGATAACACTGAAGGAGCAGCAGGAATGTCTGCAAAACATAAGAATAGTTATGTTCGTGCCGAACTATAAGGAGCAGGGAGGCGAGCCGGTAGCTGGGAAAACAGCGATGCTGGCAGAATCAAGCTTAGGGTTACTTCTGATGAAACCAGATTGCCTTTGAGGTGAATGAGATTATAAACAGCTGGGATTAGCAGCCAGTTTTAACCACAGCTTAAAAAAACTACAGGTGAAGAGTTTCAGCATCGAAGTGAGACGAATCAAATTTGAAAGTTTGTACAATAATTATCCCTAAAGATGAATTTAATAGTACTTGAGCTTGGCATGCTTTCGGCATTGCACTTTTTCCCAAAATATGTATCAAATTTGTGGAAAGAAAATGTCATACTTTATCTTTGACATTTTTTCCTCTGAAAATCTTAGCATTTTAACAGAGGTGTGTAGTTTTTATAGCCACTCTACATATTGCATGTACAGTACATTATCTACATCTAACGAAACCCTTATTAGAGATCATTATTTACATTATTTCTTAGTATCTCTGGTTTGAAAGAACAGGATCTCCAAGGGTTAATTCAGGGTTTTTGAAGAGAGACTTTGTAAAAAGGAAGAAAGGATTTAATGTCAGACCTGCAGTAGAAACTCTCTTGCCATCTTTAATTTATTATAAATCCAGATTAGTCGGTCCCAGAGGTTGAAGATAACAGCTAGTCCAAAACAAACAGTCAAAAGCAAAAAAAAACAAAAAGAAAACACATATCACAATAGTTTATGAGTAACACATGTACAATCAGGACAAAATGTTTCAGTCGGAATACCTAATAAAAGACCATATAGGCAGTGTGATAATCATCAAAATAACATTAATTTAAACTAGTATAAGTGTTTCACTCAGGAAGATGACAGCTGGCGCACCACCTCCTAGTTCTATTTCCCATATTTCTTTCTTTCTTTTTTTTTTTTTTAAAAAGCATCCACTTCTGAGTGAATGCTGCCCAGTGCAAACATAAAAACACTTTTAGTATCCGTCTCTTGAACCGCTGTGACGTTTTTAAGGCTGGAGTTGTTTTGGATGCACGAATCCCTTTTAATCCCCTCCACTGCACCCTCCAGACTCGCCATTCGGGGACCAACTAATCTGGATTTATACTAAATAAATTTCTCAGGTAACATTTTAGCTGCTCCTAACCTTTCAACAGAAGTTTACTTCAAAAAGTCGGAAGTATTCCCCTTTGGTTTAGCCAACATAAAACACTGCCAAGGGTTGTTTTGATGTACATTCCCAGTAACTGATTTAAGTTACTTAATTAACTTAAATCTAGATACATGTCTTCTTCTCTTTTCAATTCCCCTGATGTTAATATATAACTCGGTTTGCCAAAAAAAAAAAAAAAAAATCAAATCAAATATTCAGTTGAATTATCCAGAACAACAGTAAGTTGGCAAGAACTATAATAAAACACTTCATTAGTGATTTCCAGGGTTGTCTCTGGGTGATTTTCACTTTCCATACGCCCCGATTCTTTATCGACGGAGCCGGATCTTGATTTTTCCCGTCAGTCAAAATGTCCCTTGTGGTTTTTCCTTCCAGGTGAGAAACAGTAAAGCCAGCGGCTACTGCCTGGACCAGGGCTCCGAGGACGACGACAAAGCCATCCTGTACCCGTGCCACGGCATGTCTTCCCAGGTCAGGGCACTCTTCCTGCGTCGGTTATTATGCGTTTGTGAAATTCATCATTTAAAAAAAAAAAAGAAAAATCATTCAAAGCGTCACTGTGCCATTGATTAAGAAGTTTTCCTTCAGTTTCAGATTCCGTACTCCCTTGAAGAATATTTGACATAATTATTCTCTTCATGCTTTATGGAGAGTAAAATCAAATTTGCTATTGGAAGTGGTGGCAGGAGAGAAGCGGGCGGCTTACAGAGTCTCTCTTTGCACGAGGGTGGATGCCCACACGCGTTATCTGGTGAAGATTTTCACCGCGGAATAACACGTTTTTCTTTAACAGGTGATCCAGCTGATAAGGAACTAAAATAAGCACGGTGATGTGTGCAGAACTCTCACTCTTAGTTTCCATCTCCTACACATCTGTTAGTTCATTTGGGGTTTTTTTAGGATGCACAACTTCACAAATGCCACAGAATCCTATGTGCTTAAGTTTGCCATGGAGTAGAGGAGACGACTGTGGATCAGATCTTTGGTGCATAATCATGTTGTGATCCTGCAGAGGTTGTAAGAAACGCAGGGAGGTAAAGCTCTGATCTGACAAATACTGAAGGTGTCTTTAAATCCTTTACATGCATTTCACATAATCATACTGTGCAAGCTGAGAACGCATTATCGCTACAGCAGGTTTATAGAAAAAAAAAGTAATTGCTTTTTTGCAGAGAATATTACTTGTTTTTAGAAACGTTACATGAATGAGCAAAGGTTCACCTAAATGACAGATTAGAAACATTAAACATCTTTGTTGTTGAGCTCGTATGTCGTTTTATTAAAAAATACAGCTGCAAAAAGTCTTTTGAATTGAAAGTGTTAATAGGCAATATGACTGCAGAAAAGTGCGATTAATCGAGATTAATTATTCAACCTGCAATTAACGTGACTGAAAAAAATTTAATTGATTCCAACCACTACTTTTAAGACATTATTATTTTAAGATATAAAATTTAAGATGTTATATTAAACACTGTTTTATGGTTTTCTAGTCTTGCTGCCATGAGCAATCATTCATATTAGACGTGTTGTTCTGAATGACAAAACATCCCATGTAAATTAGTGTTTTACTAATATTTGAATGAACAAAATTCAATGATTGCAAGATTTTTGACTCTTTCTTGTGCCTTTTTTTTTTTTGTCCAATATTTTATTTGTAATATTTTTGCTATCATTTCCATATCCAGCATGTTCTCTCACAAACTTTGGGAATGTCAGAAGGATAAAGAACCGACTTTACTGCCATGTGTTCTCTCTTGCAGCATGAATATCCTGTCAAATCGTAATCCACTGTGGGGTTCGTTTGAGTCAGTGCTGTTGTCTCTAAACATCAAACTCTGAGATGTTTCCTTTAATTATGGTAACTCAACAAAGAAAACCAATACAAAGAAATCATCTCAATGCTCTCTGAATCTGTTAATTCACATTGTGCCCTAAGCAGCAGTTGGCACAGTTAGCAGTAATGGTCTGGGTTAATGGATCTTGAACTCATAATTTGTGATTTTACAAAGATTCAAGCTCAGTAAACCCATGTTACACCTCTTCTGCTTCATTTTTAAACACCGTATTGGTCATGAAACGTTGAGTCTCCGATTCACAATGAACCACTGTTGTTAATGTAGTCAGCAACATATTCCCACCATTTGGCAGACAATTGAACGATCCCGGTCATTGGATGATTTTTGGTGCATTTTTTTTTTTTCATTTCCGAACCCTAACCTTGATTTTCTTGAGGTAGTCAAACATAAATCATGTTTTTAGAGGTAGACCAGTGAGTTGCACATCATACTTTGTACAGCAGCTCAAAGCTCTGCAGCCTTCACACAACAAAGACATATTTGAACTCAGTTAAGCATATTGTCACCTTCTGAAAATACTGGCCAAAGACTTTTTTTTTTCTAAGTTACCTTTTGGCAAAGAAAAAAAAGAGACAAAGCATTGGTGATTTTTTTTTTTTTATTATTATTATTTCGGAAAAAATGACTTGGGCCCTTATTTTAGGAAGGTGACAATATTAAAACTATCTTTGAGGCAGAATATTACATGACCTTTTGGAAAAAAGACTATTGTAATTTTTTTGTTTTCATTATCCACTATTTTTTACAGTTTTAGATTTTAAAATAAATAGACAGAACTTTTGCAGAAAGAGGGTTTGTTCACTTTCTCCTCACAGTGCTCTAGCACATACGTTTACATGCACAAATATTGACGTAAAATGATCATAAGTCGTCTGAGGATGTTCGGTAAAAGACCTTAACTCATCTCATCTGAAACTCGGTTGCACACAGATCAGTTCGGTCTTGTTATATAACAATGCCAGCAAGATTCAGGTTAAGTTACATACCGCGCAGTTCAATCCAATTAGTTCCACTTCAAAGAATGCATTAAAAGTAGGGGCATGCGGTTATATCTGCACCACACTTCCCGAACATAAAACACACCTTCGTCCGATGATGTTGTGCATTTCTGAAAAGTCCCTTCAAGTCGCCTCAATCAGAAGCCGGAGTGTTGAGATGGGGGCTCTGCGGGGGCCGCCCCATCTGCTTCAGGACTCCTGGTTGCTCTTGTAGCCGAGCAAAGTTATTTTTAACTCTGCCGTATGTTTGCAGACATTGTCACACTGAATTAATGACTTTTGGATACACATGAAAGCTCCTTAATGGGACTGTATTATAAAGATTTGAAACATCCGACAACCCAGACTTTTCACCGACTGAGGACATGTGACAAGAAGTCTTTCATTATTATTGTTATCATAATTAGTGCTGGTTCATAATGGATCCACTGCCTGGTTCTACTAGGGGCAAACAGAGGTGAAAACTGACCTTCCTCACAATACATGATATATTTTTGTGCTGCAAATAATATAATTCCAGATTCAAACGTTTATTGAATTGCAACCAAAAAAAAAAGATTAACTAATAGCATTTTACTTAAAGATAGTATTGGAAACACAATATTGGATCGTATTTGGAAACTCAAATAATCAGGTATAAATAAATGTCTGATAAACAAAAACCTTTTTTTCTCTTTGTACTGTATGATGATACTTTGCAAATATGCTCAGGATGCAAATGAAACACTAACAATCTGGGGCACTTCAAGGAGAGAGAGTGTGAACGAAGCATACCAAAAGATCCAGATGAGAAATGGATATGTGCTCAGCAAAAACTTTGCTTAAGCAGAATCCAGCTCTGGTTGTTATGGAAATGCTGTTCATGCATTTTTTTTTTTTTTATCTCTTACTTTCCCGACTTACATAGCGGCGGCCCGCTTTTGACAGAAACATGCTTATTTTCTGTTATTAAATGGAGTTTTAGAAGAAGGCCATAACATAACATAACATAACATACTAACATATGTTAGCTATTACATATGTATATTATTACATACATGTGTAATAGCATACATGTTCTGTATGTTGGTACAGAATATATTCTGTCCTAACAGAATATTTTTCATATGTAATACATTTTGATATGAATGACAAATATTTTCAGACTGCTAACATGGCTGTACAGATGTACATTTTGACACAAAAGGCCTTTCTGTTTTTTACATAATTGTGTTAATTAAGGATGAAAAACAAAAAGTGAAATAAGTATCATAAAGCATCAAAATAATATGGTGAAATAATATAACAATACATAATAACAAGTGCGACCCATGAACGTTTTTCTTTTCAAAGTTAATTGGTTTATATTCAGGTGCTCCCTGTAGTCCAGGAATTACGGTAAGTTTCGAGCCAACGGATGCGTCTGATTTAACAGCGAGGTTAGAAGTGGTTGAAATCCTGACACAGAAGAGATCTGCACTGCAACTCAAACACGTCACACATTTATCTCTTTCGACCGCTTGGCTCAGACGTCAAAAGGAAAGCAGCGTGTGTGTGTGTGTGTGTGTGTGTGTTTGTTTGCGATATCTTTCAACAGCTTATCAAAGGCAGAACCCAGAACAACTGTGCATGTTTGTCAATGTGATTAAACCAGTTCACACTTGTATAGGTGTCGAGTGTTTGTTTGCAGATTCAAACTCGTCATCTTTTTTTTTTTTTTTTTTAAAGCTACAGAAGAGAATACACCGACTTATTCCTATATGCAGACTTCTGTCAGTTGGCCTTTTGAATTATCTTTGAAGCTGAGTCAAATATTACAAAGTTCTATTTAAATAAACAATCGGTCGGTGTCGAAAATTTTCTTGTGGAGACGCCGGAGGAAACCTCAACAAATCTTTTTTGTTTTGTTTTTTATTTTCTTGGGTGTTTGGGGTAAAACTTTGAATCGAAAATCATCTGAAAACTCAGATCCCTTACGACTGTTTCATCTGTCGATACAAGACCTCTTAAAAAGATACATGCTAAAAAGTTTACATATTTTTATCCTGTAATTTGTGACTCTGGGTTACAGTTGACCAGTGAATGTCAGCAACACGTGCATTTCATTACATCTGAATATTTATGGGAGTTATCAAGATTGTGACCTCAAGTTCACCATTGATTTGGTTACAGAATTGAATTTTTCTTGTTTACAAAAAGTTTGTTTGTCTCAACCAGAACTAAATGTCTTTCACAGCTAAAGGTTTTTGCACCCACTTGTAGGATTTTAAAATGTGCACCTCAACATTCCTGGGGAACAAGCACAACAATACGCAAGAGTTTTAAAGGGGGCGCTGCTGTTGCACTTAACACCTTCTGATCGTTGTCATCTCATTTCCCAGCAGGGATTTCACCCATCAATAATAAATACTGTCTGAGCTCTAAATTATGCAACAGCTGCGATCAGCACAAAACACTTTTGTGAACGGTATTAAACGATGTGGAGTCAAGTTTTGTTTCTTTTTTTTTGTTTGTTTTTTCCATTCCACTTTTCAAATGAGCAAAGCGGATTAAACAAGTATTTGGTTTAAGTTAAAATTAGGACACAAAAAAAAAAAAAACCCAAAACATAAATCTCGCGGTTTGACATTATCAAAGCATAAAATATTAATGGAATTAAATGCATTTTGAAGTGAAGTGTTTGTTTCATGGCTTCAAACAGTGACTCCCATGATGACAGTGTTTTCCATTCGTACTTTGTGTGTTCCAGCTCGCCCGCTACTCCACCGAGGGTCTTCTCCAGCTTGGCCCCCTGGGGTCCACCACATTTCTTCCTGACACAAAATGTCTCATTGATGACGGCAGAGGACGGACCCCGAGTCTGAAAAAATGCGACGCCGTCTCCAGGATTTCCCAACGGCTTTGGGATTTTACGCAGGTACAGAGAAAAGAGAGATAAGAAAGAGCATTACATAGCAGAGTTTCAGGAAATGTCGCTGGTTTTAAAATGGTCTCATTCTTATTTGGCGTCTTGTAGAACGGCCCGATCATCAACAGAGACACGGGTCGGTGCTTGGAGGTCGAGATGTCCAAAGATGCCAACTTTGGTCTCCGCCTGGTGGTGCAGAGATGTTCCGGTCAGAAGTGGATGATACGGAACTGGATCAGGCACCCCAGGCACTGAGGAGGCCGTCGTTTCCCGGTCGCTTTGGCCAGCATTTCCAGTCTCAGCGGCGGACTGCAGAGGGAGGAGCAGAGAGCGGTTTATTGCCGAGAGGTGTGGGATTTCACGCTATGAACTCGCAAAGCACGCTGGCCTCCAACTCGGGCAGCAGAGGTTCTGCTGCGACGAGCCTTAAAGACGAACACGATCAATGTACTTGTTCCCCTGAGCTTCTTCCTCCCGCCACAACCTTCAGCAGAGCTGCACTGTTTGAAATGGCCAACCTCTCTGACATTCAGCCATATGTATAGAGCACATCCCCTTTGTGCAGTCCGGTTCAATACTCTGCGGCTTAGACTCTACTGTAAAACTCTCGCTTCATGGGAAGAAAAAGAAGAAGAAAAGACATGCCGGGCTTTGGGGGGCCTATTGACTTTCACAAGGTGGACTGGGGTAAATTAGGAGCGATAATTGTTATCAATGGCCAGATGAAACTGAGTCTTTCGGGAGTAATTTGAGGAAGTAGCTGTGGACATAACGTGCCGCCCTGGCAGGACATGTAATGAGCTCCAGTGCTGCTGGCTGTCATCCAAACAGGAGCGACTTCACCTGTACTCACACTTCTTCGTTTTTGTGGACTGTGTGGCTCACTGTGGACAAAAAAAAAAGAGAGAGAAAGAAAGAAAAAAGAAAAGCAATCATGTGCCTTTTGTTTATGATTTTCCAGCTTCATCTGACCCGAGAATGTCAGCCCCAAAAGCATGTATAAAGCTATTTGAAAGTTAAATTATAAAAAGTGTATAAAGACGTTTAATAATAGTAATATATTGTAAAAAAAAAAAAAAAAAAAAGAAGAAGAAAACGAAAGTGGATAACTGATAAATGTCCTCAAAACAAATACTATTAGAATATCAAAAACCCTCTTTATTAGTTGCCTGTCTTTCTTTTTCAAACTCTTCTTTAACAAATGTTAGCTTTTTCTTCACGTTGTGCTGCCATTGTGTTCGGTGAATACCTGCGTTTTCTTTTGTTCCGGGCCCACTGCCGACATTGACAGAACAATTGCTCGTCTTTTGTTGAGGCCGCGGTTACAGACAGCTAAAGTCTCCATCATGTTTGTGTCCCTCTTCTCTGATTGATCCAGACCACTAACTGGAAAGAAGTTCTTCAAAAAGACACAGACTTTCGATGGCTTCTTGTCCCTGCCACAAAACAAAGAGGTGTACATTTTTACTCCGTTTTTTTTTTTTTTTTTTTTTATTATTATTATTATTTTTACCCACGATAAACACATAAAACAAAAGCAGCATGCACAAGCACCATAGGATCTCTTAGATTTAAGAAAAGTATTTGAGCAAAACGGGACATTTTGAAGGCGGATCTCAGCGGTGTGTTTCAAAGTAAATTAAATGTTAGTAAATACATATTATAACATTCAAAGTATTTTCTTATTTCCAAATTCGCATATTAGTTTGAGTGACGTCCAACCTTCCAGAAAGGTTTTCAAGTTGGTGTGTTTATGGGGATTTCCTTAGCACTGATGTTAGACGGTAGCTGTGTTTCCACTGCAAATGTGTGAAAAATGTATTTAAAAAAAAAAACCACACACACAATTTTGTTATTGTGCTGTTTCCAATAAATCAATAAATTAAAAAAAAAACACAATTAAAGTCACACTTCACGTCGATCTCGTACTGCGCCGTCATCCGACCACTTCCTGTCGATCTCACGGTTGTGAGTGGAAAACAGCGCCAATGCACTCAACGTTAAAGTTGAAACTGTGCAGGCAGGAGAGTCATTCTCCATGTAACTCTGCTCATACACACATGGAGGGAACATGAAAGTTTTGAGGTCTGACTGTAAAAATCGACTATATACCTCACCTATGACATGTGGCATTGTTTTTTGGCACACATAGCTTTGTGAATATAAAAAGTTCATTTTCACCTTCAATTGCCCGAACCATCTTCACTCCGACTTGTTTGATTTCTCTATGTCTTTATGGCTCATATGGTGCAAAAACACCGTAATTGTGAAGCATTTGGTAGTTTTTTTTTTGTAATGACAGCTAATCCCACCTGAGCTGTGGATCTCTGTTGCTCCTCCAAAGTTACTCTATTTATTAATACTCCTTGCCCTTCCTTGTCAGTTCAGCTAAAAAGGCAATGTACGCCAGCTCTTTGCCATTTTTGAATGTTGAATTAAACACGGTTCTTTGAAACATCCACGGTTTGGGATATCATTAACTAACTCAGGCCTGCTTTCAATTTCTCCGGTGTGCTCCTTGGTCTCCATGGTGCTGCTGGATCACTAATGTTGTTTGTCGGACCTCAACAGAACAGCTGTAACCATTTCACTTCCACTCTACGATGATACGTTGCGGTTCGTTGATGTTTCAAAGGAAATCCCTTCACAGTACATTGTCAAAAGTTCAGGAGGTACGTATACTTCTGCAAGCCACTGTGTCTCCCTGGGCCTGTCTCTCGCTTAAAAGGTTTATTTATTGGTTCAGGAGGAAACGTCTGCTGTAAATGGAGGTCAGATTTAGCATTTCCATCAAGCTAAAGAAACTATTTATATGGACTACCCTCTTTTTCCCCCCCAACAATGTTGAAAGGAGAAAAAGCAAATCACTTCCCTGCTCTGATGTCTGAAGCTCTTTTACCAGACAGTGTGATTTAGGCTGCCGCTGCGCTGAGCACTGAACGCATTTCTTAAGTTCACAAGAGGCCACCGTGTGTGTCCAAACGTGTTCTCCGCTGCCGTCCAGCTTGGATAGAGTGCATTTCAAGCTGCTGTGGAAAGTAAAAAAAGACCCTTTCTCTTGGTTCAGCCATGCTTTGTAACCCCCACGTTCCAGAGGCCCCTTTTAATTTGGTTTCCACCTGGTTGACCCTGAGAGATTGCCTCTGCTTGCCACTATGTTCCGCTTCTTCGGCTCTAATCATTCCATATAAGCAATGCATCATCTGCGTGTCCTTTAAACAAAGACCGCTTCGGTTTCCTCTCGTGATAATATCTCACTCGGGTTTCCGACAGGGTTTGTAAACGAGCTGCCGAGGTAATGTCTCACAGGAAAGAGTCCCAACCAAGAAATTACTCCCAACAATATGATTTCCTTAGACTCAAGAAATGTGATGATGGCAGCGGAAGCCAAAAGACGCAACGCTGCGCGAAACGGCCAAAGGAGCAAATGAGAAAAACCTTTTTAATTTTATTTATTCCGCCATTTGGGAATTGTAGTGATGTCTACACTTTGAAGAAATCTTTAACATTACAAAAAAAGGGTAATGTCAGGTCTTGTGTTTTCAGTACAAGTACTAGTGTAGGAGAGACTGAGCCAACCGGATAAATCAGCTTTTAGCGGCCACAATGCTGCTGGCCACAAATAGTTTTTTTTCCTTGTTTGTCCTTTTTCTTCACTCCTAAGAGGTGAGTGCTTAAGTTCGGAAGCAGTGGTAAAAATATGTCCATCTCAACAGCAACAGTGTATCTCTACTGACGCAGAAACTTCATTGCCAAAGGCATCTGAGTCTGGACAAGGTCCAAAAGCAACATGTGACCACAGACAGTGGAGTCCCTCACAAAATTGCAATCATCATTTGTTTGTTTGCTCCCATAGATTCATATTCAGAGTCATATTTAGGCTCGAGCTTGTAGGTTTCTTCAGCAGCATCTCAGACCGGTGCAGCCTTGTCCTTCAAGGCGCTGGAACTGATTCCTTGGATTGCCATCGTTACACAATACCTCGTTGTTCTTAACAACCACAGGAAAGCAAATTGTGGGGCACACCTGCGGGGAAACTGACGGCAATTAATGCTGTCCCCGGAAGACGCAGAGATTTGAACGGGCGGTTTATCTTTAATGAGCTAACCTTGACGGACTGACACATCTGGCCGTATCATGATCCAGTGTGTATTTCTTTAAATAACGCACATATCGGTGTGACGCAGACGCTGTCTTTGCAGGTATACGAGCAAAATAATCAATCGAATTCACTACTTTGGGGGGATGAGTATAAAAATGACCTTTTGGCTTTGTCAACTTCGATCTGTCTCGAGAGCTTATTAAAACGGAGAAGCAAAGAAAAAAAAAAAAAACTCCCGCTCACATCTCCCTGCAGTCTGGATGAGAGCCAGGCTTTATTGTAACTGTCACTGGGTCGTTCCAGCGCAGATTAATGTCATACTGTATATGAGCCCTTCTTAGGATGAGATATAATTTTTGCTTTACAGTATTTCAACTCTTTATTAATCCTCATCTGAAGCGGCCAATCTCCCCTTGGTTCCAGACTCACATAAAAAGGGAGCGTTTGTCTCTTGAAACTTCTCGCTGTGTGGTCCGTTTAGTGCTGCGTCATCTGTGTAGACAACATTTAAGCCTCAAGGTGAGCTGGATAAAATCTACATGTTGAAGAGGTGACGATTGATCTTTTCAAAGAACAATATGCATCTTGGAACAGCGCAAGGAGCACACTTCCCATAAGACGCGGTGGGCATAGCTACGAGAAACCAATTTCAGAAGTGAGATGCTATTCCTGAACACCGGCACGCCTAAAGCTGTTGAACCATTAAAAAAACCCAACAACTTCACGATACATAAAATCACTGTTGTCGGTAGACCTACTAAATAACTCAGACTACAAGTGAAAAGGTGAAAAGCTCCCGAACATTCCTGCAGAGGAAATTATCAATAGAATCAGCGCGTGTCAGAATAAATCATTGCAAACTTGCAGCTCAGCTCTTGGACTTAATAGAAGAGATAAACAGGAGTCACGATAAACACTTCCTTTGCCAAGTAAAGCAAGAGCACCATGGAAACTACAAAACTACAACGTAAGGTCAATTTGGTTTTTTCAGGGTTTTTTTTTTTGTTTTTTTGCTCGTCTCGCAGCAACAAATCGCAAGTTGCTCAAACTATTTTGAGCAACTTGCGACTATTTTAGATCGTAAATACACAACGCTGAAATCAAACCGATTTCCGCTCAACGATGACTCGCTAACGCCTCGAAATGTGAATATGTTCACCTGTTAGGGTGCAACTAATTCAGCGTTTAAACACCACTTCACACCAATACGTCGACTCTCAAGTTTTGCTAAGGTCCCATTAGCTTCAGTATTCCCAAATTGAACTTGTTTGAAGGCTAAATAATTAGCTAGCTCTTTGCTAGATAGCATGGTTAGCTGCTTTTCTGATCTAAAATAGGCTTCCAGGAATGTGTACCTTGAAACAGTAGTTTTGGAGGCACAAACAAACCTGGCTGGTTGGTTACTTTTTGTTGTTTCATTTTAAGAAAACCAAAACGTCATGCTAATATCAGGAGGCTACGTTTTTACCCCTCCTGCTCCTGACGGCTTGGTGCCGTCCTGTGTTACATGAATGCTGAGCCACATTCACTTTCATCGTGTTTCCCAGCTAACATGTTACATTTTTCCATAGAAAAACAACAACAACAACATTCAAGACAACGCATCTTTATTCATACTTTTAGAGCAATACAAAGGGTAAAACAAGTAGAAATTGCCAAGATTTTGGTTGTTCTGAAAAGCCCAGGTTATCCGCACATATAAAGAAATCGAATTAGTATAAAGATTGAATAAAACAACCATTTATTGGCCAATGTTCCGGGGAGCAGACAGAGCGTCTCTGACCTTAAAAGAGCAGAGGCTGGACGGCGAGATGCACCGGCGGCGGCACACAGGCAGGCATTAGTGCACAAAATGCAGGCTGCAGCCAGTATATTACAGCCTGAATAAATTGCTGGGATGTGGCTGATCCATTCAGCTGCATGTGAGCAAGATCACGCGTGAAGCAGCAGCACAGCTCAAGCCTCGCTTATAAGTAATGAAGTGGAAACACCTAAAGATTCATTTATTATTAAGTATCAAACACACGTGCGAAACGTGTAGAAAACCTTCTTGCACATCCCTGCTGACGGCTATTATTAGTACTTAGAAAACATTCTTGCTGCTCTGTGCAAATTACTTTCAGCTGGTTTAATATGGTCCGATGGCCAATAAGAAGGTTTCTCATTTCCAGTGTATCACGCAGAATCATTAGGTTGGTGAAAGCAAAGAGGCTGATCCAAAAAAAGAACTTCACTGAATGGACAAAGCTGTAGAAAAATAATGGAGGCCACTCAAGTAAAATTTTTGATAAAAGATTTGCGCTTAGTGCCTCATTAAAATTGTACTTTACTTACTTCATGATGAGCAAAACCAAGTTCAGCTCATCGCAAAGGAAATGAGAACATGTTGACCTCAAGCTATTTTTTATTTAAAGGAGCTCATTTATAAATAAATATAAAAAAGCAGCACAAAATATTAGGTGTATTTTTAATGGGGCATTCATTTCCAAAATCTCACATCAGCTGCTGTTCGTCCCTCCCGTCTACAGCTTTATGTGACCAACTCCAAACTAAGCGCATGATTTTCAATGTTCACTTTCAGCCAACAGGAATCATAATCACAAGAACCTGATCAAACTGACGTTTACATTTGTTGCAAAAATATTTACAATGTATGCCTTTCTCATACTTACGGTTATACACCAAGATGACTTATTTTTCTCAGAAGAAGACTTGAGCTGCACTTGTTGGGTTTTGATCCTCTGCCTTCCTGTTGATGCAACATGAGATCTGAACACAAACCCAGCCGAAAGGTCGATGCCATTTCTTCTCGTGTTTTCCTATGTTTTGCCTTCACTCATTCCTGGACACAATTTCAAATGCAACTGAGTAACTTTACGTAAAACAAATTCAAGTAAAGTTCAGGTTTTGTAAACAACAACAACAACAAGAAGGAGCTTAAAATATTAATGATCTTATTTGTTTTGGTTTGTGCAACGGGCCACTGACGATTTTCGTCATAGTGCCGGCAAGAACTTGAAACTACCTTGAGCCCTGGTAGCGAGCCTCCCTTCAGGTGGAAGGCTTCATTTCCTAATCAATGGTAATTGCTTTATTCTGTCAATAGTACCAAGGAGCAAGAGAGATTTTAGAAAGCTATGCTGTACAAGCCTTTGGAATGAGAGAGCAAGTGGAGCGGGTGCACGCTTGAACAGCTTGTGGATCTTCTAATGAGATCTCCAGAGATGAGCAGCGACGTAGCTCCAAGACACAATTAGACCAGGCGTTCCTTCTACCTCCAACAGAGGTGGTGAGCGCGCGCATGCGGGGCCGGGACTGGCTATATGTTTCAGAAACCCGGAGCTTGCGTTTGATATTTGATCAGTCGATTAAATAATAGATTGTCTTTGAGAAAAACTCCAAACAACCACACACTAACTCAGTTTGAAGGAACAACAAAAAAAAACAAAAAAAGTGTCATGAGTGATTTCCCTTACGTCTTGATTCAGGGGGCGGGGGGGAAAAAATTAATGTGAATAGAAAGCACATCTTTATCCAATTGGAAGTGCAGTAATCTAGCATGAAGGTGCAGAAGCACCTATTAAAACATGGTTCCGGTCATTGGGGGTATAAAATAAAATACTCACATTGCAACAGAGACCACCAAACATTTCAGATCTCAGAACTAGTCAAAGCAGTGCATTAATATGGATAAACTTACCTTTCTGCTTCACCAGACTCTCATTTGAAACCTTCATTCATATGTATGTAATCCATTGAGTTTAGACCGGGAGGCTAAAAGTGCCGAGCCGTACAAATGCCCCTTTATTGACCCAGAGCTCGGCACATGCAGGCCCCTGATATGCTACTGTTAAAACGGATCCAAGCGTAACTAATTCATTACTGGAAGAAAATTTTCCTATTCGCACATTTCAATTTTTTTGTTTGAGCATGGAAAAAAAATATTAGCATCTGAATATTTATTTTGCCAATAAGGTAAGAGTGATTATCATATTTTGCCAGAAGCCTCTTTACTGTTGTAAGTTTGGCTGTACTGTAAGTCAAACTAAATGCTACTCCGCCACCCAGCCCAAGAGTGGGAATTAAGAGAAAAAGACAAAGCAAAAGGAAAAATAAATCAATAAAATTCCTTGAATGTGGTCAAGTGGTAAAGAAAATCAGAGTTTTGGAGAATATGCTCATTATCAATGAGGCTAAACCAGGCCCTGCTGTCGATGCTAACAGAGCTTCATTAGGAGACCAAAATATAGGTAGACGTAAACAAAAACAGAATTAAAACACGTCACATAAATATGACAAAATGCAGATAAAGAGGTTGATGGATGAGTAGAGAGGCATCTGCTCTGCCTGCTTTGCACATTTATGTGGGGCACTAACGTGTAAAACTTTACGACCCACTACATATTCACTGGGTGCCACATGGAGCAGTTTAAGGCCAGATCAACTGCAGTTGGGTGGCTTGCTGTTCATGGAAAGGAGAGAGAGATGTTTTATGACAATGGGGTCATGAAACGGAGGTTAAGGTGTTCGGATCCTGACCACCGATTGTGTAGGGACTGGAATGTAACTATATCCACCGTTTGTGACAGTGGATATAGTTACAGCGACGTGTTTCCTCGCCCATTCATAATCGCCATACGATCCTGCTGCTTTGTTAAACTTAATGTGCCTGAGTGATGCTCTTTAGTGCTGCCGTGCATTTAGCGCCAATAGAATTGATCTGACCCTCTGTAGGGTCTGCTTGATGAGGCGACTGAGGTCGCAGGAAAGACCGGGAGAGTGGATCGTATTACACCAGGTCTTACATCACTCCAGCCGTTCCCTTTTTGTCAAATGATTGATTTTTATAATTTTGCTATTGCTTTGTGAAGCCTTGAATGGACTTGGGCTGAAATACATTTCTGAATTGCCTGTCAAGTGAACTATAAGATCATCGTCTTCCAGACACACTGTGCCATTTTATTGCAGTCAAAGAGTCATGTTACCTTCAGTTATTAGAAAAAAACTTATATCCATCAAATATGACTTTAAGAAAATTTGAATTGTAATTTTATGCCTTGAAATTGAGCCTCTGACTCTTTAAGAAACTCCTGTTCTTCCTGAGACTCCACTTTCAGGAAGTCATCACAACATGACCCCTCTATGAAGCCTTGAACAATGTTTTTACCAGTGTTGCACAGAGAAGAGTCCTGTGAGTCGAAAGCTTGGAAACTGCAGCTCAGTGGAGGAGCTGAGTCCGAGAAGGCGGAGCTAAGTCCCCTCAAGCGTTTTGCATAGCTGAATGGTTGCCACAGGAGATTAAAGGATTTCTCAAACATGCTTGAAAGAATCAAAACCACACTCCGGGTGTGTTTTTGATGAAGCAATAAAGTTAAAGATAATACATTTTACATAATACTGCCCCTTTAAAGTGAATGTGTAGAAATGCTTCACTTTCCTGATGCTCCTCTTTAGGTCGAAGAGTAAAAACCGTCATTCTGCTTTGTCTTCTAAGTAGGCCTGCACAAAAAATCCTCTTCCTGTGATGGTTTTGTTTCAATTGTGACATGATATACATCAGACCATTGAAATTGAAACAGTTTCCCTCCCCTCAAGATCCTGCACCTGAAAGTTTATTACATTCAAATTACAAGAATTTGAAGCACGCAAATCAGGTCTGACTGAAACTTGCATGTGACATTTTTCCTCGGTTCATTTTAATGTGAACTAGTTCCCACCTTGTCAAACTGGACGGGGAATGTGGCTGTGCAAAGTATCCGTCCAACAGGAAACCCAGACCCATTCCTAAATATCAATGTGAGCTTTGGGACGTTTTGAGTCTCCTTGGGCTCCAGTCATCATATATATATATATATATATATATATATAATTTTTTTTTAAAGCAGACTGTCGATTATGACAGCTTGCATTGAAACAAAGCAGTTTTATGGGAGCTCTATGACCACGGATGAAGAATTGCATAACACCGGCAAATGTCTGGTAAAAATTTAAGACACTATTATACTGGAGGCCAGGCGTCTTTGCAGGACTGTTATTTCTTCCGCTTTTGTTCTAGATTACAAATCTTTTAAATGAAAATTCCCCAACCCCTCCGTACCAAGCTCAAAAACTGTACGCAAAGTCAGCGGGGAAATCAACTCCGATACATATGTCTTTTTTATTACGCGGGTACGTCTGATACAGGATTATGTGAAAAGGCTTGCAGAGCTGACTCCATTTAAACACTGACACACACCATCTCCACTTATATGGGGCCCACAGGGCTGGTTTATGCTAATAAGCTCCATCAAGGTCAGACTATCTTTTTTCTTCTCTTTTTTTCCTCCCTCTGGTCTTTTATTCTCATATTCTCTCTACATTCCAGTCAATGATGACTTTAATGGCGCTATTTCCTGCAACAGCACAATGACACGAGGGTACATGAGTTACCCATAGCCGGGGTTTTTTTTTGTTTTGTTTTGTTTTTTTAGGTTGCTCTCTTCACAGCAAGGTTCTTTCGGCTTTTCCCATCCGTGATGCGTTTCCTGCTCTTGTAGCTGAGAGTACATTAATTACATAGCAACACACACATCTCTTTTTAATTTTTTTTTTTAATAGCCCCAAGCTTTTTAAATACCCTGTCATTAAAAAAAAAAAAAAAAAAAAAGCAAAGCTCACAAAGTTAAGCAGAATGTGTTGTAGGCTGTCAGAAAGTAAGTTAAGTCTTGCCAGAATCTGAGTTTTTTGTTAGTTTTTTTTTTTCCGGGCTTCAAAATTGTGCGTAATAGTGATTTTGCTCAGGAAAGTTGAAAATTGGATAAAACAAAAAGAAAAAAAAAGAACAGCTGTTGAGTTGAGTGCTGGCTTTTTGGCTTCATAACGAGGGTCGAGAGGCGCAGCAATCGTCAGTAATGATTAAAAGAACCCAAGTCTGATTTCAGAGCGTCTGCTCATTTCCTGAAGACCTCTCGTTTGAAGACGTCTCGAAGCACAAACAAGAAAGCCAGATTTAGTGCCTCGAGCAAGTCAACAAGATCAAAGGATCGACGACACTTGCGGTGGATGTTAAACAGCTTGACATTTCCTCCAGCAAAGAAAAATGGAATGTCAACATGTCCTAAATGCAGCCGACGCTGCACGGGAGTCTTTGTCGTCCAAAATAGAAGTGCGTGCAGGCAGCCCTGCAGTCTGCAGATATCAGGAACCTGCTGCTAGACGGATTCCTGCTGTCACTTGCACTTTCTGTTGCTCTTTGCTAAATATCACTAAAAGCAGTTACTAATTCGGGTCGGTGCGTCTCCTGCTCCCTCGGGTTGGGAGTGTAAAAGCACGCCACTGGTTTTTACTCTGTCAAATGTGTGTTCTGAAAAGATCTAAGTTTTTCAATCAGAACTGCAGAAACAGGAAATGATCGTCAGGCACAATGTCTTAAGGATAAGTGAGATGACTCAAAGCAAGTCAGGTCATATTTTGCTACTTTTCACATGGTATATAATGTTATAGCTAAAAGATCTAATTATTCCATATGATTTTATCTCACTGACATGAGATTAGATGAACTAAGAAAGCGAATAATCTCTTTTTTTTTTTGCCTTGTTTTTATGTTGTTGTTTTTTTTACATATATACCGATTGTTTCAGTTCATTCATTTCAATCAGGAACTGATAACCTGAGCAAGTACAAAAATCCTCTTCATAACTATTCAAACGATGCCGCAGCCACCATCTCCGGCGATCTTTCCATCCAATAAGAAGCGCAATTGAAGTCACGTGTGAATAAGTTTGTTCACGTGATAACTCGTTATCTATAAGTCAGATAGAAGTAGCTGTCAGCATCTATGCTCCTCTAATCTGGATCAAACTTCTGGGAAATTGTAAAGCAGCCGAAATACTGATTTCCTTTAAATTTTAAGAACCCACCTGATTAGAGGCACTTTTGTACCATAATAACTGAAAAGCCCAACATGTTGATGTGGAATGACAACGCAAAATGTTACGTTTTGCTTGTTGATTTTTTTGCGTTTTTATGATGTAACGCAGGTTGAACCGCATTGTTACTAAAAAGTCAACTTGACTGATTGATTGAGACATCCTCCAACTACTTCCTGTTGTCTTTTTCTTTGTGATGTGAACCAAAACCCAGAAATAAAGTCACTGCTGTTGCAGTGATGGCGCATTATCCACTGTCTGAAAGGGGGAAAGAAAGAATGAGCTCTAATTTCAATCTGCTTTTGTCTTTTCTGAAATAGAACCATGACAGATTGTCTAAAGCTTTCACGCCAGAACCAATCAGCAAGCCAAAAATAACAGGAAAATCCCTCCCCACCCCCCAGCCCTCGGAGCTAGTCAGCGTGCTAGCTTCCTTCACAGCATAATCTAAGGATGCCATCACTTTGCATAGGTGAATCGTCAGCAAAACCTACTGATGCAGGCCGTGTGGAAGTAGTTCAAAGTGTGAGGCGGCTAATAGAATTGTCACCAGAGCTCCGGTGTGCCGAACTGCACTGCATATTCAGAGGCCGTCCTCCTGGCCTCTAATAATACGGCTGAATGGAATCAATCTCACCGTCGAGTGAAGTTGTAATGGGACGTTCAGATATTCAGGCACGTGACTGTGCAGAGGGATGAGAGGAGACACAAGGCAGTCTAGTGAGGTGAATGCCACCATTTTAGTGGTAATACATTATTTTAAAAGCAAGAAGTGTTTGTGTTTTAATCATTTGAGCTCATATACAGTGTCTGCCCTCTTCCAGATTGTTTCTATTTTTTCCTTGTGACTCACACTTGGCCTGGTAAAAACCAGACCCTTGTTCTGCGGTTTGCTTTATACTGAGCGTCTAAAGCTTCCTGGAGGCGTGGACCAGGGCCGGCCCAAGCCTCCGTGGGGCCCGAAGCAAAATGTGGTTTTGGGGCCCTTTAGTTCTGCTAACAATGTGGACTGGCAGCAATCTGCAGTCCAATCATCAGGTCATTCATACACCTGCTATAAACTCACTGCATCTCTGGCAGTGCTGTTTACATCATATAATATATGATACATTTATTGGCCAACTGATTTATCAGCCAGTCGATTTCTGGGCGCTGATTTCCTTAATTTTGGGGGATCGTGATCGGCCGATACTTCCGTGTGAAGCTGATCTTATCTCCTGATCTTATCTTCGTCATCAAAGGTTCATAAATCAGCCTCTGTCCTCTTCTGCTCTACAGTGAGAGGCTTGACTGACGGACAAACCAGATCAGGTCTTGGCCTGACAGAAAAACGTTTCGCTAGACAATGTCAAACATTGAGAAGTTTTAATTATTCTCATAATTTGAAGCCAAAAATACCTCAGAAATAGACACAGCCAAGCATGAGAATCAACTCTTTTCAACTTTAAACTCAGTTTCACACAAAAGCAAAGACCCCAGCATAAACGTTTGGCTGTTGAACTGGACCTTCAGGCTTTATAAATCTTTTACATTACACTAAGGCACCAGCTCAACCCGTCAAGGAAACGACGCTATGGAGCTTACGAGAAATTGTGCGCACTGTAAACAACCCCCAATTTTATAACAAAGATAACCCGAGTAGAGGAGACTGGGGTAAAATGAGATCATTTTTCATATTTTAGGATCACTGCGTCTAGGCATGCTTAGTTTGGTCACTGACTTATACGTCTGCATCCATTTCAGGACACCATACATCACTTCAAGCAATCAGCAGAAGTGTAAAAGTGGCTCTTTAATCACGTGCGCTTATGCCAGCTGTTGCCATCACTGCTGCCAGAATCAGTCAATTAATAGCTTTCTTTGTGAAATGTGAAAACTGCTTCTCAGCTTGTCTTTGTCTAAAATTAAAACGAGTTTGATGATCTGAAAAATTCAAGTCTGAGAACAAACAAAAAAAAAATAAAAAATACAAAACAACTTTTTTCCCCCCTCAGATCAATACGACGTAAACTCGTACTGTGCTGCATTTGTCCACTGGGTTCCCAGGAGTCTGAAGAGCTGTGGAGATGTGATGATCAAGTTTCCTGACTTCTCTGGTGTTTTTTCCACAGATCCAACGTGCCGATCTCTCCAGAAAGCTCAAAGCTCAGCTGCCTATTTAATTCACCTGGAGGTTATACCGCCACGAGAAACTCTCTGATGACTTTCCTCTGTGTTATGCACCGCTGAGCACAGAGAGGACTGAAGCAGTTTGATGGGAAACTTTTGAGCTGCGCTAATATTTGAGTTCTGAGATATTCCTCTGACTGAGGAAGATTTTTTCAGACAGTAAAAAAGAAATTGCATTCATTCAAACAGCCGCAGTATAACTTTTAAAATTCGTCAAATCGAGTGAAACTTATTTGTAACGACCATTTCAGCAACGAGGGCTTTAATTCATGAAACATCATGTAGTAACAAATTATGAAATTGTCCATAAACATATATTTGTTAATTGAGGGAAGCTGTGTTTTTCTTTAGATTGTCATTGGTTTTGTTTTCTCCTGAGACATTTCTAGGCCTTAAAAACCAAATGCACAACGAGAGCATAAACCAAAGGTCAACACTAGAAAAGTGACAACGCACAATCCCCACAATAAAACCTGGTGGTGGCAGCAGTATGCTGTGGGCATCATGTGCACTCTGAATCTTGTCAGAGTTGGAAATGGACTAAACTGTGATAAGGTTTGTGATATGTTACACTTTTAACCTCATTTTGCATCTTCTAAAATAAGTACATTTCACTGTGAGGACATTCAAAGCGTCAAAAGCACAAACTAAAAAAAAACAACAGCAGCCAACATAGAATACCTTTTCATGGCTTTTGAATTTCATTCGCAGTCCTTGCGATCACCTTTCCACCACACAAGAGTGAGGAAAAAGCCAGACAAAAGGAATTTCAGAGCCGTTCATCAGCCGAGCGCACGGAGTAGCAACAGATAAAGAACGGCAATGTAAATGTCAGCCCTCTTCAGAAAACTGGGAGCTTTGTTTAAATGCCAATCAGAGATTGGCTGAGGGGGGGGAGAAAAATGGAAATGAAAGCTTTGTGAATTCTCAACAGATGTGAGTCATCTCTGAAGTGAATTTTCAACGTGCACTCAAATATTCACTGACAGGTTCCTCTTTGTTTCCCTTTTTTCATCTCATTGACGAGCATTAGATGGATGAGTGGCTGAGGGCAGCCGTGGGTTTCCCGCCCCTGCAGCGTCTCTCTCTCACGGTCACTCGCCGGGGCCCTGCAACACCACGGACGTTATTAAAGATATAAACGGCCTTGGTGTGCTACTTTGTAGCATTATCAGTGAGTATTGATTTGACCTATGGGTTGCTTTCATTTGCAAGTATCTCTCCTGCCCGGTCATCATGTACTCACTACTCCCTCTTACTTCGTCCCTCATACTTCATGAATACAAATAAGCCTTCGTCTTCTGTTATCTGTATATATAATCAGCCACGTCTGCTCATAAGTGGGAGTCTGCTGATGCCCTTGGTGTTTTCTCAGAGGAAGGAGGGGACACTGGCACAGCAACCCCGAATGATTAGACTAGCTCATTTATTTCTCAAAGCAGGACTTTATTTCAGTTTTACAATAAAAAATTTTTAAAAAAGTATGAAATCTGATTCAAGCTTCCAATTAAGCTTTTATAGGGGGGGGAAAAATGTGTTGAAAACAGTTCCCAGAAGAAAACAAATCGTTGCATGTTGCTTGGTAACCTCTACGAGCAGGAGGGAAGATGTCATCGGCAGGAATCGACAGGTAATTGCTGCTGATTATTTGTGTTTTTTCAGATTGTTGTCATAGGCTCCAAGATCTTCCAATTCATTCAAAGTTACTTTCTTGGAATAACACTTCAAGGTCACACAGAACCGGTGAAATATATGGTTTTTAAATCTGACGGTTCCACGTTGAGGGAGGAATCTGCTCGGCCTATGAAACAATCTTGTTTTCTGACGCAGGGGAAAACGGGGAAAAGAGCGACTAAATCACACCATCTGCAAAGTGACTAATTTTTGCAATCAAGTGTGCTGCTTGTGATTTGTAATTTCTTTTTTTCTTGTTACATCTTGCATGTATTATTCATAAATAGGAGAAGGCCTTATTAACTACCAACTAAAATGTTTGCTTCCGCCAGGTTTGAGAAACATCCTGCTCTGCTGATTAAGTACACCAATAAAAGCTGTTAAAACTCAACAAAAAAAATAAAAAAAATGGTCAAACACTTTGTTTGGATTTTGTTTGGGCAAATTGTAGTGACTGCTTCTGATTAGACACTTCAATAAATTAGTGAAAGTTGTTCTAAATTAGTTGCTTTTTTAACAAATTCTTCTTATTGCTTGACATTTTGTACATTGGGTTTTCAAAAAAAGGGAGAAATCTTAAGTTATCTTAAGAGGATATATTAATTTCAAGATGACGTCGCCAGGATTTTTCAGTCTTAAACTGTGTAAGTCCAACCAGCATGTTCCAGCAATTTTATAACTAGATTGGCCACCACACAGTCTGGACTTTAACCTCATTGAGACTCTGAGATGTGCTGAAGAAGAGTATGAGAAGTGCGGCTGGTCTGTCCCAAATCTCTTTGTTCGTCTGTGCATTTATTACCATCCAGAGTTGCATTAATTCACCGTCTAATCAGGGGAGAAGCATGGAAAATACCAGGCTGAGAATTAGCAATGCATATAATGCAGATTTTATGTTTGTTGTCCCTGAAAGACGAATCATAAACACAAGACGAGGCAGATCTCTCCCACTTGTGTTTCCTAAGAAGTCTTTGTTGTTTTTCCTTCGCTGCTGATGATCCGACCTGTTGTTTTCGTTGCCTGCTGCGTGTTTGACGTCGACCGTTGGCTGGTAATATTACTGATCCTGTCGACAAGTGCTCAGGAAGTTTAGTGCAGATTAGAAGACAGATTAGTAAAATAGGGCTTAATATAAATTGACATAAAAACTTGCTTTTGATGGATTAGCCATCCATTTGGTGCACGTGGCATTGTTTTGCATGTTATCGACGAGGTCTATTAGTTTGTACATTACTGCTGAGGTGAGAAATGCAACACGGCGACAGAGAAGAACTGTAATCTCACTCTCTGCTCTACTTTTTGGAAAGGGGTGCGTCACAAACACGGCCACAATGATTTTCGGTACAAAAAATTTGAAATTGGGTCTCTGTCTCTTTAAAAAACCTTTCTGCTCTTTCCAACTTCAGGATGTCATCACAACCGTGTTCCTCTATAAACCCTTTAATGACATTTTTGACCAGCGTTGCACTGAGAAGTATCTCCAATAATGAGCTCAGCGGATGTGCAGCTCCAGCCGGTGTTTGCCAATTGCTGCAGGCTAGTCTGAAGGAACCGAGTGGGTGAATGCTGTGAGTCGGAAGCAGTTCAAATTTCTTAAGAACAGTGGAAATCAAATTTTAGTTAGTCACTAATTCGTAAGCGACGATGCAGCTACTGCCTTTGTTCGCCAGCTTGGGTGACACAGAAACTTTTTTACATTTTCTGTTCGATTGCTCGTCCTGTGAGCCACTTTAGAAAAGGAAGTCCACTGCTGATTGGGTGAGCGACTTCGTGAGAAAGCTTCTTTCTGTGAGTGACTAAAATTTGTATTTCTCTGTGTTTGGTATCATCCCTACACATGGGCCCCGTTACACCATGAAACATATTATCATAGTGATGTGCGACTCTCGGCTCCTCAGTCAATTCTGTACTGTAAAATGGATCTTATGATAAAGTTGCACTTTTGTTTCTCAATAACCGTTCTCTTGTTGAACCTTTTCCGTTTACCTTTTCAGTCTTAATCCTACAAGGTGTCAAACTACGTAACAGTGACGGCCAAAGCAGAGACGTACTCATTTTCAGTTTTAACTCTAAAATTATTCAAGCAAGTGGACCGCACCGAAGGGCCTCGATGACGTCAAGCAGCTGAAATTGAGCTCTGCCCTGATGTCGGCCTCCATCTTGGCCCCGTGCCGACGCGCGCCTTGCCTTCCCATTCACCAAAGACCTCTCAATGTTATTCACCATCCTCTATCGACAGCGTTTAGATTGCTTTCCATGCTTGATTGATGATGGGGTGAAACAAGTGCGCTCTATCCACTCTCCTTGCGAGCTCTGTCTCCTGCGTGAGGCACTCCATAATTTATTCAGGTCGCTCCACAGAACCCACGCCCGATCCGACGTTTCTTCACGTGAGAAGTCGCCAGCATCATTCTGGCTGGCTCTGCGAGCGCGTTCGGCTGCCGTTCCACGAAGCGGGCTTGCACGCCCCATTTTCCCTGTTCCAGTTTGAGGAGGAAGCGGAGGCAGCCAGCAGTTCCGTCAATGCCAAATTATGCTCTCTTGATCGGCTGGCGACCCACCAGCAGAATTATTAGTTTGGTTTCTATGAAAAGGCATCTGTGAATCGTGGGTTTTATTAATGGAAGCATCGACTTGCTGCACTTGTTCCGCAATGACAACACTCCTGCAAGAAGTCGAATGTACAGGCAATTAATAACCCACTGTCAAGATGATATATACAGTAAAGTGAAGCTATTTTAATTTGGGGTCCTCAGGAATGCTCATTAATCTTTAAAAGACACTGCTTGAGGCAGAGCTGCTTTCTACTTATGTGTTTTTATATTTATTTTTTTGTTTTGTTTTTCGAGCCTTAAGTCCTCGAGGTTTTGCTCTCAACAATGCTCCATTTCTACTGTACACGAGTCTCAAAGTGTAATGCACCGGTCTGCATGATGCAACTCTGTGCTCACATTTCTGCTTATGTCTGAGGAGTAAGTAGGACACTCTTACAAACCTGCTGAGAGGTATGGAAGATACAAGAATGTGCTGACAAAAGAGGCTCAAATTCACAGCAAATGTGTTTTCCATCCTTTTTTTTTCTTTCTTTTTTTAACTTGTGAGCCTCGTAGCCCCAAATCCTCTGTGAGGAAAGCTGGCGTTTGACAGTACAGTGTTCAGGTTTTGGTCTAACAGGTCCAAAATAGCAGGATGCCTAAATCTGACTATTAGACCTCATAAAGTCATAGTGTTATGAAAATAAAGTCATAAAATTACAACAATTTGTTTTTGCAATAGTCTGAGTTTTCGCTCATCATGAAGCTAAAATTAGGCAGTTTTAGGAGTTTTGGGTTGAACATAACCCAAAAAGAACTAAAATAATCCTCTTTTTTTTTTTCTTCAAACTTTAAAATGTCACAAAACCAACTGGAATAAAACACAAGTCCTCTTGATTTTTTTTTTCTTTACACATCAACTATAAAAAAAAAATAAAAAATAAAAAAAAACAAAACCGCGTTGTTGAAACTAAAGTGTGAGAGGTGTCAAGAACTGCTCCCCAAACAAAGTTGTTGCTTGGCAACGGGAACACCAGCGGGCACACGAGGCCCTCGCTGCAGAGTCCAAATCCACTTCTTATCGATTTGAGCCAAGATACATCATTGTAAGCACTTTTCTCAGTGGTGACTATGTGAGTGTGTAACCGTAGTTTGTGCAAATGGGCAGAGATAACCAGGATGTGTTGCACCGCAGGAGAGAGACACAACTGAAACCCGAGGGTCAAAAACGAGAGGTTACATTTTTAGATAGCGTGTCAGAAGATATTTGTGAACATGGCTTCATGTGGCTTTCTTTAAACAATGATTTCCTTACTGTCATTCTTCCACAAATTTCAGATTTGTGGCATTGTAGTTTAGTTTTGTGATTGAACACATTTTGTCTTACTCGTTCATTTAAAAAGTTTCAAATGTTTGCTCATTGCCCTAGAACAGGTAAAGCTGCACCACATATAAATATATTTTTTAAACATAAACTCTCACTTTGTCATGAAAGAATAATATGAGACTGAAAATCTGTGAAAAAAAAAAAAATCAAGCTCCTCTGCCATCTCCCTGCTAACTGGAAATAACCAATCAGAGCCAGGAAGCCTGTCTTAGCGCTGTCAATCATGACCGTGTGCATGCCACTCAACCCAGCCTTTCTCTCCCTCTCTTGCTCTCTGCTATTGCTACAGCTTCTCACCGTCAGCAGAGCCTGTCGCGAATGCTAAGGCTGCGTGTAGTCGGAAACCGGGCTCAAGTGCTGACAATGGACGAATTTCATTCATCGCAGTGAGCGGAGAATTTTAAGCAAATGCATCAAGTCTATCTTTTATCGACAAAGTTTGAATTAAAAGGCCTTATTTCACACACCTTCCAATCACTCTTTGCAGAAATTCCCTCACATGTACTTTTCGCTGTCAAGCACAAGGGAACTTTTTGACTGTTCATCCATGAGCGGGGAGACGGCGGTTCGAGGCTCGGCTGGTGACAGTCAGATTTATTTTTCCTCCCAGAGCCGGAGCTCAGTTAGCACTCAGCTCAGCTCAAACCCCCCCTCATAAATGGCCGACGGGTGATTAAGATTGATTAATAGGAAGCTTGAACGAGAATCAGCAAGCAAAAGAGCCAGGCACCACCACTCGTCTCCAGGCCAAAGAGGACTTTGCATCAGATAGCGGAGAGATGTTTGCGATTCATATCCTCCTCTGGGAATGATGCGACTCAGCTGAATGAGACGGCATCACAAGGAAGGAAAGAAAACAGTTTGTCCTGCTTGGCTGAATTCACCGAATGACAGATTAACTGAGGCTTCGTTCAGAAGCATTTAGAGGGACCTGAACAAGAACTTCATTTTGTTTTTTCATCACAAGCATTCAGGACATTTTTTTTTTTAACAAAAATAAAAAACTCAAAATAGTTCTGATTATTCTTGACATTTAGCAAAAGAGAAAGAAGTTACACTTTATATTAGGTTTTAGTTAAAGCGGAATGTTAAGTGAATGAAGGTATTTTTTCTAAAAAATGGGCAGATTTGCTGCCGTGAAAAGTTAAAGTTGAGAAGCATGTCCTTTTGAAAGATAAATTATAAGGTTAAATTGTACATATATTTCTAAAGCCCTAAAAAGACAACCTTTCAATCAAACAGCTGGCCTGCATTAAAATGAAAATATAAACGATCGCCTGCATTTGAAAACAAATAACACTCGTTATGTTTCAAGCAAAGAAATTAGCTGAAAACTTAGCTTAAAACATCATCCCAAAAATGTATCGACATGTATTTTCAAGCCACAGACATTATGCCTATGCAACAGGCGATTAGAAACAACATGAGCTTAAAGAAAGTTGTCCAAAAGGAGACGTAAATGTTAAAAACCAGGCGCCCCCAAACCGCCGTTGGTCGTTTTGACCCTTCCTCAATCAGACAAGAGTTGAACTGAAAGTGAGTGGTGTGAAGAACTTATTTCTTACATTTTTTTTCAACCGTCAAATATTGTTTGTCTGCGATTTCTGCATGGCTTCCGGCGTTGGTGGATGTCATTTTACCCAGAAGGCCTGGATGGTATACACTGTGACAGCCAGTCTCTGAAGGCGTCTACCCAGCAGGCTCCTCTTTATCCGCACACTGAATGTCTTCCTTTTTATTTATTCATTCATTTCCATGTGGCCAAACACTGTCACTTTGATGAATTGGACCTGGAGCCAGCCAATTGTTTTCACTCAACGGGACAAGCCTCCACGCTCTCCGGACTTAAACATCTGGTTGAGTTGACATGTGATAATATTTAGTGAACAGTTGGATCAGTGTTATCTCAAAGCTGTAAAAAAAAAAAAAAAACATTTTTTTTTTTTGTTCCCCCCATTTTGACTCATGACTTTTCCTAAATTTAACATGACGTTTTCATTTCTCGCATTAGGTGAGGCATTTCCGGGTTTTCTAATTCCACACTCCTGCGAGTCGACTCCTTCCTCCCGTCACTGTTCCCGACTCTTAACAACGCAATGCTTTGTTTCAGGCGATAATTGGCTCCTACTTCACACTGTCATCCTCGCAGATGCTGAGTACACTGCCACTAAACACCGACTCGCTGCAAACTGCCATCATTATCAGCCCGCTGACAAAGCCTTCTTGACAGCACAAAAACAACACATGCCTGTGAAATATTTCAGAAATAATATTTCTGGGGATAAAAAAAAATCCCCTGGAATATTTTATTCCCCCCCACACCCCGCCAGAATATTTTATCATGAATTTCCACCCCACTGGATCCGCGCAACAACAAAGTTATTTCCTCTTCTAGAGATCTGAGATCAGCCCAATATATATGCATGGACTGGCGTGCCATTGGGAATGCATAGTCTTCTCTCACCTGTCTCAGGTGATGGAGGGGAAAGAAGAAAACAAATTATCACTTTTTTTTCTTTTTTTTTTTTTGCAGCCTTCCTTGGTGCATCGTCAGTGTTTCAGTAACCATGGTGAAGTCTGGAAGGGTTGTCAGGAACTGCGGCTGCAATCACCTTCCCCTGGCTGTGGTATTGGATTGGAGACTAGCAAGACTTACCTTGGCAGAATGAACAAAGAGTGCAGAAGGCCCAAGGACGCCTCGCTGTGTCGTCTAATTCTTTTTGCTGCAGTGATACAATGATGTTTGGCCTGTCGGGCTCCTTTTCCTGCTCCTCCCAAATCAGTAAAAGAGAAAAAGAAAAAAAAAAAAGAAAAAAAATGGCTACGTTGCTTTGTTGAGGATCCAACTTGCAAAAAGCATGAATTATGCTGAGTTCCTGGATGAGATATGATAGTTTTGCTTTCATTCGCAAGGAGATAAATTTCAAAGTCAGGCATGTATTTTCCAGCCATGATGCCTATGCAACAGATGATTAGAAACAGGATGAGCTTAAAGAAATCTGTTCAAAAGGAGAAATAAATGTTAGACGCATGAGTTTATGCTAAGTTGCTTCAAGTCTGAAGTGGAGGCATCAAATCTCTGTGGATGACTTTGCTAAAGTACGACAAGTGAAATGACCAAATTGGCTTTCCTCCAAACATTCACTTTTTAAAAAAATAAATAATAATAATCTGTGATAGTACCCCACATAGACCAAGCCTTAAAGCTGTTGGTCAGACTAGTAATGGGACTGGAGAACTAAATAGCCTGCAAAGCTATTTAATGCACAAATAGCTTCACAGGCCTGGATGCATGAGCAAAATGTTACAGAAGGTTGTACAAATGAGACAATAAATATGACAACTGTAATCTAATGTGACTTTGGTCTTGTCTCATTCTAGGGTTGAAAACACATTTTCTTTTTCGTCTCCAAAGTGAAACATTTTTGCTCATGAAAATAGAAGCAGTAAAAGTGGTTGTCATGCCAAGAAAAAAGAGTCTCAACAATACATCCCAAAAATCACATTACAGAATTTTTAGCAGCACAAAGGCCATTTTCTCAACATTATGCAGCTTCAGAATGCAAAAAAATTTAAACTTTGAGTTTTACTTAAGGTTCAGTGACAGTAGAGGGAGGCTTACAGGGAGCCAAGTGTGTGCGTGTGCGTGTGTGTGTTTTACTTTCTTATACTCCCACCTGCTTGAGAGGCAAGGTGCTACAGGCATTGCTGGAATGTAAAGCCAGGCTGTTCCTTGCAGATATACAAACTTATGCTTTCATGCCCAGCCTCATCAAAATGGCCCCGTTATAGGCTGCTATCTCCTGGGACTCGCTTCTGCAGTACAGAAGGATTAAAAGCTTTTTATGAAGCATTTTTCCCCAGCCAAAGGTGTCTGCGGGAGCAGCGTGTGTATCATTTTGCAAAACAACGGTGGACTTGACTGCGTGTGGCGCGTTGGCACAGGATGGAATACCTGCATCCATTGTGGTGAATTCATTTACCGCCCTAAAGAGATGGTTATTTTTCTGTAGGCTGAAAGAAATAAAGAAAAAAAAAAGACAATGTATTGAAAATCTAGTACATTTTTCCTGTTCTGCTGTTCTTTGTCTTCTGGGCTGCATTGGTAAAAAGTTACACGTGGTTGTTAGTTCACAATCTGTGACAATTAACAATCCCTTTGTCCCCCACGTGTGATGAATTGCATATTAAAGCGGGCCATTTGTCGGAGGCTTATCTTTAGGAAAGGTTGAATTATTCATCATCAGACAGTGGGAAGGAGTGGAAGACAAACAAAGATTGCGTCTTCTGATATGCTATCTCGCGCCGGGATGTGTTTGCATGTGGCCCACCCTCAGGACATTCGTGAATGCTTGGTGTCTGATCACAGTGTTCTCAGGGGATCTGCAGACGTTCCTGAGAGATATGTTCAGTCCAACAACGACAACGCCATGTTTCACAAAGACAAGTTAGAGGAGACCTTATGTATAAAAAAGGTTTATGTTTAAACAAAGTTATGACAAAGTGTGCTTATAACTTTCTCCAATATTTAATGAATAAATCATTATTGTTATATTTGCATAACTGTTTAGCAGCTTTTGGAATTTCTCCATCCATGGATGTTTGAAGACATGTCCACACTGAGAAAAATTTGACCAATGGTTACTTAAAAAAATTGTGGCAACAAAGTGACACGTAATATAATTGAATAGAATTTAAGTTCTACAATTTTGATTAAAAAGTATTGAATATGTTAACTTAACTTAACTTAAAAAAATGAAGTACATCTTAATAAAAGCAACAGCTGAAATGTGTTTGATTTATTAATATCAATGCAAATGATCATTTATATTGCCCAAAAATATTTAGTAAATCCAAGTCAATTTCACAAGAAAAACTAATTTTTATTTACTAAGTATCTGAGCAAAAATGATTTAGATTTATTAAATATCTGGGGGAAATTTAATCATATTTACTAATAATCTAGGTGAAATTAACTTATATTTATTAATTAAATGGGTGAAATTGATTTAAATTTACTAAACATCACCATAAAAATTATTTGGATTAAGTAAATAATACAAATAGTATCAACTCATATTGTAGCACATTATTGGTTAATTCAACACATTAAAACTGTTGTTCTTATTAATCTGTAGCTAAAATAATTGATCAATTTTAAGTTTTTATTTGTATCATAGCACTTTAAATCTATTCAATAATATTGAATGTCACTTTGTTGCCATAATTTTTCTGTCAATTTATAAAACACATATTTGTGCAATTTTATAAAACATGTTTATCCAGCACCAACTAGTGCAAAATAAAACAGAGAAGGGGCACTATATACAAGTATCAAGTCAAAAACATAGTGCCACTCTGCTCAAAGTATAGTTAACATGATTTTTAGAACAATCACATCAACAACAATCAACGTGGACTCAGTTAAACTTGCTTCAACAATTTATTAATCACATAAGAGTTCACTTTATGTTTAAGGCATGCAGAGCACAAAACAAGCATGCACATAAAACTTACCTGGGGAAAACACATGACAAGATGTGAGAGTTGGGCGAGACCTTTGAGGCATAAAGACTTCCTTTTTTTTGTATGTTTATGCTACATCTTGTCACTGTGTCGGGGCCCTTGGCTTCGTGACACTTACTTTTCTTTTCGAGAAATGAGTTGAAAGACAGAACTGAAAAAATACATACTAAATAAAGTGCAAATGAAACACAACAAAGTTTTCCAGCCTGCAGATCATCACCCTTCAGTGGTGAAGACTGCATGGGCTCTCCAAAAGGCAATAGTGGAGGCTCTATGCTGTATAAAAGGGACAAGGGTTCATGTGACAGACCTGAACAGATCCAAAGCCATATAACAGGCACATATGAGAATAAGGGGTCAGTCCTTAGAAAGGGTGGTTAACTGTAATGTACTGCAAGAAAAAATAGACATGCAGAAATCCACTGAACTGAAAAATTACCCTAATTTTAACGAACTTTCAGAGCATTTCACAAAGTTTTGCGTGTTGGTTTTGACAGTGACTTGTCTATTCCCTTTTGTTTAGCAAGGGTCCGTTTTCTTAAGCCAGTAGTTTATTCCTGAGGCTGTTCACTTTTGGGGAGAGCTTTGAACTATCCAGCCCGAGGAGAAGTTTCTGAAACACTTCAAACGTGTATCTGAGCTCCTTTGGATAGGCAAGATTCACAGCATACGCCAACCCAACAAGCAGGGAGCAAGCCCTTGGAAAGTTACCCAGAGCAGTTAGAATTTTCACGCCCGTCCACCACGATACCGATGTCTGGATCCTGTGACGTGTTAGCTTTGATGTTGTAGATCTTCAGGCTTTGAACAGCAAGGTCCTGTGACACACTGTCTTCATCAGCATCCTGTAATAGCAAGAACAATGTGCATATCAGACAGTACAGCCAAAGGAGAAGGTTCCATTTTCCAAATTGCTTGCAACTGTTTGGACAAGCTGTTGCTTGTAATGCACTCTATTTATGTCAGTGTTTTAGACAAATCTGAGATAACACTAAAAAAAAACGCACATAATTTAAAAAGAAAAAAAATATATATAAATCAATCATAATAATATATTATATTACAATATAATCAATTATACAATGAGGAGCTGAACAGTTACAAATATTTCTAAATGAAGTTTCTGAGATTAAATCAATCCATTACACTATTATTTCTTCCTGGCACTGTCTTGATTAATATCTTATTCTGCGTTGCCTCAGTCTTTCTGTAAAAATGTCTTTGTATTCACAAAGCAGCGTCTTGGCCATCATTTCTTAGCTCACTTTTAGGGACAAATTGCCAAGACTTAAAAAATTATGGTTAGGTAAAGCATTTTTCAGGAAAAAAATTACATAAATTACTGACAAGTTTTAAATTATGCCAGTTGGTGAAATCAAATTGAGATAGCATTCTGCACTAGCATTTAAAAATTCCTTAATGGAAAATAAGAATTTAAACACACTTAACAGAGGACAATGATATACCTTGCCAAGAACTACTGGGAGAAATACAGTTATGACTATTTTGTGATTTGACTTTCCAACAGAGATGAGAGAAATCACCTACTTTATATTTTAACATCTAATTCAACTTACATCGTACTCTTTTAAGAGTTGATCTGTAGATTCCCCAAGGTACATAATCAAACATCGAATGATAACATTTCTGGTCATGTTGATGTCAGGATTGCTTGGAGTCTGAAACGAAAAAAAGAATCACCAGGTGGTTTATATTACTGTTAATATTGAGTTCCTGTGCCGTCTTGAGGACCAGTGTAATAAAACACTACTGAAACTAATTCTCATGCGATTATTTCATATTCCATTTATAAAGACAATCATAGCTTAACCTCCAGTAAATTTAAGTAATGATATTCCAGAAGTTTAAACACAAAACTTTGAGAATAAAATATTAGCAACGATAATGCTCAATGAAAGATACCTTGAGTAGAATAGCCTGCAATCTCAACCCCATGCTTCCGCCCTTGGAGTGGAAGAGGTTCAGAAGTCGAGGAGTATATTCATCCAGTTTGGACATGAACTTTGATTCAAGATGCACCATTGTGATTCTGTGAAACTCATCCTGGATCTGAAAGACAAATCATGAAACCAGTTTTAAAGCATCAAATATTACAAACATACATACTGTTCTTACAACATTTTTCAAAAGCAAGAAGATGGATCAAATTTGATCTATAAAAAAGATGACAGTAACGTAACACATTTTGTTTTAAATAGCTAAATGCAGAACCACAAATGCAATCCTTCACATTGACTAGGAATATTTCTGATTAGCATGCACTTAGAACTCACATGAGATGTCTCAAATAGAGCAGGCCATCTGGCTTTGACGTCCTCTATACTGGGTGATTGGTTGATGATTTTGTTTCTTCTGTGTGCAAATGTTTTGGCCATTTTTTCTTTTATCAATGCGTTGTTGTCCTTTTTCTTTACTTCAGTAAGCAACAGAATTCTCTCTTGTTCTTGACTTTCTTCATCCTCTCCAGCCGGGTAAGGAGGAAGGAAGTTTACCTCTGCTTTTCGAGGCTTTTTTACATTCTTTGCAGACTTCTTGTCCGCAGGGGTCTTGCGTTTTAGTGCATTGCATAACACCTCAGGAACACCGTAGCCTCTGAGTTTGGTGCGATAATTTGACATCTTGTATTTAAGGCTTTGCTGCCAGCCATAGTAACCTGCAAAGAACCAGGTTCCTTGAGACAAGGATATTTATTGACAAGTGCCTCAGCAACATCACTTATCTGTGAACCTGATGGATAGGCTGTATAAGTATATACAGTTTCAGCCAGTTTCTCAAGTATGTCTGCCTTGATCTTAGAGGTAGTGAGAAGTGTTCCATTCTTCTTGTAGTCCTCATTGCCTCTTTCAAGGTACATCTCAGTTTCGTAGGCAAACTGTGGAATGGGGAACTGCTTTGGCTGGCAGCGTTCTGTGGTACTGCGCCCAGACAGGATAATGGTGTCCTGTGAAGAAGAAGTTCCAGCAGATGACTCTGCATTTGATGCAGTTGACTCTTCAAACGATGCAGAGTCACAGTCAGTGGACTGTTGAACAGAGGAACTGTCCAAACTTTCATGAGCTGCATACAAGTTCAGAAGAATAGGAGAAGTGTGAACAACCTTTATGGTGCTTTTGTGTTGGATAAGATCACTGTTGTGAAGAGTAAAATAATCTTCAAATTCCAAGTCAAAATACTGAAGACTGAACTGAGTAGAAATCCCAAAGGTCTCCTTCACAATATTATGCAGCTCCTCCACAGTGGGTGGGATTCCTGATGGAAGGACCAACTTCTCAATTCGGTCGTCAATTATCACTCTGAGTTTTGCCTCCATCTCTGCCATCCTGACTAGAATAGACAAAAGTTAAAGATATTCTTATAAAGTACATGAAAAAAACCTATATAAAACTAGTAGCCTACATCACTAATAGATCTAGTAATTAAATAATGTGCCAGGGCTGAACAACTAATCAAAATTTTATCAAAATTGCAATACAGCCTACTGCAATTTTCAAATCACAGGAGGTACAATATTTCTTACATTTCTTAAATCTTAAAAAAATATTTTAAATGAAATGTTCTGCTGCAAAGATGTCCTGACCTACACATCCTAATCTAGAGACTTAAAAAAAACATCCGTTACACATCCCTGCAAGAATTAATTTTTTAAATGAAAATAAGAAAACAATTATACAAAATTATATTTCCCCCAGAAATTGCAAATCATTTCACAACTGTAATGTCACTGAAAAGATAATCACAATTAAGTTTTTTTGTCAAAATCATCCAGCTCTATAATATACCAACTATGAATGAATACCTCATCCAATCCCACTTCAAAAAATGAACTATCGTTTTAAAATGTTAAAGACAAAAATATGAAACAGATTTTAAGGTAATATGCACATCAACAAATGCCAAAAAATAAATATTAAAATCAAAGATGCCCAAAACGGACTAAGGAAACATTTCTCTCACTCTCTGTGGCAGATCAGAGTCAGTACGAAGCTACATACTGATTTCAACCCAACATTCACAGACGCATCTCACTGTAACTGTTTATCTGTCAGTGTGAGCTGCAGCCACAGGTTGAAAGCATAACGTTTTTCAGAAAAAACAGGAAAAAACGAGGGAGCCGTTTGTGCCATCTGAATGTAACTAACGTAACGTTAATGGAGAGCCTCAGTGAGAGCCGGTGAACTTGGGTTTAGCAAAACACCAGCCGTTGTGCTCAAAACACAATAACGGACGTTCGATGAAAATGACGCCAAATTAAAAGAAGATAGTAGAAACAGCGCACTTTGTCTGAAAATGCGACTATGCAGAACGGCTGATTTTTCTTTCGAAATGTGTGACGTTATAAAAACTGATTAGAAATCTGCTTTTAACATGTTACTTGAGTAAAAATGTTACTTGAGTACATTTTAATTGTAAAAAATAAATGCAGTAACTTTAAACGAAACTCCAAAGTTGATTAGCTTCTCACCGTTGAAAATAACGTCTGTTCCTCCATTATGGTGCCCAAACATGCTAGCTAGCTTGTTACGGTGGGGGAGGGGGAGCTCGGGCTGAGGCCAAAAAACTAAAATAAAAGAGTAGCTTGTATTCTACGGCCACAATATAACGGTATTACGTTAGTCACATTAAATTGTGTCATTGAGACTACTTTTTCAATCATTGCAATGCATTTAGTCAAATCAAAGACGACGTAGACTGACTTCGAATCCTTCACACTATAACTTAATTGACTTGCTGTACAGTAAAGTTGCCATGTTTGCTAATTTGCAGTAACTTAAGACAATGTTTAACTGCTACAGACACTTGAATTGTTTAACTAAAAACACTTAAAACATGTCTTACCTTTTAAGCAAACGGTAGTCCACGAAATGCCGAGCAGACTCGACGTTCCTGTGACGAAAATGCCTTGGGCGGTAAAACTAAAGGCCTCCCAATGAGTAAAATTTATCAATTTTCTGCATTTTTGACTTTTCCAATGAAAATAAATAAATAATACTTATTGTTTTTTTGCTGATTTTATTTAAATAAAAACAGAGTAAAATGCAATTAAAAAAATATTCAAATTTGGTTAATTCAGCTCAGTGAGATTCAAAACTGCACACAGTCTTTTTTATTATGTATAGTTTGCTCTTATTTATTTAGTAAATATTGCTTAACCCTGATCACACTTTTTTCAGTGCATCTTTTAAATGTCCGTCTCCAGATCTGTGACATTGGTAGAAAAATACTCAGAAAGAATCGTGGTTGTAGTTACTGCAGGGCTGGTTCGACAAAATGCCGCTTTCGAGGGACTGCGCACAAATGCAGGCCACACTTTTCAGATTTTACTCCCCAAAGAATTATGGTCAAATTAGCGTTATATGAGTCTTTCCTTCTACTGTACAGTCGCATAAAAAAAAAAAAAACACAAAATCCATAACAAATGTTATGTCGTTTGGGCTTTTTATATGGATGCATTTCATATGTAAAAACAACAACTGAACATTACATTACTTTCCTATTTTTTGAGTTGTATTCTATGGATGGTCAAGTACAGATAGGTTCTATAGTATATACATACCCTCTTTCTGAAAACAGTTGAATTTCTTAGTATTGAATTTTCTTATTTTGTCTTGAAATTTGAAAGTCTGAATTTTTTTAGAGCATTGTATTTACAACAAGCCTTTAGTGCAACTACTGGGCAGAAAATAATTGTAATCCTATTAAAAGTCTAAAGAGAAAAGAGAAGCAATTACAAATTCAGAGGCCGTCTTAACTTTTGCTCTGGTAGGAAATAAAAACACTGATGCAAAGCATTTTCTTTTTTTCTTTCTTTCTTTCTTAATTTTTTTTATTTTTTTATTGTTTTTAGATGATTCCAAGATTAACGTTGTTTTATGAAATCATGAATCCGCTCTCCGTTTGTTTTTCACCTCATCTCTTCATGTGTGACGTGAATCAAAGCGCTGTCCGTGGTGCTGACACCAGTGAAATGTTCTTCATGAGAACGCTGCTGCCATCCAGCGGTTATCGCGGAGTGGCGCGTTCCGGAACAAAAGCGTTTGTTCCTACCCGAGCCACAAAAACGGTTGCGCCGTCAGTGAGGTTTGCTAACGTTGCTCATTTCAGTTTTGGTAAGTCTGTATCTCTCTCTTTTTTTTCTTTTTTGTCTTGACGAATAAACTAAGTTATACGTAGAAGCATACAATATTTTATTTTTTATAAATAATGCCAGGGTTGAAACAATTCGCGGTATTTAAGTAGAACCGCGAACGTTTAAGCTAACCTCAAGTATTTAAGCTAACCTACGAATGTCCTTCGCAGCGCAAAGTTAACGTAATCTCTGTCACAACTGGCAAAGTTTGTATTTGGAGTCTTTATTGTTAAAATGCTGCGCTTAAGCACATAATTCACAACATAACACACCTGACGTCAGATGAGTTTAATGACCAAATCACGCTCTAATGATACACGTCTAATCTGACTCCGCTTATTTCCGTTTGGTTTCTGTGTCGATCTGCTGCTTTTTCGCCGCCTCTTCCTCCCTCCAGCCAATGGACTGACATCGGCCAGCACAGATGCTGCTGAAGGATCTGCCCAGAGACGCCCTGCTGCGGCCCTTGTCCAGGAATGAAGTGATTGGCCTGTTGGTGAGGTTGAGCATCTTTGGTGCTGCCACATACTACAGCATCAAATGGGTGGTGGATGCCATGGACCCCACCTCTAAGCAGAAAAGCCAGGCCAAAAAACGGGTATGTTAGTCCTTTTTAATTTTTTTTATTCAAATGTTAAATTTAAGTTCCCTTATTCTATGGTTAACAGTAATCACCCTTTCTTTTACTACAATCCCACTGAGTGTTTATTTCTTGTTCAGTCTTATTCTCTTCTTCTCGTCTCGTACGTCTTTACGAGAGGTGCCAATAGCTACAACGATGTGACTGTTTCACTGTAACCTTGACAACGCAGCATATACTGTCAACTCTGGAATCCTGTTGTCTTTATCTGACTTGCATATCCCAACTCCAGGCAGAGGAGCTGATGAGGAGAATAGGCTTGGAGGGCGTCATACTGACTGAGTATGAGATGAACATCGCCTCTCTCTTAGTCGATCCCCAAACTATCAAGGTAAAGTTCTCCTTCTGTTTCTGTAGCTCAGGGATTATTAAAGTCGTATATTTATTTAATCTTTAATCTTTCTGGATCATTGTGCTTTCCCTGACACTATGTTTGTGTTTTTTGCAGGTGTCTTGGAAAGATATAGCTGGTCTGGATGAGATCATTAATGAGCTTCAGGACACAGTTATATTGCCGTTTCAGAAAAGACACCTTTTACCCAACTCTAAACTCTTCCAGCCTCCTAAAGGTAACCCAAAGTACATTTAAAATGATAATAAGAATATTCCAGGGTCACCACATTGCTCAGTGGTGGAGCAGGTGCACCATGTGCAGAGGCTGCAGTCCTCAAAGCATTTGATCCCGGTACGATTCCCATAGTAGCTTCTCTCTCTGCCCTTGTTACTGTCCAGCTGTTAATGAATGAAGCCCACTACTTTCACAAAAACACATATTCTAATGCATGTAACTTGCTATGATAAAGTCAGATAGAATTTGTTTTATTACTGATTTTATCTTTAGTTTGCTTGCAAACTTGTGTTAGAGTCCGATTACAAGTATTCTACATCTCAATATAATAAACAACCGTTTTCTATGAAAAGATTTAAAGTTGTAGCTTCTGAGCAAACTTTGTTAGTTTTTATCAAGTTATAAAGGATGTGAAAAGTGGAAAATCTGCTTAAAACTCATTTATTCATAATGTAGAAGAGTAGATGTTCAATATTTACTTCTCAAGTATTTCTAGTCACTCAGTTCTGCCTAGACATACAGTCACAAAAAAACATTCTCCAAGTTCTCTTAGACATTCAAAATAATAATACAACAGTGATAATACAATAATAATACAATAATACAGCCATTTGAATTCCTTTTATAATCTTTCTGGGTCAGTCAGCTTAATCTCAAATGACCAGATTTATCCATGTGACGTTGTGACAACAGTGCATGAATTGTAGAGGGAGGTGTATGGAGTTATTTCACTGTTTGGCACACCGAGCCCCAGAATGGATCAAGCTCTAAATTTTGCTGCTGCAGAAATCTAGTTCAATCCATCAGCTGACTTTTATTTATTTAGTTTTTTTCCCTCTGATTTATATTTTGTTTTTTACAGGTGTATTATTGTTTGGTCCTCCGGGATGTGGGAAGACCATGATTGCCAAGGCAACAGCCAAAGCCTCAGGCTGCAAGTTTATCAACCTGCAGGCCTCCACGCTGACAGACATGTGGTATGGGGAGTCGCAGAAACTGACTGCCGCCGTCTTCTCACTGGCCATCAAAATCCAGCCTTGTATTATCTTTATCGATGAGATTGGTGAGTTGTACGGCGCTTTGGTACATTTAGATCATTGAGATTATTAGCAGAGCTAAAGAAGAAAGTCAATTTCTTTTTCATTTTTGTACTTCATTCTTTATGTTTTGTAGCTGCAGTGCAAAAGTACATAATCTTACCAAATGTTTTTGTCTAGTTTTTGGTGAAAATATCTTCTTAGACTTGAAATAAGACAAAACTAATTTACAAGTAACTTTTCAGCAAGATATATGGGTTTGTTTTAAGTAAATAAATCCTTCGTATTGATGAAAAAGTACTAGGTTTGCTGACAGATTATTTTTTCTTATAACTTATACTGGAAAAAAATGTCTTGTGATAATTAAAATAATATGCCAATGGTACAAGTAGTTTTTTTTTATCAATATTAAGAAATTATTTTCTCAAAACAATATCTTATATCTATCTTAAAAGTTACTCAAGTTGTTGTAGTCTTATTTCAAGATATTTGGACTAGAAACTAGATAAATGCTTGGTAACATTTTATGCTTTTGCAGTTGACGGTCACTGAGTTTTACTGAAATGAATCTGCGTCTCGTCTTTTAGAGTCATTTCTAAGAAACCGCTCCAGTCTGGACCACGAGGCCACAGCCATGATGAAGGCCCAGTTCATGAGCCTGTGGGATGGCCTTGACACTTCTACAACCACCCAGGTAAAGTTAGGCGTCCTCAGTTTGCTGAAGCATCCTCTGTGTTAAAGGCACAGTGCGTGAATGAGCGGCTGTGGCTCTGTGGGACTGCAGGTGATGGTGATGGGAGCCACCAACAGGCCGCAGGATGTCGATCCAGCGATTCTGCGAAGGATGCCTGCCACATTTCATGTCGGCCTGCCGGTCAGTATACACACGGACTTGGGCTGGGAACTTATTGTATCGTTTATCGTGATACATTTCTTATCGTGATAAGAATCTCGATTTATTGTTGTCACGATAAATTCTGATTAATAATGTTTAAAACCCTGCAAATCTGTCTTGACATTTTTTTCCCACTGTTCAATGAAAGCAACGATCAATAAATACCACTACATATGAAAATACAGTTGTCGTGCGCAATTTAGTGAGAGAAATCACACTTCTTTATGTGACTGGTGTCCTAAAGTAACTCATTGCAATGCGGGAATGTCTCTCAAGAGTAGTATTTGTGTTTGTGGGGCTATAATTGATGTGACGATGACTGCTGTCAGGATGTTCCCTTAGTCTAATTGCATGTGTATTCGGCTAATTTTATAATTATGTTCTTGTAATTAAACAAAGTGTTCATGTAACCAGGCCCTAATACTCAATCATACAAGTCATGAAAGGGATGATTGAAATAAAATCCATATTTATGAAAATATTTTCTGTCAATTTGAGTTTCTATTTAAGAAAAGAATGCGAATAAAAAAAATTAAAAAAAGACTTAGTTGAAATCTGAACTGGACTGAAAAAAAAAAATTGAGATTGTATTTTCAAGCCAAATCGCAGAGCCCTCAATTCTACTCTATTTAGTAGTTGGGGGACTTCTTTTAAGGGTATGAGAATTAAGGGGACTGAATTCTGCATCTATACTTTTCAGTTATTTTTTACTGTTGAGTAAAATGATCATTATGCTTCCATCTACCTATGAAGTGCTGCCTTGTGTTTGGAATTCTAATCACATAAAATTTGAAATTTGTGCTTATAACTTGACAAATGCAGGAAAAGTTCAGGTTGTTAGGATACTTTTGCATGACAATGCATACTCTGATGATTTATTTATTTAGTTCAGTGATCTCTATATAACCCAAAGCTAACATTGCGCTTCTGTCATTGCAGAATGCAAAGCAGAGAGAAGACATCCTCCAGCTGATTTTAGCAGGAGAAAATGTGAGTTATGATTTTTCTTTTTTCCCCAACATGCCAGTCTCTTTAGTCACTTTGTCACAGCTCTGTTTTCTTTTCCAGTCACTATATTGAAAAAAAAAAAAAAATCCCATCAGGCTTTATAGCCTTTTTTCACTGACAGACAAAAACATAGCCTCAGGACGGCCGAGTGACAAACAGGATATAATTTTCACAGCAGCGTTTGTCCTTCTGTCCCGCGCAGCTGAGCAACGCCGTAAATCTGAAGGAGATTGCAGAGAAGACCGACGGATACTCGGGCAGCGACCTCCGGGAGCTCTGCCGCGACGCCGCCATGTACCGGGTCAGGGACTTCGTCCGCATGGAGCAGATCAGGCAGATTGCGCAGCAGCTGCAGAGCTGCGAGGAGGAAGAAGGGTAGGTCCCACACCTGCACTTAGCGTGTCATAACGATGCATGTCAACAGTCCTATGATTCATGTGTTGCAGTCATGTGATTCAGATTTTGTAACAAAACATGCTAAGGTTAAGTGGTGTCTTTAAACTGTGCTAAAAGCCATGAAAGTGAGAGCTGAGCTGAAAAGTACAAAAACAGGATTTCTCCGTCTTTTGGCTCAGAAAAGAACTACATCCGTGACAGGCCTGGGTTAGTTTTGTTCATTTCAACTACTTGCAAAAGTAATAATAATAACAATAAATGTAATGCGTAGATTAGCAATCCAGCAGGAGCAGCAAATTATCCTCTCCACACTGTTAAGTCCACTTTCATTCACGCTTCCTGCTGCAGACAGTTTGAGCCTGCCATTCAATTAAAGGAAGCTGAATTTCGTGTCGATAAATCACAGCTACCTAGTCTTTTTTTTTGTTTGTCACGTTTATGTTGAAAACATTTGAAAACAAACTGCTGCAGTGCGGTGGAGATGTTTGAATATAGGAGGACCCTCCCACACGCCAATGAATAAAAAGGACAGACGGATCTGCTTCCTTGGCGCGTTACTGTCATTTTTGTTGCAGCCAGCGAAGCTGAAGATATTTCTCACTTGAAATTTATGACATCTGAGTGAATGAGGAGTTGTAAGGTAGCAGGTGAGATGGGATGGTTTATAAGAGCTGATGTTGTTGTAATTGTTAGAATTTATTTTTATTATTAGAGCATAACTGTAGCAAATCCACACAAAAAAAACACAGCAACACGACGAGCACACCAGCAGTTATTTGGGTCTTAAAACCACCGGCCTGGAATAAATTCTTAAAGGAAAGAAAATGTTCACGATAAATGTTAAACGATACGATAAATATCCACCCCAGCACATAAAATCTTAATATTTCATCCAGGGATTTTAACAAATGACTGAAATTATGTTTTACTGAAGAAAAAAAAACATTTTCACATCGCACAGGCAAATCAGATTGATTCAAATGTGAACGTTACATGCAAATGCTGCACAGGGTTATGAAAGTGGCCAGTACTGTATACACGACATACTTTTTTAATATCAGTATTACTTGCAAGCTTTAAATCACAGCATTAGAATATATTTATGCACATTTAAAGATACAGATTCTCTAAAAAAAAAAAAAAAAACTCGATGTTAAAAGCTGTGAAAAGAAAAACAAGCAGTCTGTAGCGCTGTACTCCGGTGGAGGGCAGCCGAAGCTCTCGGCAGCAACAGCAGCTTGTTGTTCAGCCGTTTCCAGTGAGGCAGACACTTATTCCAAGTGCTTATTTCAAAACAGCCCTAAACCTTCACAGCACTGCTGTCATCACTATTTGAAACCCTTTTTACCGCCTGGACAGAAAACACTCATATCAAGCCTGTCTAAACTACTTTTTGAAGTGATTCTCAATAATGGTGAGCTACTGGTGCCTGAGCCTTTTTCTTTTTTTTTTCACACCGAACCATGGCTTTAGGTATGGTCTTAAACTTTTAATCAACTGATGACACTCAGTTTAAATTTTAAAGGGGTTGAATGAAATTGAAATTGATAAGGCCATTCTATTGCTACATTGCATTTACCTTTGCATTCCCTCATGTTTAAAAAAAAAATGAGGGAATGAAAAAAAGATTTTGATTGGGGATATAAGTATATAAGTTTGGTGTCCACAGAATATGAAGATCTAAAGTCAGGAAGGCTGAACGGTTTTGGTTCCCTGTTCATTTAAAGGCAAATGAAATGTAGTTGCCTTTTAGTACTTCGTATTAGATAAACGATGTTTGCTTTTGTGTTTGCGAGAAAAATACCTTTGTTATATATTTAATGTGACAAATGTGATGTATAGTTATTAAACATAAGATTAATGAGTAAACTGATTTCCTGCTATTGGTTTTTGCTTTGGTGTTTTAAAACTCTTAGATTTTTCCAGCTAAAGGACCTGTGTTACTACTTGTAGAAGTAAAAGTTAGATTTGTGTCTTTAAGTACACTTTTTAGATTTTTTTTTTTTTTTTTGGCACTAGTGGATTTTATTGAAGGTTACCAGGCAGGAGCAATCAGAGTTGGCAGGGGAGGTTGCCATGGTTTCTGACTGGTTTCTGCTCGCATTGCCAGCTTCAGTCTGGTTCCACCATTTATGACGTTTTCTTGTTTTATTATCAGCTACTTTAGCTGCTTATTCCTTTGCCACTGAATGGATGGGGTGCTGGTCATTTCACCTCTTCATACTTATTGGAGTTTCTATCAACAACAACCAAAAACTTGTTTTAATTTTTTATTTTTATTTTTATCTCTTGTTGATAAGCCTCCATTCCCCAAATGTTTTTGTCTCAGTGGAAAAACAGGCCTGATGCAGAGGGGACTGAAAGAGGAGTAAAAGATTACTCCATGATCTTTGTTTGGCTAAATAAATGTGAAGTTTACGTCCAGCTGAAAGTGTATTCTTCGTTTGACAGATTTTCAAACTGATTAAGATTGACACTGGATCACCTTAGCAGAGAGAAAATGCTGAATACAAACATCAGTGAGAAACATTAACATCCTTGTTTAAGAGGAAATAAAATCAACCACGAGTTGGTAACGTCGCCATTGCTGTTGCTCAAATGACAGCTTTGGCGTTTTTCTGCTTTCAGTAAGTTTTTGTTTTTCACTAATATTTCCATTAATGCTTCCATTAACATGGTGACTTGACTGCCTACAAACAAAACATCAGCATCACACAGTTCTGGAAGTCATTAAGCCAAATGGATCTGGTTGACTTTGCAAACGGTTTTTACAAGATCTTATTTGTGTAGCCCTGTTGCTAAGCAACCACTGAAATCCCTTGATGAAGAAACACATTATTGCTGAAGGGGGAAAAAAACACAAAAAAAACTATTTTTCTTTTCAGAGCTCCATACATAGAGCGTTCCCTTATGGAGCGAGAAGCTTGTGGTGTCAAATGCTCATTTGACACCACAAGCTTTTTGCTTCCTCTGCACACACAGACGACTCTGATGTAGATCATGTATTCCTCATTGCACACATTGGCACCACAGACTTTTACATTTACAAGTTGGTTTGCTTTATTAACACAAAGATTCAGGATTACAACATTTATTAAACTGGTCATTTTCTTGAGAACATGAAACATGGCTAGAAGAAATATGTCATTTAACAAAAACCAGTAAGAATTTGTGTTTGCAGTTTGTCCAAAACCATGTTGGGGACGCAGGATGGAAGAAAATGTTCAGTGTAGCAGAAAACTAACACCACACATAACCTCAACGCGCATCTCCATGGTGAAACATAGTGCTGGGAGCATCGTACCGCAGAGCTTTTTTTTTTTTAAACAGTGAAATCTGCATTAAATTGTGTAACTTTGAATTATATTAATGTGTTAGAATGACCTAGTTAAAGTATGGACCTAAATCTAAGCTATTAACTCTGGCAAGACCTGAAAAATGTTGTTCACAGACAGGCTGTGACTATTTTACAAAGAAGATTAGGCAAAAAAATAAATAAATGTAAAAGGTTTTTAGACACGTAAAGCTGGTAGATTCACATTTACTGAAAAAAGCTGGAGCTGTAACTGGAGAGGAAATGAAACAAATACAGGCCACATTTTGGCAATTTTACTTTTTTCATTCTTAAGCTATGTATAATTTCATTTTTTTTTTTTTGAATGCACTGATATGAAAAGAAAAATTAACCCCACAGTCCTTTGCTGCATTACCAAACAAATACCGCAGGACACCCCCCCCCCTTCTCCCCCCTCCCTCTCCCTCCCATTCCAGGAACAGAAACGACAACAAGACAGACATAACCATCAGTTTAGTACCCGCCTTGTTTGAGTGGAGAGAGCAATACCAGTATGTTTAGAAATGGCCGATACCGATGTTAACGCCGATAACGCTTGCATCGCTACTGACTGTCTTTCAGTTCCTCTGTTAGGTGCTGGTTTGTGTGGCCTATAAATCACACTGAAGGTTGTTGTAATTTGTGACTTACTATAAGAAAATGTTTAGCATTAAAACTGATGTTCGTTTTACTGTATGCAGAAGATCTCAGACCTTCATACTTTCTCCATTTCAGGCCCGTTGACGACGATCGGCTACGGCCAGTGACGCAGCTGGACCTGCTCTTCGGCCTAGATAAGATGAAGGAATCCAAGCAGATCACGGTTGCTACTCTACCCGCCGTGGCAGAGGTTCCTCTGGACTGAGCGCTGCTGTCAGGGAGACTGTACTCACCTTGTTGGTGGCTACGGGTTCCAGCTCTGAACGTAGACCACTAGGAAGGTGCCTTTTGAAAGGCAAGAGACAAAAATCCAGTTTTTTGGGCTTGGTAGAGTCCTGCAGGCCATGTTAATATAGTATTGAGCATACCCCTCATCTTCTCCACCCACCCTTACTTGTGACCAGGTACAATAAATGAGAACTGAGCAATTCCAGCTGCTAGCTTAATGCATGTGAGAACTGTTAATCTTCAGTTGTCTAACAGCGCGCATCGGTGATAATTAATATTTCATAGAAGGTCAAATGCCATTAAATGTACCAAGAAAGAGAAAAGCAGCGGCTGATAAACAGCCGCTGCTGTTTATCAGCCGCTGTCACAGTGCCTAACGGTCACTGTGACCGTTAGGCACAGAGGCCTTTTGAATGAGCCTTATTTTTCTAAATTGTCGGATTGAGCACAAAGGCACCTTGGAAAAAAATGAATCAAGGAAATATTTTTCAGTATTAGCGTTTAGAGATCAGATCTAAAATTGGCCCTTTATCTCACCAAATTGGATGGAAAGTGTACTGACTGAATGGTTTTAAAGATAATATTAACATGGAGTTTGATCCATATTTTTATTTGTGGATTACATAAACATTTTTATTAATGTTTTGAAGAATTACGTCTTTTGTTTTATATGGTAAATCCATACATGTAGAGTCAAATCTGAGAATCAGCATTTGAGACGTACAACTCGTGCTCCTGAAGAGCTTTATTCTAAATAAATACGTCGGATATTCATATTTGGTCGGACGTCAGCCACAACAAAAGCATCTAAGAGTTTGATTTCAAAGCTGCCTTTGTGCAGTTTTTTAACTTGAAGTGCAAATAGAGCCAAATGAAGAATGGAAGATATTTTATTTAGGTGAAAAGTACGCTTGGATTTCATGAAAAAAAAACATGAGAAGACACTGAAATAGAAACTGAAAGATTACCTCCAACTGTCACTAAAGTAACACTGTTGTACTTACCACAGCAAATACTTCGACACTCCAACGCCATGGAATTTATAATAGTCTAATAGTTACTATCAAAAACCTTTGTGTACACAAAATGAGAGCACAGTTGTTGGATTTACTAACGATGTCTTGTCACAATCTCTTCAAATCTGCAGTTAGCAAAACATGAGCTGCATGTCCATTTAACAGCTGATGCTAAGTTGGCTACCTGAGCAGATAGCCTGACTAATAACGTAGCACATTTTCTGTACAATTCAAACTGCTTTACATAAAAATCAAAAAGCGTGACAGTTTAAAATCACACGTATTTAAGCAAGATAAAACAGATAAAACAAAAGGGGGAAAAAAAAGTCATTGACTAATTAAATTAGAAATTAAAAAAAAAAGATCAAACATCATGGAACCTCATGGAAGAAAAAGGTCAATAGCAATAAGCATGTCTATTTAGAAACTACTAGTGCTTTTAAAGTTAGCTTTTTCTTTTTTTTCTTCCAATTTGCTCGTGTTTACACATCAAAAATAATTATATAAATATATAAAAAACATAAGTAGTCTGGTAAAGAAAGTAGTATTAGAACTAGAATAGCCAATATTTTAGCAACAGCAGGAATCTTCGCTTTTCTCTTTTAAACTTTCAGACCAAGTCGTCAGATCATTAAATTTTTTTTTGTGCTTTTTTAAGCCCTTCATTTTTTCTTTTTCCGTACATAATTGTTTTGCTTTCTGTCAGCTGAAGCCTTATCTTTGCCATCTGGTCAGACTGTGTGTAAAATGGACCTGCTGTGGGTGTCATGCAGCTGTTTTCCTCTGGCACCCACTGAGCAAGCTGGACCGTGTTTGTCATTCGCCCACCTGGTGGCGCTGCAGATTCACCATCCTGCCGCCGAGGCAGCCGTTACCGACCCGCTCTGACTCTTGAGCCGTGTCGCTGCGCGACGGGGACACAAATGAGACGCTGCGTCGTCGCTCCCTTATTGGCTTATCCAGTGATGTTGATCCATCTGTTGCTCTTCATTAAATAACCTCAGGTGACAGTTAAAGGTCAGGTGACGCCATGTGAGCCGCCGCTGTTTGTGAAGCGCAAGTCAAATTTCTAAATGTTTTCTCTCAGTGCAATATCACTGACAAGGTCCTTCATCAGTCGGCACAGACGCTCCACATCCGTCACACTGGGATCATGAGTTAAATATTGTCGGAATATGTGTATGTATTTGATGTGAAATATTAAATATGTTATGTAAATCATATTTATTAAATTCTGTTGGGGAAACATAAATCATACTAGTTTTGTCATTTCACAGTGCAACTCGTGGAATAACTTTCTACGATCATAGTGAAACGGAAGTGTTTGGTTTTGAAAGAATTGCTGTGTGAAATATTTCGAGCGCATTTGAATTATTTATGGTGATTTATTTTTGTTTTTTTCCTCTTCTATTGATACTCTTCACGGTAAGACATGAATGTGTTTGAACTTAAATAAAGGCACTGAACTGTTTAATGTTTAACCCTCTCGTGGTCTTAAGCGATGGGCTCAGTTAGACCACACAAGTTTTTGAATTTTTTTACTTTGTGCGCCGTCCAGCAAGGTCACTTGCGCTTTTAAAAGGATTTTTTTTTTCTGTGTATGGTTTTGGGAACTGATGGGACAACTGCTGTCAGACCGTGACATCTGCCGCGCTCCTCCTGAGGGTTAAAGCTACGTCTCAAAAAAAAGTTCAATATTTTGTGTCATTCATTTTAGAAAGAAAAACTCACATTCATCTCACATGGCGTTAAATATAGCAACACTTTCTTGCAATTTTAATGATTATGGCTTAAAAAAAAAAAACAATTTAGTGTCTCAGAAAACGTAGCTAGTATGTAGGATTCAATGCATAGGATATAGCACGCCTTTTGCATGCACCGTGGATTGAAGGTAGAGGAAGAGACGTAGCAAGCTGGTCAGAAGGGACGGCTCAGTTTTGGACTATTCTCTGGACTCCTTTGAGGAGTTAGCTAGGATAAAATCAGTGATGGTCGACTCCTCTCACCCACAGAGTGAGACAGTGGGATCCGTTAGCTTCTCCGTCAGCAGCAGACTGATACACCCACAGTGTAGGAAGGCGAGACGCCGCAGGTCAGTCATACCAACGGCTGTCAGACTGCATAACAGCTACAACTAGTAATGTAGGTGTATGTATTAATGTACAATAACCTGCTTGCTGCTATATTTGTAGTCAAGTCTAGTTTGTTCATGTAGCACAACTCGGCAACAAGGCAGTTCAAATTGCTTTACGTCATAAAAACATCATACAACATCATCAATTCCGAAATGAGCAATAAACATTACATTTTGTCAAACATGTTATCAGTGTTTCATTTAAAGGAAACTAAACAGGTGAGGTTTCAGCCTTGATTAAAAGAAACTGTGAGTTTCAGCTGTTTTGCAGTTTTCTGGATGTTTGTACTTCTTATTACCACTATAGCTCTGTTACCTCTCATCCATTAGACCACCACTGAATATCTTATATACATCTCTTTATATCTTACATTACTGCTAATTGTGATTTTGTTTATTGTCATCACCATGTCTATTTTTTGTGTTGATTTCCAAAATGCAGGATTAATAAAGTCAGTCATCTTCCTACTGACAATAGTGAATTTGTTGACCAACCAAGCAACAGCCCTTGGGCGGCTTTTGGTGCCTTTGGCAGTGTCAGCAGATGCCAAGTCATACTAGAAATTGAAAGTAGCATCTCCAAAAAGTTTATCATCGAAATAAAATATAAATTACCCAAAGGTGAGGAACGTGACTTTCGTCAGCCTCGGGTAGCGGCTCTTGGTGCTCTGACTCCATCCTTGCTCCACTCCTTGTGAAGCTCCTTCAAATCCTTCACTTGATTTTGTTCAGCAGTCATGTCAGTGCGGCGGTTATCCGTTTTTGCAGCCCCTGCTTTTCCTACCAGACTTTTTCCTTCAATTCAACTTTCTATAGAAAATGCTTGGATACAGAACTCTGAACAACAAGCTCAGGGAACCTTGTTTTGAGTTAATTTGCAGATTAAGGTGTGATACCACGAGTTTCCATCATTTAACTTTTCCTCCAATATTCTAATTTTCTAAAATACTGAAAATTGGATTTTTGTTGTCTGAGCCATGAACCTCAAATTTTCTCTGTGTGTAATGAATCAATATAATATGAGTTTCCGTTTCTTTTCACTTTGCCGCAACAGAACCAATCAGCTCAAGATCATGGAATCCACCATGACTTTTACCGTGTTTGATAAAAATGTTAGACCATCTCTGAAATGATTCAAGCTGAAGCAGAACTGGATTAGAAATGCGACCGAGAATGTGGCAGCACTTCTACCCAGGAGTGGCTGAGAAATGACAAATGGAAAATTCTGGGCTTAGTCAAAGTCCAGGCCTTGTTCTGTCTGACATGCTGCGGTAGGTTTTCTTTAAACAGGCGGTCCTGGTTTTGTTGTCAGAGCTCAGATTTTGGACTTGCATCTAAACTGAACACGATGGAAGATGTTACATTTCTAGCCATTTTTAATATCTGCACTTTTTTTGTGTAAACATATATATATATATTTTTTTATTTGGACTTTTCAGGTTTGATCTGCCAGTAACCGATGACAACCGATCAAGGAGAAATTTGCCAACTTTGATCTCTGCCAATGACATCTCTAAACCTGCTGTAAAACAAAATGCTCAGAAGACTAATATCAGTTCATCTAACATCACAACCTAATATCAGTGTCATTAATACAGTTTATATTCATCTGCATAAACCACACGCTGGTATTACCGGCAGTGTGGCATGGCCACTTTATACCCCGGCGTTAATTTTGCCTGCAAGTTTTAGTAAGGAGAAAAGAATGCAGCCTGTGCTGCTTTCATTCGTTTTTGGTGAGCAGAGGAAAGTCGCTTCTTTTTGGACTTTCAGACTCCTCCTGAACTGTTCAGAAATTCTCCAGCTGCCGCCGTCGGTTTCTGCCCCCGTGAGGGCGACGCATTAGTAAGCCATCGTCGAGCCTGATCGGCTCCTTTTCCGCCTTTCAGCGGCTGTTTGTTGCAGCTCAGTGAGCGCTTCCCAAAAGGCGTGCATGCTCAGTGAGTCCACTTCTCACTCGCTGACAGCCAGACTTAAATGTGAGGTTTCTGATAGATGTCTTGCTGTGCTCATCAGTATGACGCGAAGGCGTTTTCCTGCAAGTTGAATGAGCAAAACAATCTGGCCGGGTTTACATTGATCATCTAGTGAAAGCACCAATGATTGGGTTAATAACAACTCATTCCAGGTTCAAGGGACTCCTGGCCACTTTCCAACATCAGGCGACTGCAGTTTGTTGATATCGGATCCATTGGTTCTCTTTAGATGACATCATCACCAGGTCTAAATGATGTAATCCTGTCATTCATATCAGAGTTTTAAAACAACATTTAGGGCTAACTAAAGGCTAAGAGATTGGAGGGGTGATTGATTATCTCCAACAGACAAAACCATCGTTCAAAATGTTTTTTACCAATTAAAATAATTAAAATACATTTCTGAAACATGCATTTGGTCCACAGGCCTACATGGCTGAACCTGACCTTAGTTTATTTCAGAACAGATCATAAATCTTTAAAAATGATCTTCAGAAATGCTGTCCACCTGATCTGATGATTGAATTTGGGCTATTTTGCAAAGACGAGTGGGCGACGCCTTTTGTGAGGTTAAATAATTGCATGGTCAGATTTTTATTTTACAACGTTTTGAAGACCGTGTCGTTTTTCCTGTAATTTCACAATTATTCCTTACTTTTTGTTGTTCTGTCACCTAACATCCCAATAACGCGTCCTGAAGATTGTGTCGATGAGATGATGAAATCTGGAACGCTCCATGGATTATGGATTCTTTATGAAACAACTTTATTTACCTTAATTCATTTAAGCTGCAGCTGGTAATTAGAAAGTGACCAATTGCCAAATGACTGAAAGACGATGCACACAACAACATCACAGTATCATCAGAAATACTCTTAGAATCGCTTGAGAAATGTTGGAACATGTAACATTTTTCGAACTTGTGCCAAAAGTGTTTGCAAGGTTTTATGGGTAGACCTTTCCTCCTGCTTGATATGCACCACATAATGCATCGTCCCCATCAGGGGAACACTGACCAAAAGCCGCAGAACAAACCTAACGGTGTGTATGCGTTTGTTTGTGACACACACACAATACGTTGTGGGGACTGACGCCTGGTCCCCACCAGGGGAAACGCTGTTGGGTCAGGGGTTTAGGGTCAGGCGTGTATTGAGTTTTGGATAGATTTAGGGTTAGATATGTAATGGTTAGGGTTAGGATGAGGGTAAGGTTTAGGCTGTAGAAATGAATGAAAGTCAATGGAAAGTCCCCGCAAAGATAGCCACGTAAACGTGTGTGTGAGTGTGTGTGCATGCGTGTGCGTGCGTGTGTGTGTGTGTGCGTGTGTGTGTGTGTGTGTGTGTGTGTGTGTGTGTGTGTGTGTGTGTGTGTGTGTGTGTGTGTGTCTGGATGCAGCATAAGGAGCTTGCAAAATGCAGGAGCTGTGTACTCACAAGAAGCTAAACATAAATTGGGACGTATCAGTGCTGACCTTTTCTTCTCTGGACTTGCTCACCAGAATGCATGAGGACTGAGGTAAATTGACTTTACCTTTATCTGGTTTAGCACAAGGTCAGACTATTTATTTCATTCAACGAATTTCCAAAGAACGCTGCGCTTTAGAAATGGCTGTTCATGAACGGATATGTGATAGACTTGCCAAAGTATTCACCTTTTCACATTTTGCTACTCGGCAAACGCAAACTTAAATTAATTTCAGCCGGAATCCGACGTTAAGTAGTGTATAATTATGAAATGGAAGCAAAATGATAACCATTTTTCTTAATGTTCTTAAAGCAGGCACTCAGGGAAATCACACACACAGGACTTTTCATTTCATTTTAAAGCTCAGTCAGGTTTTTTGTTGGTTTTTGTGTTATTTCATCCTGAAATGACGTGTTGACCAGTGGTTTCTGACCTGGTTGAAGCTCAAGATGCTACTTCATGAGCTGATCCTGCTTTGAACCTTCTCCATCAAAAACTAAAAACTAAACAAGAACATGCATCATGTCCCCTCTGTGACACAGTCATGACCTGCTTCGTCTCGGTCCGCGCCTCAAAATCCCAATAAAACGCAAACGGTAACGAGTTGCGTGTGAATACATTTTCTAGGCCCGGCATGCAGAACGGTTGCTGCTTGTAGCACAGGCAGTAGATGTTTGATCTTCAGACTTTAATAAGGAGAAGGAAGGAAAAAAAAAAAAAAAAACGAACTCTGAAGTCTTTGCATAGGGATTCGTTTGAGTTTTTTCACTGAGTCATTGATTAGTCATTCACAAAGCCATTGATGATTAATTCATGAGAAAGGGAGTGAAATTAAAGTCTCCATTGCTGCTGTTATCAGTCAGTGGGGGCCAGCTCCAGGTCGGCGAACGCGAGGCTCTCGCACACGTCACAGCTGGCTGGAGATGTCAAAGACTTCCCACGGAGAGGAGAGCTCTCATGGATTCACTTTGTCTGTCGGCGCAGCAGCTCATAGAGCCGTTTGGATGGTTTTAACCTTTTTTTTTCCCCCTCCCAACGAGACGAGGGGTGCAGAGTGAGTATAATGGCCCCACTCTGGGACCGGCCTCCGAATGATCGACTGAGCCCGGGGTGATGAGAGGCCGCTGTTATCCCAGCAGGATGTCCTGTAGTCTTCTGACACTCCTTTTTTTTGTTTTGTTTTGGGGTTTTTTTTTTTTCTTTTTTTTTTTTGTTTGTTTGTTTTTTTTTTCAGCGGTGTTGGGTAACTCGCAAAGCCGCATTACATAAGCATCATGTTGGGATGGCAGAGAGGAGCAACTTATTATCCCTAAATTCAAACTCTTCATGTATTTATTGCAGCTCAGGCTCAGACGGAGATTCAGGGTGTATCTAAAAATACCCTCCGTGTCTCTCCACCTGAGTGCAGCCTTCGTCTGGGTTGTGTAACCCTCACCAACTCCTTCAAAAGATTGTATTAGTGTTTTATTTATTTATTAATTTTTTTTTCTCATTTGCATTTCTGAAGCGTCTTAATGAGGCCTGTGTGTGTAAAAGGGGAAAAAAAATAAAAAATCCGTGCGACATTATTTGCCACGTTTATGTCACAGTTTCTGGCATTTGAAGCGAGGAGACAAACGAAACAGAAACCAGATGTGGAACAGCAGCAACAGAGTCATAAGTTTTACTTTCTGATAGGAAGCATAACAGGGTCAAAACTAAAGCAAATGTTTATGTTGTAGCAGTCATGACATAACAGGAAATGTTGTTTTTTTTTAATTATTTAATTACTCTTCTGCCTTCGCAACTCTAAATTAAAAACAAGAGATGCTCTGTAATTATGCAGTTGTTATAATATTATAAATATTCATAGATCTTTTCTTATGATTAATATGATAATTCTGTCACAATAATAATAATAAAAAAAAAACAACAGAAAAGAAGCAGTTATCCATTCATTGTTCAGTTATCATGAGCTGCTGCTTGCATCTGAGGGTCATGTTTGTGCTCCGGACGACTGGAGCACAGTTTCAAATGTGGTCCCCTACACTCCAAATTACATGACCTAGTCCCTGAAGTTTCCCACATTTTGCACTGATTTTTACAAGTCTTTTCTCAGAATTGGCCAAAAACATCGGGTTTAAGTTACTGCTTCCTCAGCCTTCCTTGATGTCAAGTTATATATCATATATTAGCACAAATATCATAAAAATTCCTTACAAATATTTCTAAATTTTTGCCACAAAATCTGTGATTTTCATTCCAAATCCCCATCCCCACACAGAAACAAAATCCTGGATGGACTGGTCAGCGTGAAAAGATGTTCAATATTATTGACACACTTACTGAATCCTGAATCAAATAGCTAGTTAATCGATATTTCAACAGTTGAATTGGTTTCATCAATACATTTTGGCACAACCGGCCCTTTAAGAACATTCAGAATTTTGAAATGGCCCCAAAATGAAAATCAGCTGGATGCCGCTGTGGCATCAGTCTACTGAGGCACGAATTCAATAAGCTCCTGCAACGGCACATTTATTCCCACCAGAGTTGCAATGGGGAGTCTGTAGGACATCCCGGATGTTCTCACTGATGTTAAAGTCTGGGCTCCGGGGAGGCCGATCCGTTTGTGAGAAAGATGTTTCATGCTACCTAATGTTCACATTAAATAACCTGATCCTTCAGTATTTTCATACAGTCAGCTGATCTCCTTCTCTGGCTGTGTGTCGTTGCAGAACCTCCAGTGGATCTGACACACTGCATCGTCAGGTCATGACACTGAACCTACAGGTGGCGTCATCAAACGCGATGGGTTGCGTCACTTCGTACTCTGAAGCACCCAGTTCCTCATCAGACCCCGTAATCTTCTTCCATCCCTTTCAGAGTCCAATCTTTATCCTCTCTAGCAAATTGGAACATTTCACTCTGATTAGCCTCAATGGCTCTTGACTCGCTTAAGACTGTGCTGTGTTTTAGTGCCGATCTCTCCAGTTCCCTTCACATTCTGTGTGTGGAAACGATGCTCTTACTTCCACTGTTGAACAAAGCAGTGTTTTTTTTGTTTTGTTTTGTTTTTTTATGATTTGATTTCACCAAACATTTAAGTGATGCTGCGACAGACTGGCGACCTGTCCAGGGTGACCCCACCTCTCGCCCGAAACGTTCACTGGAGATACGCACCTGCTGACCCTACTGGGGACAAGGGTGTTAGAAAATGGATGGATGGATGGATGGATGGATGGATGGATGGATGGATGGATGGATGGATGGATGGATGGATGGATGGATGGATGGATGGATGGATGGATGGATGGATGGATGGATGGATGGATGGATGGATGGATGGATGGATGGATGGATGGATGGATGGATGGATTCTTCCACAAAGCTGATTATTCCTCAGTCCTTTCAGTTTTTGGCTGGACTGAGGTTGTAATAGTTTCTTCGTAGCTGTTTTCTTTGCCTGCACGCAAAAAAAGAAATAAATAAAATAAATAATGAACCTTTCTCTCCACCATCACTGGACGTTTCTTCCAACAAACTTGTTTAAGAACTGAAATGCATCATTTAGGGTTAAATTACTTGTTACCAACTGAAAGGCAACTCTGGTGGTAAAACTTTTACCGTCATGACCTTGAGTACGTAATCGGCTTCAGAACTTTAGAAAGCCAAAAAGAAAAGTGCAGCTCAGAAATGAAATGGACTTCAATGGAACAGCTTGATAATTGTTTCAAATGGCGATAACTGGAGCTGTGAGCCGGACAGTGTTTTATACCTATGAAGTTTTGTTTAAGAGCAGTCTCCTATTACAGTATGACCCCCCACCCCCTTAAAAAGAAAAGAAAAAACAACAACAACAACCGGGTGAAGCAGAACTTGTTTGCTCAGCATAAAATCACTGAAAGCTTCCGGCCTCGAGAATTTGAACCGTGCCTTTTTTTGCACACCTCGTCTTTTTTTCCACCATTTCCGTCCGTTGAGTGGATTTGTAAAGTTGTACCTTTTTTTTTTAATTTTTTTACAACTCTGCTGATTTTTAGATGACCCGTCCGTTATTTTTTTGTACCTCTCACACTGTTACATCACAGCTAACCCTAGGAAAGGAGAGGCCGCTCCATTAGCGGGGGTAATTGCAGTGTCTGAGTGCTGCGGCGCCCCAGATGAAAGGTAATCACGAGGTGTGTGGTTTTGTCGGTGGAGGTGTTAAGAGAGGGCTCAGCTCCCGGAGCTTGCAGCTGCTGTCATTGAGGACAGCAGCCTCTCCAGACCAACAGCGCTCCAAATACTTTTCCATTTGTGAAACTTTTGGAGTACGTTGGTTGATTTCACTCAAACGGTGGCTGCAGTCGCCCTGTGTCCGAGGATTGAAAATATGAAAAACATATCGTGAGGCGTGTTCTCACTTTGGTGAGATTCTATATTTTACACTTTGCGCTTTTCTAACCAGTCAAATCACAGTTAGACCCACTAACGTTCTTTGTCGCCGTCTCAGTTCAATCCTTGTTGGTTTTTCTCATTTAATAATCTGCTTCAAAACTTCACCTGTCACACTCTCTCATTTGACAGGTGACAGGTCAAACGAGACCTGTCACGTTTGACCTGTCAAGGCGTTGTCTTCTTCTGACTGGAAGACAACGCCTTCCAGTCAGAAGGCGTAGTCTTCCAGCCTTCTGACTGGAAGGCAACGTCGCCGGCGCCGCTTCCTCTCTGGGAGAATCAATGACATCCTCGCCGTGAACCACTGAACTCACTGAAACCTCTTTTCCTTCTCACCCGTCCTGCCTTCTTCAATCAGACTTCACCGAGAAGACATCAGCAGGAGAAAATGGCCGAGGCGTGCGTTCGGTGTGCCGGACGGCCTGTGCATGCCCTCCGTGGCTCACATTTCTCCCCCCGCGTTCCGCAGTCACGTCAAAAGGCGACTGGTGGAGCAGCTCGCTGTGCAATTAAAGCCAAGGACAAAAGCCCGGTTCCCCCTGCGAGCAGCGGAGACGGGATAATGATCACTAATTAATCATGCGCCGGGGTCATGTGGCTCATCTCTTCACTCTGACGCCGGGGCGCTGTGACTCACTTCCCACTCTGGGCTCCATATGGAGAAGGCAAGCTGAATGAAATGGAAATCTAGTGTCTCAGCATGACCCGGCTCACAAGCGGATGCAAATGTGTTATTTGCTTTGGGAGTACAGAGGGTTATTTGTACAATTCTGCTCATTTAGCAATTATCCCACATATATTTAACAATGGCTCTCTGTGCATTGTGTGAGTTTCTCCAACGTGGAGGCGACGGTTGCATTTGTAAAAACAACCAGGACAAAACTTTTTAAACGTTCGCTCAGTGGCTATTGCGGAACGAGGGGTTTCGTTTTCCCCGAGAAATTAAAATCGAAACATAAAACTGATTTAAATGTAGAAGTTAGTACTGGCAAACATCAAAAGCTGCATATTCATGTGAGCACATGGTGTTTGTGTGAGCGGAGCAGACACTGGCAGGCAGGTGGGAGGTGAGAGATGCACAGCGGCTCTGCAAAGCGTGCACCTCAGTGTTTAAATGGAATAGCTAAAAAAAGGACAGAATCCTGTGAGGAGCCAAATATTAAAAAAAGAAAAGTGAAATAACTTGCATTCATAACTATGTGCACTGTGATACTAAGTGGTTTGTTGAAGCAATATTTGGATTCATTTTCAGCGGATTTTCACAACCTGGACCAGAAAATATTGGACCTCTTAAACCTTGATCAACTTTTCCAAAGCTCTGGGATCTTCAGCAATGCACTATTACATTTTTTTTAGTTTAAGAGTCTGAAAAGAAAACTTTTTCTCTCATAAAGCTATTCTTATGTGGATGAAGGTTTTGGATCAGTGTGATCCTGAAAAATAAAATGTATTTCTCATCTTTTGCTGTTCAACAGACGCCTGCAGATGTTTGGGGGGAAACAATCCACTAAAGTTTCTATATCTGGTCTTTTTTTTTTTTTCTCCCAATTGATTTCAATTCAAAAATATTAATCCCAAAGGGAAATTACATGTCGTTGTAACTCAGTGATGTAGCTTCTTCAGAGTTATTAAAGACAGTGATGGCTGTTGGCAGGAAAGATTTGGAGTTTAAAGAATGTTATTGTTTTTATTGGATTACTAAGATCCACATCTATAAATATCTGAAATATCCAACTCCTCAAATTCATTTCGGGCCGGTTGAAAGAGCCCAAGGTCCTTCCTGCTTTGAGACAGCAGTGCTGAAAACCATGTGCCGGCCTCACACCATCCAGAGGTTAAACTAAACGTTAGAAAATAATACTTTAAAAAATGTAATCATCATTGAATCATACATCGTTCTGTGGTTGATAAGTAGCTTTTCTGGGGGAATGAGCGGGAGTCTGGCTGAATATTTGTGTTTTCGTTCAGCTCAGTCTGAGAACATCACATTTATCAGAGGTCGTCTTTTGTCTCCTCACCCTGAAGGTTGCAGCCCAGATAATAATAGACGTCCTTTTCTGGCTGATTGTAGAAATTGTGGCTCTCGGTTTTCTTTCAGGTGCTTTTACAGATTTTCAGAGGTAGAAATTTTTACAATCCAAGTTCTGATAGAACTTAATTTTATTTATTTAATTTATTTATTTTTTTGCCTTTAGCAGCAAACTGTAAACGTCCTAGACAAAAATTGCAAATGGGCTGGACAAAAAATTTTTATGAGAAAGTGACATTTCTTCTACTGTCCCATCCCAGGAGTTTGTCCTCGGCTGTAGAGAGTGTGTTGCCAGCTGAGCACCAAACAAGAGGACGTCAATCGCATCGTCATTCAGACGTCGACGTCAAGTTACACCGTTGTGGGTTTATTTCAGCCAGAAACTCTGTGGAAGCCCAAAAAACATTTGAGCTTCAGCAGAAAATCATTAACGAGGGAATTTAAAAAGCTCAGTAATGGGCAACACCCGATTCCTTTTTTGAACCTGAGCGTTCATTCGAAACGCGGCGAATGAACTGCATTCAGACCGCCAGGCAAGGTCACCTGAACAAAACCACTAGCAATGAGTCTGATGGGTGTTCACCGTGGGGCTTGAAACCCGTTCAATAATTTAGAGTAGCATTAAAAAACCCATTTATTTCAGGACCTTTGTCACTGAGTGAAACACATTACATGGACTAATTACGCACAGATTGGGTGTTTGAAAGCCTTTATTTCTGTTAACTAGGATTTGTTTTTCCACTTACAGCTGAAGAAAACATGACACTTGAAATGAGGTTATTACGTCAAACCCATAAAAAAAGTTTTTAGAAACAGAAATGTGAGCTTTATGAAAAGAACGTTTAATATCTGCTTTTTGGTTGTTATTTTCAAAAGTTACTTTTAATCTCACAAACGAGTGAGATTGACTGCGTGTCGGTGGGGTTCTGGGGAGTCGATGATGATTCCATGTAGATCTTTTATAAACGCTGCACATTTTTGCATGATTGGAATGTTTATTTGAATTAACTCTGCTTTTCACCTCGGGTTTGTCGACGAGATTGTCACGTTAAAGTTCTGAAAATATTTTTTGGGTCAAATTCGTTGCTGACTTTAAGCTATGATAAAAACGAGACTTTGTGAAAAGACGTGACACGTTGCACAGACCTTCAATTTCTACACTGCTCCGTAGTTCATCTGCTTTCCTGAGTTTTTTTCTCTCTTTTTTTTTTAGCTTTCTAATCTCAGTTGGTCGTCCAACCAGGTGCCTGACATCTAAATTTTTCTCAGTCGTGACAGAAGCCTCTGATTGTGACCCCACTCAAGTTACAAACGCTTCACCTGCTGGTGCCAGTCGGATCCGTCTGATCCAAACCTTGGCGAGCGTTTTTACGAGGACACTTCTGTGTGGTTTAGCTTCCCTGAAACGGACAGATGTTATATCTGCCGCGTTCCTCTGTAATAAAGTTTACAATGTCTGCTCTTGTGCACCAGTCAAGGGTGTGAATTATAAGCTTAACATTTTTCTATCATAAAAAAACAAAACAAAACAAAAAAAAAAAAAACGGTCAAATACGGAAGCTATTCCATTACTGCGACCTCCGGCCCTGAGATGCTTTTATGATTACTGACAGTTCGACAGGCTCTGTGGTTCATGCGGTCGTCCATTGAAATGCAGGAATGAAACCAACAATGGCACAGAGAGAACGCGCGACGATAACAGCACTGGTCATCTTCCCGTCTCAAGGCTGTTGACGTCGTGGCGCAACGCTGAGAGACAAGCCATAATGAAAAGGCTTCAGTGACACCAAACTGGATTTCTTTGACATCTTTTGGTAAACAAGGCTTTGTGTTTGCCGCATTAAAATGCTCTGTATCCCATCATGCATTTCAGAGCTGTTTACCATCCATCCAGGGCGTGGCTGTTAGCTTTCAAAGCGCAGTTGATTACACTTGCATGCAGTTATTCGATCGGAGGAATACGACTGTGCCGCAAAAGAAGTGGACATTTCTGAAACATCTTGAAGTGGGGTAGTTTGCTAATGCATATTCAAGTAGGCACTTGAAAGGGATTGCAGAGGAAGGGGCTGGTAAGGAAAGCGCCGGTTGTTTATGTGTGAGACGTGTTGCTAAATTTGCGTTCCTCTTCCTCTGAGCGTGTTTGCTGTTCTAAAGCCACGTAAACACTGAGAGTGTCAGGACCAGAGTTATCCAACCTGACTGAGGTGTGTTCCAGCAAAACCAGCAAAACCCTCTGGCTGGAGGGTAACCAAAGTTCGTCTGTCCTTGGGAAACATCCTGAGCCAGAGGGGTCAGCAGGGCAATGACCTTCTCAGCTCCCCTCACTATCCTCTGCAGGACTCGTCTGTCACATTGCAGCTGAAATACCGCACTGAAATCCAGTATGTCAACACAAATCAGTTGAATTGGGACATTTAAAGGGCATTTCAGTCATTTTGGGGGTGAAGTGGGACGGGTCTATATTTGGCACCGAGGCACACTCCACACTGCCATCATTATCCCAAACAGCAGGAGCCGCTTCTGCGAAAATCAAAGAAGCCACAGAGTCATGCAAGAATTACATCACTGACACACAAAGACAGCCGTGCCGTTTTGATGAGTCTGATCCGTTTTGAACTATTTCAGCATTTTATCTACCTTGCTGGGGTTTGATTGTTTGTTTCAGAGGCCTGCCTTCCCCCCACATTCATTTTTTTTGCAGCCCTTCTGCATTATCAAAACTGCCTGTCACAGGGGGGGAAAAAAAAAAAACAAGGTTACAACAAACACTGAGAGAAAACTACCAACCGAAACTGCAACATAGTGTCCTCAGCGTACTGGGATTTCAGTTTTGGCAATCCACCAAAAGCAAGTTTTTCTCAAATGACACAACACAATGTAGAACGTAATTTGAGATTTGCCGTGCGAAATATTGTCAAAAATATATCACAAAATGTAATTAGGGCTATTCTGCTGATACGAAAAGCCATATTATCTACAATAAATCCTCTAATTCAGGCAAGGCAGTGATAGCCTCATCCTTTGGGAATGCATCAGTGACTGGATGACCTGAAGCTGTAGAGCTGCTCACTGTGGGAACAGCAGCTGCTCTGTACAACAGATAGGATTGAAATCCAACATTCTGCTGCTGGAGCTGAAACAAGAACCACTGTGACTTTTGACCTGCTGGTGCATTTCCTAAGAGCTCCTGAAAACCCAGCTTGTTCCTCTAACACAAAGTTAATTTTTAATCTAAATTCTTTGTCAGTTATAAGGGCTGGGCACCATAAAAGCCGCGGTCATGTTGGGTTACACAAACGATCCAAATCCTATTTTAAAAAAAAGTCTTATTTGTGGCTGTAAGACAATGTAGAAGGTAGTAAACGTCGTAGCGAAGCAAAGTGGAGCAAACTGTTTCGCAGACGTTGTTCGGATCCCTGCGTGACCCACCGTTTTGTGCATCATGTCACACAAAGAAACGCTCAAACTCATCCTATGAAATTAAAATCGTTTCTTGAGGTTACATAGACACAGCCAGCGCAGGAATGTGGAACATTTTCAGATGTGCGTGTACTAATAATGAAAAGCACTTACGCTTGAACTCACGAATGGAAACTTTCCCTTTGAAGTGGCTTAATAACAGCACGGACAGAAACGTTCAAGTCGTGGAGAGATGGATAATGCCGGGTGCTGAGGTGGCATTTTGTCAAACGTTAAAGCTCTGGGCTGGAAGAGCAAATAGAAACCACAGTTTTGATTTCTTTCATGTGATGAGCAGTGGGCATAACACCCTCACAATTAATATTCCTGTCTCTGGAGTAAGCACACACACACATACACACGCACTCGCACACGCACACACACACACACACACGCACACACACACACACACACACACACACATCCATTCCATGCCTCGTTTGAGGATAAAGGAATCTAAGCAGGAACACAGTTTGAGGTTTAATGGATGATCAAGCAAAGAAATAACTTGCCTCTCTGTTTTCTTTGAGGTTAAATTGATTTTATTTGGCTTTTATTTAGATACATATCAAAAATCAAAATGCATCACACAGGTCATGTCACCCTTACGGGTAATTGTGGATAGTTGTGCTACCTGCAGAGTTTCCCACCTGAGCTGTGGTGCCCTGCAGCTCATCCAGAGTCGCCACGGATACTCTTTGCTGCTTCTGTGTTGGACTTGCTTTGCTACTTGGGTGACTTCTGATATCAAAGCAACGGTGTCTAAATACGTATGCATGCCGCACACTTCAGATTTTTTCTGTATGAACTTTGAAAGCCGCATGTCCTTTAGTTAATTAAAATGTTTTTATGTCCATTTGAAATTTCTCTCTCACAGAAACCCAAATGAAATACGGAGTTTCAAAGGGAGGCACTGGAAATGCATGTTTGTCATCACTAAAAATTAATGGCATATTTATACATAGTCTTTCTATAAATACCGTTCCCACTGCTGGGATGTTTTTGGATTTGCATTTGGGAACTTTAGTTTGACATTAATCACAGCCTGCGTGAGCCACAGTGATCACGACCCCGAACTTATTTTATACCAAGACTTTGTGCAAAACCCGAATCTTTGCAGCCTTAGGCTGATGAATGAAAACCTCTTATTAGCAGCAACGAGACTCTCTACTCTTATCACAAAATAGACGCACAAAACATTTTCAGCCTTGGACTCCCCGAGGAGCAAAAGCGTTCCCGTCGCCCACAGCAACCGCACCGCGAGCACAACCAGTGGTGGCCGTACATGTTGGTGGCTGCTGCTTCACATTCACAGTTTGTTTTTTTAGGGCTTTTTTTTCTCCCAGGTTGCCAACTGGAAGATCATCCCAAATCAGTAAAAGGTGAGCACTGAGCGTAAATGAGCACCATAGGATTTGTCAGCTGGGTGTCTGTGTGAAGCTTAGTAAAAGTCTCTTTTTCACAGTTTGATGTCCTACAAAAGCATTTAGAAAGGGAATAGATATTAAAGGAAAATAATGTACATTTCTGATAAGCTCAGTCGTCCCTAGGAACGGTGCTCAGTGCGTTGCTTTTTGGGTTGCAGCTTTTTTTAACCCGGGTCCTGGGAGTCTTGTGACTTCAAAGCCTAACATTATTCCAGCCTGCGAGCCTCGGCGCAAGCTATCGCTTCCTTCCTCGCATTCTGATGGGGAGCGAAGAGCTGGCGGCCCCCCCCAGCTCACATCCATCACCCAAAGCCGCTTCTGTCCGGAGCTTATCCTCTCTGCGCCCTCCCCTCTTAATGTTTTGATTGTTTTAATCTGGTGCCCAGAAGCTCCAGTTAGAAGGACGGTTTGGGGTTTTTGAAGCTCGTTTCAACCAAAAGGTTAAAACCCAGGTAATGTCTTACCTGAAGCAGAGAACTCCCCTGGTGACTTCTTTTTTTTTTCTTTTTTTTTTTTTTTTATTCTCAGGACAGGCTGAGAATAAAATCAGATTTCTACTTTCTTTGAACAACTCTCAAAGCAGCAGATTATTTCACACACATTTCACTTGAACCGTGAAAATGTTATTTTAAAGGGTGGGTGTTACGTAAAGTCAGCTTTTTTTGATCACATATCAATCATGCTATAAAATCATTCCCTGATCAAAACCGTATCTAGATTGTCGCTTTGATTCTTTCACGCATTTTTTGAGAAATCCTTAAATATCACATAGCAACAATTCAGGGGTGCCTAAACGCTTGCTCTCACAAAGCCCCGCCCATTTCCACACAGCTCCTCGTCGTATCTGCAGTCTCCAGCCACGCTTCTAACATCGCAGCTCCTCCGGACTAGCGGCAGCAGCAATAGGCAAACACCTGGTGGAGCTGCATGCCTGCTGAGCTCAGTTGTTTTGTAATCCTGACATGATTACAAAACAAGGCAACACATTATCATCTAGCCTTTCACAAATACATTGGAGGTAAAGCAATTCATTCGTAAACATCATGAATTCAAAGAAAGCAATACCTAAAAGAATAAAACAACTAATTAAACTAGAATTTCTCAAATTGAAATAAGTTTAATCCAAACTGGAAAAGTCTAATTTCTTTTGCAGTCGGACTGAGATAATGAGGTTCTGTGTCTTTTCATGCAAACAGTCGATGTCAAAATCTGGTTTGAACTGAGAGAAACGTTATTGAAACATGAGCCAAAACTTAAAATCTCCATAAATTAGGCCTGGCTGACTGCTTGCGAATAATGGACATTCCTTTTCTGCTTATGAACTGACCCGAATATCGCAGCTTTTGTTTGGTACTTTGTCAGCCACTGTGCTGAATCAAATGCAACACACAGACGGGGGGAGACGGACAAAATGAGTGTGCTTGTAGGTCACAGGAGCTGAGAGACATTACGCTGACATACTGAAATAAAAATACGACTCAGTCCCCAGGGTGAATAGCCAATACAAACGTTTTGGCTAATGGCTAACAATAATAAATTCCATCACAAAAGACAAGAAGTTTTCCAATCTGAAAAAATAAAGGAAAAGTCACTTAATAACACTTAAAGCTGCTATCGTATTTTGCTTGGTGCATCTGAAAACATGTTTGCATGGATCTAAATATTAAAAATAAACAAATCTCATTTGATGAAACTCCAAGTCAACTTGAGCTGCTAAATGTATCCTTCCTCCTCGTAGATTCACTTTTAAACTGATCTCTTAATTTTACCAAGGTTTACGAAAGACTAAGTGACATTTGTCGTGATGGTTCCACTTCATTTTGTTGAATGTGTTTGCAGTATCAGTTGCCTGACAGTCTGGGGGTCACTACATAATGTTCCAAACAGTCTGCAAGTCCCCCAACAAAGTCCAATAATCACTTTCCACATTAATAGGAAACACGGAGTAAATATGCATCAGAGCACCTGCATATTGGTACATGAGATTAAATAACGTTATCATGCCACTGCTGCAAGATTCACGTAAAACAATTGTGCAACTCCCATTGTTAGAGGTTTGTCAGCAAACGCCTGAAAAGGTCAAAGTTCAGGGTTGCTGGTGTCAAGCTATTATTCTTAGCAAGCATACACTAACTTGCAAACATCTTAAGCCTTACAATTTTCATTCTATTATTTTTTTTTTTCAATACACAATTGAAACTCAGAGTGGATGAAAAGCATTAAAATTTAAAATCTTGCAACAGATTGCCACAGGCCTGCGCTTTGACTGGGCCATTCTAAACCATCATCTCTTTGATCTAAGCCATTCCATTGTATCCCTGGCTGCACATTTAGAGCGATTCTCCTGCAAACTACCTCTGTGCAGTACAAAATGTGTCTCTGAGGTGTTTAAGCCATTGTTTTGTTTTATTTATTTTATTTATTTACTTTTTGACGTGACGAAAATGTGTTCAAATGCCGCATGGTACAATTTGAGATGCATTAAAAGAGAACTTTAATCACTACAAGTTGCCATAAGTTACCAAATGCAACCCAGACAAACAGTGGGGACATAAGCCTGTTGCTAAAAAAAATAAAACAAACAAACAAATATAATCAAATCAAATTTTATTTTAGCAACCACACAATAAAATAAATTCACCCTCTCCACAAAAATGGTTTGGTCTCGTACCTGGCTCCTCAACTGAGGGTGCTGAAATCAAAACTGAAGCCTACAGGTAAACAAATGCAACGCGTCACTTCTCCCCACTTCCAAATACAATGTCCTGACGGCATTTTAATGCACTTCACTAAGAGCGGCTGCATAAAAGAAGCCGTATGAACCACACTGTCTGTGTGATGCAAGCGATACACAAACCCACCACCCACAACCATCGCTCGTACTCTCCAAAGAAAAGAAGCTAAGGGCAAAAGCAGCTGGACTTCTGTTGTTTCCTTTCATGTTGACAGACCGCTGTAAGATAAAATGGGAGAATAAAGCTCCACGGCTGAAACTTGGCACACAAGGGGAAAATAAATGGAAGTCTGATTACTGTAGAGGTTGGGTGTTCAATAGTGAGGCCCCCAGGAAACAACAGCTGTAAATAATACCGTATGAAAGGGCACAAATAAATGGGGGCATTAGTGTCATAACAGGTTGCTTTTAAATTACCATACAGTCGCTGAGCTGCACTCTGATAAATCAGACCCTTGTCGTTCTCAGAATTGCATGAATAAAGGAAACCTGCATGCTGAGCTGGCAGGAAGACCTTTTGAACAAATTGGCTGCAGCCAGTTTTTTTGCACAGCCTGCCCTGACAGTAATTGCAGCCCTGTGAGTAGTGTGTGATCACGCTTGTTTGTACAGTAAGTGTGTAGGGAGCGGGGCTGGCCGCTGAGATAAAGTATAAGGCAGAGCCCCCCCTGGGCGAGGGTTGCGGGTGCGGCATCATGCCACTGCTGAGATGACCTTTGGAGTAAAAGCCAGCGCCCCAACAAAAGTCCAGCCGAGCGCACGGTTTCTGGTGCGTGGCGATGAACTCAAACAGCATGGCTGCGCAGCCAAGATTTTAACCAGATTTAATGCCACTGCAGGATGATTGAACCCACCACAGAGGAGAACACGTAGAGACGATGAATAGCATCTCGAAAATATTAAGACATTTAAGCTGTTCTGTGGGGGTCCGGGGTGTTGCACTAACGTCACAAATAAATTTGCTTAATGGAAACAAGGCAATTTTGCAAAACTTCCATAACAAAAGTTTTCTAAGCCGAATCAGATTTGGTTTATTTCGCTGTGATGGGAAGACTTTTTTTTTCACGACGCGAGTCACATGATCAACCGCCGGATGTTGCTGCTGGCGCAAACCACAAAGAAGACGACAACAGGAGGACGATGAAGTGGCATGTTCTTTAATGGGTTATCCGGACATATTGACATTTGTAACGCTAACTCAGCGACAGAGTGTCCTACAGGCTCCACCCATGTTTTGAGCCAAAGGACCTTCATATGTTAGATGAGTCTGTGCTCCAACACACCCGATTCAAATGGCCGCCTGACCTCCTCTGAGTGCCGTCAAGTGCTAATCACCCCACCCCAATCATTTCGCAGGCGGACATTACACCTAAAACCTGCTGAACCCTGAGGACTCGGGTTTGAGCCCCATTAACTCCCTGTGTGCATCGATACTGCAGCGATTCAACCCGACAGTCAACTGTGATTAATAATCAGCGTTCAATGTTCTCTGGAGTGCAAAAGTTATCACCCCTGGCTCAAACATGAAGAGGCCTTGAGTCTGAAATTTGATTAGAAACAATTACATTTTAAGAGAATCTACAAAACCTGACATAAATGGCGACACGTGGATTTAAATCGACTGCTGTCCAACAGCTCTAACGAGTCAAAGCTTAAATCATCGCGGATCACTTTGTGAATCAGTTCAGGAAAACACTGCAAAACTCAGCAGTGACTCTACGCTCACCTTCTGTGTTCATTTCAAAATGAAGGCTGTAGATTTTATCTGAACCTTATAAAATTTAATATTATGGGATTTTTTTTAGCAGCAGTAGGACTTTGTTATTGCTCTTCTCTATTAAATAAAACCTTTGGATTCTACATTAGTTTGAAATCTCTCTGTTAACACTGCAATGAAGTTTTCATTCAATATTTTCATACAGTAAGAATCTAACGTTGGCCTGTTCCCACTCGAGGCATCTGCTTCACCAGACCATCGCTAGTTCTCTGCCGTGAAAAAACTGTGAAGCGGCAGACATCGGCGGTTCAGAGGAGCCGACCTGGAGCAAATGCACCAAATAAAAGCCTTCCTCTTCTTGTTCCAGCATTGATTATGAAGTATTTGTGCAAAGTTCGACCGCTGCGGTCGTTGCCGTGAGGCTTTCTGCACGGTGCGGTGCAGAATCTGTGCTTACTGAGTAGGATTCAGTTCGCACAGGTAGGTATTTTATCCAAACCTCCCACAATGTCTGCAAAAAAATGCATTTAAAAAAATCATTAATGCATCGTTTTTTTAATCGTTCCGTTGTTATGGAGCCACGATGACAGATTTTATGTGCAGAAATAACACAAGAGGTCATTTCTTTGTAGAAAACCTGATACGATCCTGCAACAGAAAACTAGGTAAGAAAACATCTTTCTTGTTTTTGAGCAACAAGATACAAAATCACTGTGACATTCTGCAGTATTTATGTAGAATCTCCATTTATTTCAAGATTTCTCAACTGACGACATCCAAGGCCTAAATGTGAACATTTAGGATCATGCCACAGCTATTTTGTCTCTCCACCGCTATTGAGTCACAAACACTTACCGTTTGTTTTTTTTTTCATGGTCAATGAGTTTCATTAAAAGCTTTTACACTCTCTTCTCAGAATCCTGAGTCACTTGCATTCAAGAACGCAGCTTGTTCCTCGTTCCTCGGCTTGTTTTTTGATCATGTCACACGCTTTGCTCTGCAACATCTCAAGGTCTCCAGAGCGAGACCTCGGTCTGCCCCACTGCACCGCGGAGCCCGCGTGAAAGTGAATGTCGTGAAGTGAGCAGAATGTGCGGTTGAATGTGAAAAGAGCTGAATGTGAAAAGTTTGTCACTTATGTAGAGAACAGAAGCGCAAGAGTACATAGAAGCACAAGATTCTGAAACCGTGAGGAGTTATCTGCTTCAGAATCAGCTTGCGATAACACGACACAAAAACGAATCATTTGTCAAACATTACTTTAAAATCCATGTCCAATGGTTCATAAATAACACACACAAAGTGCCCAGAAGCATAAACACAAAAGTTTTTTTTTTTTTTTTCTAGATTTCCACAGGATCTCCAGCTGGTTGAGACGTAACCGTGTGAACACTCAGTCATCATAATGGCCTGTCCACATTATGCTCAGTCCACCGCCCACTGAAATCCGATTATTTTATATGACTTGAGTGAACATGCAGACCCAAAAATTGCATTATAATCCAATATGCTGGAAAGATAATTTAATCGCTGGCATGGCCTTTCTTGTAGGTTCAGCAATCGTACTTTAAATATCAAACATTTTTGGGGGGGAGAAATCTTTTTTTTGTTTGTTTGTTTCACAGTTGCAGTGATACCTGACATTAAGAATTACACTGACGGACAATTTGTTTGTTTGTCTGTTTTTTAATTAAATGAACCTGAGCAGCTGAAACATTAAATATTGAAAACAACAGAAGCTGGTTAAAAAAATGCAGGATAGAACTGCTGAATCCTCATCGGACAGTAATTTCTTGTTTCAAACGTTTCGGACTTAAAAAGTAACTTTTCTGGATTAAGCCATATTTAATTTTGCTTTGGGAACTAACGCAGTCAGAGAAAGGATTTGCATTTTTTTTTTTTTACCTGAAAGAAGTCAACCGTTACCAAGTGAGGAAAAAACGGCAACAAAATCCTTCTGAACTTAAAATCAAGTACATCCTCGGCATGAGATAATGCCTTCTCAACACAGGAACGCTTTTCACCACGTAGCTGAGAGTCCCGGGTTATTTTTTATCAAAGCTTTGAAAAAAATCCATATGTTTTTCACCCATTGCAATTACAGCACAGTGGCTAAAAGCAACTTTGCATGAGAGTTTTTCAGAATGACTAAGATGTAAATGCAAATTAACATCAGGATTAAAGATAAAGAGGAAAGTCCCACAGCAGGTAGCTTTGGGACTTTGGTGTTCACCCGTACTATTTGTGTCCGATCCGATTTGGCGACTGAGGCTCGGTGATGTGAACGTTTAAAGAGCGCTCGTGTTGTGGTTTTTTTTTACGTTCTGTCAGGAAGCCTGTTTTCAGAGCAGCTTTCATTTCATCACCAAATCAAACGTTGCTTTTAATTAAAAGCACGGTGTGTAAAAGCATCGCTGGAAATGTGAAAGCGTGTGAAGCAGATCGAGGTGGCTACTTGCTCACAGCAGCAACCCACAACAAGTGTCTGAATCCCACACTTCTTGTCAACACGTCGTCAACAAAACAAAGGGCGGCTTTTGTATTCCCGGAGAGGAGTAGAAAATGCCGAGGCTATTAAGGGAAGCGGTCATGGAATTGCATTGATGGGCTGAGGAATTATTTTCTTCCTTTTGGTGCTTTTGTGACACAAACACAACCAGATGTAGGTCAAAGTGGACCCTGGGGGCCAGAGCCAGCGTTGGTGCTCAACCCACACAAGTTTCTTTTAAGCATGCTAATTACAATAGACTGATAGTTCAGCATTTCACTCTTTTGCAGATTTCTTCTGTTTTGCTCTAAAAACCTGAGGAAATATAAATTTCCTATTGTTGTTAGTTAGTTTGTTTGTTTGTTTGTTTGTTTGTTTGTTTGTTTTGCTGAGAAAAAGAAAAAACAGCTTCAACCCATTTGGCTTTGGGTTAAATAAACACCACTGACTCTTTTGACTTTGCTGTGGAGGAATTGACAGATTGGTTTGTTTGAGAATATGCTGCATAATCAAAACAATTTTAATTAAAAGCAAACTTTGACTAGGACATCTGTTTTCAGTCAGGCATTCTTATTAAAGATTTTCTGGCATAGAGGATAATTCATGGTTCTGTCAATCAATTTCTACTTTTATCTTCAGAATATTTCCTCAAAGTGTCTTATTTATTTTCACTCTATATAAATATACAGTGTGATTTATACAGAAAGACTGGGAAAAAACTGGATTTATCATGTTTTGTGTGTTATTTTTAATTGTTGCTTTGGATTTTAACTTGTACCTAGACTATTACCCCCAAACAATACCCAGATATTGTTTGGGGGGGAAACTTCCACAGACGCCATTTTTGTTTTCTGGTTGATTTTCTTATTAACTTTCACTCGTTCTGTTGAGAGCTGGGGTACTTTAGCTGCTCTGGGACCTTTGTGACGAGTCATTTTTTTCTTGGGGCAGCTGGAAAAGTTCTGACACCGTTGGTCCGTTTGCCTATAAAAGTTCCAAACAATTAGAAATGGTTCTGTAAACCTTTCAGTCATAATTTCATGACTTTTGTTCAGTCGGAGTTCAATGTTGTCATTTTTGGCTTTTTGCCGCGTTTCACTTCCTAACATGAGACTTTTCATTTTTAAAAACACGTTTACAGTGAAATAAGCTTTTCCTCTTGTTGGCCTAATCTATCTAACCGAAAGGCGCCTGCTTGATGACCACCGGTTTTGCCTGCTGCGATCTTTCGCTGCTTCATCTGCTTCCTGACCCGCCCCGGGGGCCATCGTCGCCTCTGACGCCACGGACTGTAATGACGAGCTAACTGAGAGGATTCTGTTCTTCTTCCCGAAGTGTGAAAACTGAGGGTGTTTGAACAGAGAAGTGTTATTTTTCTTTCATGCAAATGTCTTAGTCATGCTGTTTATTTTGTTTTTTGGTTGTTGTTTTTTTTGCAATTTGCTCTACATCAGTGGTCAGTTTGTAGTGACAGATCAGAGGTTTGTAGCACATTTCTTTGAAGTGACAATTGGAAGTCCTCCCTCGCCCCTGCACTGAGTAAATGTTTGATTTTCTGTCATGTTTTCACTTTGTAGGGTTTTTTTTTATATTAAAAAAAAAAAACCTTACAATCTACTTCTGATTCCAGCAGAAGTAGAATGAAGCAACTCGCTCTACAGATTGACAACAATATTAAAGATATTCCAAGCAGTGATGGCAACAACAACCCAAAAGACCAAGAGATTCATTTTTAGGTCCACTACAACTCCAGTGCTCGGCAACCTGTACAAGCCGTGCAGTTTCGCTTTGCTTCCCACGTAAGTTGACCACACACCAAAACATCTAAGCCTAAACACTTCCAAAGAGGCAGATGCGGCCTATTTTACCGTGACGTTACAGTAGGCCGCTGCTTTACAGGTCAAGTCAGAGAGCTCCAGCGACTCACATAAAACCTGACTTGCAAAACACACTTAAGCCTGAAGCATCTCTTCATGATGTAATCCAAACATGTCCAAACATTTTAGCTCAGCTGTCATCGTTCTTCAGTGACCCCCTCGCTGAGCTGCTCCTCATGTATTGCTGTTGCTCTCAGAGAAGAGGTGGAAAGCAGGAGGCAAAATGCAAAATGCACAGAAATCGGTGGCCTGTTTGAGACTGAAAGCTTGTTTCTGTTTCTTTGAGACCACTGTCGTTTGTCCGGCCACTCGCCCCGCTGTATGGGCTTATAGGGGACGAGGCAGACGGACATCTGTTAAAACCTTTCAGACGTTTTTCACTGCTAAGAGTGAATTAGGAACTAAAGGAAAAGGGGCCACAACAAAAACGGACTGAAAACCACTTAATTCTCAGAAAGTCGCAGTGGCATATATGTAAACTTTATTTTACAAACCTTTACGATTTTGTCATGTTTGTGTAGATCAGTTTTTTTTTGTTTTTGTTTTTTGACAAACAAGATGATGATGAAATAATAGTAGGAAGCGTTGCACCTCTAGAGATCTTTCTCTGGGGATCACAGGCTGAGAACCAAACACTGAAAAGTATTTCTGCTCAGATTAACCGTCTGATAAGAAAAGCAAATATATCAATTGAAATGAACGTATTGTAGTACACTAGCTGTCAATATTTAAGACTCTTTATATATTGTTCCTTTCTCAACATGCGTTTTACGCAGGGCGATCGTTTATGACGCATTGTTTCCTATAACCTGCATTTCTGATAAATAAGACAGGAATCTTCTATAAGTCATATATTAGCAACTTATAAACTCTTAAAACAGTTACATAATAAAAAGTAAACAACACGTACTATTACTTTAACGTATAAATATACCACTGAGTTAATGCTGACTCTTTTTCATAAAAAATAAAATGGCGAGAAAGCATTGGTCTTAGTTCATTCATTCTGTCGTGACGAAAAAAAACCCCGTAAAGCAGGTTCATAAATGTTCAGAAATGTTCTGAGCAGGAGAACTTGGCCCAAACACAGGATTTAAACGTCTTCCCACATGTTTCTCTGAGCCAGTCGTCCATGTGGGTTAGTGTTAGCGCAAACATGTGAAGACGGCCTCAGAAATTCACACATTCTTTGAAGCACTCTCCACGTCTAATTTTTTTTGCTGCTTCTGCACTCGGGCTTATTAGCCTTTTTGGAAATAGACTGATAAACATATTCAGTGTACACACCAGGTGTATACTGTTTGTGCTATTCAAGTTATAAAGTAACACATCTAAAGAAATCTGGGGACACTTTGTATGTGAAAAAATATATATGTTTAAGATGATGGCTGTACATCATTTCTGTGCAGGGGAAAGCAAGTGGGTGGAGTGAATATTGTGTTTTGATATTTTTCAAAAATATCAAAACACTTTTCAGTGAACTTACTTATATAAAATATTTCTAATAAAGTTTGGTCCTATTTTTTTTTTTTTTTTAATTGTATAAACTCAGGGGAAGAAAAAAAAGCGATGCCTGATCTATGAGTGACTGATCTCAGTTTCCAAAACTCCTCTCCCACCCACTGCTCCTGCCTGCAGGGTCACAAATGGAAATGACTCCATCCTAAACAAATCCAGATGGGTCGCTCAGTTTTGTTCAAACCTTTAACCTTGACCCCACCCGGCTCAGTAAGGTGATGCTTTTATTCTGGACATCAGAATAAACGCATCAGAATAAACGTAGCGGACGAGGACAATCTCAGCCCACGCCCATTCTACAAGTTATAATAACAATATTTACAAAATTTACCTCAGAATTAATATATTTACAAATTGTTAGCGAGCACCGTTTCGCTTTATGGCTGTGAATGAAATGTGAAGGAGGGAATACAGAATACAAAGCTGTGAAGAAGCAAATTTAATACTTTTATAATATTTTATATTACAAAAACATAGAATGTTAATAGGGAAGGGACAGAATTTTACATAATGATAATATCTAGGAAGAGAGAGGTTTTGTTTGTTGAATAGAGAGCGCTCTATTAGCCTTTATGGTGCCACTGTGTGTTGCCCTCAAAATTGTCAGATTCTGAAATTGTGTCTCTTTATTCATTCAAAAAAAAAAAAACATTAGCAGTGTAATCAGCATGCACCGAACAAACTCTGCTTTGCAGATGACCTAATTAAGATTATTCAATCTGAGGCAAAGACTTAATTATGCTTACCAGGAAGTTCTACAGTAAATTGAAAACGTTACAAAAGACAACTTTTTTTCTCCTCTTCATCTCTCACTTTTTTTTTTTAAGCTTTCATCCAGATATTAGTTTTTCATAAGTTGGAATAAAAGGTGTATATTTTAAAGACGGCATAGAATAATATCTGTAGGAACTGGCATTTCTAAAAACTGTTACCAATACATTGGTCCAGAGACTGGAAAAAATGAAACAAGTTCAATTCTTTTTTTCTCTTACTGAAATGTTTCAGACAAAGTGTATGTTAGAATGGGCATTAGTCTTTGATAAAGCAAAACTAACTTTTTATTAAACTACATTTTTATTAAATGAAGCTAATATTTGTCAGGTTAGGAGGCTTCAGGCAGAGATGAGGTCCAGGCCCAGCGGTCATTTATTCACCAGCATCAAAACAGGGATACAAACAGGCAGAGAACCGAGTTCTTAGCAGCAGTAGTTTCATAGCCTCCTGCATCCTACAATTAACAGACCAGTCTTGAAACACAGTAGACAAAACACACAAATACTAACAAACATCTAGAAAATGGCAAAAATGTTTTCAACCATTGCTACTGCTTGATGCATATCTAAAAACACGCTTTCAATCCCAGATTTAAATGTTTGACATTTAATCCAAAGGTGCATAGTTTACTTCTCCAATTCACAATCCATAAATGGTCTACTGTAATTGAAGGAATGTCTCTTACGTCCACCAAAAAAGTACGTTTGGTGGCCTAAATGTATTTAAAAACTTGCTAGAAGGGGGACATTGTGAATTATTGGTCAATTTCAAATTTACTCAACTCAAACGTTAGCAGCTATTGGCTTCATCTCAAGTCAGTATATGCAGTTGAGCAATGGGGGATTAAAAGTTATCAAAATTTTGAATTTTTGAGAAAACTTGGCACTCGAAACACTGCAACTTTCACATGCACTGGCCAAATTGCACCAAACTAATATGACTCATCCATATTGAATGCCCAATGATGCTATGTGGTTATATGCTGACATCATTTAGACTCTCAAAACAGGAAGAAGTCACTTTTTTGTTGGTAAAGTCCATCTCTGACCCTATGTACTTAATCAACACGATACTGTGTCAGACAACAGAAAACATGCTGGTCTTACTGGCTTTAAAGCACAAAAGACTTTTCACCAGAGGTTGTGGCCATGGCTGCCGGGCGAAGTCAGACATCGCACCGTTTTCATGTTTTTTTCTTCAAATTCCATATATTTCAGACAGTCTGCAGTGAATTCGCTACAACATCTATTTCATATTAATGCGGGTGCTCAGTTGCGATTGCCTGCTTGCATTTGTATAGTTGTGTGATTTGGAGAAACAGACAACTTCAAATGTGGAAATAGGATGCAAAAACCAAACAGGACAAAGAAGAAGTGCCTTCTGTTGGTACAGCTCAGGTATAAATGTCACATATATTGAACAATAGCATAAGCTAATTTGCATTTGAAGTCCCTTGACACGTTACAAAATAGATATATAAAACAATAAAGAAACGTATAAAAATGTTTGTCATGTTAGGAACTCTCTCAAGGCCTAAAGTGCTACTTTTAGGCTTTGGACTCTTTGCGATTACGGGCCCCGACCTTTTTCTCTGTTTGATCTCCTCTGTGAGTGAGACAGTGGTGTTGCAGAGTGGACAGGAAGACCAGTGGGAAGCTGCGGACTGCTCTGAGCTGTTTGTTCCACAAGGGCAGCAAGGAAATTCAAGGGGTATGTAGTAAGAGGAAGAAGCGATGGCAGGAAAATGAATGAATGAATGAATGAATGAATGAATGAATGAATGAATGAATGAATGAATGAATGAAGTCTCCTCCCAAGGAGCCTTGATGAGTTCCAGCAATGCCGGCAGCAACAAATACAACACAAAAATGAATGTACTAACGTAGTAATGTACCTGTTTGTTATATGCTTAGGCTCAGGTAAACTCAAGCGACCATTCACTCCTCTATAACTTCCTGATTACTTCTGTATTTGCATCTCATTCGTCAACGGTTGCCAGCGTTTCTAGGCATTCGGCTAATCGGGTTACGTCTATAAAACGTCTCACACATCAGACTAGAATTAAGTCTGATCAATAATAAGTTAGACATATCAATTTACATGTCATTATTTTGAGATTAAATCCATTTGGAACCGCCAAAGATTTCTTGTTGAGTTCTTAGCATCTTGAAAATGCCCGACTGCAAAACCTTTGAACTCAGAGAGAGTGAATATAATTTTTCAACATGACTGCATTTGTTGTCCTTTCAACCTAATAACATCTCATACTCCGTCATTTGAAAAAAAAAAAAAAAAGAAAATGGCGTGTTATTTTGGAAATGAAGTCCCTGTTGTTCGGTGAGGTTTTATCGACATCAGCTTTTTTGGGTGAAAAGCTGATGTTGTCGCTGGGCAGCGAAGCTCCGGCTCGGTTTAACCTTTGAATTTCACCAAAACTCAGAGTCCACCTTCCACGTGACATTCACCTTAATGAAACAAAAACTGTGTGTAAGTACAGCGCTTCATGCAAAGCAGAAAATGGAACTTGCAAGTCTTATGAATTGTGATATTATCCTTAAGTGCACAGACATCACATGCGTCTCCCGACTTACTTTAGTGGATTTTTATTATAAATTATGCTCTTTTTTTTTTTTTTTTTCTTTTTTAAAGAACTGTGGGGATAAAAGCCTTCACGGTGAGAACAGAAACCGGCTCACCCTGTATTACTGATAATAAGCTGCCGTTCTATTGATTTTGAGAAAGACAAGACTCCCTGCACCTGTCACCTCGCAGTTTGCGTGATGCACTTAAACGAGGAGGTGGTGGGTTATTTTTGTCAGCTTATGTGAGTCAACATGCTTGTGCGAGATCTTACAAAAGATGAACAATATTGCTAATGATGTGTTTTGGGGTGATGGGGGCTGGGAGGCATATATGGACTTTTAATTTTCCGTCAGTGGGCTTTGTGTGTTCTGGAAAATTCCAGCTCATTTTCCTGATCGTATCCGCTCCTTCGTCCTTTCGAATCAATAAGAAGCGTAGACCAGCTGAGCTCCGGTGTCTGGGAGCACTCAAACCTCACGGAGGGAGCGGTAACCAGCGCCGTCCTTTGAAGACTCTCTCACCGAGGCGATGCGGGTCGCACGCATCAGCCTCTGCAGAACACCGCTGCCCACGGAAAGGTCACGAACGCTTTGGTAACGTCACAAAGACGGGGTTTCATCACTCGGCAGCAAAGCTGGGAGCAGGACTAAGCGGTGAAATATCAATGTGGAGAAAGGAATGTGTTAAACAGCACATCTGATCAGGTACAGAGAATAGTAGAATAGCGCTCTACAATATTTTGTTGGGGTGACATATGGTAACTAGATTCCAACTCATGATGACGATGCCACCAGCTTAGCCTTCTGTTTGTCCTTGCAGACAAATCAGGCTAATAATAAGGCTGATGATGTTCAAAGTTTGCTTGAACGGTCGTAATTTTAGGGGTTTTTTTAATTGACAATTTTTGTCACAAGCGTTCACGCACCACTGGGAGTAAAAGTCCAGGCTCACAGGAAGAAGGCCTCTTGGCTCTCTGACCCGTTCCTCAAATTGTTAAGTAAATTTCCACTCTTTAAATTTAAACTGAATATTAAAATTTTCCATTTCATTTGGGATTTTTAGGCACCTTTTGCCCATTTTCATTCTTTCACTTTCTCTTTTTATAGTTGAAATGAAAATGAAGTTAGCTGTCACAAGCCACAGTGGTAAAAATGATTTTAAAAAGCCCCCATTCCTTTAAAAAGACCTGTTTGTGTGGTCATATTCCTGCCACCCACCACTGACAGCGAATCTGAGCGAGTCGTCCGCCGTGAGAATCCGCATTGTTGAGCGGAGCGGCGATTTCAGACAAGGACAAGGTGTCAACAATGAGAAATCCTTGCGCTGCCTCGACCTCCCAGCTCAGCGGCAATGTGTGGTGACAAGAGGCCTGACGCCTGCTGTAACCGGTTCGGACAGCGCAGGAACACCTGAGTGTGCTTGCATTTCCATGCTCTTAGACCAACTGCTGTCAGTCTTCATTTGGCATCTCGCTGCACCGCCAGAGTCCTAACAAACTGACAAAGGCAAGCTGTGCAGTTTAGTTGCCACCTCACCCACACTTCATGACTTCACTCAGCTCTCGTGCTGCTGCCGCACACCCTCACACCAAGCGACTTTTGATGCCACGCTTTTCTTTGAGACATCAACAAATATACAGTTGAAATCTGACGTTTAAGGAAACTGCACAGCCCTTTTTTTTGTGTGTGTCACTTTCTGACATAGGATGCCAAAATGTGCTAAAAAAAAATAAAAAAAACAACTGACTTTGTTTTCCATAAGCCCCGATTTGCACCAGACCTCACAAGCAGTCTCCGAAAATGAAGATCTTTGTCCCTGAGAGTACAATGAAACCGAAATCTGTTTTTCTGTTGCTTCTGGAGTAATCGCTTATTGCTCTTTAAGTGGCTTTTTGGTTCATGTCAATCTGGGACTCATTTCTTTCTTTTTTTTTTACCAAAATATTTTTATTGGGATTTTGAACAAGTTCTCTTTATAGTTATTACATGACATTAATTATTCTTACTCAACTCAGAGAAATAAAGACAAGGAAAGAAAGAGAAAAAAAATAAATAAACACAAAACACAGCTTCTCAAAACCGGGGGTATTCAAGCAAATTTCAAACTGGTTAGACATAAATGTACACTTCTATACAGCATGGCACACTGCGGGTTCCGGCAAGTCAGAACTCAAACGAACCCTCTGACAGGTCTAAGTCCGTAATAAAATTAATGAAAGGCTCCCAAATCCTCTCAAAAAAATATTGTTTGGATTTCCTAATATATGTTATTCTTTCTTGAGACTCATTTCTATGTGAATAATGGCACTTTCTTACCTGCTTTATCCAGCAGCTACGCAAGGTCTTTTGCTTTTATTTTCACACATGGGTGTTTGCACTTGCACACAATTGCTTTGACAGATGAGCGTGGCACTTTAAGACTTCTGGAAATTGCATTCAAGGCTCATAAAGACTCGTGGAGGCCCACATATCTCTTCCTAATTTGTTGGAATTTGCATTTCACACAAGAAAACAGTATAGCTGAAGTGTTACCTTCACAGTTTAAATGAAAGTTTCAGAAAGCTTGCTCGCATATCAACATTTGTGATATGTGTGGTTTTCTTTCGGTAGTGTATGCAAATATGTGGTTTTAACTAAGTACATGCAAGAATCAGAGCTTAAAATAATGAACACTGATTCCACAAATCTAAGAAACGTGCATTTGAGAAAAGTCGTCATCAAAATTCACAATGCAAAAACACAAAAATAGGCAACGATGTAAGATCTTAGTCATGTGACATATAACTTGTCACAAAAATAACATCTTACAGGAAATTATTTTTGCTGAGACCCAGTTAAAAATGACTGAAAACAATTAGAGTGATAGACTAAATTATCTTCTGCTTTAGCTGGACGTTAAGGACGTCCTTTTGCTCAGACATGTATTTTTCTGTTTCTCAGGCACAATCTTTGTTTTAAAACTAGCTTCTAAAATAAAAGGTATCTAGTTGTTTACAAGCACGAAAACGGAAAAAAAAATCACGATTCAGGATATGATTCTAAATTTTCTTTAATATTCACTGTGGCAATTGAGAAAATCATATCCAGCACACTGCATTTTAGATGTTACCTTACAATTAAAGGATTTATAGTTTTAAATCAGACCTTAAAAAGAAAAAAAATGATTTTATTGACAATTATGGCTTTGGCATAGTTTGAAAGTCGTCGTAGATTCATTTTATTTTTTCTATGCCAGCACAATTTACTTTAAGACAAGTTGCAGGAGCCCAAGTTGCCACATGACTGCTATCACATTACACCCATGGAGTCAAAATACTTTTTCCACAACGAGATCAGTGCACTAAATCGTCGAGTCAGACAATCACTGGGGCTGCTGTGATTTATTTCACACAAAGTTGGAGCAGAACAGATGCGCACAGCAAATGGCTTTAACAAAACGAGTGCTTTGGGCATTATCTCGCACAAAAACTTCTCCTTCAACAAGACAATAGCGTCACACAAAAGATGGACTGTGGCACACAATTACCGGCCAAGAATGAATGTTATTATAGGTCAAGCTGTTTACGCGTCATTTCAGATGTGGCGTATCACAACAGCTGGGGGCAGAGGGCAGCCCATTATCCACAACCTCGGCCGACTGCTGTTTTCTTTCACTCCTCTCAAAAGGCAGAGAGAATGCAATCAAGGCAGTTGTGCAGATAACAAGCAGCTGACTGGCCCTGGTGACTGTGTACAAGATGTACAAGAAAAATGATGAATAACTAATGGTTTGATGCAGGCTGGGGGGAGGAGGGGGGATTAAAACAAAAATCAGCACATTATCGTTTTGGTAACGGATGTACTCTGTGCTGCTCTCTGATGTTTGTGCAAACTGAACTGACTGCCTAAGGATCGCGTTTTGTGACTTGCAGATGTTTTTAAAATTCAGGGGCTTCTTGTGAAGTTCCCGTGTGAAGCATATGATCAGAATCAACTCCATTTGCCAAGTTTGTGCACACAAACAAGCGATTTGAGTTTGGTTCGGCTTCACTCTCAGTAAAGACATTTTAAATGTAAATATACAGGAAAGGCCAGGTAAAAAGAATGTTGTTGTTTTCATGTACAAGCAAATCAGATTAGCCTGCTTTCTTGGAATCTATGAATGGTACCTATGAATCGAATCATCCGGTCACTTCCACTGAGCTACTGAGGGACTTTATTGTCCAATTGAGCCATGATGGAGTTCCCATTAGGGGTGTTAATGGGATGAATAGCCTGCCAAATGTGAATGCAAGCGGTGTTTTATTGGTGGACTTCTGTGCTAGGTGTGGGCTATCCATACACCATGTTCAAACACAAGGCAATTCATAAAAATATTTGGTAGAAGGTCAAGTTGGGTCAAAATTGACCTGGTAGATGGCAGATTCAGGAGTCTGATAATCAGGCCTGCAGCTACATGTCTTGAACTCTCATTGGCAGAGTCTGTGGCATCAGTAGAGCTGTCAGCTTATCACAATCTGGTTCTGAGTCAGATCCGGTGAGAGGCATAAACTGTTGGACAGACTTGGTCAACCTAAATTCATACTGGAAATATGCCAGCTCCCCCAGTCTTTCAGAATGGGAGTAAAAAGCAGTTAATTTGACTTTACAACCTGAAAAAACTTGAGCAGAGGCCGTCACGACAACACTGAATTCAAACATTAGAAGTAACAGCTAAGATGTGATGCTGTCTCTCAAAACCCTGCACATCCCTAGCAAAGTGTCACAGTGTGATGACACGGAAGTGACACCACTATTGTGGATGTGTATGGCAGCATTTCCATCCATACACACACACGCACAGATACACACGGGCGCACACATTTAGACACGGGAAACACAGATAAAATGCCAAATAACGGACAGATTCATTTGATAAACGCTGCGTAGGAGGACTTCTTGGCAGCCTACACTCTGAACATGTGTGCAAAAGAGGACGACGAGCCAACACTCTGAGACTTCAGAGCCTCCAGTAGCTAATGCACAAAATACGTGACTGCAAAATCCACACGGAGAGAAGACTTTGAAGTGCACAGGGGTGGGTGCCCTCTATTCCTCTGATGCTGGAAATCCTAAAATGCATTTTTTTTTTTTTTTTCCTTCTTCTTCTTCCAGCAACACGACAACATGATGACTTAACACTGCCTCTAGATAATACGAGGAGAAATGAACTATTTTGGCTGTCGCTTTTGACACCGCGCGGATAAGTTCCTTGCGTGTGTTCTCCTCGCGCCAGGCCCGTTCCCACAGGAAGTGCTGCAGACTTCCAGCAGTCTGGCACGCCGTGATTGGCCGATGGTGGTGACCGTGGGAGGGAGTTGATTTTTCAGGACACCCAACATAAATCGGATTATCATATAATTGACATGTTTACTGGTGTATTTATAGCTTCCACTTGGCTTGAAAGTGGGGAGTACGGCTACAGTCACAGCACAATTACATTTGAGGATAAGACTGCTGGGTACACATGCCCACACCGGCACACAAATCTGATTTAAGTCACTACGGGCCTCAACAAATTCAACATGGTTGCAAATTGTTGCCATTTAGTGAATGGGCCCTTCTTATTGAAAATGCAGGGGCTCAGTTTGAGTGTTGCGCTTAAATAAAAGTCCTAATATTCCACAGTGAAACTACGTAAGTGGATGTTTTGTTGAAATACACCCAAGATATTGAGACGAAAAAGACTTGGTGGACTTGCAATTACCATTAGATTATGAGTTCTTCTATGCTGATGAAAAATAAAACTGTTTTTTGTTTAGTTTGAATTGATTGGACTGCAGGTTTTTTTTTTTTTTTGGTGAACCGTCACTGCTTGAGAGCGTTTCCATCCATTCCAGATTATTTTTAATGATGACACAAATAAAATAACATTAACGACGCCATTCTGCTGTCCGGGCTCCAAAATGCTCAACCCCGAACTGTGAAAGCGACTGAAATAAAAGGGCTGCATTTACTTCCGGCCCTCCATCTGCATTGGGTGACATCGGTGCTGCGTCATCTGAAACCCAGCAATTCTGCCTCCCGTTCGGAGCCCCCCATCCCCCTGGGAGCTCCGCCCTAAAATGCTCCGGGTTATCAGCTATAAATAGCTGGGCATCAGAGTGTAATTGCCGAATTCGCTGTCTCACAAAGGCTGCTCGTAATCTCTGAGTGTTTGGGGTGTGAGGGACACAAAATTGCAGTTCTTGGTTCTGTTTGCCCATGCCTAATCAAAGCATCCCCACTTAATTACTGGGCTGGATCAAAAACGGCAAGGTAAAAGTGTCCATTACCTCGTCAACCCCCGCAACCTGTCAGAACTGCCGACGGGGCCCTGTGGGCAGCTGATGTGAAAAGACTCATCTGCTACTACCCTCTTCGGTCCCTTTGATGAATTATAGCTGCTTCCTCACACGTAAACATTTCACCCTCTTATCCTATTCACTGATGCTGATGAGACACATCAGGCAGAGAGTCACACTCGCTGAGAGAGAGCCGCCGTCTGCTTCCAGGCTGGTTCTCATTCCCCAAGAGTAACACCTGCTGAGACATACAACATGTTTTGGGCAATTCACAGGCTTCACTCGGGCCGCTCGCAATTTGTTTTGTGCGTGTGTGTGTGTGTGAACACAGAAAGCTAGCTTGGGTCATATTCCCAACTGTTTCACTGTACGGATTGTCAAAGATTTTGATGTAAGCATTCCCCGAAGTAACACACACGTGACGCTTCCAGGCTCAGAATCACAGGAGAAGAATCTGAGTATTTGTGTGACTCACTTTATTTGAGTGCTTCTAATTTTGGGAGCTATCCCACAACATCATCTACAGCAAAGAAAAGGCAAAAAAAATAAAAAATGTTTAAGCAAATGTTGCACTTTTACTGTATAAACATTACAACGGGTTTTAAGCAGGAGAGGCTGGTGAAGCTATGACAGAAACGAGAGCAATCTGAAGTAAGGCGATTCGAACCGCAGGCGCCGTGTTTCGTCAAACGTGTAAAATACCCTGGAGTCACCGTGAAACGTTCGCTAAGCCAAGACAATTGCGACATCGTTTTGTTTTTGTTTTTTTGAATATCCGTTTCACTTCTGCTTCCTCTTTATGTTCACAGTACCAGAAGGGTGGGGCTAAACATGGCAGCATCGTGAAGCTCGTCGTACGTTACAGACAAAAGAAGAAGAAATGGTGAAGATGATAGTTTTATGTGAAATTTGATGCGTTTTACTCAAATCAACATAAATTCGTGTTTCACAGACATACTCTTGTGTGTTGTATTGACATCATTTGAATATTTTGTGTAGCTCCTTCATATGTGAACCCTGTGCTCCTGTGCTTCACAGGTTTGGTGTTATTCTTGATTTTAACATGACTTCAGAGAGTTACTCAAATAAACCAGATGATACTTTGTATTTACAGTAAATTTCTCTTCCCCCCTTTTTGAAAGTTACAAGTTGGCGGAAAATACGAGAGTTTTGCTTACTTTGCAGATATAAAATGTATTCTGAAATCCCAGCGCTATCAATAAAATGCCCATCTTGACTTTGTGAAAACCCCAGAGTAGAAAGTCTGTTTCACATGTCGTTGATCGGGCCAGACCCCCTGCTGCTGTTCAGGCTGATGACGAGCCTCAGAAATGTATTCATCTCAGACTGCGGTCGAGCAGCGGCGGCCGACTGCTGCACAAGATGAAAAGGCATGAAAACGCGCTCCAGTTGGTCAAAAGTTGCAACTCGGAGTTTCACAACTGCAAATGTTATTGTAGAAAACCTGCAAATAATGCTCCAAAGTATCATCATATGTGAAAGCCAAAGCCCAACTAAGTTAAATGTCAGACATAGGAAATGTTGCAAAGCAAAGGAGAAAAAAAAGCTCCAAGAAAACTAAAAGATTATCGCGCTGCTCAACTCAGATAGCAATAACCTTCAAAGTCTTTCTGCACATTCCAGACTTTGATTTACCAGCGTTCATTGTTCCTTACCGCAGCACAAACCGTGTCAAGTGTCAAGACACCGACTCATCTCAGAGTCTCTGAACGGTTTGAGTCACGACAGCGAACAGACCGCTGTCAACCCAGACTGAATAAAAGATCTTGCTCCAAGCAAACAGAGAATAAAAGCAAGGGCTTGGGGGGGTTGGGTCACTGTCCCTCAACACATCTCCATAGTCTTTGTGAGTGGCACAATAAACATGTAAAAAAAAAAATATTTTTTAATCTTCTGGCCTGCCTCAGAGTTTGGATTTATTTCAGATGGGGGACGAATCAAAGCTGGAAGGGAGGATAATAAATTTTAAATGATAATCTGCATGCATGAGGCATTTGATTGGGAAGTGTTGGGTGAGGACAGAATATTTAAAGATTAGTGAAACATCCGCAGATCAAAAAGTGAATCTCAATCCGAGGAAGTTTTGCTTCCTCGGATTGAGGAAGTATTTACCCCCTTAGCGCTTTCTTCCGTTTTGCTTTTTTGTCACACTTATGTGTTAAGTAAGTAAAACAAAACACCATTTTAAAACGTTTTCAAATGATCGTTTTAATTATGAATGGGGAGGAAATATACCGCAACCAATCTGGTGATAACGTGGATTAGATGTGAGAAGTCAAATCTCATTAGTCAAGTTAGAGCTGAATAGAGCTAACAGGCTATTTCTGAGTCATTGGGGCTCCAGTGAACCAAAGCGAAAGCCTCGTCCACAACTGATGAAAACATAGAAGAGAGGTGAAACTTCCCAGCCCAACAAATCTACTCCAAACACATCAAGAAGGTCCAAATCCAGAGCAACAACTGAAACACTGAAGGAATAAATTGCCTCGAGGCTCGGTGTAAAGTAAGTGGGCAAAATGGTATCCTTTTGAAGAATTCAAAGGCCAAAAATCATTACTGACCAAAAGGCCTGCCGCACTTTTGACACAGAATGTCTTGATGAATCCCAACACTTCAGAGAAAAATTTCTCCTTTGCTACTTCAGGAAACTGGACAACTTGCTGCAATTGAAGGAACCATGAATTCTGCTGTGTACCGGAAAACAAAGACAAACAAAGACAATCATCAGTCTTTGGTTTCAAACGCAATGGCTCGGGTTATGTCAGGTCCGCCACTGATGGGTTTGAAAGAAAAAAATGTCTGGATTTTAGAGCGTCCTATTCAAATTCCAAACTATCCAAATGAGATGCTGCTTGTGCTCAAAATTCATTTGCGTTTTAGATTAAGATTACAAACTGATGGCTATTCCTGGAACGGTTCACCAGTTTTTTTCTTCTTCTAGATAATGACTCTCACTGCAATTTGATCCTCAAGAGCTCACACATCTCTGTGTAACTCAGTCTACACCGACTACTCATCTATTTGTAGCTTTCTTTAGATAATGGCATGATGTGTTTCATTTTTTTAAAGTCCTTGGGCCTATTCCATGTTGTAAAACAGCTTTTCTTTGAGTGTTTCCTTGATTTGTTAGTGTTAGTGTTAGTGTGTTTGTGTTAGGCTAATCCCTAATCTGGTCAACCCTCTGGTGAAATTAGGTGTGATCAGTTTCATCAAGAGGGGATTTTGATTTGGGTCCAGACTGGTTTGGAGAGCTTCTTCTTTGCGTAAATGAAATTAGGAACTGAAAGTTGCAGCCCGTATTTACTGGGATTATCTTCATCTAAACTTAAAAAAAAAAAAAAACTAAGTGGGGCAAAGTGAGAAGACATTGTATGTGGGGGGAGGGAGTCTTTTCAAAGCTGTGCATGTGATGTTACCCATTAGGACACAGTTATATTTGAAATGCTTCTTTATTTACAAAGTGATGAAATACACTGCCGCTTTCTGGGAGGCTTTCTAAAACTAACGACAAAGCGGTCACACTGAGCACTCATACGCGGTTTTCGACAGAATAATTTACATAATAAAAAACAGCAGTCCAAAAAATAATACAGCAGCACATCTAAATTAAAAAAAAAAAAAAAAAGATGAACCAATGTACAGTATTTTCCAAAGAATTGAGGTAGAGAAAGCACACACTGTTCGATGACGACGTTTGACACGGATTTTGTACAGGTCACAGCTGAGATTAAAACGGGAGCGCAGCCAGGAGGGGAGTGACCGCATCCTGGTTTCCACGCGGGAGTGGAAACGTTTGTCAGTCACCGGTGGAAAACAGGGAGTCTCGGGAACAGACCGAGCGTTCGAGTGGAAAGGTCGGGAGCTGCTGTGGGACGAGACCGATCAAGGCGGGATGACAAAGAGTCAGAAAAGCCCACAATACTGAGGTCCAGGACACATACGGTAGATGAACGAGGTCGTGTTCAGTTCAAGCGGGCGCCGCAGTGTTTGGCCAAAACCATAACAACACTTCTTCAACGTTTGCTCTTTTCCTTTCCCTCTCAAATCCATGTATTTGGTTGATGTGCACGGTGACACGTGAGACAGATGTTTCATGCAGACACTCGGCAGAACACTCTTCTTCTTTTACAACAAAGAGCAATGCCATCATCAGACGGGACGCCGCGCTTTATAACGCCACTTTTATGGAACTCAACGAGCGGTCCAATTATAAACGAAACAAAGGGACGTGGATATTGTCCACTGCAATTTGTGCCGAAGGTGTTCACTTATGTGCTGACGGAGAAATTGAGGAGGCCTCAAAGACACGGTGCCACAAAAACAAAAACACTCGTCTCTATAAAACATCACTTCGGTTTATGTACAGGAATCTGTTTGGATGATTTTCTTTTTTTTATTGTAGCTGAAAGCCCTAGGGTAATTGTTTTTGTTTACATGTCAGTTCTTTCTCTTGCTCCAACATCGCACCATAAATCGGGAGCCAGGATGTAATTGTTGGCATATGCACAAAAGCAGCTTCAGTTTAAGTGGTCCATCAAGGAGTCACTATGTTGGGATTTTTTTTTTTTTTGCTTTCTTTTTCTCCCAAAATAGAAAGACTGAGTCATCTGCAAACTGAAGTATTCCTGCTGTCTCCATGGCTTAGCGGAGGGGCTTAAGAGCGACCAGAAGCAACTTTTTCTTTCTGTCAGTCTGTGTCTTATCTGCAGGCCTGCTGTGTGCGCTATGCCCTTTATAGGCAACAAGTGCAGTTTTTAAAAAAAGAAATGTATATCTGGACCACAAAGTATGCCGGTTAACCGTCCAGGCTTTACACCTTCAGAGCCTCGTGAACCCCCACGGCAGACAGCCGCCGGTTGATGTTGCGATAGCGGCAGCGGAGGAGGTCACGGTAGGTGGAGCGCAGGTCTCGGTTGAAGAAGGCGTAGATGAAGGGGTTCATCAGCGAGTTGGCGTAGCCCAGCCACAGCAGAGTGCGTTCCAGCCAGATGGGCACGCAGCTGCACTCCACCCCGCAGATGAACGGCCTGGCGGTGGTCAGGATGAAGAACGGCAGCCAGCACACGGCGAAAACGCCCACGATCACCCCGAGCGTGGTGGCCGCCTTCTGCTCCCGCTTGAAGATGGAGATGTTCTTGCGCTCGCGGTTCAGCAGGCGGGACAAGGCGGCGCACTCCTCGGCCACGCCGGGCGGCTTCAGGCCCTGCATGCGGAGCGCCTCGTTGGCCACCGTCTCCAGGCGCTCGCGCCGGGACAGGTCCGTGAAGCGGTGCTTGGCGCCGCTCTTGCGAGCCGCCCGGAAAATCTTGTAGTACATGAAGAGCATGACCAGCATAGGGATGTAAAAGGCTACTGCTGTGGAGTAGATGGTGTAGCCAAAGTCTTGGCTGATGAGGCACACGCCGGCCGTGTGGACGTTTTTGGCCCAGCCGCAGAAAGGTGGCAGGGTGATGGATGCCGACACCAGCCACACTCCCAGGATCATTTTAGCCATCAGCTGGCCATTCTGCCGTGCTGGGTAGGTGAGAGGCCGTGTGATCCCGAGGTATCTGTATGAAAGGAAGCAGAAAGACATCGGGGTTAATCTCAACAGGGGGGTTTCAGCAATAGCCAAAACATGAATAAGGCCCCTTGACTTTCTTTACTAAACTCTATGACCATGACATAGGTTTATCATTCTCGGTGCAATGCGAAAGATTTACCATTTGATATATTGTGACTGTAATGGGATTAATGGCAAGATCTGTAATGAAAGGCATTTTCTTAGAAAATCACATATCCACAAATAGCGTCGCAAAAACCAACCAAAGATGGCAGACTGGTCAAGGATAAAGTGGAGAGGTCTAAAGTAGGGCTACAAGCCACTCAGGGAACTCTGGATAAATACGGAAGAAGGTTTTCTGGTTAGAGGAGACCGACATTGAAGTCTTGACCCTTACAATGCAACGTAATTAGCTAAAAGGCTCAAAGTGCAAGCAAATGTCCAACGGAAAAAGCTGTGGCAAAGCTTTAAAGTTGCTGTTCAGACACTTTCCGTTCTGACTGAGCTGCATTGCTAAGAGAAAGGCCCCAAAGTCGGTGCATGTCAGACAGATATTGAAGTTTGAGGTTGAAATGCAACAAAATGTTCAAAAGTGGAAAGGCTTTTTTTTTCCACTGAGAGGGCACCCAGACACACATGAGGTCTTTCTGTATATAGTGATATTAAAAGCATTTCCTTGAGAGGTCATAACCGCTGTCATAGCCTCGAGACTTATCCGCGCTTTACTCCGGCTCCGAGAGCTTAGCAGCGGGAAAAAGGAGCCATCAATCAAACAGGCGGCACAGTGGATTCAAGCAGCAGCTGAGGAGTGTCAGAGGAATAAAAATAGGTGTGAAAAGCGCGGATATGTGAAGAACAGAGAAAATAATCACTATTCTCACAGAACGGGAAGAAAAAAAAAATGTGTGTCCACTTCGCACCACGTTTTGGCTCAGTGTTCGCATTCATCTAAAGCAGCAAATGTGTCATTGATGAAAAGTTGTACATTTCAGGCTTTAAGTGCTTTCTGTGGTTTCTACCCTATTGTCAATCAAAAGATAAAGAAAGGCTTCAGAGAGCAAGAGGCAATTCCCCAAACCGCCCTCCACCTTCGCAGCACAGCGGCGATGCTATCGCCAGAGAGAAAATCCAACTCGGCTCAGTCAGCTTAGGGAAGGATTTGTGCTCACGGGGAGAAGCTTTTAGACGTCGAGTTTGCTCTTCCTTTGTACGCGTTCGCTTTGGTGCTTGTCACTCACGGCAGGCAGGCAGCAAAAGATTCGCAGGACAAACACCTGACGGGTCCGAACACTGTATTCATTCCGACTTTAAGTGACGCATGCAGGCGTCTCTGCCTGTGAGCACATGGCAGCTTGATCAACACATGGCTGCAGGATCATTTAGCGTGGGCAATATGGCTGCCGTGCGCTGCAGATGAAAACGTTTTGCTTTTAAACACAGAAACGAACACAGCCCAGCCCCCCGGTCATGAGAACATTTGACATTGGTCAGGCTTTTTTTTTTTCTTTTTTTTTTTTTTTTTAATCAGCTTTACTCTTTCACTTCCTCTCTTGGACCACACGCATGTATAATTTGAAGGTCACCCAAAGGATGTGGCCCGCATGCATTTTTTTTTTGTACGATACTTTAGCGTTGCAGTTGCCTCTTTGCATTGCTGTAGCTTGGATGCAACGTACTTTAGAAATGTAGGAAAAATCCTGTGCCATAAGACGGCATACTGACTCAGATTTCCATTTAATCCCATATTAGTCACGCGCACATCCTAAAGATCCCTTGGCGCAGGTTAGCTGAGCAAAATGGGTATTATCTAACAGATTTAGCTTACACTGTCCTTAACCACATGTCTGAACGGTTTACTACACTCAATTAAAATGCACTTAAGCCAAGAAGAGAGGGGATAAAAATAGTCAGATGGACATTATCAAACAGATATGAGACAAACATAGGGATTGGCTCTTGTCAAGCTAAAGGGATTCTTAGATATACATAATGGATTGCCAGAAAGGCTCTCTGGCAATCTCATTATTGAATGACGGGAGAGCTGTCTGTGGGGGTAATTTTGTGTCTGGAGCTGTGGAGGGCAGTTTTTTTCCACAACTATGACTCATTTTCAAATTTGATTTGAGACGTTTTCTTTTGTTATTATTATTTAATCTCCCTAGAAAAAAGAAAAAGAAAAAGGAATTTGTTTGCCAACACTGGCTTTACAAAAAGGACCTCCATCAATCTGGCGTAACGTTACAAACGCCTGGCTTAGAGTGTGTCGGTGACACCTTTTGCTAAAAAAAAAAAAAAAAAAAAATACCAACTGTGTTCAGCCTTCTGATATCAGGCTTGTTTTTTTATTTCCAGGACATCCCAGAGATATCGAACTGAATGGAAACCTGGGATATTTGAGGAGCTCAAATTGATTGTTTCCTAAAACTGTTCCCGAATTACTCCTGCTTTCTGTTCAGCATCCAATCCACAAGCAGCAGGGAGTACTGTTTCTGTGAAGTGGCGTGTTCAGTCTGCGACAATGCCTACGTTTGTGTTAGGTGTGAAAGTAACGTCCACATCGACGGCAGCACCCAGGATTTCCCGGATAAGCACCGCAGACACACCCGGTCATCCACATGAAGCCCATGAAAGTGTGATTCCTCGAACCACGGCAACATTTTCTAGTGCAGTAGTCCGGGGTCGGCGTGTGCATGTGCTGGTGTAACATCATGCTTTGACGCCAGTGTTGATTCTCTTCAGAAACAGCATGAACTTTGAACTAGGGCTGTCGTGATAACAAATTTTACCCAGACGATAAATCGTCCCAGAACTTATTGCGATAAATGGTAATATTGTTGTTTGGAGGCTGTTTTCCAAGTAATATAAAAGAATGATGCAACACTTTCTCGAAGATCGATAAACTCGAAATTCTGATGAACATTTAAGCAGTGGAGGAGATTGTAAATATCCAAAATAAATAAACAAAACAACAGAAGCAACAAATAAAATGAATTCTGTAGGCAAAATAGTGGGATAGTTGAGGCTAAAGCACCAGACTGAAGCCCAGTTTTAGTTGAAAGAGAGAGGAAAGAGAAAAACGAGAAATGAACCAAATGGAAATTATTGAGTTTGTTTTAGTTTATCAAGCAATTAGTTGATTTGTTGTTTATTGTGGCTGGCCTACTCTGAACCTTGTCCTTCACCTCCAGACTAGCAGCAGCAACGCTTAGCAAACACTTAGTGCAACTTCTCATCTGTGGAGCTCATTTTGGGACCCTCCTTAGAACATTTGTAAATGGCTCAACGGAGAAATGATGTGCTGAAGGCGGGGCGTCAAAAACAACAGGAGCTTCTTAAAGAGACAGAGTCCCAATTTCAGCACATCAAATTGCAAGGTTCAATTTCTTTCACAGTTATGTTTGATGTACACGGCATTTTTATAAGAACTGAAGATAATGTAGTTACTCGATAGTGCTACATGTGTCTGGGAAATAAACAATATTCTCCAAAGACATTAGAAAAATTTCATCCATTTCATGAATGTGGCTTCGTTTTTGGTATCACTTCAAAATGTGCTGGAATTTTATTTGATTTTATGTTTCTTTCTCCGTTACATATTTCTGACGCGACAGGACACATCACAGCAGAAGCTCAGAATCAAGTCAAGAACCAGCGGCGTCCGATTATAACCGCCTCCCATGAAGCAGCGCGAGCGGAAGCAGAGAGCGTGGCGAACACGCGCGGGAGTTTAGAGGCTTGTTTTCACATCTCCAGAGGATTTTTTTGGGGGGAGGGGCATATCCGGCGCCACAGCGGCCCCCGGGGATCACCCAGCCGCTGACAAAAAGCCTAGCCACGCTAATGGAGGACTCCATTACTTCCGCCAGGCTGCCAGGTAAAGTGGACTATTTTCTGCACTTAAAGACCGAAAGAGGCCGCGGCGGCCTGTCATCACCAGCGGCAACCTCGCCAACCTCCCATAGCCAAGAGAGCACACATATTGAAATATTCAAGCGCGGGAGTTGGTTTGGAGGGCGAAGTGAAAGATTTAGAAACAGGTTCGCCAGGGGGGAAAAAAATAAAATAAAATAAAATAAAATAAAATAAAATAAAATAAAATAAAATAAAATACATAGCAGGTTGGAGCCGACGGAAAACGGTGCTCATTTACCTCGCTCGGAAACTTCAGCCAGTGGACCGGAGGACGATTCAAAGCAAGTCATTCAGAAAGTCTTGTCAAGTGTTGCCAGGTTTCCTGTCTTCTGCGCATGAGTGAAATGGTCACAGAGATCCACACGATGATGGGAACTGCACCATTTTTATTTATTTTTTTGTGAAACGACCGAAAGTCCTGAAAAGCGCAGCTTGGATGCTGTTTTTTTTCTCCTTTATCCATCACTCAGCTGCGGCTATTCACTGCTTTCTTGCATGATTTGTTTTATGTGAAGTGACTGAGAGCATTGAAGGAAAAAAAAAGAGGGAGTCTGAAAACCCCAGTTTTTTCCCCGCTCACTTCATGGTCAAACGGAAAAGGAAGAATCTGAAAAGAAACTTCCTTCTTTTCTTTTTTTTTTTGTTTTTTTAAATTGATGTAAATTTCTTTCTTTACTAGAAATGAGTAAGTACTCTTTATATCTTAGACTACCAATGAGTAGTCTGAATCTACAGTGTATATGCAGCAGATAAAGAACCAAGCTCTCAATTTGGAGATGTAGAGAAAGAATGAGAGACGGCACGATCCCTCCACAGCTCACCAAAAGAGACACTATCATCATCTTTGCATCAGCCAGTTACACACTCTGGGGTTGTTTTCCTGCAATGCACTTGCAATGGCTTTGTTACCCATATCACTGTATAAGAATGTCTTAAACAGTAACCGAACTACTTTTTTTTTTTTTTTTTGTCATATTGTTCCTGTGGTTTATAGTGACATAAATGAGATGTCAGATATAGTGTCAGAGAGATCACCGTTTCACTGTCCACAGAGTTATAATGTGCTTCCACTGGACACTGTTGACCTGTTTTCTTCTCACAAAAGACATAAAGCATCCTGGTAAGGAAACCAAACGAGCACAATTGCTCTTATCGAGTCTGCAAGCTCGATAAGAGCAATTGCAGACTCGATAGTGATCACGCAGTCAGAGGGCTACTCCAAATTGTTGCAAGACTGACTGCTACTGGAGATCCTTCCGGCCTTCAGCATTACAATCCGCAACAACTCTTTGAAGACATTTGGATGATATGAGCTACAACAACATTTTATTTGAATTTAATTGCTTGAAAACAATAAACTCTGCACCCTTTGAATATTGTGGTAGCTTTTGTTAACCTCACCAATCAAGAATTATAATTGCATATTGAGCCTCTTCTGCAGAAACTCCAGCTGGAAAAAAAAGCTCATTATCTAGGAAAATATATAGTGCAGCACAACAAATGTCACACAAAGGGGAACTTCCTCTAAAAACTGATATAAACCACAATATGCAAATGAAACAGTTTTTAGTTTAACGAACTTACAACTTATTCAGTTCTGATGTGTGAGTACGACACTGATGTAACACTTGAAAGGTTCTTAAGCCGCGACATTAAATCAGAACACAAACAATTGCGATGGCTGCATGATAACTAAAGTCTGCAATAGAAAAATTACAAGAATCTAAAGTAACTATTTTCCCCAAACTTTATTAACCTAGAAGTCTTTTATTCTGCTTCCAGGAGTTACTTTTTGCGATCGCACCGCTTTATTTAAAACCTCTGACCAGATGTTTGTTTCCTGTATTCCTACGTTTTCATTCCTCAGATGGCATCTCCAAATATTACGATATGCAGCGTCCTCTCGAGAGAGAGAGAGAGAGAGTTGCATATTTACGCTTCCTCACGTGACAGCAGGCACTTTGCGGTGTCAGAGACACACCTAGATTCACAAAGAGGCTGCCCTGTCTCTGTGTTGTAAAGGTGTTTATGATGTCTGTTTTACCCTCCTGTTAATTGTTGAAAAGCGCCAGAGTGGGTATTTTATGGCCTTTCCGGCATAACTCACCACCTGCCAGTTTGGGGTGAGGCTGTTGGCTCGCACCGCATTAGAGATGTTAGGCAGCTACTGTATTAGTGCCACAGTGATAAATTGATCCCCCCCAACGGTGGGCATGTCCATCCCTGTCAGAGCTGCCCGTCCTTGGAAAACAAAGCACTTACCCTACAGCCTCAACACAAGACGGAGAGAACAGGGTAAAAGAATGGAAGATGACAACTGAACATTACGCTAGAAGACAACAACTCAAGATGATTTCCCCATCTTTGAGGCGCAGATGAAACTTTCTGAGAAACAAACGGCAGCTCGACTCAAGGGTGGCTCTGAAGGAGCGTGACGTTCTATCACTTCTGGGAACAAAGGCTTATATTCTGACTGGCCTTTTTCAGCCTCGGCTTGTGAAGCCTGCCATTACCGTTCAATGCCGGCTGAGACACATCATTTCAACTGGAATGATAGTGCACGCTTTGGGATAATCACTCGTGGGAGGCCCTCTGTGTTGCATCATTCCCAAATCCAGCATTAGAAGAATAATCAAAAATCCATTTAATTTATTTTTAGGATGCGCCTAAATAGCCTTTTGGGGGCTTTGAGGGAGGGGAGTCAAAAATGGACTTAGTTCCTCAGGAATAATACGCCTTTTTGACAGTCTGCTGCTCTCAGGGAGTTAGCTTCTGTCAAGATGCTTCCTACTTTAAATTGCTGATGTTTTTTCATGTGTCGCTGCAGAGCCTCGATTCGGTTTCTGGTAAATACTGTTGGGTTCCAATCTTTTAGTCCTCCAACGCATTGTGATGCTAATTTGAATCAGTTCTGCATCCAAAGCAGAAGAAAGACTAATTATTTCCCGCTGTGCACGTTTCGTATAGGGCTGGGCGATTAAACCATAACATTTGCTACGACAGACAAGTGAGCAATATCACTGGAGGAGACGGCGGATAGAACTTTGATAGTTTCACCGAACTACGATTCAAAACTGCATGGCATTCTGGGGGAAAAGCTTTAGCTGCTCAACCTCTCTTGGCTAAGCCAGGGTAATGGCGCCGACTAGCTCAACTCGATCATCAAACTTGCAGGTGTCGACTGTGGGAAAAGAAGGAATTTCCCACCTATGAAATGCAGGCAGTCGTTAGCCTGACTGTGAAATCTCAACCAGTCAATAGACGGTGTACGGTACGCAGAACACGCACAGTACTCCGGAGTATTTGGGAGCAGTTTCACGTTTCCCCAAAACTGCTTAAAAATGCATTGTGGATAAAAGAGTAGAGGTCCCGTCACTTTTGACACTATTTTCGATATTTAAAGCAAAACACTAATAAATAATTCGCAATCTCAACCGGTAGAAAACGCTTGTATCCTGATATGTTTTTCATCTGTTGCTTATATAACAATGTTAAGCACTCTTTCTTCCTCTTTTTAGGTCTGAGTCTGTCCTTCATTATCATCAGACATTGACAACATATTAGCCGTGACCTTTTCCGGTGTTTTGACCTTTCTCTGTCTCTCACAGTGACAACCTGCTAGAGCCTGTTAGCTCATTCGGTCCTAACCCGACACTTTGAAAGCTCTCATGTCGTTACACACTTTATCAAGCGGTTGACATCACTGCCGCATATAAATTCACGGCTTTTCTTTGGATGTCTTGGGAGATCTGAGCCGAACTGCTACATCGACTTAATCACGTCCGTCATGTGAGCATTTAATGGTAGATCCATGTATTTTTAAAGCATTCCAAGTAATGATTTTATGGAATAAACCACCACAAATCAGTGCATAACGGGCAAGTGGAAGACAAGGATGAGTAGTTTTCAAGGGTTTTTGCAAACAGCAATCTGAAGAGAGAGGTGTGGATTTGTATTTAACCTCCATTTACTCTTGAAACCCAAAATGAAATCCAATAGGAGTCACCACAGTTACAAAAGAGGTCCAACTGTGTAATTTAATCCAAATATAAATCCTTCTGTGCTGTGTGGGGCTCAAAGGCTTGTCAGAGAAAATCAGTGAACAAAAAGCATCACAAAGTTCACAAAAGACAGTTCAGATATCAACACACGGAGAAAAGTAAAACAAGAAGGTCATAAAAGCAGAACTAGAGGTTCGAAGTTCGATTAGTTGTCTTGTCACAATGGGACGTTTCAAAGGAAAAAAACGTGCTAGCTAAAGCATCCGGAAGGCACATTGGCAAAGCAGGCAACAAACGACACATAAAAAATGTCCGAAACCATAAACGTCTTTCCTTTCACATCACGGGTTTGTATCACATTGTCTTGAGCTGTCCTGTAAAATCCCAGCTTCCTTGAAGCCTGTGGTGACAGTGTAGCACACTATGAAAAAAAACACTCCAATGTAACCGTCTCGGTTCATTACCAAAACCCACTGCAAGCTTTACAGAAAGATAAGAGAAAATGTAAAAATCCCACCAAACACAGGAGAAACAACTTAACCTACTTAATCAACCTGAATCTGTACAGTCATTACCCGAGTTGTTCTCTAATGTGTCTTGACTCACGTAGTGTCACTTAGGCTGTGTTCACTTTAAAAGTCTGAAATGAATAATTTCAGATTTTTCCCACAGATGGGCCCTTATCTCGGGGATGTGTGGGCACAGAAAGCTAATTGACAATTTAAAATATTAAATCTAATTTGTATCTAGTTTGTGGCTCAATAAAACATTTATTTGACACAGGGCTATTAATCTTTTTTTTTTCACATGCATGAGCAGATTGGTTTTTTTGTTGGGTTTTTTTTTTTCATTAACCAAATGGCACAGCATTAGCATAGCTACTTAAATGTTAGAGGAAAGTCATTTAGGTTCTGCTCTTCATCACAATTTGCTCCAATGTGAACAAATGTTTGTCATCATCTGGAGCTCAGCGTCAGCCGCAGATGCGGCAGGCTTCATTTTGGCCGACATAAGTTTCCAGAGTAGTTTCTGTAGTTTGGGCACAAAGATGTCGCCTACATGCATGTGTGCCTGTTGGAAGGAGTCACTCATAGTAACGGTATTAGTAATTAGATTGTTTTTATAAATCCAGATGTTAGGTTTTAGCTGGTTGTGAATAAACATTTTAAATGCTTAAAATCAGGCCCAGTTATTATAGAGCCCTTCTGTCTTACGAATTGATTTAACTCTTAAAGAGCGCCACCTAGCTCTCTTTTAAGGGACAGGTTAAAGCATGGTTGGTTAGTAATCAACGCTGATCACTGAACCTTTGACAAATTTTGTTGTTTTCTTATTATTTTTGCGACCTACATCATTTTGTAAACATTTAAAAGAAAAATAAATGTTTTCCAATTGTTTAGCTTTGATTTGTATTCCTTTATGTATGAAACTGTATGCATGTTTGTATCTTGTCCTTGTTTAATAGGACTAGATGGACATTAGCATTTTGCTAAATCCAGTATATTTATGACAGCACTAGCACTGTACGTTCATTAATAAGCACTGTCCCATTTAAATAAAATCAATCAATCAATCAGCAGTGAGTCAGAGACATTCTGCTTGTCCATGTTAGCATGATAGCATCTCCCATTCTCCCCTAAGGTCCTCTGTTAGATTAACATCCTGTTCAAGACAACAGTTTGAGATGATTTGGGGGTTTTTTTATATTACTATTATTATCCTGTTGAAAGTGTACCCCGCCTCTCGCCCGGAACGCAGCTGGAGATAGGCACCAGCAACTCCCGACCCCGTTAGGGAGAAGGGTAACGGAAAATGGATGGATGGATGGATGGATCCTGTTGAAAGTAACCATGACAAGATGGGTACACTGTTGTAAAAGGATGCCTGTGTTCAGTGGGATTAATAAGATGAGCCGAGGCGTTTCAATGAGTTACGATTATAAGGCAAAAAATGTTTCCCTCACTCTACGAATTACTACAAGGCAACATGAATCTGTTTGTGCCAAATTCTGACCCAGACGCCTGAATGCTGCAGCGGAAATTGAGATTCATCTGACCTGGCGACATTTTTCCAAACTGTTACGGTCCCGTTATGGTGAGGCTGTGCAGACTCTGTTCTCGGGCTGTGGCGGCCCCGCTGGGGCCCATGGAGTGGCGTTCTGCTGCTGCGGCCCTCCCGCTTCAAGGTTTGATGTGTTGTTCATTCAGAGATGGTATTCTGCGCACCGTCTCTGTTTGCAACAAGCAGTAACTCACGGAGCCACTGCCGTTCTATCATCTCAAAGCAGTCGGCCCATTCTTCTCCCATCTCTGACATCAAAAAGGCATTTTTGTCCATACTAATGCCTCTCAGCAGCATTATTAAATTGTTCTCTGCCCATTCTCTGCGAACCTGAGAGACGGTTCTGCATGAAACTCCCAGTAGATCGGGCGTTTCTAAAATAGACACTAGCAACCATGCCATGTTCGAAATCTTCTTTTTATTCTTACACCGATGCCCTGTTTGAGTTTTGGCAGGTCTTCTTCTCCAGATATTTCTGGCCAATGCTCCAAGTGGTTCACATTTGACTCGCTAAGGCTAAACTAAAGCAGTCTGAATCCAGCCTGCTACAACTATCAATTTTCTCGTTAGCAATCCTAGTTTGCATCTTCGTTAGCAGAAGCTATTTTTCCATTGTGTCTCAGGTCTTTCGTTTGACGTACAATAGCGATGCATCCGGTGCATCTTGAATTGAGGACATTGTGTTTTCCTATAAGCAGGTTATGCATTTCCCATTCGGTGTCAATTGTTAAAAGGTGTTTTCTTATGGTGGCAGCCATGGCGACCACATTTGTGTTAAAGGCACAGGGTGTCTGCATGCCTCTTTCTCTTTAAAGAAAATTAGATTTCTACAAGAGCATGCCAGCAGCTGTTTGGCCTTCATTTTGAGTGATGGACTGGCCCCGAAAATGATGTTTTCACTTTCTTTTTGGGGACTGGAACTCGGCTAAGCCATTTAGTGAGACGCCAAAGTATGCTATGAAATATTAATAAATTTGCTCAGTTCCTCTTCAGTGTTATCCAGCGACTGCAAGTCAGAAAACGGGGGGCTGCGGGTGAGAAAGTATGTGATTGGAAGTCTGTCTTCTTCTCTTTTTGCTGTCATGATGATGAGTGAGCATGAGGGTGAAGAACACACACCCCACCCCCTTTATTCATCACCTTCCCAGAAACGAGACAGACAGACAGAGACAGAAACAAAGACAGAGAGAGAGAGAGAGAGAGAGATTCTCAAAGGACACCTTGGACGCCAAATAACCTCAGAGGAAGTCGCCGGTGTAAGAAGGGAAGTTTTTTTCTGCACTTCTTATTTCACTTCTGACCTTTTAGTGGGGGTAAAAAAAAAAAAAAAAAATACATATATATATATATTTGAACAGTTTTTGTTACCAAGGATACCGCAGGCAGCTCCGCTTTTTTAGCCCGCTCACTTTGCTTCAATTTGGCATCTAGACTGTGGCCAGTGCAGCTGAAGTAGCTATGCAGCCCATTATGTGTCATCATTTCATCGCTTGGCAAATGAAAAGGGACAGTGAGGAGGATCGGTAGCCAACTTCGTCAAAAGCAGAAACTAACATAAAGGCAACTGTTTGGGGCAGGATGTGCTTTATTTCTTCTCTTGTTTTTATGTTGTTGTTGTTTTCGACCTTTTATTTTTGAAGACATTTAAATATCAGATCTGCAAAAGCCCAGTTGAGCATGAGAGGATGCTGCTAATACCACTGATGAAAAGAGGAGAGAAACCAAACACTGTTTGGAGAAAAGCCTTAACGTCTATGTTCAGGTCACCTGTGAGATCTGGGGTAAACAAACGCAGATTGTTTTGGATTGCTTCGAAAGAAGCCGTTGATTCATAGCAACCTTCGCGATAATAAATATAAGTATGCAGTGTGGCATACATTTGTACTCGTCCCCGTTTCCTCTGACACCCTAAATAAAATGCCTTCAGAAGGTTAGTGAATGCCGTCTGCCTGAGTGCAATCTCATCTCAGAATGAAGCAGAATGAAGGAACACAACAGACAGGTCAGGGAGAAAGATAGGAATATGTTTAAGGCACGGTAGAGTTATTTAAAAAAAAAAAAAAAAAAAAAAAAAGGGCCTCGCAGGGCTTTGCTCAATCCATTATTCAATATGGCGCAGCTGTGAACCTAAAAACACACGGCAACCCACCTAATCGAGGAAGGAAGTAATCAGGAGGCGCCCAGAAGCCAACGGTAAACCAGGAGGTCCTGCAGAGATCAACAGCTCAAGTGGGAGAAGCTGTTGACAGCACAGCTGTTCTGTTCGCCATGTGCGGTGCAAACACGCATTACGTAGAAGAATGCGCTCTGGTAAAATATCGAGATGACCTGGAGGGGGAGGGGGGTTGACTGCGCGCCCCGCCACCCTCCCAAAGAACGCTGGACAGAGGCACCAGCCCGTCTGTGACCCTGCAAGGATAAGCAGCCGATACAAGATGAATCCTGAGAAAACATATTCCTCCTACTTAGCAATCGTGCGGCGTTTTGTGTTGGTTTGTTGTATTCAATCTCATTAAAACACATTCAAGTTGACAGAATGTGGAAACATCAAAGGGTGCGAATACTCGGCAAGAAACTGCAAAAACACAATAATCGATTTTGACATCGAGGTTTACCCTTCCAAGCACTTTTTCCTACATTTTTATTTTGTTTTACATCTGAATGACAACTGATTAAATGTATTTCACTAGCTCTTGCAAAGAGTTTCCTTCCCCAAACAGGATAATAAAAGCACTGTCTGACATTCACTGTACTTTGCCAGCTAGCCATGTTAATTGCCATGTTTTTCACAGACGTTACAAAACCATGGCATCGACGGAAATACTTGTGTGTTTTTCTACTATGACAACATGCAGCCGTGCATGCTAATAATAATAGCAATCTGCCAGCGTTGGTCATTTACCCCGTTCCTCATCATGTCTTTACCAGCAACGCGCCGGAGATCTGGGGAAGATTGTGATCTGCTAAATGATTAATTGGATCTAAAGTATGCCTTCCACATCCTGTCCAGTTTGTCACTTTAATGGAAAATGTGCACTGAGGTATAAATCAGTCAGGATCCTGCAAAGGCACATTCTGATAAAAAAGAAAAAAGAAAGGAAAAAAAAAAACACACAAATGAGAAAGTATGTGCAGCCGAGACCCAAAGCCTCAAACAAATGATGAGCGGACGGAGCAGCGTTCCCACGTCTCTCGGCCAGCGAGAGATTTTAGTTTTCTAGGTCAAGAAGAAGAAAGTTTACCTAACATGTGTATTTTGTCCCAGATGTCCAGCGTCTGAAGGAGATGTACGTGGGTGGAATCGATGTTCAGCGTCTGAACAGTGTGTAATAGCCACACTAAAAATGTGAGTGATGGACAGAAAAACCACCCTGGCTGTTCATTGGAGAGGGAGAGAAAATATTCCTCTCAATGCGAAGCAACTTTGTGATGACGGAAGCATATGCAAACGTACGGCGTCGCCAGCTTCCAGCACACATCTCTGCCAAGGTACACGCACGACAAAAAAAAAAAAAAAAAAAGCCATTAAAGCTGAGTAAACACAGCTGTGACGACAAAGTAATAACGGTGATAATCAAATCGCACGACACCGTAACGCGCACAGGTGCCGTCAGAAACGTCACCGTCGCATCAGATAACGTCAGACGGAAAGGAATTATTCTTGCATGTCCTGCTCATGTGCAGCTTGAAACATATTTACTCACATTGTGTCAAAGCAAATACATCTTTCCTCATGGTCTGACATGACGTCAGGCCAGACACCCAAATGTGACCAGTGTGCAGTATTTCAATTGCATTTAGATCATTTCAACATGAAACATTAGACACTGTTTATTTATTCATACGATAAAGTTTAGTGTATTTCTTAAATGCATGTTGTCTTCATAAGAGCCCAATTTATCTTATATTTATTCTCCATGTTTGTTTTGAACTTGTGAGTTAAAGAAACGCACAACATTTCAATATGCCTGTCCTATAATGTTTCTGTGGAAATGGTAATGAATGATGTTCTATTTTGAACGTTTCCAGTTTTAGGTCAGCTAAGTTCAAATGCAAAAAAAAAATAAATAAATAACGAACAGTTGTATTTATTTTTTTATTTAATTTTTTTCTCTGCACATTTAGAGGTCGCATACATTGCTTCAGTATTTGTTATAATCTCCTTTTAAACTCTATAACTTTTATGTCGCATCGGCTCAAAGGAGATGTAAGCAAAGGCATTTGTCCTTGATTGGACAAATGCCTCGATGTTGCTTTGGCCTGACCGCCACAGAGACGGGTGTTGAACAAAATTTGGAAAGTGAAATTAAAAATGCAGTGAATAATAAAACAAGAAACTCTCACGACTCTAACAAAACCCCACACAGAAAAAGTTGGAAAGGGGAAAGGAGGGGGGGGCTTTGAGCTGCCCTCAAAGGTATAAATAAAAAAAAAATTGTATTTCATTTCGTTTGATTGATATTCAAATTACCCATTTTTGCACTGGGCTGGACATTATGCTTCATCAGTTAAACCGCATTCAGATGGTTTGGAGCCTCATGAGCAAACAAAAGAGACAGAAAAAGAAAACTTTCGGTTCTCTGTGAGAGGGATCTAAAATTTTCACTGACCCACCCGCTGACCTACGGAGGAACAATAAATGCAAAACACACATCTCTTTTTCTCACAGGAGCGCTACCTTTGTGTACCTTTCAAAGGTACACCCACGCAATCCACCAACACATGCAAAACAAAAAAAAAAACAGAACTCTTCCAAAGTAATGAGTCATTTAGCAACCGAAGCGTATTTTGTGTCCTCTTTTGATTATTATATCTTGGAGCTTTAATAAAACATTATATCTATTAGGAAAATGAACGATATGACATCAGACATTGTTTGACTTGCTTCTAACCCAATGTGGATGCTGTCACATTTCATGAAATAAAGAATTATTTACTTATTCTTTAAGTAAAGTTTACAGCTGCATCTTAATGAATGAGAACATCAGAAGCTAGTTCATTTCAGAAACTCTAGTCAAAAACGGAACTGAATTCCCCATATAGGTTCAGCGCACACACTTATTTCACAAATGCAGGAAGAAGTTTCTAATGAAATCAGCTCAGTACTTGGTTGGAACAAATGACACCATTAGTGACCAGTGACTCTGGAAGGCCAGGTCACTGGCTATCTGTTTGCCTCCGACTCAGGCTAACTCTTGGCTCTGGTGTCTCTTTTAAGCATGGAAATCATGCTTAAAAGAGCACTTAAAAGTTGTCGGTTGTAGAGAACTTGTCGGTTCTCTACAAGTCACATTTCTGCTTGTCTAACAATTCCACTTGTCCAATCGAAGTAACCTGAGACATATTTGCACGATGACATATTGTACACGCTCAGTATTTTGACCTAGTTCCTTTACAAATGGGTGCAAATCTTCATCTGTAATGTGCTGGTGTCAAAAAAGCCGAACTTCGCAAACATCATGTTTCTATTCACTAAGAAATTGAATCAAAGTCACAAATGGATAAACTTGTGCATGCAATGTCATTATAAATGATGGCAGCGATGGATGCAAGCAGTTACATGAGAGATATTCATAAGGAGACGTTGGCATCCTCATACTTCGGCGCGGCTGAGTACGCTGCATTTTGGGGTGCATGAACGATCTCCACGCCGTGCGAACATCCACAGTCGTGTTCAATAAATAAGAAAATGGGTTCTAATGAGACTCATTTGTCGGATTAAAAGCGCCTTTTAAAAATACCTCATTGTCTTCTTCCTGACAGCAGATTCTCTGGTTTAATTCAGGCAGTTTATTTGCGAATCAGGCCCAGTGACAGCCTGGTCATTAAAGCAGGCATTGGTACCTTTGCACTGCCACTTCTGACATTGTCTGTGGCTCAGAAACGCAACTCTTGTAGCTCAAGTCCTGGGTGCGTTTGTTTGTGGTGGCTGCAGCTATCTCTGCACTTTCCACCAATGTGGTTGAATTCAGCGCTCTGTGCGGAGCCAGGCTTTTTAGCAACGGCCCTGTGTGGCTTACCCTCATTCTGCAGGGCGTCAACGGGGGTTTCATTTGCTGCTGTAAGCAAATGTAGCTGTGCGTATTTAGTATTAAAGGCTCCATCCGCGCCGTAACTCGAAGACTTCTCAAATCGCAGTTGAAGGAGCTATCTGTTTGCCGATTAGGATAAAATTATCTGCATGCTAAATAATGAACAGAACTTTTTTTTTTCTATGTTTAATCCTGCTTTGGGGGCCGGTTATTAAAACTAAAGCTGTTACCAAGCAACACACCTTAAGAAATTAATTACTTTATATAAACCTACTGGTGTCACATCTTAATATGCATCCAGGTGCTGTTTCCTAAAAAAAACAAAAAAAAAAAAAAAAACCTGCCATGTCGATCTTAGTAGGTTGCAGCAAGTGACGAGTGTTTTGCTCTGCAGCAGCGAACGACTCTGAACCAAATGCAGGAACGGATGCTGATCTGGCTGATGGTTCAATTTAGTTCATGACTTGATTTTCACAAAAACAAACGGCAGCGACGCGGAGGTTTTCCTAGATCTCCTCGCCATTGTACGGCAAGCGGGCCGCATGAATTTTGCATGTTCAGCGCGGCGTCTGGCTTGATCCGCAGTGACAAGCTCTGATCTCTGAATGAAGGCAAAAGCTGGATGCGAACACAAAGCCAGGCGGAGAAGCTGTGGAGGAGGTGCATAACAGGTGAAGCGAGAGTTTAGGCCCCCGGATTTGACAAACATGGCTAATACTGCGAGCACCTACAGTTTTTAATCCTAACGTAATATTTTAAGCTGATCCCATTCACACGAAGCGTTTGTTAGTGAAATCACAGCATGACTGATACTGACACAAGAACTTTTCTGCTGAGTAAATTCTGGCAAACACTTCAACATACCATTAAGTTTAAGCATCATGCATGCGGTCTGAAAATTTGGGAGATCAGTCCAAACAAGGCCATAAAGCATAATGATATTAATTAATAGCTCAGTTTGTACAGCTTAATAGTGGGTGAGTTGTGTTTTTTTTTTTGTTTGTTTTTTTTAAGATTTGAAAAGTATCCACAAGATAACAGTTGCAAAATCCCTTTATCTCTCTAATGAATGGTTTTGTTATAGTTTTTTGTGCAGCTGCAGTCAGTACCCTGTTGAATGATGTTCTGCATAAAACAGCTCAGGTTCAGTCACGTGGATGGTGGCGTCTGTTAGCATCGATTTTCAAGTTTCACCACAGATTCTCACTTGGACTTAACTCTGGACTTCAACTAGGCCAAGCGAACACTTGAATGTGCTTGGATCGAGGTTCCCCCATTTTGGGGTTGCTGTCCTGCCCCGGTCTCTGGTCATGTTTTCATCCATGCCGGCATCATATTTAACGCAGCGACCGCCATGTTCATGTTTACATCAAGGACTTTATAAAATGAATGAAAATCTTAGAATAGATGTCTAAAGGCTTTTTTTTTTTTTTTCCAACAGTGGCCTGTCACTTTAAGTGGACAGATGGCAATATGGAGGATCATGCCTTGGTAGGTTTGCATTAGTGCCAAAATCTCTCTGCTGTCAGACAGTGGATTGAACAGTGTCCTGTGAAAGGTTAAAAAGTTGAGACGTTTGTTTATAACCTAATTCTGTTGGGAATTTTTTGACAACTTTAACTGCACCCTGCCTGTCATGTTTTCTGTTTCACAATATTGCTGTGTTCTCACAGGAAATTAAATATAAGGGAGATCCGCGTTGGTGGTGCTGGATTTTGTTTACTGGTTTCAGAGGGAAGGGGGCTGAAAACAAATCAACACTGCGCTTTGCAAATTCAAATTTGTGAAGAATGGTTTAAAGTCATGTATCACTTTCCTCCCACTTCACAAGAACTTGCTTCGTCTGGATCCGTCGCACATCCCAACGAAATACATTGAAGTCAAAAAGCAAGAAAAAAAGTTCATCAGGTGCGAATATTTTTGAAGGCACTGTTTTTGGAGTCCATGGGAGAAGGATGTCCCTTTTTTTTTTTTTCCCAAGGAGCATAGCTATTCATAAGTTGTCCTGACCCAGTTAGAAGTCCGCTCTGGGGGTCTCTGTCTTGCTCAAGGGTAGTTTGGCAGTGATGGGTTTACTGAAACTCAATAATAAGACATTGCCCCTCTGGAATCTCCACTATATTTTCAGCACCTGCCAGGTCTGAGCACGGGGATAAAAAATAAAAAAATAAAAAAAACATCTGGAAAGTCACATTGAACCACAATCAATAATTCATTTCCATCATACAGTCTTGGGCGTTGCATGGAGAACTAATAGACAATTACAACAGAGTGATGCACATCAGCGAGTGAATATGAGGGGATACAGAGTAGCTAATTAAAATATGCCTCTCTAAACAGGGTGCTTCATTGGTCAAAAAGCATTCAAATCTGCACGGACGACCTGTAATTTCTTGATTTTTGTTTCGCTTCGAAGCACTTCTTCTAACGAAGAAATATTCAGTTCATGTGCAGATACACTGGATGCCAGAGCTTCCGTTGTACGCTTCATCCACTACGGCATCAAATTGCTGAGTGTTTAGTATACATTATCTGTGGCCCACAGCTTAATGTGTGTTTGTGCATGTCTGATTGTAGTCTATCAGCTCTGTCGACAGGAAACCCATTATCCTACTGCTTGGTAAATGCCTTTTGCAGCTTTGTTTAATCTTAATGAGTAATGGACCCTTCCCTTTTGTCGTACCAAAAACAAAGCATGATTTATACGGCACTAAAGTCATCAAGTACTTTGCCCTTTTCTGCTTCCTGTCCCCTGAGATCACCAGGTAAACAATGTCCTGGACCAGGAACAGGAAAGCCAAACTGTGTCGAAATGCACATAAAATTGCAGCACACCAAGTCGACTTCTGGCATCTTTTTGTTTTCTCGCCCCAGGTCACAAAACTCCATTTGTAGATTATTACAGGATGAGCACTCGCCAAATGGGGCCTGCTACAATATGGAAGTGCGGTAACGAACATGTTGGCAGAAATTGCGGAAAACGTCGGTGCTTTTCCTACTGACTATCTTCCTTCGGATAAGATGATGGGCAATTTGCAGCAGCGGGCACACATCCAGCATAGGTAGTTGTTTTGTTGGAGGGTCCCCATGGCAACATCTCTGAATCAACCGAATTATCTGGTCGTCCTGGCGGGCTGGTAGCTAACATCTTTCCATTCATACTCTGAGATGTCCCAATGCTGTAGTGACTGCCTGGTTTGAAGCTCCATGACGTAGGAACATCACGGAGACTACCACCACTCATTAGCATGAGTCGGTTACCATGGAAACTGAATGCAAACTGGAGGACGGATGTACTTGCAGACCAACGAGTTGCACTGATTTATTAGACAACTGCCCCTGCTTCTTGGGCATCAGAAGATGTAACAGGCGCCACTATCCTACCGACGACGTGGTTTACAGAGAACAGAATATGGCAGATGTTACAGATGTGCCTAAGCAATGATGGAAGCATCCAGGAAGGAATGAAATGCAAAAAAAAAAAAAAAAACTGTCATCCTATCAACAACCGCCCTTTCTGGAGCCAGAGTTCAGTTGGTCAGAGGTGGGTCACGCCGCGTACTGCTCACCAGATTGTTACAGACACACAGGAAAGTCAGTCGCTTGAACAATCACACCTAAGGACAAACAGTGAGGGCTGTGATCCAAACCTGAAGGTCCCAATTTAAGCTTTTTATTTTCCATTTCCTGGAGGCCTCTGGTGTCCCTGCATTCTTGAGCTTCTCTGGCTACTGACAAAAATGTCCTGACTAGAAGATTTGTGATTCATCATTAGATGTGAGCCACGTCGTCGCCGATGAAGGAGAACTTACAAGAAGTGAGAGTGTCTGTCTGGTAATCAGATTCAGTCCTCGGCCTGAATCCCAGCAGCGTGTAAGCCTGGTGATTTTCTGATAAAAAAAAAAAATGTGAAGCCCTACTGCTACTTCAAAAGGTTTTAAAAGATTTGAATGTTTGCTTTACAGCTGAAAGTCTAGGGACTCTACCCAATCTTTAGTCTATTGACATTTTGAGACCTGAAATAATCCATTTTTATGTTCCATAACGCCTGAAGTGTTTTTATTTTTATTTTTTTTTAAAGGGAATCAATGCCAGGGCCATAGTTAGTAGTGGCTTGCTCCAAAATGAACTGTTTCAAATTGCAGCCGCCAAAAATAGCAGCTGCCAAAGGACAATCACTGTCACAACACTAGCAACATGCCACTGCTATCATTTCATTTTCCTTCCATTGATTGTCTGCTCAGACATCTTAATAGGCTGCAGATCCATTTCCACATGCAGCATAGAATCTAATCACATGATTCTTGAGCAGAATGTCTCAGATTTTATGTGCTTCTGTAGTAAAAGTCTAAAGTTTTGTGGTTTCTGGCACAAGCAGCATATATCAGTGATTGCCTTGTAAAATGCGTACTCTGATCATGTGAATTTTGATGGAATGGCGCGCTGAAATATTTTATTTACACTGAAAGTCGCCTTCTCCTGTATGACGTTTAACGTATTCTGTGGTTAATAATCACCCATTTCCCTTGCAAAACGCAATTCCTGTCCTGATTAAACATCAGAAGCGTGAACTCCCTTTGGGCTGATCTCGCCGGCGCTCCAGGAGATGTCCGGTACCTCCGCATGTCAGCGAGACGGCCGACAAGTGGGAAGTGAACAGTCCCTGAGAAAGTGGAGCTTAGGTGTCACATCACATCACCGCAGGATGCGTCTCCTCAGTCAGGTCATCTGTGTCCGCTGCTGCGGGTGGATGCTTCCCAGCTGCACTAAGCCAGGGATGGTCCTCCTGGGACAAATGCACACAATAGCCTCACAAAAATATTCTCTGACACGGAGGGGCAGGTCGTCGCGGGAGCCGTGTGTGTGAAATCGGCTCATCGGTGACAGAGCCGCTGACGGAAAGGATGCGAAGGCAGCTAATCCCGCTGCTGTCTATGCTAAGAGCCCAGGCTTGTAACATTTCTTCACTCCCCCCACTTGCAGTTTTCTGAAAGCGATTACAGGTGATTACGCCTCCACCGCACTTTGTTCAGTGTAGAAAAGTTTACTTTACCCAAGTTGTTTGGGATTTTTCTCTTGGCCTACATCTCATCCACCTGCTCCAACCTCACAAAGCGATTTTTGCTGAACAGGGTCACCCATTCCACATCAAGCACCTCCGATCCATCTTCAATATCCCTTCTCGGACCTCCAACGAACCGCGGGGAAGGAACTCCCATCGCTTCCCTCTGCTGCGAATGAATCATTCATAATAGGGGTTGCATTATTCAGCGTACAACATATTACTCTCAGCAAAGGTTAAAACTGACTTGAGCCAAAAAAGATGCAGGGCCATGGGAGCTAAAACCACGAGGCTTTTGTTGAAAGTGCATACGGGGATAAAGTGTCTAGTGAAAGACCGAATGTACATTAATCCAGAGAGGATGCCTTAGAAATATAAGCTTCCTCTCTTTTTATTCACTCTGCATCACTTCCACTGGGCTTTGCTGCTGTGACTAGGTCAACGTTCTGGAGCGTTAGCTTCAATCTCCAGCCTTAAGTAACCACTCAGAGAAGCCAGAGGTGAACAGGACACACATGAGCAAGACTTTAAAAGGATGAATTTCACAATTTCACTACGAATAAGGTAACACAGACAATGTTTGTTAGCTGCTTTAGCATGTTTGTCCCTTTAAGTTAAAGGGAGTAAAGATCCTTCTACCTGCTAAATGGTTATTTATTTGTTTATTTAAGTTTACTTGAAAGGGACGGACACACATTGACACAGACAAACTGAAGAGAACAGCAGTCCCATGTGCAACCACTAAGGCTCGGGACCAAGTAAGCAAGCTCAATGTTACACAGTGTGTACTCTCTGCTCCCCCAATCAAATGTATCACTTATATGCCAAATTAGCAAAAACATAAAACTCTGTTCTTTTGTAGCCCTAATATTAGATATTAGTCACTTCGGTCCGTGTTTGGGGTTTCAGAACCTGAACCGTTTTCCTGGTTGGAATCCATAAATTGACCGTTTCAACACTGACCTGGATGTGTCACACAAATGACCCAGGAGTAGGTAAGTGGTGGGAGAAAAAAATCCAAATGTAATTGTTTTTAGCCCAGAAGATTCTATATTGTAAAAAAAAAAAAAAAAAAAAAAAACAATTTTTTTGCAATTGAGGTTCAGCTGTGACATATGCTGTTCAAGCAAGCTGTAAAACAAATGCGGTATTTTCACTTTCCTCTATTGATTAAAAAAAAACCTATTTTGTTCTGAAGTTGAAAGGTTCATCTTGTATCGTATTGCAAATGGCCTCCACTGAATCGCTTCATCCTGAAACTATATTTAGTTACAGAAATGTCCTTTGCTGGATTTTTGTGCTGTACAACATACTAATCTCTCTCTCTCATTTTTTTTTTTTTTTTTTCACTCTTGTCATTTTAACTTTTGTTTATGGTGCAACTTAAAAATGTAAAAACTACTCCGAGGTAAAGATCAGACTGCAACTTCCCTTTCCTGTTTAGACTGAAATTACTGCTCTGCCGCTGTGCTCAGAGGTCGAGAGTTTACAAGCTGTTTATAACTGTATTGCATTTGTTTTAAAAGCTGACGTCTAATTACATAAAAGAGTGAGACTGTTCTTATTGGCTGAAGCTGAACTGGCAAGGACAACAGAGTCTATGTGGAAGGTTTTTATGCATCTAATTATTAAATTTTCCTCTAACTAGATTAAAAAAAAAATAAATAAAAAAACTAATACAATTTAAGACATTAAAGAAACCCTTTGGTGTTTTAAAATATTTGCTTTGATCCACAAGTCAAATCTGTGTATCTTTAGCTGTAAAAGTTTGGAAGAAAGAGAAGTCTCTGAAGGATTGGAGGGATGTGGCCATTTATCAGGCTCTGAAGCATCAACAAAGCTTGAGTGGCAGCTGGAAAACCGTAGCTTTCAGCGTTTTTACAGAGGCTTGACCTGTAATGAGGGAAGCCAGAAAAGCTTACCTTCAACTATAAATCTATGCGCTATATTAAAAAGAAAAAGTATGAAGTTAAAAAAGGCAGACTGTAAGGACTGAACGTAAACAAATATTTCCTCCGGCAAATACAAAACAGGTTAATGTTGGACTAACACAACGGGTGCAGTTGTGCCTCAGACAGCATCCAACGCCGGTTTACCGTCGAGGTGAAAACTTACGACCTCCGGGTACTGCCTCATCGAACCAGACCTTCTCCAGCTCTCTGTCTCTTTGAGCTCCGCAAATTCATTTAGCAAATGACGCCAATTTTTTGTAATCCAAGTTGACAATGACAGACCTTCAATTGCACATAATTGCATGTCTAATTGCAAATTGCAATTTTAATGAATTGTCCCTACTATTCCCATTGTGAATCGCATGCCAAGCACACTTTAGATTGTTTAATTAAGACGACTCTGTTTCCATAGAGATCAGGGGGGGAAAAAAAAAAAAAAAAAAAAAAGAAAGAAAGAAGAAACGGTTTGCGGAACTGTCCGTTCCGCTTGGCGCGGAGATAAAAATAATCCCAAACTGACACCGCGTTATTACAGCATCACCGCGACCTATGTGTGGCCCCTAATCCTCAGCCTCTGTCTCGTTCTGTTTCGTTCCATCCGAGTGGCACAAAAAACTTTCATACTCCAGTCAGCTTTGACACAGCCGACTGGAGCAAACTCCCTTTCCACAGCATGATAGTTGTGATCCACTTCTTGCAGTAACACCATTAGCCCCTCAGGCGTGCCTCGGTCCCTCGCGCTCAGCTCGCCCAAACGTGCCCAATTCTGGGTAAGCTGAGATGACGCCTGACAGGCAAGTGGATGGAAGTAATCGGATCGTCAATACCACAATTAGCGTTTCGTCTTCATTGTTGTCAGTGAGGCAGAACAAGCTGAAACAGCCACCTGATGATGTTTGTGTCCTTCCGGAGCAGATGTGTTACGGTTCACAAAGGCTTCGGCTTTACTCTCGATTTCATAAGAACTGCAGACCCTTGTGAAAGAATTCAGTCCCCCCGAGATTTCCACATTGTGCAGTGCTACGACCATAAATGTGCTTTGGGTTTCCATGCGACAGCACGCCATAGACCCGCTACGAAGGGAAATGAATGTTTCAAAAACTACAAAGAAAAATGCTGGGAGTCAGTCAGGTACTCTGATACCCCTAAATAAAGGATAAAAATGCACTTGACAAACCTTTCTGCACAAGAAGAAATCCACTGTCGAAAGACAAACACAAGAAGTACTGTTTTCTGTTTGCCGCGAGCCATGCACGGGGTAGAGCAAACAAGTAGGAGAAGCCCCTAGTGGGACGAGACCAAAAATAAACGGCGCTGCATGAAAAATGCCATGTATGGTGCCAAAGCCAACACTGAACATCAACACATCGCTGTCATGGCAAAACACGACCGCTGCAGAATCATGCTGTGGGCATCCTCTTCTTCAGTGACAAGTAAGCTCTGCCGAATCAAATGGTTAAGATCAGAGCACAGTAATTTGTAAGAATGGTAAAAAAGACCAACAGATCATTTGAGGACAGAACTGCACAGATCTGAAAGAGTTTGATCTAGTTCACAAATAATGGACAAAAGATTTCAGATTCTGGTTGTTCAGAACTGGCAGGGAAATATTGTGAAAAACATGCACCTGGCACTGCAGCAAACGGTGGTTCAGCAGGGCTCAAGGAGGGTTGAGTACAAATACATGTTGCGTTTTTTTTTAAGTCGACATATTCTTGTCCCTTCACTTCAGAAAAACAAAGACGAAAGCGGATTTACATTTGCGGCCAAATGATGAGAAAATGTGAAGGAACTCGGGGGTGCGAATACTTTTGCGAGGCACTTTGAATCTGAATAGGTGTTGACGATGCAGAGTCAGGCCCCCGGTGGGTCGGATTCAGGCTTCCTGTCGCTATTTTTTTCACTTATAGGGGCTTAGCTTCATAAATAATTGTGGAGCGGAGTGTTGATGCGAAACGTCAGTGTGATGAATCTCATATTTATGTATGTTGTGCGGAACAGAAAAACAGGGCAATTTTCTGAAGTGAACTTCTCTCGCTGCACTTTTTCGTGTAAATCCCAGCAGCGTTTGCTCGGCTCCTACTTGTAGAAGGGTGTAAAAATAGAAAGCAAGAACAAACTGTGCAAATAACAGACATGTGGGATGATGGTAAATCATCTGCAAGAGCCAGAATAGCTGTGAGGTCAGTGGGTCAATGGCCATGTAGCTATAGCAAATGAATTTAGCCTGTTATACATTATTGACAGGTAGCGGATTAATTTTCTGGTCCAGTGGCTTCAATGGATAATTAAAAAGATGCCAGGTCTTGGGTTTGGGCTTTGAATGTCAATCTTTCTAACACATAGACGCCCAGTGGTGTGATGTTATTCCTGCCTTACAGTTCATTACCTCAAAAGGTATTTGATCTTTTAGTGAACTGAAGTGGTCTGGGGCTATTCAACAAATGCAAGAAGCACACATATGTGTGTGTGTGTGTGTGTTTGTCTCTTTGTTGCCCCGGGATGGACTGGTGACCTGCCCAGGGTGTACCCCACCTCTCACCCACTGATCAGTGGATCATTGGGTCTACCTGCAGCAGACACTGTTCCAACCTGTTTCATTCAATCTAAGGGGTTGAATGAAACATCCTAATGGATTGATGGCATTTACAACTCTGTCCATGTACATTTGGACACTGATACAAGTATTTTTTTTTTGTTTTGTTTTTTTTATCTGTTTACTGAAATGTATTCCAGTCATGATAGCATAATATTCATGGACATGATGCGCAGACTCTGAGCTCAGGTCAAAGTAGCTCTCCATGTAGGTGAAACAAGTCATCATTAAAGCTGTGAAAATGTAAAAAGAAATCTATCCAAACCAAAAAAAAAAAAAAAAAAAAAACAATGTTAGGAAAAGAAAAAAAAAAAAAAAAAAAAGAAACAAAGAAAAAAAAAAAACCGGCTGAACTGAGCAACACAAAAACACCTGGATGTCCACGGAAGATAAGAGCGGTGGATGAACGAAGAATTGTTTCCATGGTGAAGAAAAACCCCTTCACAACAGCCAACACAGTGAACAACACTCTCCAGGGGGGTATATCGCAGGCTAACATGAAGAGAAGTCCGCATGAAAGTACAAAGGGTTCACTGCAAGGTGCAAGCCACTCATAAGCCTCAAAAATAGCCAGGCTTGATGAAAATTAAATTAAATTTAAAAAAAATAAAAAAAGCCAGAATAGTTCAGGAAGAGCATTCTTTGGACAGATTAAAGTAATCTCTAGCAGAGTGCAAAAAAAAAAAAAAAAAAAGAGGATGGAACAACTCATCACCCAAAGAACATCACATCGTCTGGCTGCTCTGGAACAATTGTGTTTATTCAAGATGTGACACAAGACAGAAGCAGACAAATTAATCCTGAGGGGTTCAGAGACAAACCATCTGTCCAAGTCCAGCCAAATGCAGTCAGCTTGAGTCAAAACATTTATCTGTACATTAGGTTGTGAAATATATTCAAGATAGGCAAAAAAGTGAGAATGTTTCCAGTGGTGGAATTTCTTTTCTTTTCTTTTTTTTTTTGCTACTTATTAAGTCACTTTGGTTTGTAAAAATGCCAGAAAGCATCTAATAAAGTTACTTAGCTCAACTATAATTTCAGAGAAATGTTCGAAAAGTTCATATTTCACCTCAGACACTCTGCAAACTCTAATTGTGAGATATTTTGAAGAGAAAACCTAAAGGGGAACACATGTAAAATAATTCTGTATCCACAGTGTGTTTATTTTATTTTTACTTTAAATTCAGAGCATTGGCCAAAGGTACCAGTCACAGCATATTGTCACTCTTATTTATTGTTTTTTGTCAATTTTTATAGCTGGAGTTACTGCGATAAACTAACATTTCAATAACTGTACAAATTACTAGCATGCAAGGACGCTGTACAATGGCATATTAAGGCCGTTGCATATAGAAAAAAGGAGGAGGAGTAAATTATTACCAAAAAAATTTTTCTAGTGAAAAAAGAAAAAAACATGAAATTGTCTGAGCTCCAAAAGCTGTTTTTGGAGCTCAGACAAAACTAGCTCAATTAATCACAAATTCAAGATTCTGCTCAGAATTTTTTTTTTTTTTTTTTTTTTTTTTTAGAAAAAACTTGGAAATGTCTGTTTCAAAAGTGGAAAATGTTTGACTTTTGAAAAACAGAAATTTTGAAAATTTTCTTCAAGTTTCAAAGAAATATTTATGGCTTGGGCACCAAAACCGGCTCTTGCCCAGGGCCTTCCCCCCCCCATCACCACCTTCTCAATCCGGCCGTGCACTCAGCGCCACATGCCTAAAACCTGATGCTGCTGCTGAAAGTGACCAGCATCTCTGACTCAGATCAGCCTGAACTTCGCCAAAAAAATATAAATAAATAAATAAATAAAAAAAACTTACCTGTCCACGCTGATCACGCACAGGGTCATGATGGAGGCGGTGCAGCACATCACGTCCATGCCGATGAAGATGTTGCAGAACAAGTCCCCGAACAGCCACTTGCCCCCAGTGAGATCCGTCACAATGACGAACGGCATCACCGCCACGGCCACCGACAGGTCCGCCACGGCGAGGGACACTAGCAGGTAGTTCGACGGCTGCCGAAGTTTCTTCACCACGCACACGGCGATCACCACCAGCGTGTTCCCCATCACGGTGACCGCCGTGATCACCGCCAGCATGACCCCGATGACGATCTTCTCCGGGCGCCCGAAGTCCAGCAACTGCTCCCCGCACGACTCGTTCCACTTGGCCGCGGGGCCGCTGCCGACCGTGGCGACGGACACGTTGCTGACCAGGAGCAGAGTGCCATTGATGACTTCGGCGACGTCCTCTCTCTTTGCAAAAGCGGGCTCAATCACCGAGGTATTGAACATCACGACAATGACGTTTCCCGGACAGGAGAGCAAGGGGCGCCTCGCCAGTGCGCTCCAATTGCGCGCATATTTGGGTTTGTGTAACCCGCTCCCGGACACTGCCCGACTGGGTTGTAAGTCGAACGCTTTTTTGTGTGTGTTTTTTCTCAGCCGCACCACATCACAAGGTGGTGGTGGTCAAGTGACCCGTCCCTAGAGATTCTGTAGCTTTCGAGGATGCGAAGACCATCAGTGGAGGAGGAGGAGGAGGAGGAGGAAGTGGGGGAAGCTCCTAAAATTACGGAGCTGCACACGAAGAAAAATAAAAACAAAAATAAAAAAAATAGAATAAAAAACGTTGAACCCGTCTAAATCTGCCCGCTTCCAGAAATGTTTTCTCCAAAGCTTCTCAACGCGTCACTTCTGCAAACACGGAGACGCGTCTGGGGAGTCGCGCTACGCAAACGGCACCTCTCCGCCGTGACGCATCCGTCAGAGCGCACGGACAGCCTGTCACAGCGCGGCGCTTTCGGTGTGATCCTCAGAGCTCAGAGTCTGCAGAGAATTACGGAGCAGTTTCACGGCGCACGGCTCTATCTGCGCGGGGAACGGAGGGGGGTAAGAGAATTCAGCCGTGAGCGAAATTATGAAGAAATATGAAGCAAAACGTTGAGGAAGTTCCTCCTTTAGTGGATGAGGAAGAAACTTGGCTCCAGAAGGTTTTTCTTTTTGATAAAAACAAAATGCATTTTTTTTTTTTTTTTTTTTTGCTGTTTTCATAAAACAATAAAAAATAAAATGAATAAAAACAGCTGTGATTAATAAAATTAAAAAGAAAATCACACAGCCAAAAATCCAAATACACAGATTTCTGTTGTTTCGTTTTAAATCATCACATTTAAATATCAGAGAACTACAGCCTGAGTTAACAACCTTAATAAACAGTTTTTATCATTTATTAAGGGAATGTGCCATCCAAACCAAGTTGGCACAGTGTGTGGGTGGTTTTACTTTTTTTTTTTTTTTTGCAATCCAGTAACATTGGAGGATTTTTGATGACCATGTACATTTTTTTTTTTTTTTTTTTTTTTTAAATGATGCTGCAGCATTTTAATCGGATTTAAGTCCAGACTTGTGAAGGTCACTTTATTTATTTATTTATGGAGCAGATCAGAGGAGGGCTTGCTGATGTGCTTTGGATCATGAACCAACTGTGGTTGTTGAGCTTAATGGAGGGAACTGAGGCCTGGTTTCACTGTTCTGTTTTTCTGGAATGCTGCGTTTGCGGCGACATCAATGTGTTTTCTTTGGTGGGGGAGAGGGATGTGTTAAACGAACTCTCATGTCGTTGTTGGGGTTCTGACTTCTGCCTTTTAGTGTCGTTTTTGCCCAGTTACCGTCTCACTGCTGAATCACAAACTCTGACCTTAACTGAGCCCTGCCGGGCTGCAGGTGCCCTGGGTTCTTCTTGTGACCTCCAAAATGAGTCAGAGATTTTGTACTTGGAATGATTTTTGGAGGCTCGATTCACTCCTGGGGAGATTTGTTACTATTCCTTCTCTGCTCCTGCAGATAAACGGATCTCGCTGCGTTTCACTGAAGTTTCAAATCAGTAGAAATCGATTTATGACCCCGTCGCGGAGCCACAGATTTCAGTGACCTTGTTTTGCTTCTTTTAGTTCCCTTAGCCTACTTCCTGTTGCCAGACAGGTCCAACTTGTGTGATTTCTTGATTCGACGGATTGGTCAATCGCAGTCAGCCGACATCGAATTACTTTTTTCACAAACTTTGTTTTTGGAGCATTGTTCCCCTTTTGAATGAAATCCTCATTTGAAGTTGCAGTTTTTTTATTTTAGTGCAAATATAAGTGATTGTAAATGGCAAAATGTGAAAAAGTCCAACAGTTGTCTTCTCCAGGTCATGCTAAACAAACTCCAGCCTCCTTTGGACGTTGTGTAGCAATTATGTACATGAAAGTGTTTCATAACACAATCCATCTTCTCCCTCATACATTTTGCTTTTTGGAGGAGAGAAAAGCGAATTAAGCTCTTGATATTTTGGCAAAAAAACTAAAATGGCATAAAGCACTTGTTTGTAAAGCAATACAAAGTTAAGCAGAAAACATGTTCCCCTCAGGAGTTCAGTGGTTCTTCAACTTTGCGTTTCATGGCTGCCTCCTCGATTTCAAGCACTGGGAGCAAATCAAATGAGAAAACCCAGATCTGAACGGTGGGAGACACTCAGAATGTGGGGGAAATATTCAAAGCACCTTGGCAGTTCATATCACAGTCTGACCAGAAGCTGTGAAGGTTTCTTTTGTTTTTTTATCCCCTCCTCTTCCCGACTACAGGGTGGCCTGTGCTGTATCCCACAAGTCTCCCTTTTCCCCTGTCATGGTTGTCCATCCCCAGATCCCAAACACTGCAGCCTGCATGCCTGTTACTCACCAATACCCTCTGTGACTGACAGTTCAGTGATGATTGTCACATCAGATTAGCTCTGCTGACCACCGGCAGCTTCGGCCAGACCCGATGCTGGCAGGGAAATCCATCCTGTTCTGGCTAAACACAGCAGCACAATCTGGATGTCGGCAGCGATAGGTCAGGACTCCTGAAGTCTCCGAGGCGAGCTCCCAGCGCTTATGTTAAACAACCCATCACTGTATCGGTGACTCTCTCCGGGGCCGCTGTGGGACTTATACCGAAAGAGATTAAATGTGATAATTAGAGACATGGAGAAAGCATTAAATGAAACCTATATGCATCTTGCTTCTCCTTCCCATCCTGCTAAACTTTGGATGACAGTCTTCCTCTTGAGTTGCTGGTCTGTTGGGTTGTTTCTTTATCCTTTTTGGTACAAAACGTTGGACAGGTTTCACCCAAACGTTGACGTTGTCGATTAAAAGTTGACAAAAGCCTCAAAATCTGACTTCTTGTCACGAAACGAGAAATTGCAATGTCAACAAAACATCTGAGCTGAACTCCACCAAGCTTTCTGGCTGTTGTTAGACGGACGCTAATCAGATTTACAAATTAATTTATAAATTATCTGAAGAAAAAGATGTTTTTATTTATTTATTTTAAATGGGAAAGGAAACATGTTTCGATGCTTTTCTTCCTATTTCGTCACTTCAGTGTTACTATGTTTTTGGTTCTGGTTGACTTTGGTTTGCAGGAATTTTGTCTAATTCGTATGGTTTAAAATGTTTTTCTAAAGAAAGTAAAATGGATCACTGAGGCGGTTGATGTTGGAGTCAAAAGATCCTGGAGACGTGTACCTCCCCCTGTAACCCTGGAAAGATGAAACAGTGAAAGAAAAACGTAAAGATTGATCCTTCATTTCAACCCAGTAATACTTGCTCATTAATAAAGATCATAACATTTTCTTTTTCAAGTATTTTGCCTCAGTTGTGAGTGTGTGGGTTCCATTTGTGTTTATATTTTTGATTATCTGATTATTTCCTTATCTCATGCATCTCCTCCTTCCTCTGTAATTACTTCCAGCTGTTCCTCATCCTATGATCACTCTTGTGTGCATATATTTTCTCACCTGTGTCATTGTTGGATATTTATGTCAGCCTCTGCTCTGTCCTTTCTTGTCTCAGTTATTTGGATCTAACCCATAATCCAACCCTTTTCAGGCCTGAATCAATTCAAGCCTGCAATAATTAGCCCAGGACAAAATTGGCATTTGGGGGCATGCGAGTTTTAAGCACCTTCCTCCTTCGTCTTTTTTTTTTTTTTCTATTTCAGCTGCAGCCTCTCCAATGGTCTTTTTAATGTCTGTATCAACACAGCCCTGCTCTCCATCACCGTCAGCAGCAGCAGCAACATTGTACCCCACCAGGTAAAACAAAGGCTGCTTTTGCTTTGCACTGCCCTGACATGACAAAGATATACTATGGTGTGATTCCATATTAGATTCTTGATGAATGTGGGTTATTGTTACTCCAACTGGTTTACTTATGGTAAGTGTGTCTTGTTCCATGCCCCCGTCTTTGAGCACCTACCCCACATTAACAGCGATTTGCAGACGTTGAACTGCAAATCGCTGACTGCTCACATGATGCTCGTCTGTGTCGGATCGCCATCTCTAATGCCGCATGTTTGAGTTATTACATTTATTTATTTTTTTTATATTCTCTCCCTATATTAGCCCCATTTATCTCGTCTGATTTTCTAGTGTTTTGATTTCATCAACGTTCTTATAACCACTTAAGAAAGAATCTGGGAAAGTCACATAGACCCACATGGAACATCATGATGGTACTGGTGACAGTACTGGTTGACCCAAAGACACATTTGGGGGATTTTGAAAAGTATGGGGACAAAAACAAGCTCTGCAATTTGATGCCAAGAAAGAAGGAGGTGACTCAACCAGGCAACAAGGCTGTGCAGAGACCTTTTGTGGGTTATGGCTGAAGGCAGACTAGTGAAGATCGCCTCTCTTCGTAGGCCAGGAGTGAGACAGACATGGGTTATAGTGTTTTCCTGGCAGCAAATTGCGGTTTTCCGAACATGACCTTAAGAAAATGACACATTCAGGCACCAGGCCACAAGCTGGGGCACAACCAGGTAATTTCATCATGACAAGAAAATGTCAGTGAGGAGCAGAAGAGAAAAACACATTTGTTTTAGAAGTGGCTGGCAACAGAAAGAGAGTCCTCTTCTGTTTATAGGTTGTTTTTCTTTCAAGTGTTGTACATAAGTTACCAAAGCAGTTGTCTCATTCTCTGTCTTTTTAAACCTCCGTATCCATCCATCTGTTATCTAACATGGTTGACCTTGCAGGATCGCGAGGGGGCCTGGTCAACCAGGGGCCTCCAGTCTGTACAGAGACAGACTCACACACACACACACAACTTTTTAGAGAGACCAGTTCAACTTCCTGCACATGTACAGGGAGAACATGCAACCTTCATGCAGAAAAACCACAGGCCAGGATACAAAAACCAAGATTTTCTTACTGCAACGCAACACCACTGTGCAGCCAAACCCTGCTTACCTCTACATCAACGCTTCTCAATTCCAATCCTCAGGCCTTCCTGCTCTGCATGTTTTAGATGTGCCTTTATTCCAGAACAGCTGATTCAAATGATTGCATGACCATCAAGTACTGCGGAAGGTTGTTAGTCACTCACAGATTCAACCCAGGTGTGTGGCAGAAGGGAAACGCCTAAAACTTGCAGGGCAGGGAGGACCTGAGGACTGGAATTGAGAAACACTGCTCTACGTCAAAGCAGCTCCTGAAGTGGTAATGTTTGGAAAATTAACTTAACACAAATTGTTTGCAGAGAAACTGACAGTATCACACTAAGGAGTTTGAGTGTATACACAAAATGAAAAAAAAATAAGAGTGAGCTTGTGAAATTCTGAGCAATCCTTGAAAACTATCAATATCAAAGTAAGTGAAGAAAAAGAGATTTCCAGCACCTGTTCTTATCTGAACCGGTCACAAAAACATGCCAAAGTCAATACCATGTCAAAAATCAGTTTAACTACAACAGCTGTCAAATAAAAATAACTTAAATATTCTCATATATTGTTGGTGAAATAGTATCGTGGTGTATGTTTTAGTGGCTGTCGAGAGATTTTTCAATCAGAGTTTGAATGGATGTATTTAATCTAAATGGCAGAGATGAAGATTACTTCCTGACTGTGGTTTGTATATTTGTGAATCAACAGTACAGATGTAAATGAATAACAAAAGTATGCAGTAGTATATCAACCAGCTTCTTTCGCATGAAAATGCTGCCATAATTATAGTAAACAAGTGTAGAACTGTGTGAATGGTCACTAGCAGTGTGTGAAGAAACGCCTTTCTTTGCAAGCAGCTGAAATAACTTCTGATTTGGAAAACTATAATGTGACTGATTGTTTCACAATTTACTCGACTTACTTTACTTGCTGAATGACAGAAATAAATAAAGAGGGAAACAATAAAATAAAGCAACTAAAGTTGTCTATTTTTGTTGTTTGCTGTAGAAAACGAATGTTATTCATTGTAGATCCAAAACTGTAAATGATTTTGCACATTTGGTGTGTAAAAATAAAGGCAACAAGTTTTCAGATTTTGATTGTACATATTTATTCTGTTGATTTGAGTCACTTTCTTTAAAAGCACTTGCTGTATTCTGCCAAGTTTAATGAATTAAATAAAAGCTGATTGGGGTGTGGGAAGCTTTTCAGTTAAAGTCTCTAAATAGATTTGGTTCTACTTATTATAAAAGTTTGGTTATAAAAAGACAAATACTTTGTGTGATACCTTAAGAAAAATATGTTGGTAAAAATTTTGCCCTGATTTAAAAATAAATGGTTTGGACAGGCCAGATGTGTCATTCTTGAATTGCAGTTGTTGGGCCACACTATATTTTGTATGTATTCAAACCCACAACACCAAATTCTATTCAGAGCGCCTCATTCCGAAATTAGCACTTTATTCAAAAGATTTGATTGACAGATGGCATAAACCAATGGCGTTCCTCAGAATGTTTGGGTGAACCAATAGGATATCAGGTGGGCGGATCCAACAGAAAGCTACACGAACGAGTCTGTCAGATTGATCAGGGTCTAATTGAACACCTGGTGAGACGAGCGGAAAATACGCGTACACAGATTTACCATATTACTGTAAGTTTTTGAAAGTAATTGTAATATCTAGATGTGTTGAAATGCTTAAAGTGTTGCCCGAATCTCGTCTACATGTAATTTCAAGAGGTTAAGGGCGAGTTTAGACTTGTTGTCGACACGTGGATAGGTTAGCTAGCGGAGGTAACTGTTCTCTTTACCGACGTGGAAAATTCTCAGTCTGGGGTTTTATTTAACTTTGCTAATTTAAAAAACTAGTTTGTTCCACACCACATTTATGTCATTCACTAGATAATAAGCCCATGACGTGTGAAGTCTGAATGTGCAGGTTTTTAAAAGTTGAGCACTTCGGCGCCTTCCTCTCTGGCTAATTAACGTTAAGGGTAGAAGAACAGAGATTGTAGCTAAAATGGCTGCTTTTAAAACCTGGCAAATAAGAGTTAAGGTCTGTCTAATTTTCCCCGGTTTCGCAACACAAAGGTATTACAGCTAAATTATTAAATATTGTCATTTCAATAAGAAAAAGAAAATGTCCGGTTCAGACCGTCCTCCATGAGCTCCGGAAGCTCGCGCAACAAGGAAGGAACGTGAGCGGTCCATTGAAATGAATGAGAGTTTTGCGTTCATTACTGCTGGTGAAGTTTTTGCATTAATTTTGCTGTGAGCTCCTTGCGTGGTTTACAGTGGGGGGATTTCCACTCGTGTTATAACTTATGAGCTCGACTGTCAAACTTATAAGTGTAATTTTCTATTTTCCTCTTTTCTTCACTTTCCCTGAAATCGTCTTCATCTCTTTTTCTGTAATAATTTTGCCAGCTTTTAGAAGTTGCTTCATTCCTGTGGAAGACTGGTCCTGCCAAAATTGGTCATAAAAATAGAAATTAATAAATGGCTTGGTAAAGTAATTAATGAGGAATATTGCATCCAAGAAATACAAGATGAGAAACTTTCCTAACTTAAAGCTTAGATCTTGATTATTACCAGCAGGAGATAAGCTGACTCTGAAAATTAGCCCACCAGGCTCCCATCCAATACCCTGACCCTTTTGTCACTTTACCTCAAAGAAAGAGCCAGAAGGAAAACCAAAAGGAACACGAGAAAAAAGAAGAAATCCGTAAATAGAAGGACAACAGAGTAAACGGGAAAGAAGAAAATGCAGAGGAAGTAGAGAAAATAAATGTATGATGAAAAAAGTGACAAATATTGAATTCATACAGAATGTTGGGGGGGGATTAGAAAATAAAGGAAACTAAGGTCATAGACAAAATATAAAACTTAATGAGTGCTAAATTATTACTGTTAAACAAATTGTTCTTCACACTGTGTAATCAGTTAAGTACAGAAAGTGTTTGTTTTTTTGATTAAATATTTATCACATTAGTTACTTTATCAAGACCACTACTAAATGTATTTTCACCAATCAGATGGCCCAATTTCCACATCTAGCATCAACAATTAGCATTTGATCTTCTAGTCACTTGTGTATACATACTGTAAATATAACGTTCTTTGAACCTTTTGAGATGAATAGAAATAATTTTTTTCATCATAGGTCATTGTTGCAGTCCATTGTTTACTTGAAACAAGGTTCACAAAAAAATTTATCTAATTTATATGTTGCATTTGACATATAAATAAAATCCTTTTTGGATTTAAAAAAAGCCTGTTTTTGGGGGGGGCGTTCTGCAGAGTAAAAATTGAGCCACAATACTGGCTGTCAAAGAAACATGTCAAGCTGGTAAGAAGCTATAAAATGTTCTGAATCTGAGTTGACTTACCCAGTATTGGCCAAGGCAAATATAACATCTTGTTGCCATGTCTCCCAGCCTCTAGCTCCTTTCCCGCCCGTACAGCTAGCTTGGGCAGCGTCCCTTCGAGAACGCACCGAGTTGCGGGGTTTTTTTTCTTTTACATTTGAATAGTAGTATTGCGCTAGACAACAGGGAGCTATTGATGGGGCGGCAGAAAATGACTCCGGGGCACAAAACGGAAGAGGGGCAGAAATAAAAATGTTGGAGAGACAAAGAATAACTTTTCAAAGTAGTTGAAAGACAAAAGGTAAGTAGTGTCAGTGTTTCAAAAAGAGAGTTGTAAATATTCAGGTTAGCTTAAGCTAGCCTAAAATGACAGGTGGTTGTTGTTGTCTCCACCCCATATTGAACCAATGTGGGATGCAATTTATTCCATATTGCTATAAATGTCTGATAGACACCTTTCACACACATCTCAACAATAAGTACAATAATAATGACCAAAAGAAAACAGGGGAAATATTAAGGTCAGCTAAATTGTCATTGCGGGACCTAAATAGGATCCACCCCTAAACCCCACTAACTGAAGCTGTTGTCACAATTGCCTAGAGACGGACACTGCAGCCTCGGTGAGCTGCTGTCAACCTTCATCTTTTTAAAAATGTCCACCTGATAGATACTACACCGTCTTTAGAGGCAAAACCTCCGGCAAAAATACAGGGAAGACGCACATTCCACACTAGACAATCCCAGTTTAATAGGGGCATTAAAAAAAATGTGTCTGCGATATTCAGAGCGAACAGTGAGAAGAGTGTTGTATTTATATAGACTGAACACAACGGGCAGCTGAGTAGTTGATTGTTACAGTGTAAGTCTAGCTATACAGACGAACCGCACAATAAATTTCGTATTACCCTGGTCTGATCAAACGGGAGGCGGAAATCATCGTGGTGGTACATGACTGGTAGATGAGTTTCTGTGTGTGACGAACAAAGGTGGCGTAAATATCCTGTTTTGCTTCGTCCCCTGGTGTACCGGTCATCTTTTCCCCCTGACTTGTGTTCGTCTGTCCCCTGGTCTATTTCCCTGGTCTCGACCACCATCTTACGTTCGTTCGCCTGCCCCCCACTACCCCTAGCCCCCCAACTCCAGGAGACATTTCCCGTATTCTCAAACCCAAAGCGTGACGTGTATGAGATGAGGTGAGAATTCATCTATTAAACTGACTGAAGATTAATTCATAAACCAAAAACAGGAGTCTATACTCCTGTTTTTGGAGGAGTTAGCTTAAGCTAGCCTAAAATGACAGGTGGTTGTTGTTGTCTCCACCCCATATTGAACCAATGTGGGATATTCAGAGCGAACAGAAAAGCAAAGAAAATATGCTTTTCTTTAAGCATATTTGTGAGCCTGCCTCTTCATTAGTAGATTGAATATAATTTCAGATCTTTGTATAACTTTTCTTCAGGTTAACTTAGAAAGTGAGCTATTATTGTTACAGGTAAGTTTTTTTTAAACTACAAAAAAGTAACTGTCAGGGACGCTTAAAAATGAAAAATTGGTCTGATATTGATATCCGACAGTAACACTGGCGTTATTCCAAATTTACCAATATTTATAAAAAAAAAATGTATCTGATAAATCGTAAGAATAATCAGTAGATTAATCGATTACCAAAATATTCGTTTGCAACAGCCCTAATATATAATCGAATATCCCTTTTTTTCTAAGGGATATATTTAGTTTGAATTCATTTCTCACCTTTCTTGACCACAAAATCTTTTCCGTAAAATAGATGGATCCAGGAAAACCCCCTGACCTCAGTGACAAGGCAGGCTTCCAAATGCTGGGACGTGGACGAGGACTGCAGTCTGTGGAAATGACTGTAGGACGTAGTAGAGGGCTGCTGCTTTCTACAGAAGGGCCGGGGTTTGGACGAGCCAGGGGTTTCCTGTCCCCTGGTGATATCCCTCCAGGACGAGGAGTGCTGCTGCCCTCCACGGCGCCAGGCAGAGGACTGCTGGTGCAGCCTGACGAGGTGGGAGTCGGCCGAGCCAGAGGCCTTCTGCTCCCATCAGCTGAACCCAAGGTCGGGGTAAGTCGAGGAGCAGTCCTGCCTAGACTGGAGCAACAACATGAACAGAAGCACATGTTAGAAACGCCACCAGCCTCAGCAGGAGACGTGGCTGCTCCACGAGGACAAGAGGTTGGGGAATTTCTCAATTAAGTGTTTTTCATAAAATCAGATTTGCTTCAATGGTAACTGAAGTTTCTGTTCCCTTATAGGTTAGTGCGCCACCCTGTGGTCAAGGGTCAACGCTGGTGTCCATGTTTAGAGGAATGGGTGTGACTTCCTGGGGAAGAGGAACTCCAGCAGTGGGTCAGTACTACAATACTTTGAAAAAAGGATACATTAGTATAAAAACCCTGATATAGTGTATTTCCTTATGTTGCACATTTAGCATTTTTATTGCCAGCTGCATTTTAAGCATCATAATATTTGACTCCCATACCTTGCTGACATTGATCCTGCTAAGAGGCCTGCAATGTTGACTGAAATCACTAAGAAATGTGATCCGAACTGGCGAGTTTAGGAAATTTGGCATAAGAATAAACGTGCATTATGCACTTAAAAGGCTTCTGCACTCCTTCAAACTCATGATCTAGTTGTTGTATAAACTTTAAGAATTGATGCTTCTGCAGGAAGACGAGAATCTGGAGACAATGGAGAGGTGAAAGTTCAAGATTCCCTGGTAGGACTCACCACTGCCATGCAGGGTGCTGGTCACCAGAGAGACTCGATGGGCAGGGGAAGCAGGTAGTCTTCTTGATTTTATATGGTGCCTCAGATGTTGATTGTAAAAATGGTGAACACCCAATAATGACAGTATGCATTATTACTGCCACACTACCAAGTGTAGTTAGCATGATGGTTAAATTTGAGCTGAACCCTGAAACTGCCTTATGGATAATTTGGATATATTTATTTTGCTATTTAGTCTTCTTGGTTGATTGTAATTGTATTCAGTCATATGAACATTGATATTATTAACCAACTTAGAAATAAACAATTAACTTCAAAAAGTGAATAAAATACAGTGATTTGTGGTGTAATCTACAGCCATTTGTTTCAGAAAATTTGAAAGACATCTGCCGATATGGACATTTCAAAAATGTTTTGTTATCTTGTAACTATTGTCAGGTGTAAGTTTTGATTATGCAGTCCAAAAATAGGTCCCATTGATGCTACATAAATATGAAGAATATGTTTGTCAATAAGAGCTAAAATCTGCTTTACTTTTGCCACCATGAAACACATTAGCAATCCTGGCTGCTATGGTAATTGATGAATTTTATGCTTTCTCCACTGCTGAAGTTTGTCCCCTCAGACGGTTGTGGGACTTGGAAGAGCAGCTCTGCCGCAAGTTGGAATGGGAAGAGGACAGGCTTTGCTTTCTTCTTTGCCTTCAGGTCAGATTAAGCCAGTTTGTCCAACATCTGATCCCCAAACAACCCCGCTGTCTCTGCCTCATCCTGAAGGTATTGAAATTTTCAGATAACTGACTGTCTGTCCAGACATTTTTTAAACTTCTTTACACTTTAATTTTACCGAAGGTGTTTTAAAATGTATTAAGTTGTTTGTCTTGTTATATAAATAATCCAAAGGAGTTTTGAAAGTTGTTCCAATGACTCAGGACTTGCCTGTGCCTCTAAGTAGTGCACTACCAAAGAAGGAGATGACAATGGAGGCAGTGCGGTAAGTATGCTTCTGTTGTGTGCATTTATATCACAGTCATTAGACGATATCAGCTCTTAGTCACCCACAACATTTTGTCCTGGTTTTATCTTATTTGGAGACGGTTCCTTCATTCTTTCATCATTCAGAGTTTTGTTTTTCTGGTGTTGCAAAATAGTTTGATACAGTTAAATGTTCTGTATCAGAAAGTAAAAATGGCCATTTCAACCAAAGTAAGTGTTACCAACTCATCCAGCTGTACATAATTACTTTATTTTGTTTAACATTTTTGTTTAGCATTTTTAGCTGTCCTTTCCCTTTAGTTCATTTCTATTTCTATTTTATTGTCTCTGCTTAGTACGCCAATAAATAAAACTGGAACAAAAGGAGCTCCCATAACTATTGGGTCAAACCACATCGTAGTTTCATGCAAGAATGAAGCTGTGTATCAGTACCATGTCACCTTTACGTAAGTACATGATTTCATGGCGTCGCCCATTCTTCTCCATCCAACAAAACATGTCGAAAACCAAAGCTTGATTTCAGGGAATGTTTTGCACTATAAGAATTCATAATATTTTGTTAGAAGCTGCATAAGGAAGTTTTTATCTGCAATTTGAAATGCCTTGAATTTTCCATCAGTCCGAATATTGAATCCATGGCGATGCGTTTTGGCATGATGAAAGATCATCGCTCAACCACAGGAGAAGTGGTGGCTTTTGATGGCTCCATCCTTTACCTGCCAGTTAAACTGAAAGATGTAAGTTTGATAGGGATTGTGTTACTCATTATAGTTGAGAGGAGACTTGGACAACTCAAGTTTTCTTTAAATCTTTGTTGTTGTTTTTTCAGTCTATTTAGTTGGTTTGATTTGTTATTATATCAACTATTCAAGGTTTCCCCTGTGGTTGGACGCTAGGTCAGTCATTCACCCAGCAGCCCATAATTTTTTTAAGTAAAAGAAAATTTTAAAAGTTGACAGAAAATTTTAAAATATCACTTGATAATCATGCGTTATTGAAAGATTGGGAGATTAATACCTGAAAACTAACTATAAAGTCTTAAAACATTTTACAAGGACTAAAAAAAGCAATGCTTAGCCTTGTGGGAGGCACAAGTAAAACCTGGCGGACCGCCAGGCTTAAAATACATTGGGGAAAACCCTGAGTATTTCTGGAATCAATTCCTTAGCAGATTGGAATGCTCTGCGGATTAATTTTACTAATTAATAGCTTCTTTTTTTTTTTACCTTGCAGATAAGTGTAAAATATACAAAATGACAGTTTTCTTGTCTTCCTTCAACTTTTTTATGAGATGCAGGAGGTCCTTTTAAAGAGCTCAAGACGGACTGATAACCAAGAAATAGAAATCAAAATCCAGATGACAAAGATTTTGCCCCCGAACTGTGACCTTTGCCTCCCGTTCTACAATGTGGTTTTCAGAAGGTATTTCACAAATTTGTTTTGATCCTTATTTTTGTAACCTCATGAAATCCATTTGTCTGAAAGCAATCCAGAATAGTTTAAGAAAATGACTGGTTTCTTTTATATGCCTTCAAGGCCTTCCTTCTGGGATATACATTTTTCCACAATGCTGTAGAATAACATGCATCTGCACAGATAACAGGATATGACTGGTTTTTCTCTTTCAAGGGTGATGAAAATCATTGGGCTGAAGCAGGTGGCCCGAAACCATTATGATCCAGAAAGTGCTGTTGTTATTGAAAAACAACGGTTCGTATAAAGTTTACTTTCACCCTCAGAAAATTTGACTCGCTAACATATTGAGTATTTTTCTGTCTGGCTTTGTAGGCTTCAGGTGTGGCCAGGCTATGCAACTGCTATAAAGCGCACAGATGGAGGTCTGTACCTGTCTGTGGAAGTGACTCACAAAGTTTTGCAGAACGACTCTGTGCTGGACTTGATGTGAGTTTGCACTCTTTCAAAATAAAGAGCCGTTTAGCCATCTTAGCACGAGATTCCTGGTCTGAATGAGTATTTTAGCAGTTTTTGTTTTGTCTTGTTAAAAATTGCTAACCGTGCTAAAGTCTTTCAGAAATGTCAACGAATTTATACATTCCTTATTCCTATATGAACAGATGGTTTCAAAAGTATTGTAATATAAACACCGTAATCTGAGACACATCTGACATTTTCTCTTGTTCAATTTTTAATTAGTATTAAAGAATATTTCATTATTCTGAGAAAACTGAATCTTTGGTTTGCATTCGCTGTGATCCAGTCAGAAAATGTCTGGAATATATCATTCTTAGTGTGATGAATCTTTTAGTAAATAACATTTTGATAACATTCTAAGTTGGATGTACAGTAGATGAACATCTATTGTCATTTTTTTATGACATGGCAAATTGTGAGCTCCATATGTTCTTCACAGCTCACTATCTAATATATCCTTCATGGCTCTGACTCTTTTCCAGAATGTAGTTAGTTGTTTTTTCTTCTTTCATTTGTGTTTATTTCATTTTTTCCAAAGTTATTTGTAAGAAAGAGGAACATTACACAAACGTCACCGTTTATTTTGGGCTCTTTGTATAACTTGATGGGTTTAACACTGTAATATTCTTGTCTGTCTTCTGGGAGTGAACGGTGAGTACCTTCCGCCCAAATAAGTATTTCCGGATATAATTGAGGTGATTTGTTGAGAAGATAGTTGGCTAATGACATCTGAATTTGTCCATTTATAATTTCATAATCTCCTCCCAGCATTTAATTTTTGAGAAAAAGTACCACAAGCCAAACTTGAATAAAAAATTTTTCAAAAGGGAAAGGCTCAGCTGGTGTCCTGATGTCTTGTAGGAACATACTGTACAGACAGACCAAAGAAAACTTCCAAGATGTGTGCACCAAAGAACTAGTGGGATCCATAGTTATCACGCGCTACAACAATCGCACGTACCGCATTGATTCCATAGAGTGGAATAAGTCTCCTAGCGACACCTTCACTTTGATGAACGGCACTAAAACCACCTTCTTGGAATACTACAGGTGAGACTCTTCTGCTCCGTCTTTGAACTAAACAAAACTCAACAGGAAAAAGTGCAAGTCAGTTAAATATTTTGAGCTACATCAGAAATTCTGTTCAAGAACAAATGTCCTGCCCTAACTCCACAGATTTTAGATGCATGGCTTTTGGTTTTGTTACAGTAAGAACTATGGAATCACAATCAAAGAGATGAACCAACCCTTACTCGTGCATCGACCAAAGGAAAGGTCCAAACCAGGAGGGAAGGTGAAATCACCATCAATGAGTTCACCATGAATTTAAAAGTTTAAAAAGACACATTCATGGTAAAACAGTGACTGTCTTTCATGTGGACTGCTCAGTTGACGTCCGTTACTCTTGTCAGAGTATACTACCACCACCTAGTGGTGGCAGCAAGTCTTGCTCAGCACCACCAAGTTTAAGGTTTATAAATTTTAGATGTCATAAACATGGTGGATTTTAGAATTAATGTTTTTTCCTCCCTGATGTTTTGGAAAGAACGGATGTCACTGTTTGCAAATCAAAGAGTCGGATCCGCACAATAAATTTGACATCAGTGGTCAGCTCCCCAAGAACCATTAAAACTTTTATCCTAAATAAGAAAATAAAACTTCAAAGTAAGATGCTCAGGGGTTGATCTTCTTGCGCTTTAAGTTTTGTTTCACATCTGTTCCTTTCTTGCAGCAAATCATCACTGGTGAGATCCTTTTGGTGCCAGAGCTCTCCTTCTTGACAGGAATCCCAGAGAAAATGAGGAAAGACCTGAGAGCTATGAAGGTAAGTGTATTGCTGGACCTTGTCATCATTTAGTCTACCAAAACTTTGACCTCAATACATAGGTGAGACAGAATTTAAAACGTAATGTAGTCTTTGTTGTGCTCCTTAAAGAACATTCATTCATTATTTTTAAGTTTCTTTGATTCTGTATGTGAAATGCTACCTCACTATGTTCATATAGCATGTTGCTACTTCCACAGTAGCAAAATGCTAAACCTTGTTCTTCAGCTATACATAAGCACATGTCTGAAATTTTTAAGTGATGTATTGTTCACAGAATGCTACAAAGTTTTTTTCACACCAAAGACATTTTCTGTTTTTTTCATGAGGAAGTGGGAGGGCATATTTTATGATTTCTTTCATCTTATTTATTTTAATGATGTTCAGCGCTTTGTTTCAGCTGTGGCTGGTGTTGAAGTGCTTTATTAATAAAGTTGATGATGATTGCTAATGTGATTATTCATTTAACATCATGAGTTTTGTCTTACACATTTTACCAGTGGTGTTAAAGATGACAGGATTTCTGTTCTTGCATATTTTACCAGATTTTATTATAGTGTGCTAAATGCATTTGTTATATAAAGAGTTGAAGACAATTAGTGGAAGAATTAAAGTGCTTTTGGGTAGCAATGATGGCAAAAAAAAAATAAACACTTGGGTAAACGTTAACGACTGTCTTAATTTTTTACAGGAGCTGACCAATCACATCAACGTGAGCAGTGAGCAGCACACCAGCTCCATAAAGCAGCTTCTGAAGAACATCAGCTCCAATCCTGAAAGTGTGAAGGAGCTCAGCCAATGGGGACTGGAGATCGGCTCAGAGATCCTCATAGTAGGAACCTGTCGCTACAGAGAAAAGTTTTTAATTACTTTGGGAAAGACTGTAATGCAAAGTTCCTCAGACACATTTTGTCATGTTGCATTACTGGGTCTAACAAGAGAAGTCCTGCTCAAAGTGTTTGATGCAAATCTGACAGCAGCAAACATCTTAAGTTCTTGTTTAATGCATTGAACATTTGATTCTTCAGGTGAAATAATCATCACAGCCAAAGTTCTTCAGTCCTTAAAGTTTAGAGAAAAACTGATCCTGAGTCTTTGATATTTTGGTGGCACAAACTAAAATGTATTCAGCAAAAGAAAACCAAAAAAAAACCCACTAACCACTGACACTATTTTTGTTGATTTGAAGAATGTGAGAAGTCAAATTCACTCAGGTGTTGCACCAACCGGTAAACGATGCATTCAATTGAAACAGGTGCATTGAAGCAGGCAGTTGTCTGAAACATATAGGACAGTGATCCCTGAGGACCATAGTTGGAGACCACTGGGTTAGAAGACAAAATGAGGTGATGGTGGTGGTTTTATTTTTTATATCTGTCATCTGACCTAAATGTCATCTAAGTGGGCTTGCCCTTATTTACTCATCTAAAGACAAAGTGCTGCAGGTGTTTTTTATTCAGAGATCTATATGTGCCCCACTTGAACAACAGCTGATTATAAAAAAAACATGTCGTAGTTCTATGCAGAAGTTGACCAAAATATGTTTTCATGGCTGATTAGTTTTCATTGTGTTTCTACTTTGGCTGTTATTTAACCAGTTGTCAGAATTTTTGATCTGCCACTACAAACTCTTGGCGTCTTACTTATTTATTTCTCTAAATCTCTGATGATTGTTTATTTTCCAAACTCACAAAGTAGAACGTTCCTCAGAGGGATGAAAAGAAAATGTGGCAGCAAGTTTTGAAAGGTCTTGTGATTTTACTTTAATGATTTAACAACGCATCAAATTAATTGGCCATACATTCAGCACAGCACAGTCTTCAGGATTCAGTGTAGAAGGTTCAAAAACAACATTTTGCTGCTTTTCAGTTTCAGTCTTTTGTCATCTTTTGTGTGATTATTTAAAAATGGACAAATATCATCTCCTCTGGTGCTTACTTTAATGAGTCTTGTATTCAAAATATTATTTTTGTTATTCAGAAAATATATCTGTTCTCGTTTTAGGACATATTCTAGTTTTTACTGGTACATCTGAATGTTAACCCATTAAATGGTCAAAGTATCTCAAGCTTATTTTTTGTCCCTTTTGCTGCAGATTCAAGGCAGAACTTTGCCACTTGAATCCATCTGCCTTCAAACGTCTTGCTTTGCAACCGCAGCTGATGGTTCCTGGTCCAGAGAGATTGTGAGAGATGCTTCGATCAGCTCTGTAAGTGATAAATGAAAGTTTTTATGTTTTTATAATACAATTGCTTGTTTGGCTTTTGAGGTGGTTTGTGAAATAATTAACTGATCCATATTCTTCCCAGGTCCCTTTGAACATCTGGGCCATCTTCTACCCATCTCGTTGTGCAGACCAAGCTGAAGAACTTGTTTCCACCTTTAAGAAGGTAGCCGGGCCCATCGGGGTACGAATGGCTCGCCCCATTAGAGTGGAGCTGAGGGATGATCGAATTGAGACCTACGTCAAAAGCATCCACTCTCATCTCACCAGTGAGGTAAGGGATTCCCTCCCACTTTATATTAAATCATAACATCATTTATCCTATGATGTTATAATGAGAACTGTGTAATTAAAATTTTTGTTTTGTCAGTGTATACTTGTTTATAGTTGCAGCTAAGATAAAAATGTATGCAAGTTGAACCCAAGCTCCCTAGAAATTATCCCGATTTATATTTTGGGTATTTTCCCAGGTTTCCCATCTGTTAATTAATGATTTAAACAGAAAATAAAAATATAATGTTTTAGTTTAGCTTTGTGGTGTGTAAAACCTTGTTTATTCATTTAATGTTAAGTTCTGCAAGTTAGAAATGCAGTTTGAACTCAGTGGTTTTCCTCTTTTCCAGTAATGTCTGTGTGCTTTGTGATGTAAATGACTGTGCAAGCCAAACACAAAATTTCCATAGAATCAAACAAAGGCTTCTGCAAATCTCAACTTCTCTGCCAGCTTTTTTTTTTATTGATTTTGTTTTATAAATGCATCATTTACATGTATAGCCTGAGGACCTCTGACATTTTGTACATTGATGAATAGCAGGGCTTTCAGACTGAAAGTAATACCAGCTTAGCTGTATTTCACACAGTTTTTAACAGTTTCAAGAATAGTTTCAAAGTTTTTCATGCCTTGCACTGGACTGAAGCTTAAACTTTGCTAACAGCAGAAAAAAATATGTAATAAACTGTTTCCAGTGAGCAAAATGAGTTTGTTTGTTTTTTCTTTAATTTTATGAATATGTTTGGTCAAGTCTTATTCAATCCTTTAAATGCAGGGAAGCCAACACTAAGTTTTAGTTTCACATCTGTGTTTAGCCTAACATGCAGCTGGTTGTGTGCATCATGACCGGCAATAGAGATGACCTCTATATCGCCATCAAGAAGTTGTGCTGTGTTACAAGCCCAATTCCTTCTCAGGTCAGTATTGCTTCCGTTCTTGATTTGTTTTCTTGTGATTCATCAACAACAATCTTAGGTTTAAACCCAGAGGGGTTGACATGTTTAAAAATATGTATGTATTGCAATCCACACACTGAAAAGCTAACTTGTTTCTAGGCCATCAATATCCGGACGATATCTCAGCAGATGAAGCTGAAGAGTGTTGCTCAGAAGATTCTGTTGCAGGTGAACAGCAAGTTAGGGGGAGAACTTTGGACCGTCAACATCCCTCTGGTGGGTATCAAGTCGTACAGTTGCAGAACAGCCCGACTGATTTTTCAGTGCCCAGGAGAAATCAAAGGACATGATGCTCACAGTCACTGATATTCTTCTAACATTGACTTTAAGTTGCTTTTGTATTCTCAATAATTACTTGTCTCCCTCCCTGAAGACTATTTTTGTCTTTATTTAGCAGTGGTTCTTTAAGTCACTAAATGCTATTGGGGAAGAATCTCACTGATCTTGTGGGGATAAAGTTCAGTCAGTCTCACATTTAGTCATGGTATCGATGTCCTCTCTATGTGGCTGACACAGTGCATCTCAGACTGTAACCTCCAAACAATCCAGCTTCCTATAGTTGTCTTCATTACAGGCTGTCTTAGAGCAAAGGCTCTATAATCATTTTATGGAAGAACAAGTTTATGAACTGATTTACCCACAGGCTGTCTTGCTTGGAGACATATACGTCCCTGATGTTGCATTAGTGCCTGATGCATTAAAAAAAATCTATTTTCTCTGGTAGAGCAGCTTTCAGTGGAAACATTGGCTGTATAACAGAGTGGAGGCCTAATTAAAAGAACCAGATATTTCCACAAATAAATGTGGAATTAAAGCTATTAAAGCAGCTATTTGGAGCAGTGCAACTCTAAAATGCAAAAAGAACTTTGTTGTTTTAGGATTTATGATGGATGTACAGTTGTGGATGCTTGCAGCTGTTATGTCGGTGCAAGAAGGACGAGTCTGATTGTGTTTAAACCCAGAGCTTTTAAAATCAGAGGTTTTAAACCAGTGGTCCCATAAAATGTTCCCAAAGGGTTGGGAACCATTGGTGCAGATGTTCTGTTTACAGCAAATTCTCTCCCACTCAAACAGAAAAACCTGATGGTAGTTGGAGTTGATGTTCACCATGACACCAGCAAATCACATCAGTCAGTCATGGGATTTGTTGCCAGCGTGAACAGGTATCTTTTATGTTTTTATTTACTTTTCCTCCAAATGACTCAATCCATGTTTTGAGGTAAGATCTCTGTAATAGTTTCTGGAAAGTGCATCTTGGAGTCAGAATTGTAATTTTAACTCTGCATTGTAGCTTAATTTGAAAAGAATCTGAATTGATTTCTCTTTCTCTCGAGTAGCTCCCTGACCCGTTGGTACTCCAGGGTTACCTTCCAGACGCCCACAGAGGAACTGATTCATGGCTTCAGAGTTTGCCTGCTGGCTGCACTGCAGAAGTATCATGAGGTAACAATCTGCATGTGTGCTTTACAACTCAATCTCCAAACGGCAGGCGGTGGTCCAGATATAAATCACAATAAACTAATTAGCCAAAACCCAATTTGTTCTGTTTGTTCTGTACAGATAAATCACCACCTGCCTGAGAAGATTGTGGTGTATCGGGACGGTGTGTCTGATGGCCAGCTGAAAACGGTCGAGCAATACGAGATACCACAGCTGATCAAATGCTTCGAGACGTTCCCCAGCTACGAGCCCAAGCTGGTGTTCATTGTGGTCCAAAAGCGCATCAGCACCAATATGTACTCCTGGACTTCGAACAGCTTTGGCACACCTCCACCTGGAACTGTTCTGGATCACACCCTCACTCAGAAGGACTGGTCAGTTTGATTAGGCTTGAGATGCTACTTAAGCAAAGCAGCTTGTGATGGACCGAGTTAAAAAACAGGAGGAGTCACAGGATATATTTAGAAAAAATAGGGTTTTTATTTTAACCCAAAAATCATAAATGACCAAAGATAAAAAGAGGTCAAAGAAACAAAACTGAACTCAGGCAAAAGTGTAAGCAAACTAGCTGCACAAACAAACATAACTGACCTAACAAAGAAATGACACACAGGGGTTTTTATACTGGCTGATCAGACCAAGACACAATAGGGATAACTAAAAGAATACAAATAACACAAAACAAATAGTACAGCTAGGTTTGGCTAAACTAAAGACCCAAAAATGAAAATCAAAAATAAACTTTAAATACTAATGTTTACTTAAATACAAAACTTATCTAAACAAAACTACCATATCCCCCTGCCAGCAGGAACTAGTGGTGTAATCCAATCAGCACTTAAGCTTACTGAGCTCTGGCCCTCATCCTTTTTTGACATCAGGGTGTGGCCATAGATTTGGCCATCACACAGCTGAACAATTAATTTATGTTTTGTGCCTGATGTCTAGGGTGGACTTTTATCTGATGGCACATCACATTCGTCAGGGTTGTGGACTTCCTACACACTACATCTCCCTGTATAACACAGCTAACCTCAGTCCTGATCATTTACAAAGGTAAGTGCTCTACCCACATCACTCTGATTACAATGTGATTTGCAGACACCTTGCTCATAGCGAGGTGTCTGTATAATTCTTTGCTTGAAAGATTTAATGAGATAAAATTTTAAGAAGCACAAATAAACTGATTTTTACCATGACTTTATACATAAAAGTTTTGCGTGCATGGTAACATTATCAGAGGACAAGCATAAAAGATACATTTGGAAAGTATCTGTCAAGAAGGTGATACTTGGAAAACTCTGTATTTGGTAGTACTTGTTATAAATGTTTGAACTACTGATTTATGTTATCAGATTGTTTTTTTTACTTCCTGAACTCAACAGCTTGAGCTCTGCTAAGTTAACTCTTACTAATTTGGTCTCATGCCAGGCTGACGTTCAAGATGTGCCATCTGTACTGGAACTGGCCAGGGACCATTCGTGTCCCAGCACCATGCAAGTATGCCCACAAACTAGCTTTCCTGTCCGGCCAGTATCTGCACGCAGAACCGGCTATCCAGTTGTCCGACAAACTCTTTTTCCTTTGAGCTGACCCAGTTACCAACACGAGCCATAGAACATACAGCTTTGATGAAAACATGACGCTATAATAATATTGAAGCTTTACAGATTTTAAGTTTGTCAAAATGATTAAAATGACTAGCACATTGTGTAAAACGCATTATAGTTTTTTGGATTTTTTTAATGTTGGAAAAAATGTGACAAAGTGACATCCTGTTTATGATGCAAGGTTTTCAGTGTTGCAGAAGGTTTGTATTGTTGTTACTGTTCTCTAAATTTGTTCCAGAGCTTTCAGTTTCACCCTTTTTTCCCCTAAAAGATTTCAACAAGCCTTTTTATTTTGTTCCACATTTATGCTGCTGTATCAAAAAAAAAAAAATCTGTAGTGTATTAATTTTGCTGAAAGTGTTGTAAACTTACAATAAAACTGAGCATTTAGGATGTTATATACTAAAGATGTCTGCTCTGGCCACATTTTATTTAAGTGCAAGACTAATGTATTATTATGTTTTGGCTAAGCATGTGCATTTAATTTCAAACAATTTTACATCTCCATAACCATACATGTACATATCTTTAAACCTTGAATTTATAAAATGGTATGAAGGAAAACTTGCTCTCCTCCATAATCTGGCAGTCAACATTTTCAACTCCTCCCACAAGCTTCTTGAGCAGGGAGTGTGTCCCAGCAGAAGGTCCTGGTAATTAACACCAGCAGAGGTGATGAAATGTCAACCCACTATAATAAATGTGCAAATGTAAACCATCCATCCATCCATCCATCCATCCATCCATCCATCCATCTTCTGCCGCTTATCCGGGGTCGGGTCGCGGGGGTAGCAGCTTAAGAAGGGAGGCCCAGACTTCCCTTTCCCCAGCCACTTCCTCCAGCTCCTCCGGGGGAATCCCGAGGCGTTCCCAAGCCCCCCCCTGGGCCTCCTCCCGGTGGGACGTGCCCGAAACACCTCACCAGGAGGCATCCTAACCAGATGCCCGAGCCACCTCAACTGGCTCCTCTCGATGTGGAGGAGCAGCGGCTCTACTCTTAGTCCCTCCCGGATGACCGAGCTTCTCACCCTATCTCTAAGGGAGAGCCCAGCCACCCTACGGAGAAAACTCATTTCGGCCGCTTGTATTCGCGATCTCGTTCTTTCGGTCATTATCCAAAGCTCATGACCATAGATGAGGGTAGGAACGTAGATCGACCGGTAAATTGAGAACGTCTTCGCTTTTTGACTCAGCTCTCTCTTCACCACGACGGACCGGTACAGCGCCCGTTTCACGGCGGACGCTGCACCAATCCGCCTGTCGATCTCACGCTCCCTTCTTCCCTCATTCGTGAACAAGATCCCGAGATACTTGAACTCCTCCACTGGGGGCAGGACATCTCCCTCGACCCGGAGAAGGCACTTTACCCTTTTCCGACTCAAGACCATGGTCTCAGACTTGGAGGCACTGATCCTCATCCCGGCCGCTTCACACTCGGCTGCGAACCGCTCCAGTGAGAGCTGAAGATCACGTCCCGATGAAGCCAATAGGACCACATCATCCGCAAAAAATTATTAGGTCCAAATCTAAATTGAGGCTTGATCCTTCTCTCTTTTTTTTAATCCATACCTTACATTTTCATGGATCAGATTTTCCTCAATAATCTGTTTGAAAAAAATCACACAAATAAAAAGCTTTCCTTTCACTGGAACTAGAGAGCCAAGTCCAGCACGACCGCCATCAAATTGCCAGATGGAGAAGCAACGTTCATCACTCCAAAGAACGCACCTCTTCTACTCTGGAGTCCAGTGGTGGCGTTCTTTCACCACAGCATTCGGCGCTTTGCATTGCACTTGGTGAAGTATGGCTTGGATGCAGCTGCTCCACCATGGAAGCCCATTCCATGAAGCTCTCCGCTCTATTCTTGAGCTAATCTGAAGGCCACGTGAAGTTTGGAGGTCTGTAGTGATTGACTGCAGAACGTCGGCGACCCCTTTGCACTATACACTTCACCATCCACTGACCCTGCTCAATCAGTTTCTGTAGTCTACCACTTTGTTGTGATCCCCAAACACTTCCATTTTCTTATAATACAGCTGACTTTGGAATATTTAGGAGCGAGGAAATTTCACCACTGGATTTGTTGCACAGGTGGCATCATATCACAGTTCCATGCTGGAATTCACTGAGCTCCTGAGAGCGACCCATTTTACAAATGTTTGTGAAAACAATTTGCATGTCTTGGTGCTTCATTTTATACACCTGTAGCCATGGAAGTGATTGAACACCTAATTCCAATCATTTGGATGGGTGAGTAAACACTTTTGGCAATGGTGTATGTGGAAGTGAACCAGCTGCCTTGGCGAACAGATTTGAAAAGGGCAGCATGTTTAAACATTTTGAACTTGTAAATTCTTTGTTTTTTCAAAACAGGAGCTGACTCCCCTGGAAAATCAGAATCTCCCTGAACCGAGATGATGATACAGTAAACTGGAGCTTGAATCCTTTGGCTTTTATTCTCAGCACCCAGTCCTGCCAGTCATGGATCTGTCCAAACAAACCATAAAATGGAGGAAATGGCAATGTCAGACTAATTGTTTTGAATTAGGCTGACAAGCTCTTGCACAAACACATCAAATAATTTCTGAATTTTATTAAGTATATCTCCATACAATTAAGCTAAGTCTTAAACTGACTACAAAAGCTGCTGAATAAACAGCACCAATCAATGACATACAAGTTAACTTACTCTTGTATGGCCTTTAAAAAAATAGCACAAAATCCACTGCGTCTTGACCTGTTTTGAAGAAAGAAAACTTCGTCTCTTAAACTTTTTTCCAAAGGAAAAAGTAAAAAAATAAAACCTTCAAACAGGTGAAACAAACGATGACGTTCACGCGCCGTTATCCGCAGTGCTGACATCTTGTGGCTGCATCAGGTATTGTTCAAGTGTTTCATACAAAACGTTTGTCAAATTATTGTGTGAATGAGGAAGATGAGAAACAGTTGAATAGGTTAGTATTGCTTTGGGCTAGCCTATATTGTATTCTTAGTTTCACACCTTAAGGTCCTCGAAACAAAAAAAATTCAAGAGAACATGAAAATACATGTACATTTTTAATTTTCAAGTATCCATTATAATCGGTATATAATCCAATAGTTTCTGGTGTTATTAAAAATTAAAAACATGTTTCATGTATTTTATTTCCATTTTATTCGATGCTGGGACTGGAGTGAAAGTAAGTGGCTCATTAAAATGTTATTTAAAGTGTCTTTTCTGGCTGAATTTACTAGTTTTTGTCGAACATGTCTTCCTCCTGTGCCCCGGCTGGAGGTAAACAGCTGACAGGAAACTGAAGCACTTTCACCGGAAAGGAGGAGCAGCTTTTATTGTCGCCTCCGAGCTGCTGTAATGGCGGTGTCTCGTCGCTCTTCGCAACACCAACAACAACAGACTACGTTGCAATCTCCACCGAGAAACGGCTCCCTTTCGGGGGCGTCCCCGGCCTCGCCGCCCATGGCTCTGCTCTCCCCGGCCGTCGGCTCCTCGGAGGGCGAGAGGGAGTGCAGTGGCGGGGCAGATATGGCTCTGGCCTCCCCGGACCTACCAGTCCCGGTGTTGGCGAGCAGTGCAAGCTCTACCTCAACTACATCAGGCGGAGGCAGCAGCAGCAGCGTATCGAGCCCCGGCTCAGGAGCCACCAGCCCCATCGACGGTAGCAGCGGAGTCGTCGGGGCCTTCAGGGAGCTGTTCGAGGCCTGTCGAAACGGAGACGTGTCCCGCGTGAAGAGACTTGTGGATTCGGTGAATGTAAACGCAAAGGACATGGCTGGTCGAAAATCAACTCCGCTGCATTTCGCTGCGGGTAAGGATGAGCTAAGCTAATCAAACAGGACAGTAGCCAAGATGGGGTCCTGCAGGCGGTTAGCTGCGTTGTTTATTGCAACATGATTACGGTTTGCCTGTTTGTCCTCGCGGCTCAAGTATACTTGAGCTTTGTGTCCACCATTTTTTTTTACCCGTCTACTGTTTACTGGTTGTTGTGACGCTCTTCCCGTTTTGTTTATCGGACATTCAGTGGTCAGTAAAGTCAAAACATCTGGACCGAAAGTAACCCAAATTTAGCTCGTGTTAGCAAGTTGTTTATGCATCTACAGCAGTTTTTGCGCAAGTTTGTTTATTTAATTGCTTTCCTGTGGTGAAAATACTTTAAGTTTTTTTTTTTTTTTTTTTTTTTGTGACGTAAATTTTTTTTTGGTTGAATTTTTTATTTGTTGGAAAATTATTAGAGCTTCGCCTAACATTTATCTTTATTCTTTGACTTTCTTGCTTTGCTTGATCTCAATGACAGATTTTCTTCCAGGATCAAAACCAGTTTTGTGAATTTGTTTCTTCCAAAGCCGAATTAAGACACATTAAACACGTCAAATAGTCAACTTCAGCATGAAAAAAGATCATTTGTTTTCATTACTTACACATGTAACAGTAAATATTCTGAGTATTTTCATTAGATGAATAATATAAAGAGGATAAACTAAATTAAAATAAAAAAATGGCTTATTTCAGTCATGACTGGGACTATATACAAGATTTACAAGATCAAATGTGATTAACATGGTCTGAAATAAGTTGAAATGGTAGTCTGTGTTAACGTATGCAGTTGAGCTGTGCAATTATATCGACTCTACAATATTTATTGACATCTCGCCCCAAACCCCCAGATATTTTAGCGTCCTTTCTGTAATTTCTGCTGACTTTATTTTAGGTTTCGGTAGAAAAGATGTGGTGGAGCATCTTCTACAGACAGGTGCCAATGTTCATGCCAGGGATGACGGTGGTCTCATCCCGCTGCACAATGCCTGCTCCTTTGGGCACGCAGAGGTCGTCAGCCTCCTCTTGTGTCAAGGCGCAGATCCCAATGCCCGAGACAACTGGAACTACACCCCACTGCATGAGGCCGCCATCAAGGGGAAGATAGATGTGTGCATCGGTAAGGGGCCCCTGCTGCTTTACATTTGAGCATTTGCGATTTTTGGAAATATGAAAGAACAACTTTGAGAATGTCTGAGCAGAAAATCTTACCTTCATGTTTTAAAATAGAAAGGTGAATTTAAATCAAGAGTTTTGACACTAGAAAATTTGCTTTCTGTCCCTTAAATACAGCACTTGTTTGGCTGAGTGTCTCATGTATGAAATATGCAGTAGTTAAATTATTGAAGTTGTATTGATCTCACCCTCTTTTAACACAGTATTACTCCAGCATGGAGCTGATCCAAATATCCGCAACACCGATGGAAAATCAGCTCTTGATCTTGCTGACCCGTCAGCTAAGGCTGTTCTTACAGGTCAGCACCTTGTAGTTTGTCAGCAACACACTTTCTAATTATGCCTACACTTTTTATTTTAGTGTCCCTTTAAATGCTGAAATTTTCTACAAGCACCACTGTTTATGTTCTCATTCATAAATGCTACTTTTTAATTTCTTCTTTGAACTAAGCCATGTTTTTATATATATATACTGACCATCTTGCACATTTTCTGTGTCTTAGGTATTTTTGGGTGCAAAACAAATCAATCTTTTTTTCTTTTTTTCTTTTTTTTGACATCATATATCATTGAGGGATGATCTGACATAATTGGAAAACAATTGTTTTTCAATGCAGCAGATGTTTTGTGAGTCCATAAAAAGATTCTAATTAAATTTTTTTGCTCAGGATTTTCTAGTGACTTGGAGAAAAGTGAGAATTTTTGAAAATATTGAAGGTCTCATGGCTAAAGCTGAAGGAAGCGGCAGTCATGTAGTCATTGTGTCTGCAGACGCAATGCAACTAGTTATTTGAAGCAATGCACTGTGTAATCGAGAGGCAAATTTATAGCCTCTGGACTTACATGTACTGGGGTGCAATATTTGGAAGAAACTCTGACTGGATTTCTTTGTTTCTTTGCAGGCAAAAACTTTTTTCCCCAGTAGAGTGCATGAGCTACATATGACCTTGAGTCAGTCTACCATTAAGTAAAAAAAAGTAGCTTACAGGAGGGATGTTATGCAAAACCAGCATTTTTTGAGGTTTGATATTATATTACGGTTTTCCTTCATCAAAAACATACCTGGAGCATTGCCTTGATTGTTTCATGCATTCTGGAAAAATCTTTGAATCTCCCATGGCAACCATTGGGGCATGTTTTAAGGCCTGATTACATAGTATACTTATCTGAAAACTCTGCATTGTAGCTTCGTTCCCCTTGACCAAATTTCTTGTAAATTCAGCATTTTCATAACAACCATAGTCCCTTGATTGTGCTATAAATTGGCATGGATGTGTGCCTGGAAAATACTTGATTCCCCCCTCTAAACGTAACGGAGCGCCGTAAATGTTCTGATTCTGCAAAAGAACTGCAGCTCCTTAGCAACGATTCAAACAAAAACAATTTTCATAACTTATTTAATGGGCAATGTACGGAAATTGTCGGCACATTTGAACCGAAGAGTAGTACGAGCAAAATTCAGCATGTCTGAGTCCCAACCGGTTCCTCCCATCCCCACATGGATGCAGCGTCCATAATTGGTTCTAAATCTATCTCAACCGTAAAGAAATGTCAACCCACAGTGTTTAAAATGCCTCACTTTAACAATGTTTCTTTTTCTTTTGTTCTTTTAGGTGAATACAAGAAGGATGAACTTCTGGAAGCAGCGAGGTGAGTGTGTTTCCAGGAGTATACGCAGCTGGAGGCAGAAATGTGAAATGACAAATTTGTTTCAGGTAGAAATTAAACTGCTGGGCGAGCGCTTTTCTCGCCGCATGTTGCTATTGAAAATGCAAAATAAGTAGCTGCACAGCAAACAGTACGTTTTCCCTTCCCGAAGCCCAAAAGTACGATGATGTCAGATGTCTATTGTCGGGTTGATGGTTGGTGTGTTTTCAGGAGTGGGAATGAAGAAAAGCTGATGGCACTGCTGACTCCATTAAATGTCAACTGTCATGCCAGCGATGGCCGCAAGGTAAATTACCCAGCTGTGCTGCACCTTCTTAACGACCCCTTTTACACTGTCCTGTCCACTCAAAGTGCTGTTTTGAGTTTCCAAATGGACGTTTTGTCTTGTGAATAGAGGAAGCAGCAGGAGCGCTAGCACTACTGCAGTCTGATAATCGCTGGGTTAGTTTGTAAAGAGGATGTAGGGTATGAATTTTTGAGAGTATCAACTCACTCAAAAAATAAATATACTGTTTTATATAATTTAGACATCCTTTGTAATTCTGAATGCTTGCCAGAACATTCTGTGCCCGTCCCTTCAACCGCCTTGATCTTGGGATTTAATTCCTTGAAGGTGCACATACTCATAACTTTAATTTCTGCTCTTTTATTTCAAAGTCCAAACTATTAGACCAGATGAGATAGCTCCACGACGATTCTGTTTGTTCACCAAAAAATAGTGTTGGCACAAACTCCCATTTTAGTTCCAGCTGAATTGTCTTCCATCACGTTTTTATCCAGGTGTCGTTTTGTTGGCAGCGTCGTCTCCTCTTCTAGATGTCGCTTTGAGCTCATTCAGAGGGCACAAACAAGAAATGTTTCAGTCTATTATATTCCACAAAGTTCCTTTTTCTTCCCAAAATGTATCCACATTGTTGGAAAATACCATTTCCTTTCCGTTAATAATCACGGTGGAAGATGTACACACTGAAACACTTGTGGTCAGAAATAACATAAGATGCACTTTCTCTTTAACATGGCTGGATTTCTTTGTTGTTGTTGTCGCCATCTTTCTTTTACTTCCATGCATTCATTTTTGAAGATAGGATTATAATTTCTCTACATATGCTCGGGCCTGTTTTTGTGAATAACTCATAAGGTGTCAATCAGCAACTTCTTTCTCAACGTGCTGCGCCAGCCACATTTATTGAATGACAAAAGATTTGAAAAGCCTTAAAATAAATTCATCTTTTATTGCAGTGGCATAATCTAACATAGAAAATAGAGGCAAAAACATACCTTTTAATTTCAGTGTATTTATTCAGCGATGGGGAAAAATGTTTGGATTAAGAAATGGCAATTTTCAACTAAATTTGGGTGAAGCGTCTCAAGTTGACACACTAAATTCACTCACTCTTAATTTATAACACATCAGCCATTTGACTGAGGTTTCCTGGAACAGAGGTGAATTCAAAAAGTTGTAAGATGGGAGCTCTCAAGGAGACCTTTATCGTTTTTGTTTAGCAATTATTATTTTTATTATTACTTGACATTGGATTTTCTTCCCGTCCTTAGTACATGTTCCCAAATTAGAGGTTGGATTATTCAAACTTTGATTGAGGGCTTACGCTTTGGGAATAAAAGATGGATTTATTAACGTAATTATTTGCTTGCTTTTATTTATCTTATTTTTTTTAGACATCATTACTGCAGTACCAATAAATGTGGTTGACCCAGTAGGGTTGCGATCTTCAGTCAGATCTAGATTTTATTTATTTTTATTTTTTTTCCTTCTCTATGCTGTCTGGTTTGTTTTTGGGTCTTCGGGCACATTTCAGATTATCATCTCCCAGCTCTTTCTGGCGATGTCCTGCATTTATTCTGTCACATTTTACAGATGAGTGTTGTTGTTTTTTTCCTTTTAATAAAAATAAATATTTGTTTTTCATTGACTTAGATTGAGAGAGGGAAATTTCTGTGACAAGATGCTGTCATTTTGTAATTTGTGTTTCGTTTTGTTTTCCGTGTGACTCTGGCAACATTTGTCGATCAGTCAACCTCACAAAAAATGCTGGTAAGTTGACCTTGATAATGGCCACTTGATTGATGCACTGTTGTGATCTTTATTTTTTGTTTTTGTTTCTTTTTAATCCATCATTTTTTGTTTTGTTTTAATTTGACCAATAAGCTGCCTGTTACTTGTTAATTGCACATCGTGGACCTGGGTTCGCGGGTCACTCATGTATCCTACCCTGACGCTCCTCTGGTGTGCGTGTGCGCGCGGAAATGGCTGTGTGAGCGAGAGAGACGTACTGTTTGAATGAGCTGGGATGTTGCCATGGTGACGACGCGTCTCTCTCTCTCTCTCTTCGAAGCTGGAGAGGAGCTCAAAATGTCCACTGCCTGCTTGTCTTTTGGCGTCTGTCCTCTGTCCTCTGCACACTCACCCACACTTCTGTGAATCACTTTGTCAGCCTGTATCTGGTTGGGTTTCTAATTTATTTATTTGACAACTTCTCATGCATGCCTCAGGGCCCGCCTCTCTGCATCTTGTCAAGCGAATCATGGAGTTGTCGTTGTGAAATTCATGCCTCCTTCCTCACATCCCCTGTTCAATCAGTTTGTTATGCAGTAAATGGACTTCATTTCACTCGTCATCATTCAGGAGCTGTGCTGCCCTTTTATTGTAAAAGCTTTTAATTGCTTGTTCCATGCCAACAATGCAAAACGCCTCATCAGTTTGACTCCACCACTCTGGCTTGAGATGTTACACTTTGGCCTCATTTGGGTTTGATATTAACATCACTGCATGAAACTTGAAATAATGTCCCTTTTGTTTTGTTTTTTTGTTTTTTATTAGTTTAAAAGCTTGATTTTGGAAGAATTGGAACCACAGCTTTTCATTTACTAATGTTGATTTTTCTTGACCTAAATGAATCCAATATGATTTGTTTTCCTCTACCCTTGCAGCAGGCTTTCTTTTTTTTTTCAATCTCGGCTTGCTTTCACTCCAGCTTTTCTGCGTCCTGCAACAGTTGGGATTTGATGGGATGAGAGAACATGAATGTGACATAGTGTCCTGGTACCACCACATAGCAACAATGTACACTGTTGGCTTCAGAGATCATCTAGTTAGCAAACGTTCAATCTGTAGAAAAAAACAACCACCTGCTTCATGAAGGCTTAGGAAGTTCGCCATCCTCTCCATTAAACACGGCAGAAGCAGCATCATGCACTGAGCGGTGTGTTTCTATAGCAGAGACAGCGTTGATGTAAGAGGGATAGAATAATAATAAGGGTAATTCTGAGCCGTATTCCTGCTATTGGCTGCAAAAATGTTACATTTAGGTGAATTTTTTTCTTTACAGATGACCCTAAACATTCAGTTGGTTTCAATTGAACATGTCAAATCATATTCATAAATCAAAATAAGCGAATCTAAAATCAGTTGTAGAAAATGCTTTTTTTAGTCTTCACATTTTTCCATGAATTCTCAAAGAAAACATGCAGAATTTTTATTTAGGCTTACACTGCTGCTATTTTTATGACAAAGTTTTATTGAAAATAGGAGTTTCGATGTGACAACATGGGGAAGGAGTGGAAATACTTTGGAAATGCTTTGTTTTCTACTTTTTATTATATATAATTTTAACATTTGAAGTCAATGGAGCTGAATGACTATAAGTTAGGCCACTGTTGCATCCCAACTGTAATGCATCCCAACCATATTTTCATAATAAGTAACTTGCTCTACTCATTGCATAAAACACACTTGTTAATCTCTCAGATCCAAAGTTTTTTTTTTTTTTTTTTTTTATTTCAATGAAAGCTATTTAAGGTGAGCAGTCAGGATGGCGCTTTCTATTACCGGCCTGGATGAGATAATATCCTGAGCAACAGAATAATTCTTATTTATTTGTGCTGGGCTTGCCCTCAAACTCTACTGAACTTGCATCATCAAATCAGCCATTCATCTGCAACTCACCTGGCACAGCCTGCAATAGCAATTTTGCTTCTGGCTCTAATCAGCCACTTGTTGCCATTGGAGACAGTAGACACTAAGCCTGCCTGATCTGTGAGTGTGTGAGAGAGCATGTCTGTGTGCGTATGGGCTAACAGGAAGTCCTCTCTTGCAGTCCACGCCCCTCCACCTGGCTGCAGGCTACAACCGGGTTCGCATCGTTCAGCTCCTCCTGCAGCACGGCGCCGATGTTCACGCCAAGGACAAAGGGTGAGTGGCTCTCAAAGGAAGTAGGCAAAACCAGCGCGTCCAGTTTCCTATTGTCATGTGTGTCTTGTCCTGCAGCGGCCTGGTGCCTCTACATAACGCCTGCTCGTACGGTCACTACGAAGTCACTGAACTTCTGCTCAAAGTAAGTCGAACTTTGTTGCGTAGAAACAGGGTTGAGAGCGATGTCTGAGAATGATGAGATTAGCCAAGACACACTTTGTTTGGAAATAATTGTTTGAAACTCCGGCCTCAAAAAGCAATTATTTTAGTCGTAAATTATTTGATTGATTTTTTTTATTCTGACAAGTAATCGGATTAAAAAAGAAAAAAAAGTTGGCACACACTGCAGATTTTTCAGTGGGCCACTTAGCTTTATTTTATGCAGTATTGGAAAGACAAAAAAACACAAATTAATTCCTTCTTAAATAAGAAAATTACAATAATATGTGAAAAACTCAACCTTTCTGCTTCACTTCACATCAAAAGTCTGGGGATGATTTGCTTACTTATTGAATTAACTGTTTAGTAAGTGGATAGAAAAACGTGGCGTTTCCTGAACGAGTTGACGATTCTGTCTGTAATCAATTCATCTGATTAGTCGTTACAGCACAAGTTTAGAAACATTAGGACTCTCCTGAGTTGTGAAATGCTCTGACAGGCTTTCCTCCCACAGCATGGAGCCTGTGTGAACGCCATGGACCTGTGGCAGTTCACCCCTCTGCACGAGGCAGCGTCTAAAAACAGGGTGGAGGTGTGTTCGCTGCTGCTGAGCCACGGCGCCGATCCCACGCTGCTAAACTGTCACAGCAAGAGCGCCGTGGACATGGCCCCGACCCCAGAGCTCAAAGAGCGGCTGACCTGTGAGTTTCTTCTCAGTTGGAGTCGACCTTTCGATTTAGGGTTGAGTAGAATGAATCTCAAACTTTTACGTATAGTTTTATTTGTCCGTCCACGTGTCTGTTTATACATTTATGGTGTTCGTTTCTGTCTTCTTGCCTTTTTTATTTTGAGAAGTGAGCGGGGTGGTCATGTGACAGCGTTGCAGGATTGTGGGGTGTTAAACTGAAACTAAGCAGTAATGTTTGTGTGGTCATTTTTTCCACAGTGTCGAAAATGCAGGGAAAATATACTGATATTACCCCAAATTTTCATTTTGATGCTTCAATGGTTTCCATATTTTAACCCTGACTGCTCTAGAAATGTTCTACTTCTGTGTTTAAAACTTGAATAAAAGTACTGGGAACACTAGAAATGTAAGCCAGGAAAACATCCATCATTGTTATGTGTCGAGCTCTTAAAGGCTGCAGCTTTCCAGACCAGCATCATTTTCCCATTGGCCTCTCTTTTTCAACATAGACGAGTTCAAAGGTCACTCGCTACTGCAGGCGGCCCGTGAAGCCGATATGCCCAAAGTGAAGAAGACCCTGGCTTTGGAGATCATCGGCTTCAAGCATCCTCAAAGCAACGAGACAGCTCTGGTAAGAAACAGAAGAGCTTTCCGCTGCATGTTCACCATCTTTTCACAGTTCATCATATCCCCAGAAGTCCTTTGTTTTTTTTAATCTTTTCACCAGCATTGTTCTATTAGATATGATGAAATACAGTGTTTAGCAGCAGATTTTAGTAACACTTCGAGGTTTTAGTGGACTGATGTTGACGGTGTGTATTCCAGCACTGTGCAGTGGCGTCCCCTCATCCGAAGAGAAAACAGGTGACGGAGCTGTTGCTTCGTAAAGGCGCCAACATCAACGAGAAGAACAAAGAGTAAGATGGCGATCTCATCGTATCTGTGTGGAATAACTTGTAAATTGAGGACGTAATGAAAACACTAGCAAACAAAATACTGAAGCTCCACTCTTTAATGTGCTTCAGCTTCATGACTCCCCTGCATGTTGCTGCCGAGAGAGCTCACAACGACATCCTGGAGGTTCTGCAGAAACACGGAGCGAAGGTTTGTCACGTTTCCATCCCGCTCTGGTAGAAAAGTCAGAATTTGGCGAGTTACTAGTTCTTGTTGCTGCTCCTGTAACGTCAGGTGAATGCGGCGGACACTCTGGGACAGACGGCTCTCCACAGGGCGGCGCTGGCCGGTCACATCCAGACCTGCAAGCTGCTGCTCAGCTACGGCGCCGACCCGTCCATCGTGTCTCTACAGGGCTTCACCGCAGCCCAGATGGGAAACGAGGCTGTGCAGCAAATCCTGAACGGTAATCAGTGTCCCAGTTACTTCAGGGGATTTTTCAGGTGTTTAGACTTTTATGGCAGCGTTGGGCAGATTTCGTGGTGTTAAGATCTGGATTTTATTGCTTGTTTATGGCCAACTGTCTTATTTATTGATCATTTTTTGTTTTTCCCAGAAAATGTTCCCACCAGAAATTCTGACGTGGACTACAGGTTCCTGGAAGCTGCCAAAGCAGGAGATCTGGACACAGTGCAGGTAAGTTCCCTGACTCAACAGAAGATGCTATAAATTAGTTATTTTTACGAGATCGTACAATTTTGTAGCTGATTACAGATTTTATTATTTTTTTTACGTTATTAGTTACAACATTTAATTTCTTTTTGAGATCAATAGTATTTTGAAATTTGAATTTGAAAAATATCCACTATTAAAGAGCAGTCTACAAATCCAAAATTGCATCAGAAATCTCCAAGTTTTACGATGGAGTTATTTATACAATTTTTTTTTTTCCCACAAAAAATCACCCCAGTACCTCTTTATTATATTTTTGTTTTTTTACTCCTCAAGTCATTTTTAAATAGTTATCTTATATTTCCATAAAAACTCACTTTTGTCTCTTAACCCTGGAAAACCCAAAAAGAGAAAAACATGAAAAAAATAAGTTTGACCTTTTGGAGTACTTTGGACTTTCACATTATTTTTATGTTTTGTATGATTTTGTAATTGTATAAAATTGTTTTATTGCACAAAAATTACATATGTAATCTAGAGCATATGTAGACATGCTCTAGATGGAGTAGTTACAATAAAGACATTTTACTTTTTTAAATGATCTGTTTTCATGTTGTAGTTGTTTGTGAGCCTGTGGGGGAAACCAGTATGCAGATTTCCTATCTAATAGCTTTCAAGGATTTAACTGATAGTGTCTTGAAATGCTATAAGAGACGTCAACATTTGACATTTTTTTTCTCCTTTGTTTGAAACAGAGATGCTGCAGTATTACACCACCGGGTCTTATGGGGTTAAAACATTAGATCACATTCCGACATGTTGCTTAAGTTCCTAATATATTTTTGCCGTTTGGCAGCAACTTTGCTCCCCTCAGAACGTAAACTGCCGGGACCTCGAGGGTCGCCACTCCACCCCCCTTCACTTTGCAGCCGGTTACAATCGGGTGGCTGTCGTGGAGTACCTGCTTCACCACGGAGCTGACGTCCATGCCAAAGACAAAGGGTTAGTGTTTTTAAACTCTGTCTTTTACTAGCAACACGTCAGTTTTATTACCTTGATTCTAGACGTAAATGTTTTTTTTTATGTGTTTTTTTTTTTTGTTTTTTTTCTTTTAGCGGCCTGGTTCCCCTCCACAACGCCTGCTCCTACGGACACTACGAAGTGGCCGAGTTGCTGGTCAGACATGGAGCCTCCGTCAACGTGGCCGACCTTTGGAAGTTCACTCCGCTTCATGAGGCTGCGGCCAAAGGAAAATATGAGATCTGCAAGCTGCTTCTCAAAGTGAGGGTCCATTATGTTTCCTGTACAGTTTTCAAATGATGAATCTGGTGGTGGATGGTGGGAATGAAGCCCTCTGCAAACTAAATCTTCTGTGACGTGTTTTTCAGCATGGCGCAGACCCCACCAAGAAGAACCGTGACGGCAACATCCCTCTGGACATGGTGAAGGACGGGGATACGGACATCCAGGACCTGCTGCGTGGGGACGCCGCCCTGCTGGACGCCGCTAAGAAGGGCTGCCTCGCCAGGGTGCAGAAACTTTGCTCTCCTGAGAATATCAACTGTAGAGACGCCCAGGGGCGCAACTCCACGCCTCTCCATCTAGCAGGTACAGACACCACAAAGCATTGAATGTTACGCTACTCCGAGTATTACTGCTAAAACTATTCCTAGACTAGTATTTTTTCTCATTTTTATATTTCTTTTTTTCATCCTCAGCCGGTTATAACAACCTCGAGGTGGCAGAGTATCTCCTGGAGCACGGGGCCGACGTCAACGCCCAGGACAAAGGAGGATTGATCCCTCTTCATAACGCTGCTTCATATGGGGTCAGTCTCATGCAGGGTCTTGATGATTTATAAACATGATTTTTGTTCCAATCCTGAGGATAGATTTTGACTTTTTTGACCAAAAAAACCCCAAAAAACACTTTGAAAATCGATGCCTGTCCCACTGTTAACAGCTGAAGTCAATCTGTTGCCATGTTCCTGTTGTGCAAAACTCCAGTTTGTTTTACTAACATAGTTTCAGTGCTGCTGTGATTTAGATTTTGCTTTAGGAGTTAATGAACTTGAGCAACCTCCTCATCATTTTCGTCTTCTTGTTCGTCCTAACAGCACGTGGACATTGCAGCCCTGCTGATCAAATACAACACATGTGTAAACGCCACAGATAAATGGGCCTTCACACCTCTTCACGAGGCGGCCCAGAAAGGCCGCACGCAGCTCTGCGCTCTCCTGCTGGCCCATGGCGCTGACCCCACAATGAAGAACCAAGAGGGCCAGACGGCCCTGGACCTGGCCACGGTACGGCTCTCTGTAGGAAAAAGAGAGGTTATGTGTGGGACGGGTGGAGCTCATTGTTTTGTTGAAATGACAGAAATGTTTTTCTGGGTTGTGTCTGTGTTTCTCCAGGCTGATGACATCAGAGCGCTCCTGATGGACGCCATGCCTCCGGACGCGTTGCCTAGCTGCTTCAAGCCTCAGGCCACAGTGGTCAGTGCTTCAGTCATCTCGCCGGCTTCCACGCCGTCCTGTCTGTCAGCAGCCAGCAGCATAGACAACCTGGCTGGGCCTCTGACTGAGCTGGCTGCTTCCGCCGCCGCCGGGGCTTCTGGGGTGGCAGACGGAGCCTCAGGAACTGACCGCAAGGAAGGAGAAAGTAGGTTTACCGTGATGGTCACAGGAAAAACCAGGCAGTTTAATGAATGTACAGTGCTTTAACAAAAAATAGATGTATCCCCTTACAGATTTCTTTTTTTCTCTCTCTTTTCACACTTCCAGTCAGTGTACAATTTTTTTCTGTCTTCTGATCCCAACTTCTGCCAACCAGAAATTGCAATAGCTGTTAGTCTTTTTCTAAATTATTTAATTTAGAGTTATACCGCAGCATCTATATTGGCTTCAGCTCTAATTACTGTTGATGAGTTTCTCAACTGTTGTTGATTTTGTTTTAGATTTCAGGGTGATTCATTTCCTTTCTAGATCTTACAGCATACTACAGGTCTGAAGAAATGCTGAAGATGTTTAAAATAGGTTGGGGCCTTTTCTAGTAAACTCCAGGGCGCCTATAAAGATCTGAGGTCTTTGTTTGTTTCCTTGCAAAATAGTGACAATGTTGGACATGAACATAAGTCAGTTCCTGAAGAGCCTTGGCTTGGAGCACCTGAGGGACATCTTTGAGAGGGAGCAGGTCAGTAAAAGCTTCATTATAAACAGAAACGATCTGTGTAACTCATAGATGAAACTGGTTACTCACCCATTTCTTTGTGACATTCTTCACCTCCAGATCACGCTGGATGTGTTGGCCGACATGGGCCACGAGGAGCTGAAGGAGATCGGCATCAATGCTTACGGCCATCGACACAAGCTCATCAAGGGTGTTGAGAGGCTGCTGGGGGGGCAACAAGGTAGAGCATCATGGGAGACTTAACTGCCTGCAGCAGATATTTTAGAAAAGAAATAAAACCTTATTGGTTGTTTCCTCTTTACAGGTGGCAACCCGTACCTGACATTCCACTGCGCTAGCCAGGGCACCATCCTGATCGACCTGTCTCCTGATGACAAAGAGTACCAGTCTGTAGAAGAGGAGGTATTGACTAGAAGTTTGCTTACCATATAAATATATAGTGCTTAAAACAATTTTCATTTTCTTTGTGATCTGATTGTCTTACATTTAAAATCCTGTTTGTGTCTCAGATGCAAAGCACAATCAGGGAGCACAGGGACGGAGGCAATGCCGGTGGCGTCTTCAGCAGATACAACATAATCAAAGTATTTTTTGTTTTTAATTCTGTGATTAACCAAAGGAAAACAAAAGTGTTTAGCCAGTTGAGGCAGCATTCGGACTATGGTTTTTGTGCTGCACAGATTCAGAAGGTGGTGAATAAGAAGCTGAGGGAACGTTACACCCACCGGCAGAAGGAGATTGCAGACGAGAACCACAACCATCACAACGAGCGCATGTTGTTTCACGGTAACTTGCATTATGATCAGAATCTACTTCATACCTACGCACTGCTTATGATGATGATGATTTATTTCAGACAGACAATTCACCACTGAATAACGGTTGTAAGGCACTGTATAAATTGTGTCCCATTTCCCTCAGGTTCTCCATTCATCAACGCAATCATCCACAAAGGTTTCGATGAGCGCCATGCCTACATTGGAGGGATGTTTGGAGCAGGGATCTACTTTGCAGAAAACTCCTCCAAGAGCAATCAGTATGTCTACGGTATCGGTGGCGGCACGGGATGCCCGACGCACAAAGACAGATCCTGCTACCTGTGCCACAGGTTGTTTTCCTCGCGTTTGAGTCTCTTGCTGCTTTTCTTAGACCAGTGTGCCTGAGCTCCCTCCTCTCATCCGTGTTTTTAGACAAATGCTGTTCTGCCGGGTAACTTTGGGGAAGTCCTTCCTGCAGTTCAGTGCCATGAAGATGGCCCACGCCCCTCCAGGTCATCACTCGGTAATCGGACGACCTAGCGTTAACGGTTTAGCGTACGCCGAGTACGTCATCTACAGAGGAGAGCAGGTAACGGAGAAGTCAGGGCAAATTCTCTAATAATTTTGGATCTCTTTCACTACTAATATGTTGCCATGTTTTCGCTCAGGCCTACCCGGAGTACCTCATCACCTATCAGATCCTCAAACCAGAGAGCGCGGCCCAGTCTGCAGCGGCAGCAGAGCAGAAGTCCTAGTTACAGAACAACTGCACAGCCGTACACAAGGACTCGATGCTTGATACGTTCTCCTTTGTATTGGAATTATATGAAGACCTTTCTCACCACCAAACACATTTCCTTTCCAGCCTCCTGCCCTGTAGAAACCATGGTGACCAGTGCTTCATAAGGATATGCTGTATAATACTTTACTATTCTTGGTGATGACGTTATGTTTTTGCATCAACTGCATGTTATTATGGAAGCATGTAGGGCCAAGTAGCGTGCCTGGGTTAGTAGTTTGAATATCACTCCCCTCCATCTTCTTCACTCTTGACAGGACGATGCTTGTTAAGACTTCGAAGTATAAACATTTTGTCACCATCGCATTGTGACTGTGAAACCCACACCGCCTCGCCATGCCAACCAGAAACAACGGGACTACTTCACCACCGAACAGGGGGTTTATTCTCTTTAGGTCACTGTTTTCGAACGCTAAACAATAACACTACTGAAGATAACAATACAACATTACTTACTTATTACCAAGAACCCTAAAATGTAAACTAACATATTTTTTGGAGGTTTTATTCAGGGCAGCACACTCTTAACAGGGAAAGGGCTCTGTCAAATCACAGGATTTGAGACTATTGCCAGTACAATACAGATGTGCATGAGAGAATGTGTGCTCAGCCATGCAACGAAAGTCATCATAATCAAGCATGGTGAAACTGGTGTACATTTAAAGAAGCATTTTGCGTTTCTGTGCTCCATACTTTAGAGTTGTAGATGTTGTAATGTGCTTGTGATGCCTTACAAGTGAAACACCCTGCAGCTAGTGAGCTCATCGAGGCACCCTCTGTCACCATGGTCTTACTCAGACATTCATGCAAAAGGATTTGCACTTTTACCTAGAAATCTATTTAAGTTATTTTGAATTAAAGTTGCAAATTACCAAGGGGGGGAATATTTGTACAAGTTGTGTAAATGGTTGTGTATAACTGTTGCTGTTTAACAGTTTCTTTGAGTTTAAATGTAAATGACATCTGAATCTTCCTCTCATGCCTTTTTGTTTCTCCCTTTTTTTTTTTCTTTTTTTTTTTAAATAAATGTCCTATTAATGACTCCTTGCTTTTCTGTTTGTTAGTTTTACGCTCTGATCCTGGACGGAAAAACAAGAGGTTTTCTTTTTGTTTGTTTTTTGATTGTGGGTTAGTGTTGGCGTTAACTTACCAGGCCACCTTTTGACTTTAAACACCTGCGCTGAAGTCTACACTTACGTCGCGTTATTACGTCACCGTGGTCATGTGACCCGCTCACGTTTATCTGCCTCCTGGTTGGTTTGTTCTTGTTCTTCAGCAGTTCCATGTTTACGAGCTTTTACTACAAAAACATGCTAAGAGGATAGAGTGGTAGTTGTGTCTCTTTATGGGAGACATGCAGACGCCGTCTACATGTCTCCAGAGTTCATTATGTGGAAGAGTTCGCCTTTTCTGGCTTTATTTTGGTACTTGTGTGAAACTTCTGGCGCTTATCTCATCACGGTGGACGCGAAGCGAGCAGAAAGAGAGCTGAGGCCGTTCTGGAGAAGCACTGGCTTCTGGTAGGTCGCTTTGGTCTTTCAAAGCGACATTTTATTGAATTTTCCTCTTAAGCTAAAATCACCACTCTCGATTCTGCTAACCGCTGTCGTGCGCATGCGCAAAATGGGGAACTGTCATCACGTGACAGAGTGATTCCGCTTAAACAGGTTGAGCTGAACATAAAAAAAAAAAAAAAAACTACGTATAAAAGTTGGACATAATTATTGTACATCATGTCAGCCTAGTTGAGGCACAACTTGGGCTTTGTGACAAATTTATTCAGTTCCCGAAAATTGAATTTAAGAAAGTTTTACTGCTTTAAGCTTAATTTTTTTAAGGAAACCCCTTTCAAGATTGCACATAAATCAATCCCAAGGTTTTTTCTTGGGATTAATCTATTACTCTCACAGATTCTTATAAGATATGTGATTAAAAACAATTCAGTTTGCTAAAACAATAAAATAACTCTTTTTCTCACCACTTTAGAAGAGACCCGTCTGCTGTTGTTCAGTTCCAACCTGCATTCTTCATTTATATTTTGCTTCCAATAAGCCAGACTTTTTTGTGATGTCCTAAAGTGAAGTTATGTCTGCAGGACTTCACCACAGAACTGTTTAAATGTCATCATTTTAAAGATTATAGAAGGTTTTAATTTGAGATACATGTTCTTTTTCTCATGCAGCCCTCCACTTCCTCACACCCAGGCTGCCCAGTTTGACCTGAGCACTGACCAGCAGCTGAATTTGGCCTATGTGGGCTCGGTCCCACACGGAGGGATCCAGCAGGTTAGGATCCATTGGATGCTGGAGCTGGTCACTTTACAGTAAGTCAACTAGCAAACAAAAATGTACTGACGTACAATATCTGGTTAATTATACGCCGTAAGACATATTAGAGAAAGCGTACCTACTGCCACATTAAAACAAGTGGGATTATTTTTTTATTTTTATTAATTTTTGTAGACATGTTGGAGGAAAACCTCAGTATAACTTCACTAAACTGGATGAGCTGATAGAACTGCTGACAGATAATGGGCTCCAACCAGGTACTGTGCTAAGAAAAACACACTGCCTTTGTTGTTGATAAAGCTCAGCTTCATTGTGATGTTTTTTTTAATAAATGGTTTTGATAAATGTCAGGTTTTGAATTGATGGGCAGCGTCTCAAACTATTTCACTGACCTGGAGGATAAAGCCCAAGTGGTTGAATGGAGAACTCTGGTTTATCTCATAGCCAAGCGATACATTGGTGAGTCTTTGTTTACTAATTAAGCTGTTTAACCTCAATGCTACCTGTCAAATGTCAAATAAAATAATAAAAAGGAAAGAATAAAGGTTTCTATTTAAAAAATTATTGCTGCTCATTTTAAATTTCAGACAAATACGGCCTAGGAAGAGTTTCTCAGTGGAACTTTGAAACGTGGAACGAACCCAATAATCATGACTTTGATAATGTCACCATGTCCATTCAAGGTAAACCTAAGAACACGCACATAACTCCATGCACTGGAAGTTAACTGCTCATAATGGAGAAACGTAGTCGGCAACAGACATTAATGATGAAGATGTTGCATCAGGCCTCACTCCAGATCTCTGCTTCATGCACGTTCCTTTAGGCTTTCTAAATTACTACGATGCGTGTTCGGAGGGGCTGCGCGCTGCCAGCCCGCTCCTGAGGTTCGGCGGTCCCGGAGACTCTTGTCATTCTCCCCCGCGCTCCCCGTACTGCTGGGCCATGCTGCAGCACTGCTACGACGGAACCAATTACTTCACCGGAGAGACGGGCGTCAGGATCGACTACATCGCCCTGCACAAGAAGGCGGGTCGCACAGTCTCCTTTATGAATGCATGCTGTTAGATCACAGTTTACCATATGCTCAAAATCCCCGTCCTTGGTTCCTCTGACTCTTCCTCACACTCTTGAAAGGGCTTTGCTTCACTATCTTTACTCAATGTTCTATTCTGTGTTCGATTCCCGGCCCGGGGTCTTTCTGCACGGAGTTTGGATGTGGTGCTATGTGATATTTTTATTTTCTAATGAGCTGAATTTGGCATGAAAGGCATAAGAATTTAGATGATAAGAATTAAACATTTAAAATGGTCAGTTTGTGTGTACTAAATCAATGAAATTATGTCAAAGTAGTGCTTTTCGAATTAAATCAGTGGAATAATGACATCAGTAATAGTATTTTTATGAATTGAGATAAAGCTGTGGTACAGAAAAAGCTGACTCTCTGTTCCTGTCTCCCAGGGAGGGGGTTTCTCTTTGCCCATTCTCCAGCAGGAGCTCCAGACAATAGGGGAGATCCAGGAGCGCTTCCCCAGCTTCCACAGCGTCCCTGTCTACAACGACGAGGCCGACCCTCTGGTGGGATGGTCCAAACCTCAGGAATGGAGGGCTGACGCGACCTACGCTGCACTGGTGGTAAAAGTAAGGCAAAAAAAACAAACAAAGTAAGTGCAGACAAAATAATTAATAATTCATCACTTACTCAGATTCTTCTTCTTTTTGCTGTTCTTCTTCTTCTTCTTCTTCTCCAATCAGATCATAAAGCAGCACCAGGATCTGCTTCTGGCTAACCCCAATAACACCATCAACTACACCCTTCTGAGCAACGACAACGCCTTCCTCAGTTACCACCCGCACCCGTTCACTCAGCGCACGCTGACCGCTCGTTTCCAGGTCAACAACACCCGGCCACCTCATGTGCAGCTCATCCGGAAGCCCGTCCTCACCGTCATGGGCCTGCTGGCTCTGCTAGGTGACGCTCTCAAAAGAAACGTCATTAAAAAGACTTGTCTTGTATATTCTATAGAGGTTTTTTGTTACAGGACGTTTCTATAGGCAAATGTTTGAGTCGCACACAGACATCTTCTCACTCTGCATCCTGTGCCTTGAGGTGGTGAAGGCTACCCGTAGCAAACCGCTAGTACCTGCTAGCAAGCTTTTTTTCCGTCATCGTGGGTAGTTGTAAATTTACTGGAGGTTCGCCACTGACTCACTGCCTTCGCTAACCCTTACCATGTACATTTTGTTCAACAAAGCTTGAAACTACAGTATATGGGTTAAGACTGTACAGAGTGCGGAGCTCAAAACTGCTCCAAAGAGCTACAAAAAGATCCCAGACATTTTATAAATTTGGTACTCTTAAAAATAAAAGTAAAAAGCACTTTTCTGTGCATTTCTGTGGTGATTGTGACATAGAGATCAAATTTTATTCATAACAGTCTTAAGTTTGAGTTGGTGACACCTGCAGAAACACTGAACTCATTGAATCTTTAAAAATTTTGCCTCAGGAGAACAGTGTGATTCAGGAATGGTGATTTTTTTTTTTTATGTCATGCATGCGGCTAATATTACACTCCCGCACCTCATTCCTCTATCAGGAGAAACACAAGTCCTGGCTCAGGTTTTAAACTCCGGACTCAAGAAAACAGCACGGTGGGCGTTCTCGCCAGTACCCACACACCTGCGATCCATGGTGGGTCTGACAGCTGGCAGGCGGCGGTTCTGGTCTACAACAGCGATGACAACAGAACTTCCCAACGCATCGACGATGTTGCAGTCGAGCTGAAAGGACTAGCTGAGCAGAAGGGTAAACTATTGACAAATTCCTGCTGCTTAGATAAAATGTTTCAGTCCAGCTCAGTATCTTGTTTGTTATCCAGGCCTGGTGTACGTCACCTATTACATGGACAATAACGTTACCAACCCACACCAGCTGTGGCAGAGCATGGGCAGCCCCGACTTCCCCACCGAGCAACAGTTCAGACGCCTCAGGAGTGTGGAGGTAATTATTTCTGAATAGAACCATCTGAACAAGGTTTTAATTCTGGATGGACAAACATTCTGGCAATCATGGCCATAATTTTTAATCTGCAGCTTCTGACCCACTGGTGATGTGTCACTGTTAGGATCCCCGGACTGACGGACCTCAGAAACTTCCTCCTGGCGACACTCTGACTCTAAAAGCCAAGCTGTCTCTTCCCTCCGTCCTCCTCGTCCACGTTTGTGCCCGGCCTGATGTCGGACCAGACCAGGTTGGAAAAAGTTTAAGTCTTTGTTACGAACAGGCTGCAGTTATTACACACGCTTGTTCATCCTTATGTGCTTACAGTGCCTTGGAGTCATGTCCTACGAACTTTTTTTTTTTTTCACATTGTGTTACATTTATTAAAAACAATTTAATCGGTCAGGATTTTGTGTGATAAATCAAAACAAAGTAGTCCTTAATTAAGCCCTTGATCGAGAAGGTTTCTAACTTTTTTTTTGTCTGAAAGCAAATCTGAAAAGTTTGACATAAATTTGTATTCAAACCCTTTATTCTAACAGCTCTGAGCAAAATCTGGTTCAACCATCTGGAGACCATCAGCATGTAGTCTGTGTTTGTACCACGACAAAATGTGTTATTATTAATATGAATATTTTAAGGCGCTGCAGCCAGATAAGTTGTAGTTAGCACTCTGTTTTCTACCACAAGCCGTGTTTTGTCTCTGTCAGGTCAATGGTTTACGCTTCATCAGGATCACCAAAGGTCAAGTCCTCGTTATCTGGTCAGATCACTGCGTTGGTTCAAAGTAAGTGCAATATCTGATATTTCTTTTTCTTTGAGTTTGACTATTTTATTCGAGGAAAATGGATTAAATGAGTTACTGTAGTGTCCTTCTCTTCTGACTAAACATTTTGTAGATGCATCAAGACGTTTGAAGTCGAATTTTCTACGGACCAGAAGGAATTCAGTCGGGTTAATGCTCAGGACACCATTTTTACTTCTTATGTCTACTCACCAGGTACACATATTTTCCCCACTCCTCTGTTTCTGCTCTTTTTGGGGATGTGATTTAAATCCTGATCTTCACTGCACCCTCGTAACTGGTGCTATAGTCTGTCTATCATGTTTGTGTTGCAGTGGACCAGAAGGTCGGGGGTCTGTACCGAGTTCGAGCTGTGGACTACTGGGGGCGGGCCGGGCCCTACTCTCTGCCAGAGAGGTTTTCAGACAGGGAGTAAACAGTAGCACATTTTAGAGACATTTAATCTGCCGATCCCCATTTCTGTCTGGTTGAGCGAAATTGCACCTCAGACGATGTCACAGACGCATCTGACTTCTTAACAAACGTGAAAAACTCAAGTATTGAATTATTACTATTTTATATGAACTTGTTGGTCACATAAAGATTTTTACAAAAACAAAAGACAAACTACTTTTTTTTTTTTGTTTTTTTTAAATAAAATTTATTGTCAGCAGCACAGAACAATTCACATAAAATGTTACCTGTCAGTGAGTTACAATAACGTTCTTTGAGACATTCGTACTGTTCGTTGGATTTTGCTTTGAACTACCTTGGAAGTGTGTTGTAGCGTTACATGGAGTGCAGGATTCACCAGACAACTAAGGTGAGAGTGTAGTATTGCACGATTCCCCTGTGAAGAGTTGCCGTCTTCATCCTGGGCATTGCAGTGAGTCCAGATTGACAAAGTGCAGTCGCTCATCCGCCGTCAGCCTGGAAGCTGTTTAACATGCCCCTGTTGAAGAGAGACAGATGCCTTTTAAGTTTAAATGTTCTGTATGGCCTTTATGTTGCAAGTCAAATGCATGCACGTGTGCTTGTCGCGTACCTGACTGCAGCACGGGCTGGAACTGTCCAGCCATGCAGATTTCCTCCTGCTTCTGCCGGACGACTCTCTGGATGGCTGGGGGAAGGCCGCGAGGGTTGCGGGAGAAGACCAGCGCGTAGCCGTCCTCGCAGCTTCCGTCCTCCTTCAGGGTGCGGCAGGCATACGTGATGGCGTAGTTGTCGTAGTCTGTGTCGATGACCCAGTAGTTGTCACCTAGCAAAGCAGAGAGAGAGAGAGAGAGAGATGTTTGTCTCGACTACACTGAGAGAGAGAGAGAGAGAGAGAGAGGAGGATGAAACGTGCAGCTCTTGTAGGCTTACCGCCACTGGACAGGTAGCTGGCCAACCCTTGGTAGTTCATGAACATCTTGCCTGGGGTGTTTGGGTCAGGTACTGAGTACTGAGCAGCCATGTCTGCGCAGACGACCCAGAACCTGGAGGTGGTATAGAGTGAGAACATTTCAGCTGAAATGCCGGGAGTTGTGTATTGTACAGATTTTGGTCTAGTAAGTTTAAAAAAAAAAACACCAACCCAAAGAGAGTGACTCTGCCTCTGGAGGAGGCCACCATGGCACCGTCGTCCCCAACAGTGTACTCAGCAGAGATGTTGTCCTGCAGGAACAAACCCTCGGGGTCCTTCTTCTGCAGGGCGTACCATTTACCTGCATACTGCCAAGGAAAAAAGACAAGCAGACACATTAACAGACATTTCATCAGATTAGTATGGCTTTACACAGAGCGTACATCTGAATTAGCAAAATGCAAAAAAAAAAGATCACACTCTATGCTGATAATAGTGTTCGTTATAAGGCGAATGCTATTCTGGAAGTGGAAATGGACGTTGCTATGTACTCACCCTTTGGGGTTCAAAGTCTTGTTTAACTGTGAATCTGTCCACCACACAAGAGCCCAGGCTCTGCTCCACACAGGCCAGGAAAAGCATCACCAACCCAAAAAGCTGGAAATCCATTCTAAGTCAAGCCAAGAAAGAAACCTGTTTGCCTTTCGCTTTTTGAAATCTCCACATATGGTTTAAAAGCAGGACAAATCAGTTTCTCGAGCAACGGGAGTTTCTATAAATTGGTCCTCGAAGGCATCATTTCCTTACCTGAATTGCAGAGGAAATCCACAGGAAGATTGCGGTTCAGAGATAAGAGATGTGTTGCCGTGTTTGAGCTGTGCCGAGAAGCCTGTGAGCGAGCCTTTTATACCGGAGCCACAGACGGGCTGTCTGATTATTCTCACTTCTTCAGCCTAAATGTAGATTTTAAATCTAGCATTAATCCAGTTAATGCCTTTAAGCTGATGAGCCTTCACGTTCAGGAGCATGCAGGCTTTATGTAATTTTTTTTTTTTTTGCCGGGCTGCAGTTGATCATGGCGGATGCAAAGGAAGATTAAACTTGTCTGAACCCGTGGTCACACGTGCGCTGCAAAGATGTCGTGGTATTTTATGTGTAATATAATGAAATTAAAGGTGCTTTTGCAAAGTTGGACATTTTGTAACGTCCTTGAAATAAATAAGGACAAGTTGCTACATTCAGCAACCTCAAAATTGGGCTTGCAAATGTTTGTTTTTGTACTTCTTGAGCCATGAAGGGTGAGAATAAGATGGCCACCATGGAAACCAGCTATGAGTAATGCGTTATGTCAGTAGAGGTTCAGGTGTTTCCGTCTCCTGTCATCATGTCTGTAAATGCTGCCAGGTTTAATCCTAGGCAGAATGTCTGCTGCACAAAACTGCCAAAATGCATTTAATGAGGAGAATGCCGATAAATAAGCAAAGGATCTGTGAATTCAGAGATGTTGCTGTAAATTTAGCTGCAGACATGAAAGTATTTTCTTTTTAAAAACTTTGGGTTTTCTGATTTGTGTAGAACCACAAACTGTGAGCAGAATATCTTGGTTATTAGTTTGTTTTACCCGTCAGTCAAAATATCCATGCTTTGAGTAGATGCACTAAATTTAGGTCCATCTAAATCTGAAACCACGGCAGCCGCTTGGCTCAGTTAACTAATCTGAAAACTCTGGATTTATCAACGGAGGCGGCTTTCCTTAGCCAGAGGTGACGCCGGGTTAAACTCTTGTTTATGTGACATCAGGTCTGGTGTGTGTGGGAGCAGGACAAAGTTGTGCAACAACAAGATGTAAAAATACACATTACGCATTTAAACACAAACTCCTCACACCTCCATGGCAGATGAAGATTGCCATAATCTACGGTAAAACCAAGAACACAAGTGACCTTATTACAGTCTTGTAATTTCTAAATTAGAAATTCTGATCGATCACTTAAAATACTGAAGTATTAAATCATTTAAATTGGTAGTTTTCAGGACTAAACTTAGTTTCTCAATGTTTTGGTTCTTCGTGTCAGGTTTCAAAGAGTTTTCTCAGACTTTTAGAGAATATGAAGGTAATTTATTTTAACCAATCATCTTGGAGTTATAAAATTAAAAAAAATAAATAAAAGCCTACAAATAAATTAAAAAAACAGCTCCTGTTAATTTGTATGTGTTCACAACAGGAAAGTCTTGGATAAGCGTTTTAACATGAGCAGGTAAACATAACTGTGTGAAGTGATGATAAAAATACAAGGCAGAGTTATCCATTCATGATTCATGCACCTTCACCTGTTAGAAGCTGTTCACGCTTTTCTTAATCAGCAACCATTTACCTTGGTCAATAAAATAAAATCTGTGGGTTTTCTAATGAAATGTGCATAGTATTAAAAACTATAATCAACCAGCTTTAATACATTAATAACTAATAATCTCTCCCTCTGAAAAAACAATAAGGAACAATGCCATGTATTTATTTTTTAATACATTTAAAGAACAAAATTATTTCTGATGCTGTACAAAGAGCCAGAGATCTAAAAGGTGTTTAAGCAAAAGTACTTAAAATGGTTCCTCTTTAACATTGTTGCACCAACAATAAACTGAACAGTTATGGGGGAGGGGAAAAAAAATGCATTTTATATTTTATGTCCTTCTGTATTTATGAAATTTCTTCAAATCAACATAAATTTCTAACTGTAGCTGCATTTGAAGTTATTTCTTCTCATGTAACTAAATTACAATGTCTGGGAAACTGGAGGAGGGGGGTTGTTTTCGTTGTGACAGTGAACACTTCCATAAAACAGCAGTGAACCAGCGTGGCCCGACTTTGCCAGCGTAACTCCAGGAAGAGGTTGGAAAGTGCACAAGGACAAGGACGTCTCCAACAGGACAGTCCAGAGCTTTACTTCAGGATGGTGTCTTCATTAGCTGCGGGACAGAGGGTAAGAATGGAGAGAATCATGCAACAATATTTGGATTATGGACTTGATTTGTCTATGAATACGAGTGAAGATGTTACCTTCTGCTAACTGTTTGGCAATCTTCTCCCGCTCCTCTCGAGCTTTCTTCTCCTCCTCCTCAATCCTCCTTTCCTCGGCTGCAATAGGCTTCAGATAATCTGAGGAAGGTGAAGTCAGAGTTACAAATTAAGTCCAGTCAGAATTTCCTTTGTAACTTGCTCAGGTTTGGAGAGGATTATTTGAAAACCATAGATTATTCAAGGTGGATATAATTAAAAAGATAATACCCCCACATATTGAAACTGTGGGGGTATTAGACACACTGGGAATTCAACAGGAGAAAAGTTCAGGATTTAAACATTTAAATAAATTTGTGTGGTAGGTTACGATCCTATATAAAGGCTGATTTACATATTCAAACTTCAGGTGACTATTGTACATACTTGTTAAATTATAAAATTTGTGGCTATTGTTACAATTTATACTATTTAAAATACACAGAGAACGCCAGTTTACCAAATGAACCATGACCGTACAACCAGAAGTTGTACGGTCATGTCTGATCTTAAAATATTTTCAAAACCATGTTTCTTAGCAACTACTCTCATATGTGGTATGCAGCATGCATTGCTACTTTTGTAAAAGTAGCTGTATGATGACTTCTTTTAATAACTTACCATATCGCTGTTTACCGTAGACAATGCCAGCAATTAAAGCTGAATACCTGGCAGTCTGTAACAGAAACAAAATCATTCATTAGTGACAATTTCCAGCCAAATATAAACAGTTTCCCTGTCATACACACTATGAACACTAGGGGGAGACAAGCGTTCAATGAATTGTAAAACATGTTCAAATGAAACTCAAATAACGTGAGTAATACATGATATCACAAGTATTAAATATAAAAGATAAAACCTTTAAAGTTTAAAAGGAGCACGTGCTTCGTTTCTCAATTAGCAACATATTTAACTATCGTGTCATTGCAGGTAGCTCCAAAGTGTTAGCTTTAGCAACGTCAAATATGACACTCTGACACAAACATTTACTCTAGCGTTAATCAGGGTGTTATTTAGACGGACTAAACGTGCATTTCTTTGATAATCCGGACTGAATACCGTGTTTCCATTTACCCACTCTCTTCGAGCTAATATATCCTGATTATAGTTAGCATGTCGGTGACTTCGGACGAGTTGCCAACTAAGCGCGAAGAATTACTCTAGCAGTTTTACACTCAATTACTTAATAAGGGTTTCAGTAACATATTTAACCGCACAAACCTTTATTAAAGGCGACACTGCAACAGGAGGAGCCATGGTTCAACAGCAGGCCAGCAGTTAGCAACAGAGGTCACTTTAACGCCGTCGAGAGGAGAGTCGTCTTCTTCGGGGGAAACAGCTTGACGCTGAATCTGTCACAATTGAACTGCTGCCATCTTCTGGACACAAATGGATATGCAAGGGACTGTTGCTCCACTTAGCATGTCTTACTGACATGCTAAGTGTTGATTCTTCTGTTTCCATGCAATTTTAATTCTTTCAGCATAGAAATATTTTTAATTACATTTTTTGGCAGCATGATTATTTTCCTTTCAAAATAATTAGAAATATATAAATTTTTCTTGGTATCCTCACTTTCATCTATGCTAATTTGTCATCTGTGTTTTTATATGCTGAGTAATTATTTCAGTATATGACTAGTAGCATACAACGAAATGAGAGCATTTTTCTGAGATCTGTAGAAGATTATGAAACAGATACAAATGAAATAAATAAAGAAAACACATGGGTTCAGTAATATAAAATGTTTAATCTTTAATGCAGCAATTTCATGCTTTCAGTATCATTCAAAAAGTTCTTAAGGTTCACAGATCAATTCATCTTGATCTTTTTCAGATTCAAAGGATAACAGCATCCATGCACTCAGAGCTTAGTTTACACCAGAGAGAGCGCCCTTAACGCTTTAGATTGTAGAAAGTTGAAGATCTCAGTAGGAACATGTGTTGTCTCATCGCAATAACTGAAAGAAATCCCGGTGAGGTCAGAAGAAATGTGTTCTCTCCAAAAACATATGTTCTTTTACAGTCATGAAAGACACCGCAGTTAAAGCAAGAGCACAGTTTATTCAAAAAGACAGCAGTCTGATTTTGTTCCATACATCGCAGGGTTTTTTTTTTTATCACACCAGCACCATTGGCAAAATCTCTGGATATTCCACAGTTTTGAAAAGTGACGTAGCTTTTTACGGGCAAGCATTTAACAATCTCTGAGATCCCGAGAAGGAGCACAAAATGAAAGCGCATCAGCTACTCTTACAAAAAGAAATGGTTTCCTCTTATTTTTTTGGTGCTTGTACAAAACCAGAAACATTCTCCATTTTCAACAACACAAACAACAACATTGTAATGTAGAAAAGAGTTGTTACTTACATTTCATATCTTGGCCTTGCTTTTTATTACAGCGTCCCTTGTAAACATTTCCCTCGAGATCCTCACCTGAGCTTCACTGAAGCCACATCTCACAGAAATATTCATCTCCAAGATACATCTTGTAAGGTTGCAGTGAAGTTTCTTGACACTGCTAAACATATGAGGTCAAATATATACCACGTATTCAGCAGGTTCACAGATCAGTCATAAACGCTTTTATTCAAGCCTTTGATTTTAAGAAAACAAGCAGATCTACAGTGTTTTTCAAATTTATTCAAATCCTTGTGATGTTCCAGCTGAATTCGGTACAGCCATAAATTGGCTAAACACAAAACACAAACTTTTATTTTTAAAATCCTTTCATGCCCAGAAGTTTAAGGGAATTAAAAAAAACCTTCCTCGATGCGGTGCAATACTGTGAGAATATGGTGAATATTTTATGCTTCTTATACTTGACAATTAATTAAAAATGATTTCCAAATTTTCTTGCTTTTTCAAAAAGTCTCTGCTGACCTTCCCACGTCAAATACTTCTTTCTGCCACTAGGTGGCCCTAGAGAGACTGCAGCGTGGGTTCCCACACAACTGTTGTCATCTCACTGGAGTGGATTGCCAGTTGTTTTTCAAACACATTTCATGCAGTTTCCCCTCCTCCCCAAAAAAAACAAAAAAACAATCCTTCTTCAAAACGGAATCAGTGTTGACTTCCGAAGCAGCTGCTGAGCGAATTAATTGTCCTCTTGGCAAATCTCACCTTCCCACGTTTCTTCAGGCAGGCTGTGTACTGGTTGGATTTGAGTTTGGAGTAATAGTCAGAGAACTTGTTGAAGAGGATGGAAATAGGCAGGCCGTTGAGGATAATTCCAAACGCAATACAGATGAAGGCGAAGACACGACCCAGCACGGTCTCCGGGTACACGTCTCCATAGCCCACAGTGGAGATGCTCACCTAAAGGGAGAGAGAGAGAGTTTCACAATGGTGGTGAAATGGATGAAGCAGGCTAACACTGAGCTTCTCATGTCAGTTGTTGGTAAATAACCTTCCCTTTTCCAACATGACATCAATTAGGTTGTAGAATAAATTTTGCTCAGTTTCAACAGTAAGTATCGTTTTCTGCTTCTGGCCCGTATCACTCTCTCAGTAAGAACTGGTCTGTCGTGACAACTCCATGTTAGTTAGGATATTTTTAATCCAAACTGCCTTTCCACAGTATCCAGTCGTACTTGAATGAGACATTGTAAACAAACTGCAGCAAAGGTGACTCAGAAGAGGTTGGTTGAGTGACTAATTTTTGTTGAAAAAAATAACAGCAGTCTGCAGCAGCAAGCTCTGCACACTGGTCCCTTCATTGTATCCATTAGTATCTGAGGATTACCATTTCCTTCTACCAGATTAAAAGCAAGATTCTACCACCTGCTCAGAGCCAGTGCATTGATCTGTTAATGGGTTTAATTGTGGCAGATGGGCAGGCTCTGTCATCAGAGTTGTGTGTAAACAGTCTGAGGCCATTGTTTAAATTACAGCCGTCTTTCTGCAAATAAAACGACTCATAACCTGATTTTTCTGCACCATTTACGACAAACCATTCTACTCCTGTCCACTGGTGTAATAGCTGGTCTAATTAATTTGCGCAAAGACATACTTACAGCTGCCCACCACCATGCATGAGGAATGCTGGTGAAGTTAGTCTGCGGCATGTCATGCTCCACAGTGAACACCATGGCAGAAAAGCTGAAGATGCCCATAGCGATAAACAGGAAGAGGCAGCCCACTTGTTGGTAGCACTGGCGCAGGGTGAAGCCAAACGCCCTCAGACCGGTGGAGTGGCGAGCCAGCTTCAGGATTCGAAAGATTCGCATCAGTCTCATGATCCTCAACACTTGCCCCAGCTTGCCCACCTGCCCCACCGCCTTTATGTCAGCCTCGTGCTTCATGTAGTTTTCCTCGCTGTCGAAGAACTCCAGGATGCCCTGCAGGTACTGCGGCAGGATGGCAATGAGGTCCACTGTGTTGAGGACACTCCTGCTGAAGGATCTGAGATCAGGTGTGGATATCAGACGCAGCACATACTCCATGGTGAAGAAAGCAATGCATATGGACTCTACGTATTCACAGTAAGTCTTGCCACTTAGGTGACCGGCGTGGGTTTTATACTGCATCTCCTCCACCGTGTTGAGGGTCATGGCCACCAGGGAGATCAGGACGAAAAGACTGGAGGCCACAGCCATAATCTTTGCCTTGACAGAAGAAAACGGCTTCTCCATCAAGTTCCATATCGCTCGACGTGTCTGGCCCATGAACATGTCGTGGAACAGCTCCTCGTTCTCCTCGATCTCCACCTCAGCCTCCAGTTCCCTCTGGATCTTGAGCTGGTCGTTCAGCTCGTCCTGCCTCTCCTCGAAGGAGATGCGGCAGCATCGGTTGGTGTTTTTGATCCTCACTCCCCAGTAGTTGATCTCCTCCAGAAAGTTGCGGGGACAAAGCTCATCTTTGATCCACAACACACCCGTCCTGTAGAAGTTGAAGATGCTGTGGAAGACCTCAGGATCCCTGTCAAAGAAGTACTCATTGTTAGTCACTATGTAGTCATCGCACAGGTCCAACTTCATGTTGTGGTCTGTGTACGTGGCCAGTCGTCCTATCCTGGTCTTGGGGTACTTTGCTGCCATTTTGTAGGCTATTTGATAGGGCTTTCCCCCGACGTTGATGTTGATCACGTAGTTCTTCTTGGAGGGGGATATCTGCCTGGTGAAGCTGAATGGGCCAGCCTCCTCTTCTTCGTCCTCATACTCGGCGTAAATATCATAGATGTCCCTGCTCAGTTCTTGCATAGAGTTCCATGTCTTCACACAGCTCTCCTTGGCTAGTGGGTAAACGACCTCAGAAGGTCTTCGAGTGGCATCCGAGTCTGTGACTTTGTAGTTGGGGAAGAGACTCTGCCTCCTGTTCCACAAGTTTCCTGCCTTCTTGGTGCTCCCCATGGTGATCACCAGTGTACTATACGGCAAAGCGAGGACACTGACTGACTAACCAGCATTACTGCTAATACCACCTTCACCTAAGCATGCAGGACATGAGCAGGATGCCTCATGTCCCCATTAATGTTGCTGACTGAGAGAATCCGCATACTTACAGGGCATCTAAATACCATTATCCTTTGCTGAGCTGCCCTGCTGACATGATGATGGTGGTTGTGCTGCATGTCCCAGCAAGGCATGTTTAGGAAGATTCCAATTTGTCAAAATCTCTCAAAGTGAGGTGTTTCGTTACCTCACTGTGGAGAGTGTCAAAAAGTGTTGCTAATTGTCAAACATAAACGGTCAAAGCTGCACAGGGATTTAAATCTTTTATAATCCCCGCGGATTACACTGGTGAAATTGAACTGGCTTCACGTCTGTTAATTGCATGCTTGCTTGAGAAAAATCACTGTAAAAATAAGAATTTAATAATCATTTGAAAATTAAAACAGATTGATTTTATGTCCCTTTTTGAATGAAGAAGACAGAAAAATATTTGCATGATTTGCTCACTTTTTCTGAGCTTGTCTGATGTTTCGTAGGAGAAGGGAAATAAAGGAAGCTGTTAAATACATAGAAAACCAATAGCCTACTTTCCATAGGGGAGGTGTGGTGGGAGGTGGGGTACGTGGAACATAAAATATTATATTTTATTGGCAGAAGTTATTCCCCTTTTTAAGACATTTACTATGCGGTAAGAATAATTAATTCAGGAAGGGTTAGCCTGGAAAGGTCTTTTGTGTAACATAACTTTGCTGCCCCATTAATTCTCTCACTGGCTATCAGATTATCGCCTCACACACCCATCAACAGCCTGAGGTGACCAGAGGTGGTACCCAACCAGGCTGACATCAACCATAATGTGGTTTTCACTGAGCTTCCATTTATCATCATTGTTCCAGCTCCCGATGATAGGTAAAAGCAGGTACAGAATAATTTAAGGCTTTTGGGATACTTCGCTGCCTTATTATCAGGCTATAGACTGACCCAGAACTGTGTTTACTTTGCAACAGGGTTTGGTTACAAAATTGATCAACATTATTCATTTCCCATGTTAGAACTGTCAAATGTGATTTGGCCAGCAGTGCATCAAAAGGCAAATTAGGCCTGGGCAATATGGCTGAAAAACATATCATGATGTAAGCATTTCATATTAGATATAATTGTTGATGTCAATAATTATCATGTAGGTTTTTTGTTTTAAAAATCTGAAATACTGCCAAACTGGGCTTTCCTGTTTTATCCACAGGTTGAGCAGCTAAAGCCTTTCCTCTACCTACATCTCCCAGAATGCTGTGTGGTTCTGGATCAGAGTTCTGTGACTATTCTCTACATTGAAGATTCTATCAGATGTATTATCTATTAATACTGATCACATGCATATTGTTATTGATTTATTGCCCAGCCCTATTTCAGACACATGAGACCAAAAATGATGCATTAGAACTTAACGGCATTATTTGATTGACCAAATAACCTAGCAGGCTTGTTCTTGGATGGTGAAATGAACCTGGCGTTCCTGCAAAAACTCTTTGGATCATAGGAGATGAAAAGAAGCCCAAAACAGAAAAATAATACTCTTGCATGGCTGCCCCAAGAAAACATTGGTCAGACGTGTCTATTAATCGGCTGGGTAAATTTAAACTCCTTGCTTATTTAAAACCTGGAAAACAGAACGTGAAAGGAGACATTAAAGCGTTTTTAACATGCGCAATGCAATGTCTTCATCCTCCAGCAGATGGTGGCCTCTCAGCTCTTTTCAAGAAAACTCTCCAGTGTTGACAGTAAATAATAATAGCTGTGAATGATTGTCCACATGTTGATGGTTTACCCGTTATGAAACAACGATCATTTCCACCATAATGCCTTCTAGTTTTTCAAACAAATAGCAATGAGGCCATCTTAGTAATGACGAAAAAACATGTGCTCATCGACTTCATTTGAAGTCACTTCATCAACCAGCCACTTCTTACATTACGCAATTTATTTTTGGACAACGTTCATTGTATTTTAAAAGTGTAATCACTCTTAAAAAAAAAAAAAAAAAAAAAAAAAAAGAGGCTTTTGGTATTAATGAGGTTAAAGTGTGGTTAGTAGTTGGACTAAACTACTCAAGACCATTGCCTGCCTCTCACACAGTGACTGCTGGAGGTGAGTGGGCATAAATGGATGGATGGATTCAGTTATGGTTGAATATTTTTAGCTGCTGGACAAGAAAAACATCTCAAGTTTTAAAGACAGTAACAGTGTGTAACCTGATTTAAAAAAAATAATAATAATAATAATTTCAAACGCTCCTAACCCTACCTCAACCCCTGGCAGGAGCTTTCTTTGGGCAGCTGGTGCTCTGCATATTGCAAACATAAATAAACAGTAACAGTTTAATTAAAATGTTTAAAAGGGCATTTTTTTTGTTTGTTTGTTTGTTTGTTTTATGTTTTATGTTTTTGTGTTTTTAAAAACGTGCGAAGTCGTTCTTTTCATTCTCTGACAGACTTTGATGGTAAAGATGCAGAGCAGGGCCTGGAAGCAGGGAGCTCTTTGTAAAGTTACTGACTTGCATCAGATCATGGGATTGTGCTAAAATAAAAGCGTCAGGCCACTGACACCAAAAGCATTAGGAATTGACATTTTGACCGAAAACGGTGCAAAACAACACGTAAAAAATATATAGTTATAAACGTTCGTTTTCATTGTGGTTCCTTTTCTCGTGTAAAAGTGAGAGGTGTCCTGCCTCCTAATGGAAGTGATTAAACATTTTGTTACTCGGTGAAAACATGACAGAAAAAACAAGTTCACATGTACACAAACGTAATAAAGTAAAACTTAATAACGTTTTTAAAAAATATCAAAATAGTGTTTCGCAACAAACACAAAAAGAAAAAAGAAAAAAAGAAACCCCGCCTCCATGCTTTATTTTGACAGGCGTAACGGGAAGTGAGTTCCACCGCTAGCTTCATTTGCTAAGAAAACGATGTTTTTAAAGGGAAACCAAGGTTGATGAGGTCTGCTGTGGGCACAGCAGGTGGAAGGTAGGCGCACATTCATTTTCTGGGCAAGCCGTCCAAGTATTAGTCGTGGCGTTATCCTCTGAGCGAATCCCGCTTAGCGGCTTATCTTGTAGGTTAGCGGAAATCAAGACGCGGCCAAGTGTCAAGTCAAGACAACTGGGGAAGTGCAAGCTAACTAGCGAGCTAGACGCGAGCTAACGGGGCTAGCGGGGACCGTTAACTGTTCACAACGGGCTACAGAGCGGAGACACGCCGCACACTTTGCTTTGTTTCATTTGATAAAAGTAAATAAGCGAACAAACGGGTTGAAGTACTTAGTGAACTATATTGTCACTGTTGTTTCGATGCTTTATGTTTTAAGACACAGGGGCGTGTAATTGTTGGGAACAGCGCTGGGGTCGGGGGTCTGACTCTGCCCCCTTTGCATTTACTGAACAGTTCAGTTCTTTCATTCTAAGTCCCAAAGTTTTGGCTGTTTCTGCTAGGTGTGTGAGCTTAATTATTAAGAGAGTTATGTAAAAAGAACTCATGCAAGCAGCTTGAACTAAACCTTCAAAACGATTCAGTTTAGAGATTAGTGTGTGGCTACATTTTATGGGGGGGTCAGAAAATGTGCAGACATTTTTAATCTGTTTTTAGATTTAATGTGATAAATGCATCATTGCAGTGATTTGTAACCCTGGTCCTCAGGCTCAGGGTGTTCACATCGGGTGTCTGTTCAGTACACCCGATGTAAACAATTGCATTTACTTTACATAGTAGCTTTCATTTGAAAATATGAAATACTTATCCTCAAAGTGAAACCTAGCAGTTGTGTAACAAACTTTAAAATGATATTTAAAACCTTATTTTTGTCTGATTGAAAATCATTGGAAAATTTATCAAATGGGGAAAAAAAAGATGATATTGTGAAATATGTATTTATTCTCCCTTTTTTCAGTAGGAACAATAAATGAATGCATGTGGTTCAAGGAGAAATTATTACAGAAACCAGACCTTTCTTATCTTGATCAGGTAATCGGTGAATGATGTATATGTAAGTGAAACAGCAACACTCAATGGTGTGGAAGTTGTTACTAAGGGAACACGTCTCAAAGTTAGCTATTTTCAGCAGCAGTGATTTGATGAAATTATTTTTTTATAGAAACCGTTGTCTCCCTCTACTAGAATAATACTAAAATCACGTTTCAGTGCTGTTAATTGCAGCTCTTAAACAGAAACTGATGATTTTTGGTTTTGGTTTTTTTTTTCGGGTTGTAAAATGCACCTTTCCCTCCTCAAACAGGGCTACATCACTCATTTTCAAGGCGGTAAAAATCCTTGTTGCCGCCCTGCCGGGGTGTTGTCGCTGGCGGTATTAAAATGCATTCATAATATTTGACTCGGTCTTCTTCTCCTGCTCTGGGTAAGCAGGAACAGAGCTGCTTCTCGCAGATTGCATGTTTTTATTGTACGCTTTATGTATTCCCACAGCTGTGCTTTGCGGGGTTCACAGTCTGGCCGTCGTGTCGTAAATCATCTGGAATTTGCAGCGCGTGTTCAGGCCTTTTCCTCACAAGCCGTACGCTTTAAAAGTCGTTTCGGTGGCTCCGAGGAAAGCCTCACCAGCACAAACAACCCGCGCATGCAACAAGGAACCGCTCTGGCTGGAACACAAAGGACGCCATTGAGATTTTGAACAGATTCTCAATGCGAAATCCGGCGGGTATGCGGGAAAGCAAAGATTAAATCTGTCACATGTTTTGAGTTGCCTCAACGGTGATGTAACAACTAAACAGGCAAATAACGCTGAATTCCTACCAGCTGCTACAATCTTCTGAGTTATGGAAACAACTTATAAGAACCACGCCACACTTGATCAGAAAAAAAAAAAAAAGATCAAATAATGATTGATCATGTTTTATGAAAACATAATCTTCCAAACAGATTCGGAAACTCTTCCCTGCTGCCGCGTCTGGCGTCGGGAACTCAAGGACCGTTTGTGTCCTTGCAGATGGAGGAGCTCATGTGGCAGATGGGCTGGGAGGTTGGGACAACTCACTCTTTGTCCTCTTCTGTTGTTGGGCTTCATGTCGGGGAGCAATTAACCTCGTACCTTTTAACCAGGGCTGCGTGATTAGTGAAGAAACCGGACTAAAAAAAAAAAAGAAAAACAACTGTGATTTTGGTATCCATCAAAATAAATACTTGTTGCATCGCAGAACATTATTGAATGGTTTTTCCCTCCTAAAACAATTTACATGTGCAGTAAGCAAGAAATCAATTAATCGCATGATGCATAAAAAGAAAAAAAAAGAAAATCATTTGGTTTTGCATGTTTTACTGAGTTTCTCCTTTTTCTCTCTTTCACCAAAAATTAGCTGATAAAAATGTTCAGTCTGGTGATTTGGTCTCAACTAGACTTTTTTTGAAGGACAGTTTTGTTCAACTTCTAAATTCATTTTCTTTGTTGTTTATTTATTTTGAATGTTGAAAACGTCTTCCAGTTCCAGTGTTAAATGTTCACCAGCATTTAAAGATTACTTGATTTGCAGCAAAATTTCAAACTTCAAGTTGTGATGCTCACTTGTTTTGTAACTTAAAACAAGTGACCGACAACGAGAACATATTTACCATGTCTGGCTTTGCAGAAGTAAAACATTTCTCTTTTTTTTTTTTTTAACGGCTTCAGTTTGATTTGTACACACTTTTAGAAAATGATTCCCCTCTGTAAAGCCTGCAAGTTAATCTTTATTCACTCTATAGTCCCTCTGAGCCGAGGACACGTTTGTAACCGTACACCCTGTGGAGTGATGCAACCTCTGCTCTGCTGTTTTGCTCCGACTGTCAACTGACTGCCCTTGACGAATCGCCCGTTCCCCACAGTTGTTGTACGCTGTCCTCCGAAAGCAACTTGTAGGTTATTTGCACTTTACTGTCTCTTTAAATGTGTTTTCTCGGGATTTTGGGTGTTGGGTTTACAGTGGAGACGCTGTTCCTCTCCAATGCAGTGGAGTTGTCCTGCAGGATGTTTTAATTTACAGTAAGCAACAGAGGTCGTTTCTCTGTAAACCGGCTTTGTGCCGATGTTCAGCACCGATAGGTGAAATCCGAGGCTTTAAGTGCCCAACTAAAGAAACTTGGAAGAGGAAGTGTTTTTTAGTTTTTTTTTTGCGACGTCCGATTAGTTTCTTTTTCTCCACTTTGTAGTTTCTCCCCAGAAAGGAAAAACACGCAAATTACAGAACATTGCAACAATAAAAAGTTAAAAAGGAAAAAAAAAAAAGTTACACCCGATCGCCTGGTTAAAGCTGCCTAACGGAAAGTCTCCAATCATCTTTGTTTTTAAGGTTGTTGCTGGTTGCTGGGTGCCGTGGAGCAGAGGAGCTGTGCCATTCCCCCCCCCCATCCCGTTCGTCCTCTCATGCCCCCCCCTGTGTGCGTCTCCCACTATCAGTGACCCCACGCCCCCACCCAGCCCCACCTGACCCATCCCGTCGTGTTACCGCCAAAGCCCTGAGCCCCTTCTCACCCCATGCTTGGGACAAAGCCAGCTCACTGCCAGCCCAATGACTGCCTGGATCGTCCTGCCTGTCAGCCTGGCTGCCTTCTCCATCACAGGAATATGGATAGTGTGAGTCACGGCCGAGGAGTGCCTGTCGCCTGCGTTTTAACTCCTGTGAACCGTTTGTCCGGGAGAGAACACTGCAAAAACGCACAGTCCGAAGTATTTTTAGTTTAGTTTTCTGTGAAAATATCTTCGTACAGTTGAAATGAGACAAAACTAGCTTAGAAGTCGCTTTTCAGCGAGATATAGGAGCTTTTTCTAAGTTAATAATTCCGTAATGTTAATGAAAATAGCACTAATTCCACAGGTAGATTATTTAATTGTGACAATACATTTTTCCCGCGTTATAAGTGAAATAATCTTCCAGTTGAACTAGTGCTGCTTCATCAATATCAAGAAATTATTGATTCAAAAAAAGCTGCTATTTTGTGCTGAATAGTTACGTGCAAGTTAGTTTTGTTTTATTTTAAGATATTTGCACTAGAAACTATAAAAAAAAAATACTTAAGATTTTATGTTTTTTTTTAAAGTGTAAGCTTGTTTTTTATACCTTGAGCTTTATTGGGTCTGCCATGATGTGTTTCTCCCTTTAACACTTCTGACCTTTTGTTTCCTGCAGGTATGCGATGGCTGTGATGAATCACCATGTTTGTCCTGTAGAGAACTGGTGGGTGTTGTTTTTTTAGATGTATTCAAGAGCCCTACAGAAATAATTCATTAAAACCTTTAATTTCCCACATTTTTTCTTTCACATTTTCCAAAATTAATGTTCCGAGGATTTTAGTGGGAATAGACCCACCAACATAAAGCGGTGCAGGACTGTGATGTGGCATGAGATTGGTTTTCAAATATTCTTGTGATGTGCTGATGCGTGAGCCTAAATTTGTACGTCTTGCCACAGATTCCCAGTCAGATTTTGGTCCAGACTTTAACTAGGCCTTTCCGATAAAGGAATGCGCTTTAATTGAAACATTTAGGGTGCTCGTTATACTGGAAAGTGAACCTCCACCTCAGTCTTAAGCTTTTTGTTGTCTCTCGTTGGTTTGCTTCCCTCTTTTCCTACATCAGTCGTCCTATCAAGTCTGACCAACTTCCCTGTCAAAGCGGAAGAAAGCTGCCCCACAGCACAATGGTGCCACTACTACCACTACCGTATTTCAGTTTTGATCTCCTCTGACCAGAGCACCCTCATACAAGTTTTATGTGTTTAGGGCTGAAACGATTGATCGATCTGTTATTGAAATGATCAACTAATTTAGTGAGTGATTTATCGCTAAGTTGGTGCAACTTGGGAAAACGTTAAAGGATGTGATATATTTGCGAGGCGCTGTACCTCCAGAGAGAGAGAGCTGACCTCATTGTGTCGCCGCTGCAGGTCTTACAACGTCACATGCACGGAGGAGTTGCCCCGGCCCGGCTTCCCCAAGACCTGCTGCACCATCCAGGACATCCCCCTCATCAGGTCGGCTCCTCTGCCTCTGCAGTCCTCCTCTTTGTCTCAGAACACAAACCGCAGCTTGTGTCGGAAAGGGCCTCGGGCGTGAATTAGCATCTGGTTGTGCTGCCGCTCTGTGTCAGTCATTAACCCACACTTTGCATAATTCCAGTTCGTGGAATCTGACTGTAGGCCTCCAACAATGGGCAAGCACAAAGGGAAAGACACAATGGGACCTGAAGCTCTTTTTCTGTTGTTTTACTTTTATGTGAAAAATATTGCTTCTCAGTCGCTCGTTAAAACTCAGCTTCATACTTGTATAAAATCAGAACAAGATATGTTTTAGCTAAACTGTTTTTGATCACTTAGGAGTCGTTCAGCAGGATAAGTGGAGGTGTGTATGCATTTCTTCGGTTTTAAAATCTGGACTGTCTGTTTTTTTTGTCCTGCAGTAAATGTGGCTCATACCCTCCTGAAAGCTGCCTGTTCAGCCTGATTGGCAACGTTGGAGCCTTTATGGGTACGTCCTCAACTCATCTTCACTGCATGGATGCAAGTAATGGCCGTTTTTTTGTGTCTTTTTTTTTTTTTAGTGCGTCTTGCTGGTTCTGAAAATGGGGAATGTAGATAAGAGACTTAACTTGATGTGAACTTGAAGTTTTATCGTGATACTTTGTGGTACTGCTACGATAACGGTAAATGTGACAATAAGAACAATTTACTCCTTTAGGTAACTGTACGGCTGTGCAGCAATCGCAGCCTCACAAACAAAAATAATGCTGTCGAGAAACATTTTGTAATAAGCTTCTTAAGTAAGTGTGATTTATATGTCGCACACAACAGAGGCTTCTTCAAACTCGCTGTGATACAGACTGCTGCAGAAGATCATCCTGCCAAAGTGTTATTGTCATTGTCCACAATAACTCTGAAGAGTCTGAATTGATACGAGTTAAACAACATTTAATTTCCTTTTGGGATCAGTAAAGTATTATTTTTGAATTGAAAGATATCCTGTTTTTAGAATCTTTTGGACTCGGATGAAAAAAAAAAAAAAAATTCAGCCTATTTCAGCCATAAAAACAGGATTTGGGACACTCTCTCTTTAGAAATGCTTGCTATATCAAGCCAGGTTAACCAAATTAATTAACAGATTTGGGCTCTCTAAGTATAACTCGGTTGATAAATGTGCTCCTTTTTATCATGAAATTAAAGAAAGAACACAAAATATGATTGCTAAAAGACAAATATTTTGCATTGTACTTAATATTTTCCCCTGATAGAAAGTGTTAATTTCTGTAGTAATTTTGCGCCATTAAAAAAAAATAAAAAAGTCTGCATCAACCACCTGTTCTGGCGGGCCACCGAGCATCAGTAAAGGGGCTGCAAATGGGCCCCGGGCCGCGCTTTGGACGCCCCTGTTCTGCATGTTCCGTCCTTGTGTTTGTGCTCCTGACCTGCTGATTCAGCTGCCTTGTCTCCTCAGCAGCTCATTCAGCCTTGTGAAAGGAGCTGCTGCCCAGGCCGCAAGGCGCCTTATTGATCACAGACGCACAAATTCAGCTTTAAGCTGTTGGGGAAAATGGAATGTGATCTTGGAAGAGCCTGGAATAATTCATTCAGACCGACGCACTTCGACCGACTCTGATTGCTCTGGTTTACCGAGTTTGAGGATGAGGTTGGAGAGCGACGCATGAAAGATTTATTTAAGGAGACTCAGAGTGTTGGATTGGCGTCCTAAAGGTCGTTTACGGATTTACGTGACAGGAGGTTAGCTTAGCACAACTGCAGATGGATGGTAATGCCTCGTCAGGCGTTTTCCTTGGCGGCGGCGAACTAATTAATAATTATGTGGTTTTACAGAAGCGATGGGGTTAATCATTTCTGAGCGCAGCCGCCTTGCTTCATCTAAACCAATTTTAAATGAATCAAAAAAGTGTGATTTAGAGGTGCTGGTGTGAAACTGTCCCAATTGCCTCCATCCTCTAACCTTTGGGGTAATCACAATCACCGTGATGTAAAAAGAGAACTGTTTGCTCATTGCTAATCTGAAATAGGGCAATACATGTTGAGATGCAAAGTACTCAATGTCTCCTCTGTTTGCACTCATTCTGCCTGGTACCTCCAGACTTCGGCCAATAGCCATGGGACTTCCAGATATGGCTGCTGTCTAATCAATAATGAATGCAGCTTTCCTTCCACTTCCCCATGTCTATTTTATTTTTTTCCCCCCCTGCCTGCACCTTTCGGGGCCCTCATCCATTATTCCTCCTCTCCCTCTTGTCTTGTTTAAACACCAGTCACTTCTGGCCCACTTTTCTCCCTCGCTGGGCCTGATTGCCTCACTCCAGCTGTTTTCATCATCCCAGTCACCTCTCCTTCCCAGATGGTTTCTGTTTATCTGCCCTCCTTGTAGTGTGACGTCCTTTAATTAGCATATCTCCACACGCGTCCTTTCTCTCGCTGCTCCCAATTTCAGCGTCTTTTGGGTCAAGCTCTGGTTCTCCTGTCGGTGTGCTTCAGGAAGGTTATTGTTTTCAAGCACAGGTGGCACAGCTGCCAAGCAGGTTCTGCTTTTAGATGGATCAATGGCCGGGAGAACACATCCTGCCTGCCTTGGAGAAACGTATCGGATCGTCTTGCATCAGCAGAAGGTCGGAAGCTACTACCTGGCAGCCGTTCATTCATTTTTATTCCTTTAATAACTTGGTATTATTTTACTTCAAAAAACTACAGCACAGGGCATTGTGGGTAAATGCAACCTAAACCAAAACGCGTGTCTAGCGCTAGCGGGGCAAATGGCTCGTTGTCTTTTCAAAACAAAAGAGAAATCCTACAAGATCTGACGCTACTCCATTTCCGTTTCAAGAAGAAGAAGAAAGTTGAGCTCAGTTTCTTCTTCAGAGGTTTTTGTGTCGTTTCCTTCAGTAGTTCTTGATGCAGCGCCACCACAGGCAAGGAGGTCAACAGGTCTTTCAAACAGTTTTTGTTTCATGCAGAGCAGTGAGAAAGCAAACAGTACCAGCTAAAAACGCAGCAAATGTTGCAGTTTTGTTCTTCAATCGACCCGAGTCTACCAAACTATGAAGTGTGAAACCATAGGATTAATACGATCTTATGAAAATGTTTCGGGTTTGTTTTTAACGCACATTCCTCTTTCCCTCCCCGAAGTGGTGATGGTGTGCTTCCTGCGCTACGCCCAGGTGATCGAACACAGCCACCAGTGTTGGGTCAACACCAGCGCACTGGTGTCTGGCTGCACCAACGCCGTCGGTCTGGTCATGGTCGGAAACTTCCAGGTAATCCTGAGCAGAACATAAAGTGTTATGTAGATTTTAAACCAGGGTTGTCTGACTCTAGCCCTGAGATTGCACATGATGCACTTGACTGACTGAGATCTTCTAGTTGGAATGAAACGTTTGTTTTTCTGTCCCACAGGTTGATCACGCCAAGTCTCTCCATTATGTGGGTGCCGGTGTGGCGTTTCCTGCAGGGCTGCTGTTTGTGTGCTTGCAGTGCGTCCTCACCTACCGGGTGGCCATGACCACCCTGGACTACTGGATGGCTCACTTCCGGGTGGCTCTGGCGCTGGGAGCCATGGTCTCCCTGGTCCTCAGTATCCTCTGCAAATCTGTCATCAGCTGAGATGAGAGAAACCATTGAGATTTGACCTTTAAAGACCCTTAATGCAAGTTTCACATATTGTGTGGAAGAGTGCGTTTGATTTATTCACCAGGGATGTTTGCGGCCATATTATTCTTCATGCGATCTGTCGCTATTGTGACGGCCTCAGTTGTCTGTCGACATAAATCCTGTAGTTGAGTCAGTGACTTAGTTTAGGGATAGTGTAAACTTTTCTCAACTTGCTCTCTTCCTCTCTCAGAACTCCGTTGACGGTTCTGTGCGTTACTCCATCGGTCCGTTTGCTGAGTTAGCATTAGCAACGAACCACCCTCTGTTCCAGCTCTGCGTTAGTTTTCAGGAAGAAGCTGTTCTGAAACTGCTGGAAGCAGCAAGTTCACTCGACGCCTGCCGAGTTTCAAACCAGCAGAATAAGATCAAGAAATAAGATTAAGAAATGAGATCATGTTAATCATGTTGCTCAGTACCTTACCAAATATATATTCAACATCTCTAGAGACTGTATGTCTTCTAAAGTGTGATGTCCTGCTGCAGACAGGACTTGCTGTAGCGTTCTTTAGCTCTCTCTGCTCCTCAGGCTGTCCATCACGCTGCAGACGGGGCAACAGCCTCATTTACCTGTCGAGTCTCTGCAGGAAAGCGTCTGTCCTCCTTAACTCCGTCCTCCCTCCAGGCGGCATCTTCTTCATCCACGAGAGCTTCGTCCTGCAGCACGCCGCCGCCATCTGCGAGTGGGTCTTCACCGTGGACATCCTGGTCTTCTACGGCACCTTCACCTACGAGTTCGGCACCGTCACCACCGAGACCATGATGGCCGGCCTGCAGCAGAGCCAGCACGGCTCGGGGGTCATCATGGACCCCATGTCCCGGGCGTCGACGCTGGGCGGGGCCACCAAGGGCCTGAAGTCCCCCGGCGGCAGCAGCACGTCCACACACCTCAACTGCACCCCAGAGAGCATAGCTATGTTGTAGCTCCGTCTGGAAAAAACAAACAAAAAGTCACTGCAGAGGTGCTCCACTGGCAGCATGTGAAGCAAGAGAGCAAATTCGTATAACTGTAACCTCAGCGACACCAGGTATTTCTACCCATAATGCTCTACGGCCTTTATTTTGTTCTGTTTTCGTTTTCCTCCTCAGTTCTCATAGCAGCTCACGGTGAATGTTTGGAGCCGGCTCAAAAACTGGAGCCGTGAATGTTTTCCAAGATGGCGGTTAAAGTTGACGACTCTGCACGGAGTTCGTCTCTGAAAATCTGTCCCCCCTGGGTTCTTGATTTCAAAAGACAAAAGTTCCTACTGCCCTCAAAAGTCATTTTCGTTCCCACTCTGCTGACTCTCCAGTCCGCCGCGCCGCCCCGCCACGCCACGCCACGCCCCGCCCCGCCACGCCACGCCCCGCCCACCCTCTTTTGGCCTTTTGCTCATCTCTGCACGGCTCTGCTCCTGAACGGAACAAAACCAGTTTATGTGCGGATCTTTTTTTTTTTTTTTTTTTTTTCTGCATCATGAAAAGATTTAGAAAATAATGAATGTTGCAAAGTGAATAGCTATAGTATATTTTACAGACTAATCTTTACGGTCTAATTTAATCAATCATGCATTAACTATATACCGTTAAATTCATCTGCTTTTATTTGATTGCACTTATAATTTGATGTCTGTTTTTTCTATACATATATAAATATATACATGTCTAGATTGGTCTCAGTCATTATTCATGTCGGTGCAAAACTGGATGATCTTTTCTGTTGTAATGACTCGCTTTAAGCTGAAAAGTGAATTTTTTTTGTTTTTTTCCATTGTTGCATGAAAATGTAACAATCATCCTGTAATTTCCACTCCTCTGGGGTGAGTAATGCCTTTCTTAGAGTGTTTGAGCTGCCAGGTGAGACGTTTCATGTGACGTTTCATGTGACGGGATAATTGAGTGACGGTGAAACTGCAATCTGATGTTGGTGTTTGCTGCGGAGTTCTGGTCCTGACACCGGCCGCGTTCCAGGCTGGATCCCTGGACGCCTTATACAAGTTTAAGAAATGTCTTTATTTTAATGTTTTGAGCTCGTGTGAAGCCTTTCAGAAGATTTTCTTCACAACACTTGCAAAAGTAGTCACTCCCTTCACATTTAGTGTTGCTGCAACTACCAACTTCAATGGGATTTATTGGGATTTTATGGGATCGATTGACACAAAGAGGCTTAAAAAACGCGTTATTTTCAGCTCTGGATGATTTTGTGCAGCTGCCTGGCTGTAAACGGAGAACGGTACAAATTTGACCAGGGCAGGCCGCGGTGTTGCCTATGACGACCGACTGTAAGATCTCTAAAATTGACACTTTTTATTGATTTCCAGATCTGACATTAATTCCATATCTATTTCTTTGTCTATGTTTAAGTCCAGGTTATTAATGATGAGCATGTAAAGACAATTTTAAAAAGTCACAATCATATTTAGTTTTACAATTTTGGCAAAAGTCAAATTTTTTTTACAAAAATTAGCTTTTTGTAATAAAAAAAAGTCATTACTCTTCAGCAGAATAGTGGCATTTATACAGAAATGCAATTAAATACAGGTGGACCTTTTTGGGGGGGGAGGGGGGGTTACTTTCACTTTGTGTTTGGTCACAAAAAGTCCCAATAAAATACATTTAAAGTCCTGGTTGCAACTTCACTACAGGTGAACTAGTTCTAGGGTGTGAAAACGTTTGCAATCTTTTTTAGTTTTTATGTTTCTATAATTGGTGCTGTCGCAACAGTGTGACGCTGCCATACTGGTTGTCGACTGACTTCAAACCATACTGTACCCGCGTCGTCTCCCGCCCCGCCCTTCTTCTTCATCGGTTCCTGCAGCCGATTTGTTCTTGAGAAGAGACCCAGCTGGACAGCAGACTGCCACGGCGCTCTGAGTCACAACCTGCTCAGGTTTTGCTCAGATGAAAGTTTTCACTGCTAGGTTTCATAAAGCACACACATCTATCACCTCTGTTGTTTTTGTTTTTTGTCCTATCGCTTGATGTGTTTTATTTCATCAAACACACAGGATGCCAGCAATTCAAAAGGTCACGTCTCCTACCTCTTTTGTGGGTCTGATGTGAAAGATGGAAGCCTTCCAACTTGTTGGAAGTATTTTATTTTATTTTATTTTTGTTGCTCTGTGGTCGAGGTTCAGTATTTTCCAGCCGCGTCCACAAGTGTCAGAATGTGACAGAGCTGGAGTGACGCTGTTTCATAAGCTGAATTGGGCTCACGGCACTCTCAGCGCTTGCTGTGCAAAACGGTTGAACTTGACATTTTTGTTGGACTGCAGAAAACCATGCCAAAAAAGACTGGAGTATACAGTTTTCTTTCCGTTTATATGAGTGTGTGTGTGTCAGATGCGGCGGTATGAGTTAGTATGAAGTGCACTGTTTTCAGCCTTATGTACTCTGCCTAAGAAACTTTCTTTTTATTATTGTATTTGACTTATGTGTAGCTGTAAACTTTTTTTTTTTTTTTTGCCATACGGCAGCTTGTGAGCCCAAACACCGGGGCCAAAACAGCTTCTGTACCATTAAAACCATTCAACATGCCAAATAATCCAATGAAAGGTGGAGATTTTCTCATTTTCTTTTTTTTTTTTTTTGTGCTTAGATCATTGTGTGCACTAAAGGTTTGTGTGGAGCCTTATGTTTTTGAAGGCCGCCTGACTTTTACGTCAACACCCGCAACACAGATCCAAATGTCTATAAAATGTACTCTCTTCCTACGTCCTGTAAATTTGAAGAGATACAGAACATTAACGAAATCCCCTGTATGAAATAATAAAAAAAAAAAAAGGTCAAGAGAAATTGTTTCCTTTTATAAATTCTGTAAATATGTCTGATTTTTTTTGTCTATCATTTAGGCCTTTTATTTTGACAGAGATTTATATTCAAATATGAAATAAAAATAAGTTATTATCAAACTGTTTTTTGTTGAATTTTTTTGTTTTTTTCCATCAACTAAATTTAGCTAAGCGCTCTACACACAGGAGGCCTCTGTGATGAGAAAAGGGACTCAAAGGTTTCTTTGGTAAATGATTTCATTTCACCTCATAAATACATAAAAATTATGTATCCATAGACATACAAGCCTCACTTGATTTGACTTTTTTGGCATGATATTACCAGCTTCAATTGCCAAAACAAATACTGATGAAAAAAGAACAGAAGCGTTCCAAGTTAAAATATTTTTTTATATATAACAAATAGTCACTGATTATTTCCTCTTCCTAAACATTTACATTTACTTGATAAGTACAGCTTTTATGCACATTAGAAGTTCATAAATTTAAATAAAAAAGAAATTTAAAGTCCGAGTGCTAGAGCTGTATCAGCTCCATTCAAAAACATCGGGTTAAAAAAAAAAAGCATGTTTGAAATGTTCCATTATTATGTTCCCAAAGCTGGTGCCATTTAATAAAAACTCATTTTAACATAATGGAGTATCAAGAGAGGCCAGTGGCTGTTGAAGGGGTCTGTGGAAAAGTTTATGTTTTTTTTTTGTTTTTTTTCTTGTAGGTAGCAAAAGGGTCAAACAAGGTTCTATCTTTGAGGAATTGGGCTGAACGCAGCAGCTTGCTGTTCTGGAAGCGTTCAGCACTTTCATCAGGTGTACATGGCTCCATGCAGGTCCTCAAGTCGGTGCTCCCTCTGTTTTCTTCTCTCCTGAAAGACAAGAACCACAATCGCCTCAGGTTCGACTGAAAACACAGAAGTAACGTCGGTTCCACTTGATAGATCCAGCACGCCGCAAAAGACGCGAAATCCAACCACAGAAATGTTGCACCTTGATCTTTAATTTTCAAAAATTCTCTGGTTCATTCATGTGTGACTTCGACTGGACTGTTCTTTTTATTTTATTGTACTGGATGGTAATAAAATTCATCCTGGATGGCTGCGTCGATGCAAAACTGCCACTGTAAAACGGATTTCTAAAGTCATGCATGTTCTTATTTAGGACATAAAACCTAAATATGGTTTTATGTCCTAAATAAGACATAAAACGTAACGTAACGTATTCCCAGTGGAATACGTTACGTTTGCAATGTGACAAAAAGTGAAACAATTCAGCAAGCAGCTCACCTTGTCCTTTTTAAACTCCTCATACTCTGGATTGTCAGTCGGTAACTCAAGTCGACAAAGCGGACAGGAGTTAGTCTAGGATTTAAAAGTGGAAAACGTGAACGTTTTAATGGGATTTCGTGCAAACTGCTGTTCAAATGTAAATTGCACATTTTATTACCATCCATTTAATAAATTGAGCTCTACCTTGCCCAACCAGGGTAGTATACATCCTGAGTGGAAGAGATGTTTGCAAGGCATTTCTCGAACCGTCTCCTGTTCCTCGAACTCCAGCAAACACACAGGACACTTCAAACCTTTGTCTGCCATGAACACAAAGAGTCCAAGTGTTGAAAGCTGTCTGGCGGACAGCTTTCAACACTTTTTTTTTTTTTTCAAAATTTCTGTCACCTGCTTGTTCTGCAGAAATAACAACCACAGTGAGGGTCTGAACTGCAGTTTTGGCAGCCGGGGGGAGGAAGCCGCTGGTCCCAGTCTGACAGGTCGAAAGCCCCGGAGTCAATCAGGTCCAAACCCTGCATTAAGGACCTGGAGACAAACACAAATCCCGGAACTAGAATCTGCAGGTCACGTTTACAGTAGAACATGTGAGTCAGGTAGGTGGGAGCTCACCTGGCCAGCTCCAGCAGTGCATTCTGACGATATTGCTCCTCAGGGTTGGTGGGCTCACAGTCATGTTCATCAAAGTATGAGGCCATTTTGATGTGTGGCGGGTGATCTGTGCATTAAGGAAACTGCACATATAAACAGAGTTATGTTACATTATGGACGAGTGGATGAACTCATGTAAACAATTATTAACCATTGGGGTTCTTTTATTTTAGAGCGCATGAGCAGAAACGCCACTTTTAAAAACAAAAACAATACAAAATTAACCTCTTTTTTAACCTTCATTTTCTATCTATAAAGACTATACACTGAAGCTGAATGTATGTACTTCTCATCTGTATATAAACATAACAATATGTTGTAGAGCAGCAGCCATAAAAACACAAGCTAAACTCAAGAGTCAATCACTCGAATAAAAACAGGACCAAAATTAAAACAAACAGGTTCGGCTGACCTTCAGAGTTTGGTCTGTTTTCTCAGACAGCAGTGAATAAAGTTCGCTTTTCCAATTCCTGAAAGAGACTCAATAAAACATCAAGACTTACCCGAAACCTCAGCGATAAACATTTGTCATTCTTCCGGGTGCTACGTCGGTTGGTTGCGTCACTCTTTGGTCCAATCACAGTAGAGAATGGATTTTCTTCGTCTGCTTGGGTAAAGAGCTGTGTGTCAGTGCTGCCATCAAGCGGTGCGATCGAGATACGTCAGTGGCGAGGAGAAACCATTTATTTCAGTGTGACGTCTAGTTTTCTATAAATACAAAATTATTTCCGCAACAGTATTTGAAATGTGTAAAGCTTGCAAAATAAAGAAATAAAACAGAATTTATTACATATGTTTTGGACAAATAACTAAATGCATAAAATGTTCTCTGTAATATAAACTGTCGCTGGATTTTCTGCTTGTAATTCCAGAATTCATCCAGCAGATGGAGGTGTTTCTCCAGCTAACACAACCCCACCTGCATGTGACCTAGTCACTCTCCACGAAGCTTTTCCTCGTGCTGTTGAACATTATTTGCTCTACAAACTATTATAAGTGTTTGGAAATATCTCTCTTAAGAGCTTCTCTGATCAAAACTAACAAAAACAATTCTTAGGGATTATTTTGTATAATTCCCCAACCTAAACAAAATAGATTATTTGAAGGAAATTTAAATGCAAGTTATTTCAGAGATATTATAGTGCTTATTCTGCGTTTTAAGAAACACAAAGTAAAACAAAATGTAGATATAAATGTTGCTAGTAAAACGACCATTGTTACTTACTTTAAGACCAAATACAACAACAACAAAAAAACACTCTGGGACAAATTGATAGCAAAACAGAATTTATTTGCATAATCAGACTAACAATGATTAATCTATTCATATAGCCTGACCTTCTGAGTGAAAAGGAAAGACAGACAAAAGAATTCATAGAAGATATGGCTTTGGTTAAATAATATGCCACTACACTGACTTGAAAGGCTCCTGTAACATGATATCTTAAATAAAGAGAAGAAATAAGGCTCTAGAATTCCCTGAACAAGACAAAAGGCCAAATTATAATGAACAGACGAAACCTAGTGGTCATACAGTAGATGCCACTCATGCTGTGGGAAATGATTCAAATTAGTCCTGCCAATTGCTCTGGCAGACCACCGCGCTCTCATGTAACAGCCAACACATTTTAGTGGACTCACACACAGCATGACAGACAGACTGGATTCTTACTGTGATTGGCCTGCGTGTCAAACCACAGGCACAAAAGCAAAGAGTCTGCTAACGCACGCTGGTAATCCACAGTTGCATAGTTGCAGGAACGTCACAAGCAAAACGGCGTACTGTCCGCCGGCTTGTGTACTGCTCAACATTCATCTGTTTCCCAATACAGTAATCACAGCAAATATATCCGAGTATCTGCGCCACGCCTTCGCCTCTTCATCCCCGAACAAGTGGTTAGGAAACGCATACGCCAAGCACATTCCAGACGGTGTAGCTGCATTGAATATTTACAGAAACCCTCCCAGGAGTTAGTCCGAAACAGTAACGATAGTGAAAGAGATACAAACAATGTGGCTCCGCCTGTGCGAGACGAGCCCAATTTTTGCCCAGTGAAAAGACGAGGAATGATCGGACAGCGCAGAATGTAGGATCAGCCATTCGTGGCCATTCTGAGTGAATAATTAGGATTTGGTACACGTTTGGTTTTACAGACGAGGGTACAGACAGTGTAAAGGTAACTGTGGACAATGAAAGTGATTGAAGATTGGCTTCTCCTTTAAAGGAAGAGTAGCCGTGAAACATGATTTCCACACTTCTTAAATCTTCATAAACAAGTGTTTTTGATCATTGAGTCTAAACGTGACTCTCGAGTGACTTCACATTTCCCATTCTCTAAATAACCACAAGCTTAGTTACAGTTCCAAAGTCATATTTTATAGCCCACTTTCTTCTATAACAAGTGTTTAAAAATCTTTCTGACATCATATGTGGTAAAAAACAAGAAGCTGACTGCGCATTTCCAAAGCTAACAAAAACAAACAAAAAAAACAATAGGTCATCTGTTCCCTGCTAAAATGACACACTCAGCCAGTGAGCAAAATTGTCACACACACGCACACACACACACACACACACACACACACACACACACACACACACACACTATGGATTTCTGTATCTCACCCAGTCTGAATTCACTGCACTGTAAAATGATAGAAACTGTAAAAGTTGAAAAACATGATTTCAGGCTAACCTAAAGGAACGGCTGACATCTTACAAACACAGAAACAGGGAAAAAAAAGGAAAGTTTGCTGCCTCCACAATTTGTGGGGAAAAAAATGGCACATTTCTGGTATTTGTAAAGGTTTACGACACCATTTACATGCCGAACATGTCTTCATTAGATCTGCTGACCAAATAAAAGCCACTTCAAAAATGTTAGTCAGCAGAAATGTTTTTTTGGTTTTTTTTCCCCAAACTTGGCATGAAAACAATATTCTGCTTCCACAACATGCACACAATCAGTCTAAAACAAAGTTCCACCATCACCAGAGAAAAACTTTTCTTTTCACTGGAACAGCGTCTTCCAAAAATATTCACACCTCTTGAACTTTTTGTTTTGTCGCCACCGCACACTGCGATGCAAATGCTCAAATTCTATGCGACACACAAAATCTGAAGTAGTGAGAAATTGTAAACGATGACATTTTTAAACATTTTTTGGACTTTTTAGCTGTTTGATAAAACGCCAAATTGGCGGCAGCAGCATCATGCTCTGGTACAGGAAAGTTAATCAGTGTTAAGAAGACAGAAGAACATGATTCACCTTAAAAAGCATGTGCCGTTTTCCTTAAACTTTACAATTTTAAACTACTTTGTGTTGATATCTCGCATAAAATCCATAAAGGTTGTCAAAGGTAGAAAAAAGTTCAGAGGGTAATAAATGTTTTCGCATGGCGCTATATTATAATCGGGCCCTGCTCACAGTTCTAGCCTGCTCTAAATGTGCTTCCCTAGTTGAACAGTTTGATGAAGCAGCCCTGGCAGTAGGGTTTGTCGTTCTGCTCTTTGAACGTGCCTTTGTTGAGCTGTTTCAAGCAGAAGGCGCAGACGAAGTGCTCCGGGTGGAACTTCTTGGACATGGCTGTGATGCAGCGGCCTGTGATGGGCTTCTGACAGCCGGAGCAGAGAGAGCCGCGGCACTCGTGGTAGTGTACCTCGCAGTACGGCCGGCCGTCATGCTCGAAGAAGCTTCCGTTCACAAACGGGGTGAAGCACACCTGCGGACACACAAAAGCGAGCCGTAATTTCGCCTTCTCTTCTAGTTATAATCGCGACAAACATCAGCGAGGAGGGAGAAATTCTGGATTACGAACCCTGCAAACGAAACACTCGGGATGCCAGAGGCAGTTGAGAGCAGAGATGTAGTTCTCCAGGATGGCTCTGGCGCAGCCGCCACATTTGGGTGCAAACATGTCGAAGTAATCCTTCCTGCAATACGCCTTTCCGTCCTTTTCGTGGAACCCTTTGCAGGAAACACAGGAGAAGAAAGCGGGTTTTACATGGCCCGTAAAGCAAAAGCAAACATATTGCTAATTCAGAACTTAAACTACTCAAAGCCTGTACCCTCTGGGCCGAAGAAGGATCCACACTGAGCACAGAAGAAGTGTTCAGGATGCCATGTCCGGTCCAACGCCGTCACGACTTTCTGAACGAAAGAACAACAACAAAGCTTACTACATGCCAACACTTCTGCTAGAGACGGTTTCACAGAGTGATGACGCACATCCAGTATGGGCCCGTTGCAGTAGTAGCATCGAGGAGAGAACAGATTGTGGTAATCTTTCTCGCAGTACGGCTGTCCTTCCCGCTCGAAGAAGTTCCTGGAGCCGATCTCCTCCTGACAGTGTGTACACACAAAGTGCTCAGGGTGCCATGTACGGCCCATGGCAGTCACCACCTGCGTGAACAGGAGAGCAGATGGAGGATGGGAACATGTTTGGACCAATTGTTTAGGGAGCTTTGCAAACACTGCAAAAACACAATCTCCCAAAGTTATTTGGTGCGGGTTCTGGTGCAAATAACGTGGCATACTTGAAATACGTTTGGCGACTTTTGAAAGCAATTTGTTGGACTTCAGGGAAACTGAGGGTGAACACAAAGTTATGCCAAACCTAAAGGTCTGAAAATGCTGCATTATTTTCCTTCTACTTTATTATTATGCGCCATTTTGGGTAAATCTATCAAATAAAATTCCAATAGAATAGATTAAGGATTATCCAGAGGGTCTTTGGAAGGCGCTGTGTATGGAAAGTTGATTATATCATCTCACCTGTCCCACAATGGGCTTACAGCAGGCACCACAGACTCCTTTAGCAACGGTCTGCACCCCCAGTTTGTTGAGGTCAGACTGCAGGCTACCAAGCATGTTGTCCAGCTTGTTGACCTGTGTCGGCGGCCCACCTGGAACTCCGGCCTTCCCCTGGGCCATGATCTAAAACGTTTGCAAACTGTTATGTCTTTCTGCTCCATAGAATTGCAAATGAAACAATCAGTTGAAGGCTACCAAAGTTCAAAAACAGACATCTCTAAGGACGGGTGAACAACAGAAGGGGTAAGAGACGGGGATTCGTGCCTGCACTGGAGGGAAGAATGGGTCATACTCTGTTTGGCAGCCTATAGACACCAGGAGTTTTGGTGCTGCTGGTTGTACTGGCTCCACCGATGGTGGATGGTTTGGGATGCGGACAACAGGAGGAGGGGGTTCTGGCTTAGGGATGGGAAGGTCCTGAACGAGCGCCGGTGGGGGTGTGGCTTTTGTAATTTGCCGAGAAGGAGGAGGTGGCTCCTGAGCACGGATGGCTTGTGAATTAAAGGAGGTAGGTGGAGGAAGAGGTGGTGGTGTTGGGACAGGGGGCTGCTGTACTGGGAGTGGCCTCTTGGGTTCTTCTATAACAGCGGGGCAACGAGGGTTAGGGGGAGAAAGGGGTGGGAGGACCTTCCTGACAGGGACAGGTGACTCGGGAGGAATTATGATCTGAAGGGAGACAGAGAGGAGCGTGAAGGAAAAGCGAAAGAAGGTGAATTAGCTGAAAGATATTTTGGTTAAATGTCTGAGCACACAGCAGCCAACCTTGTCGACCTCACCGCCCCATCCGTCGGGACGGAAACGCTGGGGTTTGGACGTGATGACGACCCCCTCGGTCAGCCACTCGTCCGACTGTTTGCGGCGCCGCTCCGATCGGCTGATCCCGAGCTTACCCTGAAGCTCCTCTATGAGGCGGTCCTGAGAAGAGTTCTTGTTTACAATGATGGGGCCCATCTTCCTGCGCAGGTGACCGTCACGATACATAGGATGCACGTTGGGAGTCTCTTTAGTGCGCCTAATCACAGATTTTATCTAGGAGGAAACGGTGGAAACCTCATCTTAACCCAGATTCACCATAAACCAGTTCACGCAACATGCCAGTGGGCTTTGGGGGTCGTGCATCATCTCCTTTAAGCATGCTTTGGTCATATGACGACAATGAGCTGAAACTCTCCAAATCCTCTTCAACATGACTCAAGCAAGCAAAATACTCACTAAGTCAGATGTGTTAGCTTCTTTTACACAACACAAGTCCAAGTGTAAGAAATTATTTTTATGGCGGCAAAAGCATCGAGTTAGCCATGGGTGCAGTCTCAATCCAAAAACTGTTAGATGGGTTCTTTTCTTTTGCGTGATAAACAGAAGTGTTGTATTAATTCATTTTTTTATTATTATGGTAACAAAGACACTGTCAGAAGGCATTGATATACCGGACCAAACGAGAGATGTATCCACTGGGAACAAGAATTACCAGATGACTGGTTGGAAACTTGGGGAAAAAAAACAACTTTCTCCAATTAGGGAACGCACGATACCAAACTGCTAACTCTCTTCAAGGTGGATGTTGTAAGTGAGTTTTTAGCATCAGTCGAGTGTCTACATCCATGTGCTTTAATCTTTAACCAGCTATTTTAAACACAAACTGTATTTTTTTTGTAATTGAATCAAGAAATATTCAATCTCTAAAAAGCTTATTTTGGCTGATACAGATTGTTTTTTGTCCGGAAAGTCGGTAAGTATAACAGATCTGTCAGTCAACTCTCTTTTATAGCAAAGTGAAAAAGGACAAAGACTGATCAGTTTCACATGTAATATTGGCCAATTGCACATCTGGTGCCAGTTAAGGAAACTGGCACCAGATTGCGACCAGCGTGGTTGATAAATACGTACAGCCACTTTTTAAGGTGTTAGCAACACAGCTGAAGCAAATGCTAGCATGTATCAGTCTCAACAGCCAGAACCAAAACAAGCCTGCCGAGCAGATGCATACATGTCCCGTTGCAGAGACTCTGTCTACACTGGGAGCTTGGAGCAGAGGCATGTCCAAGGCAACCTCAGGGGTCCCAGGGCATGAGGAGGGGGTCATGGACTCATCCATCCAGCTGGCTTCAGTCAGTGGAGTCATGCTGCCATCTGTGTACAGCCTCTCAGTGAACGGTGTCATGGTGCCGTCTAGTCCATCGTGTAGGGACATTGACAGCTCCTCGTCAGCCCAGTCCAGGTCTCCGTTCCCATCGGTTCCCATGTCTATGGAGTCGTCTGTGATGGTGTTGGTGGCGCTGGCGAACGTGTCGGGTTGCACACAACTTCTGTCCATAGGCAGGATCAGGTCCTCTTGCACCTCCTGGGGTCCTTTACAGAGAGAGTGAGCCTCCATCGTTTCTAGTGGTCCCTCTGTGTGTGATGTATGACTTTGTGCAAAACTCATTGCTAGAAGTTTATCTAGGGCCTCGTCAAGAGAGGGCTCCTCTGCAGACGGTTGCTGTAAAGTGAGGGACGTGTCTCTCTGGGCTACAGGAGACACCTCTGACAGCTGTCTGCTGGTACTGGTGAAGATCAGAGGAGAGGGGATCATTAGTGGAGAGACTGCAGACGGTGGCGAATACGGTGGTGATGGGAGGTGCGGAGAAGATTGAGACGCAGCAGCAGGCAGAGGCGAAGGAGTCGAGAGAGGGGGAGTCCGGCTTTTTGAAAGAGGCGGGGATGTAAAATCTAAGTCCTGGTCAAGAAAACAAGGAGGCCACTGACTGATAGATTCAGAAGTGCAGAACGTTTTATTAACTGATGGTGAAAGCCGCTCTGTGGACGGACTGGGGGTTTTGGAGGTCTTGCGCTCCAGGACAGTGTTAACAGAGGTAAGAGAGGGGGTAGTGGCATTGGAAAGGCTCGGGCTATTTCCTAACAAGCTGGAACTAGACGGAACAGACTGACAGAGGACGAGCAGGGACTTTGTTTGGGAGGACAGCAAGGTGGCAGAGACATCTATGACAGAGTCCAGGTCGATGTCACTGGCAGCAGAAAGAGACGAAGTAGGACTGTGGGGTATGAGAAGGTTCGGATGAGGCATCGTAGAGCCACTATCCTTTCCTTCCTCATCAATGTGCAACTCTAGGCCAGCAGATAAAGGGAGGAAAGAAGAGGCAGGTGGGTGGGGAAGACTAAGAGAAGAAGAAGAAGAAGGAGCCACTGGGGTGATGGAGGAAGGCGCTGGAGAATGGTGAGAGGTAGTTGGTGTCCCTGCTTGGTCTGGCAGAGAGCCCAAAGAGCTGGGCTAGAGAACAGAAGAAGTACAACAAAATAAGAGGAAGAGGACAGAGGTTATAAAAACTTCTTTAGGAGAGGTTTGTGAACAGAGGATGTAAAGTAGCCTCTATAACATATACCCATGCTGACTTTACCTTGAAGTCAGATAAAGAGGCCATCAGTTCATCCAACTCTCTAGTGGCACAGGAAGCCGACATTCTTGTTTGCTGTTGAGATGCATCCAAATCGCTATGACGTGTGGATGAGCTGGAAAGCATAAAAGTGATTCTTTTTCACAACAATGAAACTTAAATCTAAATGTAAATGGGATTAAAAGTAGGCGTGCACCAATAAATTGGCCCAGATTTTCTTAATATTGGGAGATTAGAGATCTCACATCTGCAAAGGTCTGAAAATCAGCCACTGTACCCTTTCCCTGTACGGTGAGAGAGGGCTGGCTGACAGACCAAACCAGCAGGTCACATCTGTATGTGTGCACTTAGCAGTAGTTGCCCCGCTGTTAACAAATTAGCAAATTTGTCATGATTTTCAATGACTTTTCAAATAAAAAAAATTGGCATCGGCCAAAATCGGAATTGAAAGATCAGACTTTTTAGGGATTGGTGATCAACCAGAAAATCAGTCAAATCAATCAGTGCACCCTAATTAAAACCCCGCTTATTCTGTTTTTACACAGAACAGTAAAATATATCCAAGTATAAATACTATTACCGACATTTCTTCACCATTTCTTGTAAATAAGGCTAATATACATTTACATTATCCTAACGAAGCATTTAAAAAAAACAAAAAAATACAATAAAATTTTTTTAAATATGTCAAACATGTATATGTTTATGGGCTTACGAGCACATAAAATGTTGAAGGATTTAATAAACACAGCACCTTGCTAAAGTATTCACAAACTTTTGACTTTTTCAAGGTTTATTGCATTACAACAATAAACCTTCATGCATTTCATTGAGATTTTATTTGACAAACCAACGCAAAGTAGTAAATAATTGCAACATAGAAGGATTTCCCCCCCCAAAGTCTTGACGTATCTATTGCATATGAATTTATCTTTGTGCTCCAAAAACAATAACAGTAGTTGGTAACTCCCAGAGGAGCTGCAGAGACTGACATATGCGGTGGAAAAATCTGCCGCCACAACAATTAGTTGTCATATACTCTTTATGGAAGAGCAGTAATAAGAAAGCCATAAAGAGGAAAAAGCAAATATGTGAAAGATGGTGATCAGATGCAACCCCAGCTCCAGCCGAGTCTTCTTTTAGCTAACATTACCTGCATCCAACAGCTTTACTCAACTCAGTCGGTTAGTTTGGGGGAAAATCTTTGCAAAGTTCTTTGTGTTTTGCTGTCATGATTCTAACACACACCTGAGTAGCTCTGCACAGCAGCAGCACGTCTCCTTCGCTGCCACACAGGTGTAAACCCAGCGTGAGCGTCATAGCGCTCGTGTTGCATTTATAGGTGGCTCGGAAAAACAGGTCACAACAGAAGGCCCTACTGTATCAAGTCGATATAGGAATAACAGAGAGTTGGCCACTCTGAGGTAAAAACAACAAACGGCTTCCAGTCCAGGGGGTCATGGCTGATTCTGTGGGCGGGCAATGCTCCCTCAATGCCCACCCATGCCGCCGGGCCTGGTCAGAAAAGACCAAAAGAAACTTTTGTGGGCTGCATAGAGAACACTATGCGTAGGAAAACAAGCAGATTGCATCACTCTGAAAACATCATTCCCACTGTGACACTGTTACTTTGTGTTGGCCAGCAGATAAAAACCAATTAAATACGTTCAAGCTTGTGGCTGCACCATGACTAAATGAAACATTTCAATATTTTCACAAGGTTTCGTGGATTTTACAATTCTGAAAGTGTTATCCAAAATCAGCCTTGCTGAAATTCAGTTACACTTGAAAGTTGGGTTGCATCATATGTCGCAAATGTATAGTTTCCTCAGAATAACTGTTTGCAATTTGCATAAATGTAAAGAAGCGCCTGGAGTAAAATAAGTGTTCGCTAATTATTTAAGCACCATGCATTCATGCTGATATATTTGATGGTATTTAATTAAATTTTTTGTTTAATGAAGCATAAAAATATATAAAAAAGATGGCAAAGGCAATAAAAAACTAGAGCTAAGCTTTATAATACATTACTTTATTGTTTATTTTATTTATGTATTCAATTTCTTAATCTGGGACCTCAGTTTGAATTTCGTACCACAAACAAGCAAAAATTGCATGACAATGAAAAATCCTTGGATCTTTTTGTTGACAAATTACTTTTGTCAACTGATCTCAAACACACAAGGCCATGGGTTTTTGCTTTTGTTTGTATTTTTAGTAGCTGGACAAGTTATCTGCAGTCTATGTTTGCTATGAATCCAGAACAAAGGATGGTAAAATGTTTATATATTTGGTACATTTGTCACAAATCATATTGCAATCACGACATATACAAATATTATACCACATGTTTTCCCTGATATCATGCACTCCGACTTAGAAAGATCACAATACATTTATAGAGAACCTCCCTACTGTTCCCTCTGACAGAACCTAACTATTGATCTTTCTTCTGAGTAGCTTATTGTTAGCTTTTCTTTTAACTGCATTAATCAGAGTGAGTAAAATCAGAGGCGGTACCTGGGTGAAGGACCTGAACCCTCCAGCAGATCCTCCACTGGGGCTCGAGCTTCCTCCGGCCTCACCCCATTCCGTTTTGGCTTTTCCTGAGGTGGGGGGCTTACGAGGATGTCAGGAGCGCCTCCATTCTCATAGTGGGTGATACTGCATGACGGTAAGGGTGGAGCTGCCTCCTCTAAGGAAACGTGACAGGATGAGTAAACGCTGCTCAACACTAACAGAAGTGAGAAAGTGTTGATCTTCCCCCTTGTCCTCTCTCCCCATTTTCTACAAAGTGGATTTCTGTCCTCATGTCTTAGTCAACCCACCACAAATACAAGCAGATTAGGGGGAGGAAAGACACAAGAAAAGTACAGGCCAGATGCTTTTAATAAAACTTGAGGCGTGTTACTTGAATAGATGTCAAAGAATTATGACATTTGATACAATTGCATCACCATGTTTGTTCGGCAGCCTGCCCCGCATCGTCATTTTTATCATATAAACGCAAAATCTTTGTGACAATGCTGTTATTTAATACTAAAATCCCATTTAAATGTGTTAAAATTGTAGCTATGACGTATTTTTCTCCAGCATGTCTCTATTCTTCTAACTTCTCTGTACTCATTTTAGGAATTTAAATGTCTGTCAGTGTTTTCAGATTAGACACAAAAGGAAGAAGAACACAGAGGCTAAATTTATTTATTATAATAACAGTTTTCTCTACCTGTAGTGGGGAAAGAAGGGGAGCTCTGCTGCACGGCGTTAAGCTCCAACAGAAGCCGGTCCAGCTCCGAGAGGTTACTGCCCAGGGCAGACGTGATGGGTGCGGGAGATGAGTCTGACGTCTTGTGTTTGTTGGGAAAACTGAAAAACAAACAAGGTGAAACTGAAAGGTAAACGGAAATGTAGTCTGCTTGACTCAGAGGACATTCAGAGAGCGGGAGCAACACCTGTAAACATGATCCTCTTCGATGTGCGACAGCGGAGAACTGCTGCTGTCTCTGGACCACGAGCTCTTATGGGCCGAACCTAAAGACTGGAGCAGATGAGTAAAGTCATTAACATTTTAGGTTTAAAGCCAGAGAGCGCCTCGTGCTCTGATGAAGTGGAGACCTACCTGTTGGGAGGAGTGGTGGGAGTCTGGTTGATCTGTCAGGGAGCCGTTCAGAGCATCAGCTGAAGGCGGAGGTGGAACCGGCGGCGGTACGGACGCGTCTTGGTAGGGGAGTCCGCCCGTCGGGATGGAGTAGGGGGTCTCATCGGGCAGAAAGACCGCCCGCTTCGAGATGTGGGATGTAGTAGATTCTAGGTCTGCAAGCAGCGCATCTAAAAATGTAAAATACTTTTATTAGGTTCCCAACTCAAGATTGCTTTGGGATATCAGTATCAAACAAGTATCAGCCTACATACAAACTCTCCAATAGAAGCATTTACCCAGCATCCCTGCCCCGAACAAAGCCATTGAATAATAATAAATGGGCCAGAATTTACTGGCCCAGTGATTCCAACAACAAAATCAACACAGCAGTTTCCACAGTATTATTTATTATATTTATTAGCAGTCGAAGGATTTGGACAGAATTCCCTCTGCAGACTAACATCCAGCGAAGCCAACTGCACACCTTTTAGAAATACACAACATTACATAGAAAGTTTATACAAAACTTCATTGAGCTCGGGAAATAAAGAGAAAACAATCAGACAGGATACATAATGCACAACCCCAGTATTTTTCAGCATTTTGGAGAGCTGCAGAAATGACCTCAAAAATTTAAATTATCTCAAGATTATGACTGTGTTTGTATAAATGTCAAACATGCTAAATGCGAGTTTCTCTATGCGAATATAAATCATCCGGTTCAGTGTTAATTCATGCTGTTCCAGGAGTCCTGAGAAGCTGCACCAATTGCAGTTTTCTGTCTGATCACTAAATTTTACGAAGCTGGTCCTGCAGATTCCAATACACCTCGAGTATTCCAACCTTATTCTATTAGAAAACAGTGAAACAATGCGAACTTGTTTAAGTTGCACATGAAGTAGTGCTCTTATATATAAATGAGTTTTGAGCATTGCTGTCCAAACTACTGAGTTAACGAAGGAAAAATAAACAAATCAGTTTCTTTGGTAGTTTTCACAGTCCATTGATGTGGCACTAGCACCTCTGGTCCAATATTTACAACTAAATCTCCAGTCTACCTTCTTGATTTGTCAAAACCACAACCACTGCTACGCCCTCCGATTATATTTGTACAGTCATTCTATTGACCTGTGGATTTCCTTTTAGCTTTACGAGACTGAATACAAACTTAGCAAGACAGACTGATAACAAAGAGGCAGAGAGGCAGAAAGCATTTCTGAATGGCGTCCAGGGTTGAGAGGGTACAAAGTTATCCTCCTGAGAATTTGGTGCAACTCCAGAATAAAATAGACTCTTACATCACACCATCGGTCTGTCCATCCAGCCAGCCTCCGCCTGACCAGAATAGATCGCCGTCACCAGCTGCATGCCGTTATGCTACAATGCTTTTGACATGCCATCATCTGCTTTAGATGATCCAAAGCTCACACTGGCTTAAAAAAGCAGCGTCGTTTCAATCCGAGAACATAGAAACTTGTTTTTGATTTAGAACTTCTTTATGATTGCAAAGTTTTATTTCCCTTCTGATGTAGAAAGTGGTTCAAAGATTAGCAAAGAGAATAATTCACACTTTTCTAGACAAGAACTTCCTCATTTAAACCCGACTCTTCATCATCACCATCTGTGGTCCAAAGGGGAATCCTGCCCAGAAGCCAAACGTCCTCCGTCCTGCACTTTGACGTAAACCATGTGGGAGCTCAGGCCTATTTAAAGCGGTATGCTCAGTGAGTAACCATGTCTGTGCAAATGTGCTGAAATATCCAGACCAGCTCGAAATAATCTGCACCTGGTGCTGACATGCTAAACGAGGCCCGACTTAAATTGACTTTGTCACTCATAAAACAAAGCCCGCAGATAGAAAAATGCCACAAGTGGTTTTAGGACAAAGGTGAGCCGTAAAATGCACCGATCTAAATGTAGCTGTGGTATCATATTTCTCTTACCAAGGTTTTCAAATTAAACACGCTTTTGGACTTGCTATATTTGTTGTACTAAATTCCTAGAAAGTTCCTGTTGGCCTCAGCAGAAAGGACGGAAATCCTGTCCAAGGACTGCAGAGGCACTTGCAGACAAAGCAAAGTTCTCCAAACTCACCATCGGCTGCTGATATGACACAGCAGTGACTGTAAATATCTGGAAATATTCAAAGTTCTTCTTAAAGAAAACTGTGATGAATCTTTTAGAAATATGAAAAGTTAACTTCTTACTTTCATCATCGTTTTAATGTGATCTTTGTAAGAATCCGGTGCCTTCAGAAAAGGTTTTCAAGGAAATTTCTGGGATAAAAATACACCATATCCTCAATTAACATGTACGTTAATAATCACATGTAATTTAATTTTATTAAATTACATGTGATGAATTAATTAAAATCAAGAGAATGTCCCATGCAGATCACTCACTGTTTAGGCCATTTATGCTAATTCAACCCTGTGAAGAAACATACAATGCTGGCGTAAATAAAGTATTGTTTAATAAATTATTTTGCACGTTGAACATTCATTCTATGTACGTGAGAATTACTCCAAGATAATGATACTATCCTAGTCCTAAAGAAAATGATCCAAATACCCATCTGCCATGTTTTTGAAATTTTTAAAAAATAGTCTTTAGGAAAAGGTTGTTAACAGGGCTCCACAGTCTCAGGAAAACATCACAATCCAATATTACCATGTAATATTGCGATAACGAACATAATAACCCACAATTTCCTCTACGTTCTCCTTTTCCATCGTCACAGTGTCTGACCTTTCTCCTTGGGGTCGGTTAGATCTACTGTATATCAGATAAGAACATGAAGGATGAGAAAATGGCTGAATATGTTACTGTAAAGCAGAGTTTAATGCACTGCAGCCTCACAAACATTACATTCAAGCAGTCCTGTGTGATGTAGCTTGAAATGTAAATAGAAACTTTAATAGATTATTTACTGACGACTATTTTTGTTTAGCTTAGGCAGCATAGCTGGTGCTTATATTAACAACAACATAAAACACAAGTTTTACACTCCAGAAATTGCACATACCTATTTGAAAGTGAATCATTTTTGTTGTTGGTTTGACATATCTATTATTGTTGATGTAACATCGTTATTTAGTTTCACTATTACCTAGAGCTGGGTGGGGTTTTGTCTTCTGTGCATTTATAAAAAGGAATATAAGGAGTTAAGAGAAATATACCTTCTTATATTAAGAGCTATAAATAACTTTATATCAAGGATTTGAATATACAGGTTTATTTCACACCCGTGGTCGAGCCAGAAAAGGGTAGAGTGCATTCTCCAGGTCGTAGGGGTGTCCTGCCCCAAGTGGAGGAGTTTAAGTATCTCGGGATCTTGTTCACGAACGAGGGAAGAAGGGAGCTTGAGATCGACAGGTGGACTGGTGCAGCGTCTGCCGTGAAGCGGGTGCTGTACCGGGCCGTCGTGGTGAAGAGAGAGCCGAGTCAAAAAGTGAAGCTCTCGATTTACTGGTCGATCTATGTTCCCACCCTCATCTACGGTCTTGAGCTTTGGGTCATGACCGAAAGAACGAGATCGCGGATACAAGCGGCCGAAATGGGTTTCCTCCGTAGGGTGGCTGCGCTCTCCCTTAGAGATAGGGTGAGAAGCTCAGTCATCCGGTAGAGCCGCTGCTCCTCCACATCGAGAGGAGCCAGCAGAGGTTGCTTGGGCATCTGGTTAGGATGCCTCCTGGATGCCTCCCTGATGAGGTGTTCCGGACACGTCCCACCGGGAGGAGGCCCCGGGAAAGACCAGGACACGCTGGAGGGACGATGTTTCTCAGCTGCCCTGGGAACGCCTCAGGATTCCCCCGGAAGAGCTGGAAGAAGCGGCTGGGAAGAGGGAAGTCTGGGCCTCCCTTCTGAAGCTGCTACCACCAGGACCCTGATTGATTGATTATTTTAAATTGTTTTGTCTCTCTTAGCAGTCTGTGGCAAATATTTGCTCTGTTTTGTGCAAAAATAAATAAATCAAAGAAATTCTCCTGTATGGAATCAATGATTCTTGTTGGAAGTAAATATTATGAGCACACCACCTGATCCCCGTTTATGGGAAAAAGTACTCTCCCTTTAAAGAATAAAAAAGTTTAGATATAAACTTCTGAACCGATACATGTCCAACTCTTCTTATCCAATTGTTTTATTTAAATTACACTAAGTACAAATAATGATTCCATTTTAAATGATGAATCAGTGAGGAAAGAAATCTTCACAACACAGATTGATAAAGAGTTTTCTTTTATGATCAGAGATATATTGCGTAAAGGCAGACAATGGAAGGTTATCCATTAAAGTTCAGAAATCTCAGCTTCTTCATGAGTCGGTAGTTTGCTCTTCTGTTTGCTTCAGGCTGGCAGCTGATGGAAAGTAGATAAAAGATAGTCAGCTAGTTCATTTTGGATGTGTGAACACAGAACTATTAATTAATTCATTATGAAAGTGTGTTGATTGTTCACTTACACAACAGCTTACTGCTCTAAGCACACATTGCATTCACAAGGACTCTGCAAGCTTTATTGCCTCTGTCTTCGCCCTGTCCTCGTCGCAGGACATGTCCTGGCAAAGATGCTGCTTCTCCAACATTTCCAACCCTGATATTTCCCGACAGAGCATTTCCAGAATCTCGAATTCTCTCAGGCCGTTCCACTCAATCTCATCCCTCAGGTTGGATACCCGTTGATGCAGCGCCAGGATCTCCTGCAGCAGTTCATCCCTTTCTTCCCTCAGCTCCGTGTAGTTGTTGGACATTTCTTCACCGATGTGGTTCAGGACCTCAGATGAAACCTTTATGTGCGTAAAGACCGCAGGCCCGTGGGTGCCTTTGTGAGCTCTCCATTCTTTTTCATTCCGAAGCATCAGCTTCAGCTCCAGCAGTTCTCCACTGATGTCATCCACTCCTCTTTTGAGATTTGCACTGGGAATCTGGATTGGGGCTGGACATTTTTGACAGATATTACGGATTTCTTCCAGTTTCTGCATGAAATGGGCTGCGATTTGAACAGCCCGTTCAGCTTTGGCCTCCACATTCAGCCGCAGATTAGTTTCTACCTGGAGCTGGCGAATCAGTTCTGGAAAACATGAGTGAGAACTTCTTCTACTTTTAAGGTAAGGTACAAGCAGCAGACTGGTTATCTTCTACACCATAAACAAATGTGCTTGCAGCTGACAGTGTGAAACCAACTTACGACCAATGGCTTTGTTGGGATCTGCATCCTGGAGCTCTTTAAGTTTGTCAATTTCTTGACTCAGAGCCATGTTCTTCTTCCTCTCTGCTTCAAGCTTCTTACTGAAGTGGACACTTATTTCTGCATTTTGATGGTGGAGTTCTTCGTTTTCACCACAAAGAATGTTCAGCTCCTTCTCATACATTTCAAAGAGGTGAACCATATGCTCACGAGTCCATAGGTTCTCCATGTTTGCATTTTTCCAACACTGTAACCAGAAATGCTTGCTTTCCCAGCTCAGAGGGAAGTGTGTCGAAGGCCTGAGTTGATTCTCTGTAATGAACGCTGAACTGCTAGAAGACCCGACTGCAGTTCCAGAACATTCGCTGCGTCGTCATAAGGATCCATGGTGACATTGCGCTGTACTGTCCACCAATCACAGCGGAGACATTCCTCTCGCTTGTTCCGTTCAAATTGGAAAAGCCATTTCCATTTAAAATACCATAAAGTTTTCCATGTAGTTGTATGTATAATTTCAGAAGAATATTTAATCACGATGCTTTTGCTGAAAATTATAAGGTAACACAGTTATTTCATTTTCCTTTCTTTTTTTTATATTTCATATTGACTCAACCACTATTCATGCATTAGCATCTCAGCCATTCGAGAAAGAAACACACAACTGGCAAAATATGTTTTTGCAACCAAGAAATCCTTTGCAATTACAATATTGCACACACTGATGGTACAATATAATGATTTGATGCAATGTGCAGGTCTAGATGCTTTATGTTTCTCTTGTGTTTCAGAGGAAGTTTAAATAACTTACAGGACGATCATTTGAGACAGACCAATTAGTTTATTTTTGGTTTAGATTTTTGATTCCCTGTAGTGAACTCAGAACGGCTAGAAAACCTGACTGCAGCTCCAGAACATTCACTAAGTCATCATAAATTGTTTGATATCTTCAAACTCTTTTTAAGAAACTCTGCAAGGCCATGTGGCCTTGTCCAAACAAGGCCACGTGGATGGATAATAATTGTACACTTTAAAAAGTTACTTCTCCTCATTAGAACCACTACACCACACTTACAACGTGGACAGCCAATATATGTTCACAGCTTATGAGGTAACAATAGCTCAGCCTAGTCAACTTGAGGAATGGGTTTCAAATTTTGCTCAACCAATGATTAGGGTTCAGTTTCACAGAGACAAAATAAGCCATTTAAAATTTAAGAAAGAGAGAAATAAATATGTTTTGTATTAGTCTACAGTCGTCATTTCTAATAATTTATTGCTTTTTAAATTACACATGTTTTTTTCCCAAAAAAAGTATCAATTATTTATTAACATTCTTAATCAAACATTTTTTTCTATAGAAGTTTGAGCCAAAATGTATGTTCGTGTAATACAACGCAGTATAAAATTGCAGGAAAAAGTTTGTGAAAACAAAGAAAAACACATTAACATGCAAAGTTCTTCACTTTTCCTGAAATCTTAAAATTTTATATTTCATATTTCAAACAAGTCAAAGCAATTTGAATTTAGTTTGTCCTGCACTTCACTGAAACTTGATTCAGCAAGACATTATGACCAATGACAAAGAGAGAAAAGGGACTTTGAAATGACTTCAGTTTAGCACGGCTGACCTGAAACACTGATCATGTGGGAATCATTAATTTGATATTAGTTGTTTCAGCTAAACGACATCAGTTTGTAAGATAAGACTTTGTTTTTAGACTCATTGCTGATCAGTCTTTTCATGCTCCTCTTGAAATGCAGAAGCAACAGCAAATTTATTTATAAATTATGAACAATTGATTCTGATTTTCTAAACCACTACCTTAGGTTGTGGTCAAAAACATACTTGTGCAAGTCCAATAAAATCAATGTTATTGTTTACAATATCTCCTTCTGTTCCCTGAATGGACTTGAGAAATCGTGTGATAAATCCCAGACACTGAAGGATGATGAGAATCAAGTGGAATCGCAAGGGCTAAAAAAAACTACATAACCACAAGAAAACTTCCTGCAGCTGCCAAAGTATGGAGATGAACTGATCAGACAGGAAACAACCTCACATAATGTCACTATGATCTAGCTCCCAACTTTCAAAGACCGGAAAAACATGGTGATAAAACATCTGACCAACAATAACAACGAGTCCTTCTTGGTAAAATAGGAAAGTAAATGACCCAAAATAATTTTTGGACCAAAAACAATAATAATAAAAAAAAAAGATTATAATATTACATTTAAAAACTATGCAGAGGTTTGAGTATGCATGTAGACCTGAAATGTTGTCGATTTGTTTTGCTTTATGAAAGACAACAAACACTAGTACAGAAAAGTCTCAAACTTACAGAAACCTAAAAGCATCAACAATCCAAACAGCAGCGTGGGCCAAGTATCGGTCTAATCTTTTCCATTCCAGACGGGGGGTGGGCAGTGTGTAGCAGCCACAATGGACAAAGTCCAATTCTCTTAACAGCATCCTGACTCAATGGCTGATTGTGCAGCGGTCTAAAGGAATAAAACTGTCATCAAAAATGAAACGACTGGATCAAATTATTTCAAACGACTTTATCTGACTTGAGTCAAACAATACGCAGACTTACAGTGGCGCTGTCAGTGGACATAACTGTGGTCACACTGCGGTACCGTATTGCGTTGACATTATACACATTCTTGCAGGAGTGGGCACATGTATAGTCTTGACTTTGTGCACCCAATGTCCACCCACTCACGGCTCTGTTTATCAGATGGGATGAAGGCACATGGGGAATTCCACACATTCCTCCGTCCACCCTGAGAAAGAAACCTCTCAGGTAGGGGCATGTGGAAAACAGCTCTAAACGCAAACACACAAACTTAATCTAGCGAAAACGGTCATTAAAGTCCCGCCTTTCTGCCCCTAACACACCTGGAGTCAAGAAGAAGACACTCAATACTCAATGCTATCCACAGCATGCTTTGAATTCCACAATAAGGGAGATGCCTGTGTTTTTACTGCCCTTCACCACACAGTGGGGAGTACACTGCAGGCACGGACGAAACCAGAGCACTTCGATCTTTTTCATGAACATGTGGGCAATGGTGAAAGGTCAACAGGGTCCACAGCTCACCTGTTTATACCCAGGGAGCAAAAAGGAGCAGAACTGGCTCTAGTTCCTAACGGAAACCCTATCCTATCGAGCCAACCCAACGTGATATATTTATAACAAACAAGAAAAGCAGGGGCCGGAGGGAGGCAGCAATATGGGAGATGCCAAAGAGAGAAATCAAAAAGGTGACGGAATCGACAGAGAATCTGACCTTAGAGATTAAAGATGGGTAACTATTTTTTTTTAACCGCGCAGTTTAAGAAAGAAAATCCCAAACAGACAATGGCTGAATGGATGAAAGTTAGTAATGGCATACAATCAGTGAGACAGAGGCATCATTTAGCGATTGCTTGCTAAAAATACCCTGCCAAGCAGAGCCATGTAAGAAAGATGACACTCCCTTTGAAAGATTGCTGGACCAAAATAAAAGTGCTTCCCCACAGAACAGTAAATCAGATCACAAGGGAAAGTCTAACGACTGATGCAGCACTCGGTCACCGAGGACAGTCGGAGCCAAGGCGTGGATGAAAACCGTATGTCAACGAGGGGCCATCTGGGCTGTCTGCAAACTGTCAGAGAACGGCCAGCTCGTCATTTACGGCATGCGAGCGCTTGTTAAAAGCACATTCGTTCTTTCAATAATATTTGTTCCAGGCATTTTTAAAAAATTTTTTATCTATGATTGCGTTGACAACTGTTAGACATATGGGATAGTTAGCGTATTACAAATGTTCTGCTAACTACTGCCAAAACCATTTAATATAGGGAGGATGAAAAACGTAGAAGAAGTAAGTTGAAACTTTTGACCAAAGAAAAAGTTCAATTTATTTGTTCACATGGATCACTACAACCTCCATGTGAATGTCATTAATCTAGCTAAAATAAATGACTGAATCAGTCCCTCCAGATTTTTCGCAATTTCACGGTAAAAGTCATACAAAAAAGTTTGGGGTTTTTTTTCCACTAATGCTGGGTAACTGTAATTTTATTCCAAACATTCTGCAAAAATTGTCAAAAACACCAGGTTGTGTGACTGATGACTCCGTAATGGCAAGTGGCTATTTAAATTCTTTAAACAATAGAAATATTCCTGCCTGTCTGTTATTTTGTTCTTATTGTTTTCCTCTTCCTCTCCTCGGGCTGCCACCTTATCGTGGTGGAGGGGTTTGAGTGCCCCAATGATCCTAAGAGCTATGCTGTCGGGGGCTTTATGCCCCTGGTAGGGTCACCCAAGGCAGACAGGTCTTAGGGGAGGGACCAGACAAAGTGCAGCCCGAAGACCCCTATGATGCATATAAACTTTGGTTCTCGTGTTCCCTCGCCCGGACGTGGGTCACCGGGGCCCCACTCTGGAGCCAGGCCTGGAGGTGGGGGCACGTTGGCGGCGCCTGGTGGCCGGGCTTTAACCCTATGGAGCCCGGCCGGGCTCAGCCCGAAGAAGAAACATGGGACCCTCTTCCAATAGGCTCACCACCTATGGGAAGGGCCGCAGGGGTCGGGTGCATTGTGTGATGGGTGGTGGCCGAGGGAGGGGGTCCTGGCGGTCCGATCCTCGGTTACAGAAACTGGCTCTTGGGACGTGGAATGTCACCTCTCTGGTGGGGAAGGAGCCGGAGCTGGTGTGTGAGGCTGAGAGGTTCCGGCTAGAAATAGTCGGTCTCACCTCGACACATGGCTCTGGTTCTGGAACCAGTCTCCTTGAGAGGGGCTGGACGTACTTCCACTCTGGAGTTGCCCACGGTGAGAGGCGTCGAGCAGGGGTGGGCATACTTGTTGCTCCCCATCTCGGCGACTGTACGTTGGGGTTCACCCCGGTGAACGAGAGGGTAGCCTCCCTCCGCCTACGGGTGGGGGGACGGGTTCTGACTGTTGTTTGTGCTTACGGGCCAAATGACAGTTCAGCTTACCCACCCTTTTTGGAGTCCTTAGAGGGGGTACTGGAGAGTGCCCCTCCTGGGGACTCCCTCGTTCTGCTGGGAGACTTCAACGCTCACGTGGGCAATGACAGTGAGACGTGGAGGGGCATGGTTGGGAGGAACGCTCCCTCCGATCTGAACTCGAGTGGTGTTCTGTTGCTGGACTTCTGTGCTCGTCACGGATTGTCCATAACGAACACCATGTTCAGGCATAAGGGTGTCCACATGTGCACTTGGCACCAGGACACCCTAGGCCGCAGTTCGATGATCGATTTTGTTATCGTTTCGTCGGATCTGCGGCCGTATGTCTTGGACACTCGGGTGAAGAGAGGTGCGGAGTTGTCCACTGACCACTACCCGGTGGTGAGTTGGCTCCGGTGGTGGGGGAGGATGCCGGTCAGACCTGGCAGGCCCAAACGTGTTGTGAGGGTCTACTGGGAACGTCTGGCGGAGTCCCCCGCCAGTCCCCCGGGATACTTGTTGCTCCCCATCTCGGCGACTGTACGTTGGGGTTCACCCCGGTGAACGAGAGGGTAGCCTCCCTCCGCCTACGGGTGGGGGGACGGAGCTTTAACTCCCATCTCCGGCAGAACTTCGAACACGTCCCGGGGGAGACGGGGGACATTGAGTCTGAGTGGACCATGTTCCGTGCCTCCATTGTCGAGGCGGCTTATCGGAGCTGTGGTCGCAAGGTTGTCGGTGCCTGTCGTGGTGGCAACTCTCGAACCCGTTGGTGGACACCTTCGGTGAGGGATGCTGTCAGGCTGAAGAAAGAGTCCTATCGGGCCTTTTTGGCCTGTGTGACTCCGGAAGCGGCTGATGGGTACCGGCGGGCGAAGCGGCTTGCAGCTCTGGCGGTTGCTGAGGCAAAAACTCGGGCGTAGGAGGAGTTCGGAGAGACCATGGAGAAAGACTTCCGTATGGCTTCGAGGCGATTCTGGTCCACCATCCGGCGTCTCAGGAGGGGGAAGCAGTGTAGCACCAACACTGTTTACAGTGGGGGTGGTGTGCTGCTGACCTCGACTCGGGGATGTTGTGGGTCGGTGGGCGGAGTACTCGAAGACCTCCTCAATCCCACCAACATGCCTTCCATTGAGGAAGCTGAGCCTGAGGACTCTGGGTTGGGCTCTCCAATTTCTGGGGGACGAAGTCGCCGAGGTAGTTAAAAAGCTCCTCGGTGGCCGGGGCCCCGGGTGGATGAGATTCGCCCGGAGTATCTCAAGGCTCTGGATGTTGTAGGGTTGTGTTGGTTAGCGACTCTGCAGTATCGCATGGACATCGGGGCAGTTCCCCTGGATTGGCAGACTGGGGTGGTGGTCCCCCTGTTTAAAGGGGGATCGGAGAGTGTGCTCCAATTATAGAGGATCACACTCTTAAGCCTCCCTGGCAAGGTCTATTCGGGGTACTGGAGAGGAGGGTCCGTCGGATAGTCGAACCTCGGATTTTGGAAGAGCAGTGTGGTTTTTCGTCCTGAGTCGGGTGGAACACTGGACCAGCTCTACACCCTCGGCAGGGTCCTGGAGGGTGCATGGGAGTTCGCCCAACCAATCTACATGTGTTTTGTGGACTTGGAGAAGGCGTTCGACCGTGTCCCTCGGGGTGCCCTGTGGGGGGTTCTCCGGGAGTATGGGGTACCGGGCCCTTTGATACGGGCTGTCAGGTCCCTGTATGAACGGTGTCAGAGTCTGGTCCGCATTGCCGGCAATAAGTCGGGCTCGTTCCCGGTGAGGGTTGGACTCCGCCAGGGCTGCCCTTTGTCACCGATTCTGTTCATTACTTTTATGGACAGAATTTCTAGGCACAGCCAGGGTGTTGAGGGGATCCGTTTTGGTGGCCTTAGGATTGCATCTCTGCTTTTTGCGGATGATGTGGTCCTATTGGCTTCATCGGGACGTGATCTGCAGCTCTCGCTGGAGCGGTTCGCATCCGAGTGTGAAGCGGCCGGGATGAGGATCAGTGCCTCCAAGTCTGAGACCATGGTCTTGAGTCGGAAAAGGGTAGAGTGCCTTCTCCGGGTCAAGGGAGATGTCCTGCCCCAAGTGGAGGAGTTCAAGTATCTCGGGATCTTGTTCACGAATGAGGGAAGAAGGGAGCGTGAGGTCAACAGGCGGATTGGTGCAGCGTCCGCCGTGAAACGGGCGCTCTACCGGTCCGTCGTGGTGAAGAGAGAGCTGAGTCAAAAGGCGAAGCTCTCGATTTACCGGTCGATCTACATTCCTACCCTCATCTATGGTCATGAGCTTTGGGTAATGACCGAAAGAACGAGATCGCGGATACAAGCGGCTCAAATGGGTTTTCTCCGTAGGGTGGCTGGGCTCTCCCTTAGAGATAGGGTGAGAAGCTCGGTCATCCGGGAGGGACTCGGAGTAGAGCCGCTGCTCCTCCACATCGAGAGCAGCCAGTTGAGGTGGCTCGGGCATCTGGTCAGGATGCTTCCTGGACGCCTCCCTGGTGAGGTGTTTAGGGCACGTCCCACCGGGAGTAGGCCCCGGGGAAGACCCAGGACACGCTGGAGAGACTACGTCTCTCGGCTGGCTTGGGAACGCCTCGGGAGTCCCCCGGAGGAGTTGGAGGAAGTGGCTGGGGAAAGGGAAGTGTGGGCCTCCCTTCTTAAGCTGCTAACCCCGCGACCCGACCCCGGATAAGCGGCAGAAGATGGATGGATGGATGGATGGATGGATGGATGGATGGATGGATGGATGGATGGATGGATGGATGGATGGATGGATGGATGGATGGATGGATGGATGGATGGATGGATGGATGGATGGATGGATGGATGGATGGATGGATGGATGTTTTCCTCTTTATGTCAGTTTTTTAACAAAATTCCTTGCAAATATTTCCAAAGCAGCAACACAAAATTGATGATTTTGAAAGCAAAAAAAAAAAAAGTATTATAAAAACAATGGTAAAATCCTGGAGGGACTGATAAATATTCATCCATTCACTGTATATAGAATAACCAATTAATCTAACATGGACACAGAAGCACAGTTCTCTACAGGTTCTGCCTGCTGACCCTCCGTTCTTTCAGGAGAGTGGATCAGCTTAAGACCCCAATAATCAGAACAGCGTCTCAACAGTGAGGGAGGAAAGTTTGGACTAGAGAGTTAAAGCAGATGATCCTTCTGGGGAAGTGGAGCATGTAGGCTCCAAGTGTTTGATGAACTGGATGGGGGAAAAAGCAGATCTGAAATTTGGTGAGCAGGTTTGGTCCCGAGTGCAGATATGAAATCCGTCATGATTGTTGGAGAAGCCCAGGTTGGGGATCAGGTTTCTGCTCCAACAGGTCAATACGTCAGACAGAGCTCCCGGGATTAACAAAATTTAAAAGAAACGAAACAAATGAAAACCGAATCCTTTTACACCTTCTTAAGTTGTGAAATTAAAAAGTTTGTTTTCGTTTCCTTTCAGCTCCCAGCTACATACTTCATGCAAGGTCATAGAGCTAAATCAGATCAAAATTCAACAACATGAAATCTTTCCACTCACAAGAAAAAAATGACAAATCCTCTGTTTATTAAGCAAAATTTTTTCACAGGCAAATCCAAGCTTAATGGTATGCATTAATAATTTGTAGAAATTCAGAGATCTTGAAGTTTTTAAGGCCTCAGAGTGACATACTGATTTCTTTTGTGAACACACGCATGAAAAAATAAAAACACGAAAAACATCAAACTTTACACTCAGAGATCTGACTGATATCAGCCTTACTAACCTGATATCAGTCAATGCCTGCATTGACCCAAGATCTGAGTCATGTTAGCTGGGAGAAAGAAACAGGAAGCGACTGAAAGGAGCTACAACTGGAACAACAGTATGGTACAATAGCAATTAACAGAGGAAAGGCTGTTCTGGCACCCGGTTCACAGACTGTCGCCCCGCTGCTGCCCCCTCCAACCGCGTTCGACGGCCTCCAGCACTGAGTCCGCTCATTGTTTTCCTTCACTGTTTCCTGAGGATGTGAGACAGGCTCAGTTGCCTAAGCGATGAGGTCAGTCATGCAGCTCTCTCTTCCCCAGACCTACAACAGGATGGGTGTGGATCAGGGACGAGCCTGATTTACAGTCTGGGGGCTTCTTTCCAGCTTTGCAGGCGAGCCCATTGGTTAAGCATGGCATGCTCTAACCCTCAGGTTTCTCACAGGGTGATGATGGCTAGTTTGCTAACACTAACTCTGCACTGCTGACTCACAGCGAACCGCTAAAACACCTTTAAAGATTTTCAGCATAATGGTTTAAATATGCAGCGTCATAATCTCTACACCCAACCAAGTCTTCTTAGGGTTTTATAATAAGTTTAAAAAAAGACTCCCTGTCTGCCAGGCGATCAACAGCTAAGGTTACAGGCCTGCCGTGTGTTTACAGATGCATTAAGGTGTTGCTATGTGCTTCGGTTTGCACACAGATCTATTCGTGCTTCAATAGGTCTGGAAAAGTTGCCTGAGGAATTCCCCTCTGTTTAAACTGCACTTGTTACCTGCTGTGTTCCCAGAAAATCTCCCAAATCGGATTAGAGGAAAACTGTTCCTAAAGGCGGCGTCAGCTCCTCAGCTAAAAATTAAGACGGAAACAAAGGAGTAAAACAGTAGGAATGACTACTGCTTTGTACCCAAGTCATGCATGGAGAAGTTTAATGTTACCTGTTAGCTTAAATCAGGAGAAACTTTTTGCTTTGTTTATAATCAGAGTTAGCAACGGCACGACCTCCCCCTCACCCCCCCAAAAAAACTCCCTTTATTGCAACAACTGACCTTTCTTTGTGTTAAATCGCTTTTGTCCTCTTCTCCATGTTATTGACAAAAACCTGAAAACTTCATCCACCATTTTTTGTCGTTTTTCCACACCCTGTCGGGCTCCCTTTCACACTAACCTGTGCTTCACGCTGAGGCAACAAACCTCCAGCAAAAAAAATAAAATAAAACCCCCCACTGTGAAGTCTGTACCAGATTTCCAGCACATTCTCTAGAACGTCAATGCGAGGCCAGACCTGGAAAGATACACTAATGTAGGGGAACTGAACTCTCCCCGTCATTTCAACAAATGCTTGCATTGTTGTCACAGTAACAAATTTTGCTGAATAATAAATTGTCCCAGAAGTTATTGCGGTAAACGATAATATTGTTGTTTTGAGACCATTTTAAAGTAATTCAATGGGAATGGCATAATAACGCAAAAACACATTTTCAAAGCTCGATAAACGTTAAATTCTAATACTGGAACTGGAATAAATAAAAAATACAGAAACAATAAATAAAATGAATCATGAAGTCTCTGTAATCAAAATTGTCCTGCAGAAAAAGGGCTGGTTAAGACCAAAGCACCAGACTGGACACTTTTGTCGTCCAGTTTTTGTTAGAGAGAAAAAGAGAAAACGATAAATCATGCAAATGGAAATTATTGAGTTGGTTTCAATTTATCATGTGATTAATTGATTTGTTGCTTATTGTGACAGGCCTAATTCTATTTTCTGATAAGCCTGAGTATAAGTTCGGCAGTTCACAGTACTATGAAAAAAAAAGAAAGAAAGAAAGAAAAACCAAACTGATTTAATTTCAAACAGAAAACAGACAGAGCACTCTGACACATGTTGCTCTAAGGTCCACATCTGGGCGAGGACCCGTCCCATAGGGCCACATGAGCGCTGAAAATGAAGCGAGGCCTGGTTGCCACCTGGCCTAGATTGTAAAAAGGCTGATTGGAGAATTTCACTGGAAATTTCTGACTCAAGAGTCAGCAAGGGAGGGCTCACGCTGCTTCTTCCAGCAGTGACGATCCCATAAATCGCACAAGAAACAACAACAAAAAAAAGGGTCAAAACATGATAAGGTTTCTTTCTTGATTCACATGAGCTTTCACCAAACAATCCTCTGGCTCTTTTGGTTAAAGGTCAGTAATGAAGTGTGTTGTTCTTGCTTACTCAAGGAGGGATTAAGAAACTTAAGCCTACTACCACTGAGGGGTCCTTAAGAGTCATTTAATCTACACTTTTTGGCTTTTGCTCTACCGCATGTCAAAGCTCAATGTTTTTAACAAAGGCATGGAAGATTCCAGGCGGACAGACGGAGACCAACTGCGTCGCCGCCGGAGCAGGAGAGGTGCAGCGAGAGGTAAGTCATGACCTCACGAGTATTTGGCCTTGGACCCCGAAAGAGAACGATGCTCGAAATTCCTCAGCGCCCTCGCCCTCCCTCTCCGTCTTCAGCAAGCCGCTCAGAGGGGCTGTAAGCTCCCACTCAGTCAACAATGCGTCCTTTCAGCAGACTACAGCAGCAAGAGCATCTAATGTGGCCTGGAGGTATTCTCACAGCAGGCCAAATGCTAGAATGTGAGCCATCATCTCTCCACTTAAACAATTACCAAATCCATTTAACTAAAGCTCCCTCTTTGAGAGGTCAGAAAAGATGCAGAGGTTTAGCATGAAACGCATGGCATGACGTGAATACACTGAGCAGATACAGTTGGCATGTATCTGCAAGTGGAAGGAGATGAGACAGTTTGTACCTAGCATGTCTTACTTCTGTTAATTTTCAACGCACGAGTGAAAAAAAATGTTGGATGGACTAATGAGTGTCAAAACGTAGAAATATGTCAGCTCAATTAAGTTTATTCTCCTAATGAACGCATTCACAGGAAAAGTGTCTGGACCAGTGACGTCACAGAAAACTAAAACTGCGGGTGTTTTCAATCCAAGTAATCAGACAAACTTGGGGAACAAAAAAAAAAAAACAACAACAACAACAAGCAAACAATTGTCCAGATTTCTAATTTTTTTTTATTTTAAAAAATGAAGTATTTTGGTGGGTCAGTGGTGATGTTGTGCTCTTTCTCCCAGTGGTTTTAAACAGCCAGAATGAGGGCTGGACCCACATTGTGCTGCCTGAGCAGTCTAAATAGAGGCCTGTTGACTCCACCACTTCAAAGTTGGAATGAGTAGCCTGGGGCAAGAGCGGAGGAGTTCACGTTAGAGCTCGACAGCAACATGACAACTGGACATCTCCTCCCTTCGGAGCCGCATATTGGACCGAAAGTGGCTCGTATTCACGGTGTCGAAGCGGCGCGTGTCACTCTCAGACGTAGCACGAAGCGCGAGAGAGTTCAAACAGAGGTTGAGGCGAAAGGCTAGCGATGTCCGGGCGGTCGCTAACTTGCTGCGATGCTTTTAATAACCAAAATAATGAAATGTGTCCAACGACTTGCTGCTGCTTTTTCCCCGCAGCGTGTGGAGACATTTCTGTCTGCCGTTAACCCACTTTTCCGGAGAGAAAGAGCAACCTGCAGTTCACCAGAAATACCGTTTTAGAGACAAAATCTCGACGAAACGTAACTGACTCCTCCACCCTGCTCCCGTTTCTCTTCATATAAAAAAAAAAAAAAAAAACACTCCGCTTTCCAAAAGCAAGCTTTGCAACTTACCCAGATCGTCCATGGTGACCGCCTGGTTGTGTCCGGCCTGAGTTTTCTTCCTATCGACGGTCTGCGAAGTCTGGATCTGGCTCTTCAAACTTCTCCGCTCCTGCTTCACAAGTTCAGTCAGGATAGTGACTCCGTGAACGCGCAGCGGCGTGTTCACGTGTAGCCAACCCAGAGCGGAGCAGAGAGCTTGCATGCTGCGGAGGTAAAGAGCGACACCTGGCGCCCAGCAGCCAGAACTACATGTTTGTTTAAACGGGGGGGAGAGCCAAGTTACAGATGTCTCAAAAATAAAAGAATGTCCTTGAAAAGTTCAATAGTTCAAGTCAAGTCAAAACGCGAGGCACACATGACACTTTTGTTAGCCTTCCGTTTGTATGTTTATGCTAAGAAGCTTCAGTTTTTCTCTCACAGGTGATGACAAGACTTCAATAAAGTATTTAGGTACCTCCTACCTCCTTCAGCACTCATGTGGCCTAGACCTGCAAGAAGAGGCTGTTTTGCAACCAGAAGTCTCCCTCTGTCACCCGGGAAGCTTTGCTGAGGAGCCGACTCCCCCAACATCTTCCCCTTGCATCCTAAGAAAGAGGCATTCAGCGGTGCATCTTCTTGCACCGCACCAAGATGACGAGGTGCAAGAAGGTCCTTGGAAACAAACAGTCCCATGAATGGTTTCTTCCCTGAGTCCATGAAATCAGCTTCTCAGGACCAGCACACACTGCAGAGGACTTTGAGGAACCAATGGCATCAACATCTGGCCTTGACCCAGGCGGTCTGAGAGGGCTTCTGACGCTCCTGGTTCAGCCCTCATTACACTTTATCGAGTGACTCTCATGAGTTGTGATCTCTGAGGGGTGAAAGACTAATTTCCCACTAGGAAACGGAGACATCTAGAGATCATTGCTTTATGATTTCTCTTAAAGCTCATGGCTTTCTAGCAAAACTGGTGATGCCCTCAGCTGCGTCTTGCACTGGAGCTGTTCAACACCCTTGTTTGATTTTGTTTTTCAGATGTTCAGTAGTCTAGCAGGACTGGTGATGTCCTTGGTCGCGCCTTGCACCAGGAATTTTTGTTCCACCGCTGCCGGATTTTAGTTTTTAAATCTTACGAGTTTTCTACTTTCATATGGGGACTATGTTACAAAATGTAAAAAGTGAGTGTTGTGTACAGACTTTTAATTTCTCTGACACTCTGATCATCCCACATTGAGTCTGTGGGATGCTTCCAGAATAGACAAGTGCAGAACAAATGAAGTTTTTCCATCTTTTTTAGCTTCATGAGGATATTCATATGTACACATTTATGTAGATGTGAAGTGTAATGTTTACATGCATTGCATTTATTTTATTTTTGGTTTTCATGGAACATAAAATATAGATTTAATAAATTCTGAATTCATGCCAATGTCACACAAGCAGATTAAATCGTGTGGATTAAGAAAATAATTTATTATAGTTCATAAAACATCTCTGGATCAGTTTGTCCCATTCTTCCATTTCCTTAAACCAATGCTTATCGTGTTACTTTTCTTTATGGTTAAGCTTTTCATGATTTCTCACGAGAGTCAGAATGCTCAAATGTCATCGATTATTTAAACTACCAGTTGTCAAAGTGAGTATGAAATGGTGCATGGTCGGTAGAAAATATTCACACCTTCAAACAGCCAAACACAAACCAGCAAATAGTGCAAAATAGTTCCAATCCACTTGAAGTACCCTGTAAGATGATGCGTCATCAAAAATATATGAAATGTAAAAAAAAAAAAAAAACTAAAGCATTTTGATAAAGTGAAATTATAATTAAAAAACTTTTACAAGTTGTAAAGCTCACACAGACTTGAAAATTAATCAAATTTCTGGAAAAATATATCGACGACTCTTAAAAAAACCCAAATAATACCTCATTTCTGCAATTAAAAATGATTTCAATATAATTTCATAACTCTGGTAAAAGGTACATTCAACCCTCCAGTTGAAAGCCATTTATGCTGAAATTATGCCTAAAAACATTCATCTTAAATCTTTAGATAATAAATACACAGACACCATCAAAAGTCTACTGATTTGAGCTTTCTCTCCTCGCGCTCTGTGAGAGGCTGCTGGGAGAGAATCTTCTCATGCAGGCGGTGGTGCTTCCCTATACCCAGCTTAGGCAGGCCGCGATTCAGGCCCTCCAGCAGCACGCATGACTTGCAGAGCGCCTGGCTGGAGATGTAGCCGCAGCGGCTGCAGGTCCCCTGGACCGGCATCTTCACCCCCTCGCGAACAGACAGGTTCTCGCCGGAGTGGATGATGTCCATTATTGAGCTGGGCCGTATGCTCTCCAGGTCTTTGAGGAAGGTCCTTGCGTAGCCTCGGTAGGCGTTTGGGGAGTATATGCACTCTGTCGAAAAGTAGTCCAGTTTCTTAAAGTAGGCGTACAGGACGATCTCTTTCTCGTAGGCGTATTTGAGGGGTTTGCAGCGAGGCACGATCCCGTCGCCCTCGCTGGCCGTGGAAATGGCGGTGCAGCGACGTAGACGAGCTATGTCCCCGCGCAAGATGTTCATCAAAACCGTTTCTGCCACGTCATCGGCGTTGTGACCTGAGACGAAAAAGAAAGTGCACAGCGTTATTTACAGACAAGACAGTGTTCACTGCTTACTGAACTTTTTAGAAATTCAGGCAATTTATAATTATTTACAGGGTATCGCATTTCACCAAGATACATTTAAGTCCATTTTAATGCCACCTTGATTTAAATACCTAAAAATAAATGCATACAAATAAATTAACAACTATAAAAACAGGGGATGTATGGGCTATGCAATCAAGAATAGCAAAAACAGAAATATCAAGCTTAAAGGTTTGGGGTTTTTTATTGCACAGAATGCACTTCGCCAAAAGGTAATAAAATTGCAACCACCTATGCAAAAAAGCTAACAAGCAAGGTTGTATTAGAATTTACTTTTGTCTAATGGCCAAGCTAGAAAAAAAAAAAACCTTCACGTGAGATTACATAGTCCTGCCACGACAAAATTTAAGACCTCTGACTAATGTGTTTACTTTTTTTTAAATGAATTTAAGACATTTTAAGGCCTTGATTTTAGATAAATGATCTTTTTTAAGGCTCAAGCGCAGACATCCTGATTTAAGACTGTGTAGAAACTTTGAGAGCAACTCATAGTAAATCGCCCCACTGATCCAGATTACCTGTACAAATCTTGTCCACTTTCAGCATGACGGCTCCTCGGTCCAGCGCCTGTCTCCTGAACACCCCGCAGAAGGTGCAGTTGTTTTTCAGTCCCACCTGCTTCACGATGGCGTCCATCGTCCAGCCGTACAGCTCCTCGTACGAGACGATCTTCAGCGGCAGTTCGTACTGCTGTTGGTTTCTCTTCACCGTCTCCAAGGAGTCGTCTCGGTAACCGGTGATTCCCTCATCCACGGATATGAGCATGAGTTCGAGTCCGTAGCCGTGCCTCTCGTTCAGAAGCTTCATGACGTGTGCGAGCACCGTGGAGTCCTTTCCACCCGAGGCGGCGATGCCAACCGTCTCCCCGGGTCTGAAGAGCTTTGCCGCCACAATGGTCCGATGAACCTCCTCCTCAAACGCCCAGAAGAAGCACGCCTTGCACAGAGAGTGGCCGGTTTTTGGACGTTTCAGCACAGCGCGCTTCTCGGAGCAGCAGCTGCACAGGACAGGCATCTTGGCTGCGGAAAGACTGACAAATTTGGTTTAAGAGATGAGAAAGGAAGAAACTTAACTTACGAGCACACAGAAAGTGGTTTCCCTCTTTCATTTATTTAAACTGGAAGAGCAGAATAGTTGATTTAAAAAAAAAAAAGGGAGCAAATGGGTTTGTTTTTTTTGGCAACCTCCAAAAAAAACAACCATGCGTTGTCAGTTTTGCTTCGCTTTTAAAGAAAGAATACAGCTGCCACTGAGATCACAAATTAATAATGTATTAAAATCTTCAAGAACTTCGAGGAAGGAAGATGTTGAAGCATTTTTTTCAAGAAAGAGGAGGATTGGACTCAGTGATTGGGCAGCCGCCCGTGCAGAGCTCAGGAAGGGCAGCAGGTAGGCAAACACAGTGAGAAGACTCCTTCAAATCTCACATTAACTTGTTTCTGTTGTACCAAGTTGATGTGGAGCTACGGTATATTATAGGAACATCTGACAAAAACGTGCAACACTGGATTCATGTGGTTCGTAAAGAACCAACATTCTGAAATGTAAAATCTTTTCTTTGATGCAGGACATCATCAGAGGCAGAACGCAGTGCATCTCATAGCGCTGCGTTTCAGGATTACTTTGTGATGAATGGCAGAAACCAAACTAAACCTCTGACGTCAGCTCATTAAACAGGATACATTTCACAGTAACAACGACGGGAGGAAGAAACGTGTTCAGAAATAATGGTTCTGCGGATTTTAAAGCCCAACATGAAACCAAAGCGTGAGAAAACGGCCAACATGAACGCCAGAAAGACATTTCACAAACCTTTCGCTAGCTAGCTAAACACATTCAAAGATGTAACTTTTGCATACCGGCGTTTCCCCGTAAGACGAGATTTGAACAAGTGACGTGGAAACCAAGAGCACCAGAAAAACGCCTTGAAGCCCACCCTTATCTGATCAGAAACACTTTTGGTCAAACGAAAAGAGCCGCATGTTGCAGTGCAGCTGCACCATGTTTCTCCTTAGGCAAGCAAGCGGGGGAGGAAAGCCCTGCAGCGCATCCTACCGGTCGGAGGTTGCAAAGTGCTCCTTTTTGCCGTTAAGTTGCCGCTCTGTAACATAAACAGCGGACGCTGTCTTACCAAAATAAAAGCATTAAATCAAAAACAGGAAGTCCGTCGTATATTATACAAAATAAAACGAAGTAAATGCAATAAGTGCAAAAAGGGAATACAACAAATAAGTTGGGCTTATTTACAATCATATCTCGAGTTGAAATCGGAAGCATACGTGAAGTGCTGAAAAAGGGACAACTTTCTGACTGTGTGACATTCAATGCCTAAAATTGCTGCCTTGGGTCAGTTAGGATTATTAAAAGTATTTCTAAGTGCTTTTATTTACATGTTTTTTTTTAAACCAAAAGCCAGAGGTTTATATACAGTGAAATTACTATGGCTTGTAAGAGAAAGTGACAAAAATAATTTTTTATACAGTGTATGTAAATTCATAGCTTCAGTTAAAAAACAAAAACTTTCTCAATCCCAAATGGAAATTAAATGTTGTTACAATTCAATTCATGTCATCTTCAAAGAGTTGTAGATGGTAATGGCTGCGGGCAGGAAGGATCTCCTGTGGCAGTCTCTGTTACAGCGTTTCTAATGAAGCCTCTGACTGAAGACACCCAGTTGTGTAAGGCCTCATCAAATGAGGGCACTTTTCAGATTTATGTTTCTCCTTCCATCGGTCTTTCACATAAAATCTCAACAAACTAGACTGACGTTTGTGGTTGTAAAGAGACATGATGTCAACAAGCTCGAAAGGCCTGGATACTTTTGCAAGGCGTTGTGCACACTAGAGACGTTTCTCTTGAAATTCGCAGATGTTACAGAACAGGAATAAAACACATCACCATGGGGAAATGTTTAGCAATGAGGATTTATTAGTTTGCTCCAAAGAATGACACTGCTACAACAGCTGCAGTAGATAATAAATGCTTAATGGTGTCGCTGAAATTCAAAGATGCTGCAGCTGGATGGGGGGTGAAGGGGGGTCAAAGCTTTCAGAGACAGAAATCACAACAGGGAAGAGTCACAAGCTTAGTTGACGGGGTGAAAAGCGCCCCGCTGATGCCACTGCATGTCTCTGATGCGCCGAACTGACTGGATCTGGGGAATCTGAGCTCCGAACTCGCCGCTGTCTTTATACTCCCCCTTTTCAAACAGGTACTGAAAGCCTCTGTAACCTGGATACTGATAGCCAACCCAGCTGGGGCATGAGGAGGAAATTGCATGTCAGAGGAGAAACTATTCAGATTTTTAAATTTTTTTGCCAAATCACTCATCATCATCATCATCATCGTCATCATCATCATCATCATTATCATCTGTCTGGAGTAGAAACTTACGTGCCGCTCTGGACCCGGACAGAGGTCACCTTCTCCATGTAGCCGTGAGCGTGGAAACTGGGAACATCGTCATCTATGATTTCTATCTTCTTCCCTGCAAAGCTCGGTTTTTCGTAAAGGACAATCTTGTGCTCCTGGCTGTCCTGGGAGGGAGAGAGAGAGAAATCAGCCGATGCAGTCTGGCGTCATGTCAGGCAGGTGGCTGATGACGACGACAATGATGATGAGGTGAACCAAAAATCTACTCTGTGTTCTCTCACCACTTTAATTGGTCGAAATGCAACAATGGTGTCGCTGCGCCTGCTGTTGGTCCAGGAATCCCAGCGAGGATACTCCCCCTTCTCAAACACATACTGCTCCCCCTTACAGCCGGCCTGCTCGTATCCCACCCATCTGACAGGACGGAAGAAAGAGATGCAGCCACACGTCAGTCAGTCCTCCGTTTTGTCTGTTGCGCTCCGGTCAGTTTTGTCCGCAGGCCTCTGAAACACACTCACGGTCCACACAGCACCAGTACGGAGCCCACTTTCTCCACGCCTGCTTCCTGGAGGTTGTTGCAGGGCCCAGTCAGCTCATGGCAGCGGCCCTGGAAGTTTTCCTGCTCATAGATGACGAGCTGTGCATCGAATGCGCCAGAACAGAAGTTGAACTTGTACTTTTTTTCATCAATATTGAGGAATTGTTGACATAAAACAAGCTCCTCCATCCCTCACCTTAAACGCGCTGCTTCCTGGCTGCTGCTGCTTGGATGCAGGGTTCTGGTGATCTGTGGCCATAGTGAACAGATTGGCAGGGATGAACCTGAATGGAGACACTGACAGTGTTATAATGCAACCGATTCTAGTCCACACTGATATAAAATACAAACAAATCTTTGTATTTTGTATAAAATATGTGGAAAGAAAAAAACAAACAATGGACACATAGCTAAAGACAAGCAATCAATTGTAAATAGTTATGAGAGATAAAAACGAGCATGATAAGAACAAACCCCTTACCTGTTGGTGCCAGTGTGTCCGTGTCGACACGGGGAGCTCAATATATACTGAACGCCCAGGGGGGGAAACTCTGCCAACAGAACCCAAAGCGGCCGAGCCAGCCAGCAGATCGGCCTGCCATAGGCCAACCGGACTAAAACCAGGGGGGTCACTGTATACCCCCCACCCCCTCCAACCCTCACACTGCAGCTCCAACCCACCCCACCCAACCCCAGAGGGTCATCCTCCCACAAAGTTATTTCATTACTTGTCAGTTTTGTCCGGCCAGTCATTGTTTGATATCCACATGATTCAGCACAAACAGTGCCAAGAGTCCCACAGCCACAATGAGCGGGAGAAAGATAGGAAAAGACGGGTTTTACTGCGCTGCAGAGGTTCAAGCTCAGGGGGAACGCAGTGGAAACACACATCTGAAATCGTGCGCCTCTCATGATTTGTTATCCAGGGTAAAAAAAAAAGAAAGAAAAAAAAAACAAACTGAATAGAAAAAAGAAAATGGACATCCAATTTGAATCTTGTCTGAAAACGGGTGAGCAAGACGAATGTCCTCTCAGATTCCTTCGTCGTTTGATTTTAACTACAAAAAACAAAACAAACAAAAAAAAAAAACACGTGATCTGAGTGTTTGTTGTAACGCTCGAGACACCTTCACCTTATTAGGCCCGAGCAGCTAAGTGCTGCGAAGGCCTATTGTTTCTGTACTGTTTCTTATTATTACGATTCTCCCTCCAAATGAATTGGCTTTTTGGGGGCTTTATCATATTCAAAAACTCACCAAACTTGGCGGAGGCCTTAAGCCTGTTTAAAATTTTCGTATTTTAAGGTCATCGCAAAATCGCACAAGAAACGGCTCAATAGCGCCACCTTGCAATTTTCAAAGGACCCTTTGCTATTCACTTACTTCATCGTAGAGACATGAAATTTGGTACACTTGTAGAGCTCCCCAAGACGCTCAAAATTTACAATTAATGTCATCGTGCAAATATCACAGGAAGTCGGCCATTTTGGATTGAAGCTCCAATTTTGACCCCATTTTTGCCGTTTACAGCCTTCATATTTGATCGAACTCCTCCTAGGGATTCCGATTGATCGGCTTCAAACTCGGTCAATCTGTTCATAAGGCATGTCCCATCTAAAGTTATCAAAACAGTGAGTTTTGAGTATGCTGAAGGGGAGTCACCAGGGGTCAAAGTTCACCCACTCGCCATAAAAAAATAAACTGTTATATCTCCTACACAAAAACTCAAAGAAGCACCTAAATTACTGTGATTGATCATCATCGGGTGTCCTACAATACCCTATGGTCGAATTATGACATCACTTAGGCCACGCCCCCTGAGAACAGGAAGTGTCATGTTTTACTCTGAATGGTCGCTACCTGGCCCCTTTGACCTCATCAACATGAAACTGTACATCCAGTTTCATACATTAAGCCTTGTTGTTATGTATAGAAGCTGTTTAAAGGCTTGTTTCAGAGACTTCTGAGAAAATGCTAAGTATCTTATTACGATCATTGGGGTTGTAATATTTAGTTGTAGCACTTCCTGTGATTAATGCCTAATTAATGGCTGGGATTCAGCCTGTGCTATTGTTCTAAATGCTGAAAGTTAACTGTGCTCTCTTAATGTGCATTGCCCTTGGTTTATTACTGACCAGTACGGTTTATTAAACTGGAACATCTTCAACTTTACAATTTTCCTCACTCATTTTAGGAGAAAGTTGAAGTTGCACTGCATTTACATCTGAGTTGTAGTTAACATCAAAGCATGTGGACGTGGCTTAGTGTCAAACTTTGAATATTTGCCACGAAACATCAGGATTAAATAACTTCCAAATGCAAGATGACAGCTGCACCAGACTTCCTATGTCTCTCTGCAGAACAGTCCTGAACACATTTCCATGGTGACTTGATGACATCACATTAGCTCTGCCCTCTTTTAACAGGCAGTCACCTGTTTTTTCTGCTGTATATTTTACTGTTATTCTATCACTTATATGGGTTTCATCATCTGAAAACTGACTTCAAATGACAAAGTGATGAACTCTGTGAATGTTGGCTTTTGACTACATTGGGGTGTAGAAATGGCGAACAGCAGTCCTTCGCCATGTGCATACGATCGGCTCTAAATCACACATGGATCATCCGACTACGCCAAATTGGATATGTATGACCTTTGTTGACCTCTAAAGAGCCCAACAGCATTGAAATGTAATTTGACTCCACTGCGCCCCCTAGATTAATCCACCAGCTATATCTCCTCGCTAAATGCAACAATCTGCACCACATTTTTTGTACGTCGTCAGGGAGCGCCACCGAATGCATCAATGCTTACCGCCTGGTGGACGGGCGCGGAAACTGCGCAACCACTTCTGCGTTGGCATGTGGGCGCGGTGCTGGAATCTGTGCAACAGCTTCCGCGGTGCCGTGCGGGTGGAGGTGCTGTAAACTGCGTGAGAGCTTCTGTGGTGGCTGGCGGGCGGCGGTTGCTAGTACCACCACGGTGACCAATAGGCCGGAGCGGCGCTTGGTTGCGAGGGCCGCCCGACGCCGCCTGCGGCTTTTATTTTTTGTTATAATCCACTTTATGCATTTTTATTTCACCAACAATCCAATACAAAAACAAAAACATAGGCAGGTACGGAAGCATAGACTTCCACTCCAAGACGTAATGTTTTTTAGAAGATGCTGCAAGAAAAACGCCGGGAAAATCCTGCTGTGTGTTTAGTGTGATCAATAAATCTTCAGAATTTGAACAATCTTCAAAAAAATAAATCTTCAGAATTTTAGCAGTCACAATTTCTATGTCAGGCTGAGTTTTTTTGACAATCGTAAAATTATTACAAGTATGTTTTGTTTGTATGATTTCAGTTTGCCACTACAGTGACATCTGAATTTAGAATGAAAGGGAAAATGATTTAAAGGAAAATTTGACTGAAAATAAAAAAATAAAAAAAAACATCAGAAGAGCTGATGAATCTCTTCATGCATATACCGGCAGCATCATCTGTGTTTTGCTGACGTCTCTTCAAATGTTGCCGTTGATCAAGGCAGGATTTCATCTGAGCTGGTTTTGTTAAGACCAACCCGGGCTTTAGGCGCAGCATATCCATCTGTTTTCAGCGAGATGAAGCTCAGGGCCCCGTGAAGCCTGTGACCTTTGCTTGGTTTGTCTCGTCTAACGCCAACTTTTCACGGAGTGTCAAGACCTACTGTCCAAAACACAGAACAGTCAGCTTTCCCCAGTTTTCAACCATCTGTCACAAGCGTTACCTTCAGGTGAAAGACAATTCGTTGGTATGTTGAGCTGAAACTACTGAGGCATAATCCTGTCATGAACTGCAGGCTGTTGACACACAACCAGGTCACTTCTGCTTTTGCTTATTTGTTGCATTTGAATGTTATGAGAGAAAAAAAAACCCTATACAAACCAACTATGTCAAAAAGAAAAAAAGTAATTTCCCCTAACTAACAATTGATTGTGCCATTATGGGTGGGAACTACTTCCTCCAAAGCATTTTGAACATCAGTCTACACACTCTTCCTTGCAGAATTCACAACAGATTTAAGTCCAGGCTATGATTAGGCCACTTCAAAATATGAATATTTTCATTTTTGGGAGACTGAAATGTAGACTTGTTCGTATCGTTGTCCTGTAGCGAAACCCGAGTGTGCTGGAGCAAATCACAAACTGGCCTGGACAGTCGATGACCACAATCTGCAGCGATTCTGTTTCCTGTCCACTCTTGAATTTAGCCCAGAGCATTATGGGATGCTTTTTGAGATGTCTCGACTTTCTTCGCGTTGTTGGGAGTTGAGCTCTGATAGTAATTTAGTCTGAGTGTGACGAGTGAATGAACTCAGATAAAAAATACAAATAAAAAAAATCCACCACTTTTTAATTCCAGTTCATTTGTGATTTTAAGAGGGGATTAGTTCATGCTCCACAAGGGGCCAGACTGGTTTAAACAGCTTTTTCCCCCCATCAATAAATGAACACATCACCTATTATATTTACTCATCTCTGTTTAATTGAGAAACAGTTTGATGACCTGAAACATTTAAGTGTAACAATAAGGAAAAGCTGAAAATGCTGTACAGGTGACGGAGGATGTCTGTGTTGGAGCCTGTACGTATAATTGTGCATGTAACATAAAAACCACAATAAATCCAAACTTGTGCATGCAAGCCTTCATTTTTTTTTTTTTTTAAACAACCTCTAATTAATCTGACACTTACAAAATATTGACGTCAAGATTTGGGTTTTCCCAAAAGGCGTAATAATTCTAGTTTACATCAATTTAAGAATAAACATATTAGAAATGCTAATCATTCTGGCATCCTATTTTAAGGGCAAGCACAAGTACAGCGTGACATAATTTCCGTCGCTGCATGTCCACATATTCACTGGACCAGTGAATATGCGCTTCTAAGACTGGATGAGGTCTGAATCAGCAGACTAAAACAGGAAAACAGACACCAAAAGTGGCAGATGGGGCGATAAAGCAAATATAGTTGAAACATAACTGTGGTTTATTTCATGGAAAAAGAAAAAGATCTCAAAATTTACAGTATAAATTACTTTTAAATAGAGGCCAATTTTACATTTGTGTTCTGGATTTTTTTTTTTTTTTTTTTTCAAATCTTAGGAAAGAAAGCGTCCAACTTGCAACACAATTATAACATCACCAACAGATTTTAGGTCAAACAACCTTTATTTGCCACTTGTGACTGGCTACAAGTAGCGTTTGCCATGCTCAGGTGAGGGCAGAGGGCCGGCACTTTGGGGCAGAGCTGGAGTTTGAGAGAGCAGGTGAAGATCCCGCTCAGCTGGCCCCAGCTGTTGCGGGAGGGGCAGGAGGAGCAGGAGCGGAGCCGGAGCAGGAGCTGGAGCCGGATCAGGGTCTGGGCCGGGAGCAGGGGCAGGAGCGGGATCGGGGTCAGGAATGATGAAACATCCTCTCTTGTGCCACTGCATGTCCCGCACACGTCGGACAGATTGGATCATCGGAGAGGGGGTCTCCCAGTCGTTCCAGTGCTTGAAGTCTCCTCGTTCGAAGACGTATTGGCGCCCCCTGTAGCCTGGGTACATGTAGCCCACCCACCTGGACGAAGACAGAAGGATTCACGCTGGGGTTTTCGCTCCAGGATTTGCACCTCAGACAGGAGCCGGTCCTTGGGCTCTTTGGCAGGCAGGCATCCTTAAAACCCTTAAAAACTCGTAAATTTATTTATCTAAAGTCAGGCAATTAACATGACTTAAATTTGTTAAAGATGGTGTAATTTGGCCTCAAATTCATTAATCATAGGTCATAAATTTGGTAATGGCATCATATATTCTACTTTCTATCAGGCAAAAGTCTGTCTGATGGAGCGCAGACATTTTTATTCACTGTTAAGGTTATTAAAGCTATTGCTAAAAACGAACGCTTTTAAAAAAAAAAACCAAAGCAGCTAACATATGGCTCATGAGCAACTAGCATATGGCTCATTAGCAGCTAGCATATACCTCATTTACTCATTGACTTATACTCTACAGTACACCTTATATATATATAAGGAGACTGAGACTGCAACATTTTTAACAATAGTTCAAATAGTTCAAATCAGTGAGAAGGAAAGAAAAAAAAAGCTATTATTATAAGACATTCTGAAAAAACTCACGTTCCTTTGAGAGCCTTGACGCTCGCCACGCGGTCCTGAAAGCCGTGGCCCCACAAGCTGGGCACGTCATCGTCGACGATCTCCATCTTCCTGCCGGTGAAGCCGGGGCTTTCATAGAGGTGGAGCTTGTGTTCAGCGCTGTCCTAAAGCAGCAGAGACAGTCAGTCACCCTAAACTCACCAACACAACAACAACAAAGCAACACCGCTGCGGCACGGAGACGGGAAAAGGTCACGCGACAAAAACCCCTAAGTGCGTCACTCACCACCTTGAGCGGCCTTAGCGACAGGAGGGAGAAGCTGCGCTGGCTGTTGGTCCAGGTGTCCCAGCGCGGGTACTCGCCCTTTTCCAGAACGAACTGCTCCCCTGTGAACCCGTGTCGGTCGTAGCCCACCCAGCTGAGCGACAGAGACGGGGTGGAGGGTGGGAAGGCGGGGTTTAACTTCACCAAACTGGACCGCGCGAGGCGGCAAAGAGGTTTTTTGTTTTTTTTTCAAGGGGACCGGATGGAGGCTCTACTCACGGCCCTGAGTCCACGATCAGAGAGCCGACCTTCTCCAGGCCCTTCTCCGTCACGTCTTTGCACTCTGCGGAAAACTCCGCCTTGCAGCCCTGGAAGTTCTCGAACTGAAACACCACCACCTGGACGGACATGCGCGTCGGTGTCACCGCGTGTCAAATCCACTCTCCGTACTGAACAAACACACAGTTCTTACCGGGTGTCTTTGGTCCAGTTTCTGGGACAAACATTTCACTTCACTTGAAGTGAGACAAAAAAAAACAACAACAACAACAAACAACTACAAGTAACTTTTCAGGGATGCATCGCTTGTTTTAAGTTAATAATTCCTTTATATCATGAAAAAAAGTGCTATTTCCACTGGCAAATTATTTCACTTCTAACAAAAAATAATCTGCCAATGGAACAGGAACTTTTTTCCATCAATATGAAGGTACTATTGACTTAAAACAAGCTCTAATATCTTGTTAAAAAGTTACTACTAAGTTAGTTTTGTCTCATTTCAAGTTCACCAAGATGTCTGTACTAGAACCCAGGCCAAAAAACCCCCCAAATAACTTTGTCTTGTTGCAGAGTACTTTTGTTTGTGTCCACAGCTGTCAAAACGTAACTGGACATCAGAGCAGTTGTGTTTTTGGACAAGCAAGGTTTGACCCGTCTGCGGTACCTTATACGTGGCTCCGGCTCCACCCTGGCTCTTCCCAGCAGCAAGCTGCTCCGGGGCGCTCTGCTGCTCCGACATCCTCCTGATCCGCTGCTCCTCCTCTGTTTGTGAGCAGCACACACACACACACGCACACACACGCACACACACAGACAAGGGAGCATCCATTAAGCAGTCAGACATGGACGCGTCAGGAGAGAGGTTTTCTGCCAGGAGCCGTCTCTCTCCTCCAGCTGATTGTATATGATCAGCTGGAGGCAAACGATACGATGTTCAAATCAGGCAAACGATACGATGTTCAAATCAGGCAAACGATACGATGTTCTAAATCAGCTTCCACGTCACTGCAGGTGTGTGCGTCTGGTGAATCATACTCGGTTAAAACCGGCTTGTTCTCCATTCAGTGACGTTGCTCACACTGGGCAGAGAATCCAGAAATTTCACTCGAGAGTCGAAATACTTCATAATAAAAATCCTCAAGCGAAAGTAAAAAAATGTTACGCGTCACCAGCCAACTCTATCCATCAATAAAATCCAAAGCTGGATTGTTGTTGTAACACACCCTAATTCCAATGCCCAGCAGATAATAAGCCAATATCATTGATCCCCGTCGTCCAGACCAATTTTTTAATTAATTTTTTACCTTGGTATGCCTGAAAGGAAGTGGTAGCGTGCCACTGCTTTTGTGCCACCCGGTGTTTGGAGGGGTCGAGCCATTAGAGGCCAGAGACGAAGAGGGGGGGGGTATTTATGGCTTATTTCTGGCCACAGCAGCAGAAAAGGGGGAGCTGTTGATACAGCAAGTCTGTCGCTCACATTGTGTCCGTAACGCTGCCTCTCAATAGGCAGCTGTGTTGGCACGGGCTGCCCTGCCCGTCCGCCTGCCCTCCCGGCCGGCCGGCCGGGCTGCCAGCGGGCTCTGTGTGTGGGCACACACAGAGAGAGCCAAGAGGATTCAGCAAACAGGCCTGCTCAGCACAAACACACACGCAGGCTTCCCCCGCATCCCAACTTTAATCAACCCCACTTTTCAGATTTTGCCACGTTACGGACATTTCAGCATATTTTATTAAGCTCGACCAAAACAAAGGAGCCAATTGTTGCAAAAAAAAAAAAAAGGAAATACATAGATTTCACTTTTTACTTCTTTTTTTTTTTCTACAAATAAGGATCTTAATTAAGCCCCTAAATAAAATCCAGCAACTGCTTTCCTTTAGAAGTGGACAAAGTAGTAAGAAAGCCAATCTGTGCGTAATTCCGTCTCTGAAAGGTCGACTGATTTGTCAAACTAATTTGACCTTTCGGCAGAGAAGTTGGATTTAGGCCTGACTCAATGAACAAATCGGTGCATCGCGTGATTTTGTTTATTTTTCTCTTTCTCCAAAACACTGGATGACACAAGTCTTCACGAGTCTTCGCTTTGGTCTCAACTCGCCCTGTTTTTGGAGGACAGTTCTGTTTCTGGAGACTTCATAAGACATTTAATTAGTCGATTTATTTATTTTGGCCATTTAAAATGTCTTCCCGTTCAAATGTTAAATGTTCATTAGAACCTAAAGTCTATTGATCTTTGAGTATGTGTTCTGGCACAATGTGAAGAAATTAGAAGGGCGTAAACGCCTTCATACAAGACACTACGAGCACTGCGTAGAGCATTCATGACTTTTTATTAGGGATGTATGATACATCAGCACTAACATCGGTATCGGCCAATGTTAGCCATTTAAAATATCGTATCAGTCCGATAAGTGACACTGGCCCGATTTTAATGTTTGTATAATACTGGTGAATATCGGTTATCGGCCAGAACATCGGTTATCTGTTTCTGCCAAAATTTCCAGATCAGTGCATCCCTGCTTTTTGTATACAGTGTAACCAACACACTTACACTTTTCAAAAGTATTTCCGCACGTTTATGGGAGGTAAAAACAAAATCTGTTGGAGATCTTGGGAAAACAAAGACATAAAGTCGTGGCGAGGCTCTAAATCAAGTCAAGAATGTTTTAAGAATTTATTTGCTTTAGGACACTGGCCAGTACAACTCAGAGTGTAATAAACATACTTCCAAATAAAAAATAAAAAAAAAAACAAAGGAAAAACGTAAAAAAATAAACCCCTCAAAATCCATAACAAAATATGTTCACATACATCCAAAACCAGGTTCAATCACTCAGAAAGCCTCCATCGACATTTCCACTTGCATTTACACGAGCGAGTCGAACGAAAACAGAGGACATGGCCGATGAGAAGGGGACAGCGGGGGGCCAGGTGGGCAGACGTCGAGTGCCTGCAGTGCATCAAGTGACAAAAGTGCTTTGTGGGAAGAGTAATAAAGGGGAGGCCGCTTAAAAAACGTTCACATTTGAATGGAGCGAGATAAAAAAAAAAATCACAGAAGGCAGCGTAGCGAGAGGTTTCAGCCAACGCCCTGATGAGACAGGAAAGATTGTGCATGCGAACCAAACGGGGACCAAACAGTGGGACGATTGCACATCTGTTGGAAACACATGATCGATGAAAAGATGCGAGAGAAACCAGCTGGCGGTATGGCTTATGTTGGATGCTTGTAGCCGTTACGCTTCAGTCCGTTAGAGGAGGAGAAACGGGCCGACTCACAACGCGTTTGTGCTGATTTGTTTTGTGCATGATTGACAGATGCAAGGCTGCTCGTCCAAAAGCCCCAATCTCTCATCAACAATAAAAAAAAAAAAACATACAGAAAAAAATAAACAAAACACTATATACAATATTTAGCGACTCTTGAGGCTGTGGAGTGTGTCAGAGTAAAAATCTGAGGAGCCTCTCATGTAGTGACGCGTCTTACCGAAAACTAGCTCTCGGATACAAATATAACATCTTCTATTGACACGTTCCCGCTGACGAGTCAGCCGGCGGCGATTTGTTCTCTATGTTCAAAACCTCATTAGTTGTCTGAAATGTTTTCTCACGGCAATGATTGTGTGACCGTCGTGAACCCGCGCCCTGCGTGCGGACGCCGTCGCACCGCATTGTGGTCCCTCGAGTTTCAGCCTCTCCTGAAATGCGCCGTCTTTCATTCTTCGTCGTCCTCGTTTCTCGCGAGGAGAGAGTTCGTCAGCAGGGCCTCCGCGGGTTCGAGCGTGAAGTCGTCTTTGCTTGTTTTCCTTTTAGCCGTAATGGATTTTCAAGAAAAATGAAAAAAGAAAAAAAAAAAAGGCACCATGCACATTTAGCAACCCAGAAAGGGAGAAAAATAACTAATTCATGGAAAAAAATTTTTATATCAGCAGCTGTAGATCCACTTCTCCTCTCTGGATCCAATGTTAAGGCTTCTTTTTCTTACAGATTCATCTGTTAAGGCAACCTTTCACAAAGAATAAGAAAATACAGATGAAAAAAAACACACCAATATTTAACATGTGCTCAAAATAATCAGAGAAAACAATCAAACGATTTACCTCTTTGTTTACTTAGCTTTCATTCTCATAGTGACTCAAGCGCTTCTTGGATTTGAGCTCCTTCAGCCACTGCGGGGAGTCCTCCTGGCTGCAGGAGGCACAATAATAAATTACTGTCAATCAGGAGAGAAAAGTCGTGGAGGGTAACAAGAGACGGCAACAGAGAGAGGTACAGCTGGCGTTTCTTACCCGTTTTCTTTCCCACCAGGTGGGGGCAGCACACGCGCTGCGCGGGGGAGGAATGGAGACTTGGGAGAGCGAGACTGCTGGGAGGGAGAAGGAGCCGGACTGTCGGTTTGATTGTCGGAGTCGACCCTCTTCCTAAGCTGGGCCTGAAGACAGGGGGGAACATTCAGACGTTGTGGCAAAAAGAGAGAAAAACATATGATGCCACGTCAGCAAAAAGTATCCATGAGCACAACCACAACCTTCAATTTTTACATCATGGGGGATTTTATGTACTGAATAAATGTGAAGAAGGAAAATGACATACTTTTTACAATATTTAGAAATAAAGAAAAAGGGTGACATGTATTTGCATTAAACCCCCAGTTTAATTTTGACATCTCAAAAGAAGAAAGCCATCGAAAAGCCCCGTTAGTCACACAGCGGACAGATCGCACACGAGGAACAAGCTGCTCTGGGAAAGACGAGAGCAATGTTTTATTTTTTGGCCTGCATGCAAAACATTGTGTAGAGGAAAAAACTCTCTAACTATGCTGTGTCAAAGGTTGACAACATATGAAAGAGAGCGTGTGGTTTGAATACTTTTCACAGAACAGTGAGGCAGTCTAGATCCGCGCGTCATAGACGCGTCACAAAGTGCACTGATCTGCTGGCTCACCTTTAAAGCAGAAGGGTCGAGTCCTGGGAACAGAGCGACCCTCTGAGGCTGAGGGGGACCGGCGGGCCCCGCCTCAGCTCCCTTGGCTGGCTCCTCGGACTCGGAGTCGTCACTTTTACTCTCCGCCTTCCCCTCTGTCGGAACCAAAGTACCAATCAGCAGATGATCATCTACTAAAAAGGCTCGGCCAAAAAACAAAGAAATTTCCTTCCCCACTACATCAGAACCAATATGTATTCTTATTACTATGGTTGCAAACTTTGCTTTTTTTTTTCTCCAAATAAGTTTTATAATGCATATCATTTTTATGTTAGTTTTGCAACAAATGAAATAAATAATATTGGCAGCAATAAAGTACCAGGGATCATCTTACAGCTTCAAAGCTCTAATATGTAACTTCTATTCAAAAATCTTTATGTTTTACATATTAGCTGAAACTGTCACCATGTTGTGACAACATTGTATTATCTTCCCAGTGGAAAAACCCACTTCGGAGGATGCTCCAGTTGATTTTTTCTCCGTAGTTGTGACTACGACAAAAACACAGCATCATTTGCTTTTATTTATTTTCTAACCCGTCGAGTCTCTGTACAGCCAGCTGTCTGCGTCTCCACCGTCTCCCTGAGCCGATGCCGCGCTCGGCCGGGTCGCCTTGGACGGCCGGACGCGCTGGGCTCGTTTCTTCCCCAGCTGGACTCGAGAGCGTAGAGCGCTGTTATCCAGCAGTGTTGTTGGAGCCTGATTATCAGGGTCATAAGGAGAGGATAAACCAAAAAAAAAAAAAGAGTTGAGAATAAAAGTGCTTTTGGAGTCATGAAAAACATCAGATGGGCAGCTGCGAGGCGAATCTTGCTATGAAACGATCGTTCACACTCACATCGGGGAAATCAAGTGGCTGGATTTCAGAGGAGGAGGAGGGAGATGGGCCGTCCGTGGTGGTGGTGGTCTCTGACTGCGAGGTCTGACCGCCTGGTGAGGGCAGAGGAGTGGGCTTCCTCGGTGAGGGGCTGAGGTTGCTTTCTGAACTTGGAGTGGCAGGTGTGAGGCTACCGCAGAATACAAATAAATACAAAAGAAAAAAAGCTTTGGGTTATAAAAACTACTGGAAATGGCAGTGGTTTTCAATTGACCACAAATAGAATAACTACACTGGATAGTAAAGATCGAACCTTTAGAGGCCAAGATTGAAACTCTACTTGACAGCAAGTTCCTATGGCAATAGACACTGTCTCAAGCTGCAACTACATGCTAAAAAAAATACATTTTACCATGTAAAAAGTGATTTTACATGCTAATGTAATATTTCACTGCAGCAGATGGTCGAATCGAGCAAACATTAATTTGTGGGCAGAGTACATGAAGAGCTGAGAAAGACAGAAAAGCAGAAAATAGTCAGGGTTGCACCGATCGCAGTTTTCTGGCCGATCACTGATCTTTAAACTGCCTGATCGGATTTTGGCCAATACCAATTAAATTATTTTTTTTTGTCTGAAAAGTTACCAAACATAGCTACAAAGTTGCCAAGTATTGACCGATCTCCAAAAATTAAGGAAATAGATTTACTGGTGCAACACTTGAAAAGAGGAATATAAGGCTCCTGATTTTGCCACCGCAGTCATTTCGTGCAGGCGTAGTGTGAATGCAGAGACTGCAAAGGTTCACATTCCATCAAGATAACGTCCCTAAACATACAGCCACAGCTACAATAAAATGAGACGAAAGCACGCCCATGTGTCAGAATGTCCCAGTCAAAGTCCAGACTTGACGATTGAGCCAATCTGACTGCCATTTTCCAGATGCTCAAACGAATGTCAGGAAAATTTGACATGGGTTTGATTCTGACCCAGCATTGTGTCAGGAGTATTAGCTAAAAATGACCACCAAACTTTTCAGGAATAAATTTTTATTCCTAAAAATTTTGACCACAAAAACATAAAATAAACCACAACAAAATACATTAAAGTTTATGATTGCAATGTGCAAAATGTGTAAACGTCCAGTGGGTATTAATAACTCATTAGGTTGTCAAAAGTGAATGAAAGTTCTATTTTCAGAAGAGCTGATCAAGTAACTCTGCTGGGTTCTGATGAGGACAGAGATTTATGATAACAATATAACACTGCTATTGTTGAACATGACAGTTAATTAAAGTTTCATTTTCTGTCATTGAAATGTATTCACTGACATAAATTGTTCCCCTGAACATGACAACACTGATCCACACGGTGGCAGGCTTCGGCCACACATCAGGTCCTTACTAATTATCCTGAGGTTCACTAACATCTCGTCCTTCTCCTGAACAGCTACACATCCAAACACAGTGCAGACACATTTTCACTGAGGGCAAACAGTTAAATGGATGAAAACTATCATCTTGAACCGTTATCCTTTCTGTTGTCATGACACAGAAAATAATTACAAGGGCGCTAATAAGCGTGCAAGCAGATTAAAAGGCAAAAGGTCGAAAGAGAACTTGGGTTCTGGTTTTGCAACAGAAAAACAAAAACATGCAGCAGATTTTTATGTTTTCAGAGGCTGCGTCACATCACTTCAATCTTTTTGTCTGAACTAAGGGGTTGGGCTTTTCATGGCAACTTAACGTTCTGTGTGTAAGTTTCATTAATGGCACAATTAGGCTGCTCTAAATTATGCAGTGCCGTACGAACATCCTTCACAGAAACGCCTAGACGTTTTCTAAAGCTGGACAGAACAACGGAATTGATTGGAGGCTTTTCTTTACGTTAACTAGGATATATGAAGAAATATAGGTGTGTTTCAGTCCTAACTGTCTAAAACAAAATGCTTCAACAAAGAAAAACAGGGAAAATTATACAAGCCAAACAAAATCTAAATAAACCAATTTATTCATTAAAACAAACAAGGGTGTCAGTATTGAGTATAAAAGGAGGAGCCTGAATTTACACCCAAAACTAGTCCAAATCAGATATAGTTTAGGTTGATGCTCCAAAATCTTCAGAAGGCAACCATAAAAATATTTTCTACAACATACTGAGACATTTTTGTGGTCAAGTTAGTCTGCAAAAGTAGAAAATAGGTATAACACTTTATTACTTCATTACTAATTCAGGTTTGCCCTCTGGAAGATCAATAAACTTTTAATTTCGCAAAGAATCCTTAACACTGGAACTGGAAGATATTTTAAATAGCCAAAATTAAACGCAGCAACAAAACAGAACAAAAACTACTTACAACAAAAACCATAAATAAAATGGATTAAGAACTCTCTGTTAAGAAAAATCCTTCAAAAAAATATTAAATCATCAGAATGGAAATAATAGAGATGATTTTAATTTCTCCTGTGATTAATCGCTTACAGTGACAGGCTTAGTAATTGCTCAACGACTTGTATTGCTGAATCCAAACAGTGTGTTACCTGTCGTCAGTGCGCAGTCCCGTCTCCCAGGTCCCATACTGACTGTCTGTGTCGCGGACCGGAGTTCCTGAGTCTGCTTCACTGCTCTGCTTCTGCTGCACCTGGAGCCGAGAGCGAGAGACAGGAGGATGAGATGATGGGAGGATGAAGAGAGCCGGAGCCGGATCTTCTGATCCGAGGCACTGCCTGTGCTTCTGCGGTGGACTTCTAGAAACGCACATCATGGCATGTCGCTGCGGCTTGGGAACAGAACCAAGAATAATCGGAATGGGTCGGTTGTCTTGGTTACTGCTGGTGGCGCGGGTGCTGTTGTTGGCTAACGTAGCTTTGCTCTGCGGTGGAAAAAAGTTATACTTACAGAGGACAAAGATCTGGTTTGCAGCTTGGCGAAACTAAACGCGACTGTCCGTTTTAGCTCCTGCTGCGTCTCTTCACATGTGACCGACAGCGACTAACGTAGCTGTCATCAAACCTTCCTAATAAACAATTAGAGTCTTTTTTTAAGGCACATGGTTGTTAGAGTTGAAGGACTACATAAGGCACTGCCTGAGATTCTCACAACACGATAACCTTGACTAAAAATAGATCTGTTGTATTGTCTCATGATAGAGACGGACACCCCCTAAATACAGCAGTTGTTTTCACTGCTTATTTCCAGATTATACATTCATACCATTCTGCTTTTTTTGGAGCAGCACAAGTGCAACAAACTGATATTAATTGGTTACTGAAAGGAACAGCCTTCTTATCAGTACAAAAATATACCAGGATTTTTAAAAAGTAGTAGCTTTAAAATCAATAAGATATTCAGTCGTAGCAGCATGCCCCTACTCCCAACACTTTACGCGCACTCTCAGTAAAATGGCTTGAAACTATAACAACAGTACGGAAACGTTCAAGACTTTGAAACCTTAACTTTTTGAAACATTAGCTTACCTCGCTGCACACCCTTGCATTGGGTACAGAAATGTTGTTTTATTTGACTCATTATGAACAATCTTTCACGCTGCGGTGCGCCAGACGAACCTGGACCAAGACTTACGACCGGCTTCAGAAACACAACTCGAAATTCCAGTTTCACAGTTGTTAATTTATCTTTTGTGCGGCATTTATATTTTTGGTGCTAAACCCAGGTCGAACTTCTGTTTGTCAAAAAAAAACAAAACAAAGGAAGCAACAACAAAGTTCTGAATAATGAAGTGTTAGGGTGCTTAAAGGTGGCGTGAACTGGATGCTGCTGAGGCAGAGTTTGCGGAGGAAACGCAGATAACGGCAGATAGAGGTGCAAGTTAATGGAGACAGGCCAGAGAGGGGACAAAAAGACAGAAGGGAGGGTGAGTGTTTGCTGCCTACTGAACCATGCCTCTTTTAATGAAGCTGGTACAGAGGACATACTGTCTCTAACCCAAAACAGAGCTCACGGAGCCACGCCCATACTTGAACCGATAACCCCGGCCCACGTAAAGGAAGAGGAAAGCAAGAAACAATAGGTAATCCCTCTGCTCACAGATGCAGCCAGACGGTTGGAAAGAGAAAGGTGATACACCTGGATCTGCAGCCGCACATGGCCTCCTTGACCAGGAGGGGCAAATGGCCGCCGATTGCAGATCAGTGAGCTCCTTCTGAGAGCTGCATGAATACATGCCCTGTTTTCTCTGCCAGCGTGCGAACAGACACAGGAAAACTGCAAAACAAGAGCGAGGGAGACGATAAAAAGCAGAAGGAATGTGTGAGGCAGAGTGTAACTGTGAGAAATGTTAATTTAGGAGCCATGAGCAGCTCAAAGATAGTGAGAAAAAGAGCAGCGGCGCAGGATGCTATTAAATCAGTGAAACCTTTCCTGGCAGGAAACGATAAAACTGCAAAACAAGAGTGGCAATAAACAACCGACTCCTCCCTCTCTGAGAAAACATGTCCTAAAATTTGTTTAGACATTATGTAACTAGAATGAAACATAACATTTTTATTAATGTTTTTACACATTTTTCACCAGAGGTGTTAACAAACGGGTCAGGAACTCCTCTTCACAGATTTACACCGGCGTACACACACCTGACGAAGTGAAACCGCTTCACGCCACAAAGCCCAGAAATACTTCTTTGCACTTGACGTTTCACATTTGCGCCTCTGAAACCAGCGGAGCTGCGCTTCTGGGTGTGATTGGCTCGTTTGTGGAACATATTTTCGAGGATTTTAGTGTGCCATCAGCGGTGGAAAATAAACTTTAAATGAGCGCTTGTAAAAATGTAGTGATAGAAAAATTCCACTGCTGTGTGTTTGTATTACTCAACCTGAACACTCCCAGCACACCCATACCTGATCAGCTTAGTGTCGGGGCTCTGCCTCTGCAGGAACATGTTGGAGAGAAGCTCCATTATATAGCAGCTTATTTTGTAATCTTTCACTTTCTGTCAGTCATTGTCAAAAGGGGCTTACAATAGCCTTAGTGATGAACTTTAACCAGACGCCGGTTCTGTGCAGTGTTAATCTACATGCTCAGTGCTCGGCCAGACTCCCCCCAAAAACAAGATTTTTATTGCATTTAACAATCCACAAACACTTTGGGAGGCCAACGAGCCGACATATCCAGCAGCAATGACTTGCAGCTGTCAGTAGGAAGGCGTTTCCTTAATAACATTAGCAATGTTCAGCTTCCCCTGAACAGGAAGGGTGTGTCAAGGAAAACGACTCGACAAAGAGCGGATGAATGGAAGGACGGAGGAGAGAAAGGGCCGATCACTGGGTAAGGTCCGACTGACAATCGGCAGAGGAAAGGGCAGGAACAAGGTCTTGGAAACTTCTGTTTGATAATCCAACGACTGCAAGGGCAGCCGATGAGAAAGTGAAAAAACACACAGCTGCTGATCTAAAAAGGAAGGGTGCGCCCGACCGGTGATGTTAAATCTGAGAGCGGAGAACGGCAGGGAGATGCATGTGTTGACACGAAAACGGCACCGGCGATACAAGCGCCTGGCCCAGTTTATGACGCTGTCGAGGAATGTGTGTGCACCTGTTAGCGGTGTTAGCTTTAGAAAAGCGTGCTGTCTTTTAAACTGAGCTTGTAACACAAACGATAAACATCTGCTAAGGTGTTTATATGCTTCCGCGAAGCAGCCAAAGCTACTTTAAATGAGCCATCAAGCGAGTTTCTCCAGATTATAGATTATTGGACCCTCATATACTGCAAGCCTATTAGTGGTAGTGAAAGGCCGTTTAGCCACATCGCTGTGAGCCACCACCCCATTCCCTCTTCCTCTAAATCTGGAAAATATGCTCAGTGCAGTAATCAATATCCACATTTTTAAGCAAGTGATCCCTCTAAAGCTAATCTCACGTCAACAAATGGACATTCTAGCTGCATGACGGGAGAGGTTACATTAAGACACTGAACTGCGTTATATAAAGAAAGAACAGCACAAGTGGTGAGTGCAGGCGAAGGCTGAGGGTTGAGCAAAGTATCTGGGAAGAACAGAGGGCAAGAATGTAAGAACCTGACTGGGGTTAAGCTTTTTGTTTTTGGTGACCCGAACTACAGGATTAGCTTCAGGCTGAGATTTGTTCGTCATGTTTTTGCCAATAAAGCTGTTGTTTGAGATCAGATATTTGTCACTTGGAGGTTCTGAAGTCAGCAGCTCATTTTATTGATTATGATGGGACAGAACAGGCGCAGGCAGCGTGCCCTGCGAGAAGGACTTGGAGCCCTTGAACTACTTTTTTTGGGTTTTTTTTCCTTTCTTAAAATTTGTCACATTGCCAAACTTAATATTTTATTGGGACTTTTTGTGGTAGACCTACAGAAAGTAGTGGATGATTGTGTAGTACAAGACAAAGAAATGGTCTTTAATTTATTGAATTATTATTATTATTATTTATTTATTTTTTTTACAAAATCTTAAAAGCATGCTGACCTTGTCAACTTAGACAATCATATCTTCGCCGGTTTGCAGATTTACCAAACTCTTTCTGTTCTCAGATTATTTAACTGTGAGATGCTTAAAGCACCACGTTTTATTGGTGGGTAGCAAAGTAAAGGCAGGATGTATATAAATGGAAGCCACACTTTTCAGATTAGTTGTGAAATATTTGGAAAACTAGGTATTATTTTTCTTCCACTTCTCCATTATGTGCTACTTTAAGGTCATTATTAAATTAATGTGACTGAATGTGAGCAAGTCCAAGAAATACAAATACAACTGCAAGACCCGATTGTGAGGTATCTATGCGAACAGATGAGGTACCTAATAAACTTTAGTTAGTTGGCGTGCATAAACTGCCTGACCTGCAGATACCAATTGCTAAATATAGCGAGTCACAAAGTTGGCAAAAGTGGAGCAACTATTGAGGTCGATGATAACAGTCGATTAGATTGGTTTCTCATTTAAATATTGACCAATACCAAATTCCCCAAATTAAGGATACTGTGGCCAATGTATCGATCTAAGTCCTGTGATTAATATAGTTAAGACCAATTTACTTAAAAAAAAGAAAAAAAAAAAGAAATTAAGACATTTTAATACCATAATTTTTGATAGACGAATTTAAGACTTTTTAAGGGTTGAGGATCAGGACTTTTTGGACTTTCAGATGATCCTGAAAGTCCTGATATTGCTCCAAACGTGACATAGTCAGGATTAGCCTGAACAGTACACCATTCCCTTACATGCAATCACAGCCTTTATATCCAACTATAATTAGTTGTTGCAAATTTCCAGTTGCACTTTGAGGTTAAACACTGTTTGTACTCTTCATACCCAGCTACAGCTACATTTCCTCTGCTCTATGACTTTAATTAGAGTTTTCCACCAGCTACCACTTGTACAGACATGCATCCTACAGCACAACATGCCAAGCTGGTTATCTCATGTCAAAGTATTTGGCTAACATAAATCCTTCATCATTTATAGTGTGATAACAAGACAGAAGTCACATCAATCATATATCAAAATCCTGGGGGTATGTTAGTGTAACCACAACAACCTGAAGGGTCTTTCTTTGAATTAATACCAAACAAAACATCAGGATAAAACACTTCTCTGAAAATGGGACCAGAAAAAGACTTCAAAGTCTTGGATCCATTCCAAATAATAAGCAATTATTTTTCTTTGTTTGAATCTCTGGTCCTGTCAAATTATCCACTTACTGATGGGGAGCTCTGTTTTGGCCAGAGATAACAATAACAGCTGCTCATGACTAAAACCAACTAAGACACAGCAGACATAAACGAGAGCCACACTAAGCCACGGAAACACCACTTATCTTTAGGAACTGTGAGTCATACTGGGTTGTGCACCAGTTGAACAAATAGGTGCCAGCTTATACAGAGCAGTAGTTTCACTACTGGTCTATACCACCGAATAGACCAGTCAAAGGGAATAGTTGAAATGAAATCCAGGGAAGGAAAGCCTGAAATAGAAAATTTTATATTTCTGGGAACTTTAAAAGCAAAACGGTCATTGATAATTCTTTGTTTTCCATCTATAGGCAATTCCTAATAAGCAAAATGACCCAGAGGGCCGGTAGATGCACCTGGAAATCGTCTGGTGAACAAAATTGGATGAAATTTTAGCTTGACCAGCTCTAACAGGTGACCATTTGGTTATAAACCCCCAAAAAGAAAATCAATCAATAAACATCCCATACAGAAACACTACCACTGTTCTGTGAGAAAACTGTGACTAAAGAAGAAGAACTCAATGTAATGTGTCCGCAAAGTACTTAAAAATTAAGTCTAAAGGCACAGAAGCTGTAAAAGACTATTTATAATGAGAGCTAGACTTCTCCATTTCGTGTTGTGGAACCAGCTTGTTTGCTATAAAAAGCGGTTTTCTGCCATTAGACATCCATTTGTAGCTGGCATTGGGATGGTTCAGTGACGAAGGAGCAAACTAATTTGACGCTTACGCAAATAACAGGAAGGTGTAAATATCATCAAAATTGCTTTCAACCTGGCAAAAGCAGTCTTTTAGAAATCTCAGTGGTAGCTTAATTATGCTAAATGCTTACATAAGATGCTAAAGATGGCGTTAAGACCTTTAACCCTACAGGTGTAATGACTATAGTTCTAATTTTAAACAAAAACCACCACTGACTACATTTGGTATCAGCAGTTCAGACCTTTATAAAAATTAAAGATCTGAAATCAGCCACAAAACTCTGATTGGTGCATTTGTATGAAGAGGTGCACCAATAAATAAACCAGCAGATAAATCAGCCCTCACAAAAACATTGGTATTGACCAAAATCGGAATCGGCAGATCATTTATCTGTCATTTGCAGATAAATGATCTGCAAATGACAGATAATCTGCAATCGGTGCATTTCTATCAGCAACAATCCACCAAGTAGTAAGAAAGAGATGAAGTTTTGTTAGAGCCGGAGACAGTGAAAGCAGCAGATGCAAAGGAAATATGTGATGACAAGCAGAAGGGTGGAGCAGATCACAGCAGATGTAAAAGTTCTTGGCATGCTCAGTGAAAGATCAAAAAGCTTGTGAAGGTGCAACTGCTGCCTCACTGACAAAATGTCGTTAATTTAAATAGCTCTGAGCCACATTGACGTCCTCGATGGTATTTACTGTAAGCAGGAACCAAAAGTTAACTTCTCTGTGTTTTAACTGAGTGTGTGTGCGAGTGGGGGTCTTACGGCGATTGGGGTGTTGGGTGCTGTGCGTCTGCGCAGGGACAGACGCTGCTGGCTGCGCAGCGAGAACCTGCGGATGGACTCTCTGCTACGCGAGGCCAGGGAGCGCAGGGAGTTGGTCCTCTTGAAGCCCCCGGCTAAGTCCTCACCTCCGCCTCCCCTCTCCGCCGAGCCGGAGAGAAAGCTGAGCGCTCCGTGAAAGGAGCGGCGCACGTTCCCCATCCATCCCGACACCTGAGAGTGAGCCACCGACAACTTGTCCCCGAGATACTCCATCACGACCCGCGGCGTCCGAGCCGAACCCGTGAGCTGAACTGTGCCTCTTGCTGCCGCGGCAGCTGTGAGTCATCAGAGTCCGAGACGCTCTGAGGAGATGGCAATCCAACGGATAGTGTCCTCGGCGCTCACTGACGCATCTTGCAGGGTTGACACTGCAGCAGCGGGGAAGGTGACGAAACGACAAGAGGGCTCGTCTGGCGAGTGGGGATGCAGCAGAGATAGAGTGAGTCGGTCCGTGACCGTTGCAGGGTTGAGACACTCCCCTGTTTGACTTCTACGAGGCCTCTTCTCAGTCTAGTCCCACCGGAGTCATCAGCACTCTAGTTTCAACTCATCGCTGTCCAGGCTCCACGCCGTCTGCCCCGAGTGAATTTGCAGAGTTTTCTAACGTCTATTTCGACACTCGGTATGATGTGGTTGGCGCAGCACCCAGATGAGCATGTAAAGGTTAGACAGGGCCAGAACTTTGAAGTGGTTATGAAGGGCACTGCTCTGTGGGATCGCCCTGGAACAACTGCTTCAATGTCCCCCAACAGGTTTCTAAGACACGGCTTCAATACGCAAAGTAAACTACCGAGGCATTGTCAGATAGATTCTTATTCTTTGACTTAACTCCCTGTAACAACCGTAATGATCCTGCAGCTGCGACTGCTCTTAATTTCGACTGATCGAATGATTGCCCAGAGGTTATATTGATCTATTTATCCCCCCCAAAAAGTCAAAGTTGAAAAATCTGTCCAATTGGCAAGGCTACATCCTCAAAGTGCTAATGTGAGCTGCGTAGAGAAACTGAGCAAGACAGCTGGTGGCGAAAGGAAAAGCTGCTGTAGTCATTCGTATTCCACAGGGGGAAAACCAGAGGGCATCCACTGCGGGTAAAGCAGGAAAGAGTGCAAACGGAGTTGAAGTCCGATCAAAAAAAAAAAAGAACGGCTTTTTCTTTTAGCTCCCCTCTTGACTTACTCTGCAGGCAGGTACAGGCAGGTAAGAGGAAAAACACATCAATGTTTCCTGCTCACTGTGCCGATTGTTGCAGGACTCACCGTCAAGGAGAAACTGGGTGGAGAGAGGGAGTCTGGATCGGATTCAGAAACAGCGAGAGAGGGACAGAATGGGAGGTCCTTGATTCAGAGCAGGAGGGGGAGGAGGAGGTGATATATGTTCTGCGGTGCTCAGCCACTCCGCTTGGGTTCAGCAGCAGTCAAATGAAGGGAAACAGCCAGACATAGGACGAAACAGAGATAATGATCTGCATGTGACTTCATTATAGCAACATTAGAAAGCAGAGGAAAAAGTAGATAAAGATAGAAATGGCAGTAAAACCTGATCACTAAAAGAAAATATGAAGAATGAAGTCAAGAGATTGAAAAGTGAAGAATGAAAAGGAGATTAGATTTTTTTTCCCTCTCTGTCTTTTTGCTCAACCAGTTTGACAGCACAACACAGACAAAAGGCGAGATCGCCAAGGGCAAGTAATGTTTGTCTAACTCGCGAGTCGAAGTCAAAACTCATGCAAACATCTGAACAAACCCTACAGAACAAGGAGCATCTGCCAATGAGCAGCTGGCTGCTGTGGTGCATAAAACCAGAGAGGGCGAGTCCACCTAACAGAGTTAACCTCTGCACAAACGGGAGCAGCAGGGCTTCTAAAAGCTCGACACATGCCCTCTACAGGAAATCAGATTTCTCTCAAGTGCTTTGCTTCAAGAAAGTGACTTGTCATGGTTCTCGGTTTACAAAAACATAAACTAACCGCTCTAATGGCTGCATGGCTGCTTTTATAACCAGAATTTTTTTTTTTATTGTCACAACTGTGAAGTGAAACACCAACAATAAATATAAAGTCAAAATAATACAAATATTTCCTATTCTGTGTTTCACTTGTTCTGTCTTAATATAAAATAAAAAAGTTGAATGGTTTAATCGTTAACCCGTGAACTTAGCTTATAAAGAACAAAAGAACAGGGGCTGCTTGAAAATTTGAACTAATTTAAGAATCTAAACTAAATTTTTAGAAACAGCTAAAAATACATGACAAGGAGATTTTCTCTGTCATTTTATCTCATATTAAAGAGGCGCTAATAAATTAACTGGTGACCAGAACTAGTTGATTTCCAACTGGATCAATCCTATCAGGGGATCGGTGAGTAAGAAACTAAAAAAAATCTTAGTTTTTTCCCTTATCAGAGAACACACCATATGTAAGAGATCATCATGTCCTGCTAACAACAACACTCTTCAGTGTGGATGCTGTTTAAGTGAAGAAGAGTTAGAAATAGTTCAAAGAAAAAAGAGCTACAGCTAAAAGTTAGCTTTAAAAAAACAGGAAAAAGGTCCAAACAGAGAAAGGGATAGAGAAAAAGGAAATGAAAATGGAATAAAGGAAAAGAAAATACTGTTCTATAACATGTTTGTGGTTTCTTCAGGGTGAGAGAAATCAAGAAAAATCAGGTAACAGGAAGGCTGAACGCATCGCAGCAACATTCTTCTGCTACATCCTTTTGAACTTCGAAATCAGGAAACTTTTCTAGGATATACACACAAAGATGACCTTCTCTAGTTAGCACTGCTATGTTTGCAGTGATAGCTGTTAACATGTTAACGATGGTTTAAATCGTCTTTGACGTGATTACCGTGGTTAATATGTTAGCCATGGTTCCCACATCAAAGACGAGTTAAAATGACAACTCTTAATGTTTGTAAAGCCCAAAAATAGTAAAGTAATGCTCATTGCTCAATGAGTGTGCATTTATTTCTGGTCAACATGTTGGACAAAGAAATGATACATAAATGTAACTTTCATTTTTTTGAGGCAATAGAATAAGGACAAAAGTCTAGAAAATCTAATATTTTCAATTTAGATTTTCTTTTTCCACACATATCCAGAGTAGGAAAAACAAAAATAAAATACTTCTATAGCTTCCAAGACTGCGCAGGAATCCAATTATCATAAGCAACATAAAGCTTCACACAATAAAACAACAACAAAAAAAATCTATCTCTACATTGTGATCAGAGCATCTCCGATCCACGTCTTAGAATTAAATGAGATTTGAGCAAACATTTCTAGTTTAAATATTAAACTTCTTTGGGTGTAACATCCCCACAGTACAACTTTCAATTCCAGTGTTTCTCATCCTCCTGATGACATCATCCACTTGGCAGTGACTCACAGCTGCTCTCTCTGCTTTCAGTCTTCTGACCTCAACACTCAGCACAATCTCAGCCACAAACTCAAGCCAACAACGCCACCAGCAATACTATGCGGCCATCACACAGTTATTGTCGTTTCCAGTGCGCAAATGTGTTCAGTGAAGCCCCTTTGAGAAGAGAAGTGATCGGCGACTTACCCAGAGGGACCACGGACTCAGACAGCACGACCACACGTACAGGAGGACTCTCAGCACGGAGTCCATCTCTGCTCTGCCGTTCTCCCAGCTTCAGGCACCCACACTTAAAGAGCTGATGTCACCATGCAACCCATATGACTACATTATTTAAATAAAATTTAAAAAAATCATCCGACCTGATGGGTGATAATACTACTGGTAATGCTAGTGAAAATAATACTAATAATATATAATGGGAGCTAACAAATATGATAATAATTTGATGCTGAAGTGTTGACAGATTAAATATGTCCCATTTGTAAAACCAATATTTAAATATAACTTCACAAGACAATCAACATTCATTAATTTATGGTTTCATTCTACTTACCTGAATAACATGAGTTTATTCTTGTATCATTACTACTTATAGTATTACGATTTTTACTCATATTATGACATTTTTCTTGTATTGTAAAGACTTTTTTTCTCAAAATTATTACTCTTTGTTGTAGTTCTGTATTAGTATGACTTTATTCTGGTTATACCATAACTTTATTCTTGTATTACTATAATCTTTGTTTCTTATAATACTTTTTCCCCCATATTACTTAATGCAAGTTTATTCAAATGTTATTTCAATATCTTGTCGTACAACTTTATTCTCGTAGTATTAAGACTTTATTGTTGTAGTTAAAATTTTTTTTTGTAGTGCTCCGTGATAAATACTGATGTCGGGTATTGATTTAAAAAAAATAAATAAATGAAGAAAGAAAGAAAAAAGAGTAAAATCGCAGGCTCTTCAGTAGAGACAGTAGTGTTAAAACCAGCAAAACACAAAGGAAATAAAGTTATTCGACACATCAAAGCATTCGTTCTTTGCCTTTATCTGCACTTCAATCTGATCGCATTCTTTGGTTTTTAAAAGTCATATCTGATCATATCTATTTTCAATATTTAACCTGCCAATCACCAACTGCAGCAGTTCAAGAGAAAATTCAGATTTTGCTCTGACTGACAGGGGCATCTTCAGAAATCCCTTTAATGCAGCTAAAATACACCACATAAAAAGAAATATATTCATATATTTGTTTTTTCTTTTCTTTTTTGTTCAACAATTAGTAATATCCAAGTAACACACTTTGTTTAACTAAAGTCCTGTAACTCCATAACAATAAACTCTTAATCCTATTCTTTTGCAGTCAGCTGCAAATCCCACCCACAACCACTAGATGGTGCTGTTGACTTGATCAGAGCTCTGGACCGCAGCTGTGTGTCATTGTGCAACTCGGTACATTAGAGGCCTTCAATTCTGAGCCTACAATTACAGTGTCGATATCAAAGAGCAAAACTAAACCCTCCCATCTACAGCCGGTTACCACTTTGCAGGCATAAATCAACTGACACATGTGTGGGAACAACTCCAACTGAGCAGCTATTGTTTACTCATCCGAGACCTAAATGAGGAAAGAAAAAAAAAAAAAAAGCAGCAGCTACAGGGTTTGATGTCAAACAGGTGGAACCAGAGGAGGAACACTCACACCAATGTGTCTCATGATTGTGACTGGCCGTTTCTCTTCAAAGGTTTGCAGACAGTTTCCTGATAAATTAACGCTAATAACATCCGGCTAATAATCATTTGTGTGTTTCAGTCTGGAGGAACAGGCTGCTACATGCACCTGACCCACTTTTGCCAAGAGCATAAAGGCTCAAAGGCGTGGGCGACGCCTGCACCATTAGTCATCGATATGGCAAATTTCAGCAGCAATTAACCTCAGATGACTATTGTCTTTTGTGCTCAGACAACACAAAGGTGCCCTGTACTAAGCAAACAAAAACGCATTGCTCACATCTGGTGAGCTAAAAATAGTGACCTTCGAGACGGTGCTGACATTCAAATACGTTCTTTGTTTTTTTAAAATTCAGGCGTACTCACCGAACTGTGATGGTCCAGCTCTCGGTGGGCGCTGCGGCTCCTCATCCTGAGGAGGCCTCCCTCCACGGCGCTGTTGGAAGGAGCCGATCTCCTCGACATGCTCCGAGAGCGCATCCGATTCAGCTCCTGGCAGCCAAACAAGGACTACAGTTAAGGCCCGAGATCATCTTTGATGCTCGAAAGTACGAAGCTATAAAGATAAATCAGCAGCGGGTGGGAGAACCCTTCTCAATTAAACCCAGAGGCTAAAATGAACATGTGGTCATATTTTATATATCAAATGATAGTTTTGTTCAAAAGCTTGTTTGTTGCAGTTGTTCAAAATGTCTTAATTTAATAAACCTGAATTGTCATACACCACAAAGTGATATATTTCAAGTATTTATTCCTGTTAATATTGAAGGTCAGACACAAAGTTAAGAGTCTTGGGAAATAACATAAGAACAGGGATGTTACGTTATGATCTATGCAGCAAACAATTATTTTAGCAATTGTTTCATCAGTTATTCTGACGATTAATTGGCAGTTGTCAGATTTTTCACTGAAGCACGTAAATGACACTATACTATCAGAACTACTCTAAAATGTGGAAATAAAGAAATGAATTCCTTTTTTTAAGAAAACATGTTATTGCCTAAAATGCAATAACAAAGCATTCCTTTAGTGAACACTTGACCATTTGTAGCAAAGGTTGCATGTGCATTTGCAAAACTCATCACTTTCTACTTGATTTAACATCGATTTATCAGTAGGGGCTAATTTGGTGATTAAAGATTTTTTTATATCTTAAATAAAAAAAATATACATTGTTTTGTACAGTTTTGGCTTCATTACTGCTGTAAATATGTTGTTCTTTCAGCAAATGGCCTTTTTTTCAGGGTCTGTATACCGCAGTCAATTATTTGATTACTAAATTAGTTGCTGACTATTTCATTAATTGATTCATCATAATTAACCATTTCAGCTCTAATGGCCTACGGGACTGCTGACGTAGCAGTTGTCAAGCCAACGGTAACTAGATCTCTCCTCCAGGAGACTCAGCTACAAAGGGGCATTGCCAAAAATGCTGACCGTTCACCGAGTAGAAAAGCACCTCTTTTGTTGCTGCCAAATTATTGAATAAATAGACATACGAGCTCAACAACAAATATCTTTGTTGTTTTGTTGTTATTCAACTATTAGATTGTTGCAAAGCGCTATTATACCTATTCAGCTTTCAAGTGCTTCAGGAACGCAACTTCTTTAGAAATGTGGAGTGTAGACGCTGATTTTAGCATCGAGGATGTCTGTGCTGCTGCAGAGCCTTTTGCATCGAAAAGCTATCTTAGGCTTGAATCGTTTCAGTGATAGTCTGAAACTATTCAGTCCGTCACTGGATAGTGACAGGCTGAATAGTTTCACAACTTGAACACAGCAATAACCTTTTCCAGGTTATAGTTTTTTCCCCTCCCAAGCAAAAATAAACCCAACGAGGGACAGGAGAGGCAGCTTCATGACGGCTTGTGCGTCAGATTTTTGGGTTTACCAGAAACGCACAATTGCAAAGGAACCTTTGTATGCGAAAATGTACCTTTTACATAACTTTGTATGCGTTTAAATGTTCGACACATTAAAATGTAAATAATTAAAGGAAATTAGTAAAGTTGTCTGCTTTTTTAAATTGTCAGTAAGGGATTCATAAAGCCGTGAAGATCCAAAAGATAAAACTCTTCAAGTACCTGTCTTACCTTGTTGAAAGAAAGCTGTACAACGGCCTGAATCTTTTGTTTTGGTAGATTGTTATTGTCCAATTTATTTTTTTTAAGTTTTTGAAGTTTACTCTCAACAACAAAACTTGTCCTGTGTTTAATCAAGTTTAACAAACAGGTGCACCTAAATCTGCTTTTAAAGAAAAAATTCAGGATGTCTGTTGTCCAATTTCTACACAACTAAGAGGAAAGCAAAAAAAGAGGCAGATGATGAATAAGATGTGCTCTAGCTAATCTTTTAAAGAAGTTTCCAAATTGTCAGTGAATGACTATGGCATTTGACAAAATACTGTCTGTTCCACATTTGGTTACTGTACTATGTCTTTAGAGCGTAAAACACTTTGAACTACTTTGGTAATTAAATGGACGATACAGATCAACTTGACATCGACTTAAATTTGAGTTAATTTCACCCCAAAAATTACTCACAAAGTGTCCATCTCAGGGTATTATAAGCCTGGCGGGCCACCAGGCTTTATTTGTGCCCCACCAGGCTAAGAACTACTTATTTATTTAAGTCTTTATAAAATGTGCGCATTTTTCAAGACTTTATAGTCGATGTTCAAGTGTGAATCTTCCAATTTTTCAATAACACATGATTATCAAGTGGTATTTTCAAATTTCCTATCAACTTTAAACAGTTTTTAACTCAAAAACACAACGGGCCCTAGTGGCCAACCACCAGGCTTAGCAAGTTTTCTGGGGAAAAACCTCACATCTGCAGCCAATGCTTGATCAGATTGTCTCTCTCACCTGGGATCCGTGGGATCTCCTGTGGCTGTGGGCGTCTCTCCTTTCTTTTGGAGGCTGGGGCTCTCTTGGGATCCAGATCTGCTCTCCGAGGCTGCTGTGGGAAAGTTCATGAGGAGAGTCTCTTGTTTGTGGCTCTTTCCCTGAAAGAGGAGACAAGGAGAGGGGCTCATCCAGGAAAGCGGGCCTGTGCGGTTGTGGGCTGGGATGCCTCTCTTCTTGTTTGAGGAAAAGTTGTTCTGGGCTGAGCTTGTTGGACGCTCTCTTGGGTACCATCACTGGTTTGTCCACTGACATCTCAACGGGCCGCAGCTCCCACGGATCCTGAGGGGACGTCGTCCACACCGGACTCGAGAAACCTGCTGAAGTCTGTGCCGGAACTTTCCAGGTGACGTCTCTTTCGGGCGTGGGTTGCAACCAAACCCCAAATTCAGCATCTAGTCCCGAAATATCAGAAGCAGGAAGTGAGTCTTTGCTCGGTGAGCCTTGAGTCGTAAAGGAGTCGATGTCAAGAATCCCAGGTTTATATGGCTCCCTCCATCGTGGTGAAGCGTCACTGTGCTGGGGAGACGCTGGAGACAGTGGGTCACTTCTGAGGACAGAGTCCAGGTCCAGAACTTTGGGTCTCAGAGCAGACGACTCCAACCACAGCCTCTCCTGCTCCTCCTTCTTCTGCTTCTCCTTCAGGCGCTGCCTCTCCGATTCTTGTTGCTTGGCTATGTCTCATCCCCCTCCTGTTCTCGTCTGCCGCTCCATCTCAAACTGCTGTCTCTCGAGGTCCAGCTGCCTCTGCTTCTCTTTCTCCGCCTCTCTCTGCCTCCGTTTCTCCCTCTCTCTCGTCTCAATCTCCATCTGACGCTCGAGCTCCAACTCCCTCTGTTTCGCTCGCTCCTTCTCAAGCTCTTTTGTCTTCAACACTTCCTGCTCCAAAGCCATCCGTCTTAATTTTTCAGCCTCTTTCTCTTCCTTTTCTCTCTGCCTCTGCTTCTCCAGCTCAACTAGCTGCTGTCTCTCCATCTCTTTGAGTTTTTCCTCTTTCCTCTTCCTTTCCGTCTCCATCTCCTTTTGTTTCTCTCTTTTCTCAAGCTCTTTTATCTGCAGCATTTCCTGCTCCAACGCCGTCTGTCTCAATTTTTCGGCCTCCTTCTCAGCCTTTTCTCTAAGACTCTCCTCTCCAAATGAGCTGTTGCATCTCCATTTCTTTCTGCTTCTCCTCTTCGCGCTCCCTCTCCATCTCTTTTTGCCTCTCTTGTTCTCGTTTTTCTTTCAGAAGCTGCTGCTGTCGCCCCAGTTCTTGTTGTTTCTGTTTTTCCATCTCGAGTTTTTGTCTTTGCCGTTTCTCCTCAAGCTCTCTCTTCTCCTTTTCGAACTCTTTTTGCCTTTGTCGTTCAAACTCTCGCTGTCTCTCCAACTCCTTCATTCTTTCAAAGTCTACTTGTGCTTGCTCCTCGTGCTCATTCATCTTAGCCAGGTGTCTTTCTCTCTCCTGTTGCTCTTTTGTCTTTTTTATTTCCATTACATCTTCTTTGGTTTGTTCCTCCATCTGGGAGCTGATCTCCATGGACGGGACGGTGTTCCTCTGCATTAGTTCATCAAACGTCTCTTGAGTCGGGGAGATTTGCCCAAACGCTTTTTCTAGAGAAGGGTTCCTCCTGACTGAATAGATTTGTCCCTGTGAGCCCCCCATAGCTGACCTCACAGATAGATCATTGAAGTGCAGATTGGCACCAGCGACGCTTGATCCCACTCCTCCAGGAGATGCTGTATCTTGCATCTGTCCAGTCAAAGCGAAGTAGGTGGCCTTGGGTTTCTGCGGCTCTTCTCCCTGCAGCATTTTTAAACGTTTAGGGGCGGCTACATCTTGGTCTTTCTCCAAACCCTCTTGCCCCTCGCTTTCCAATTCTTGCGGGACCTCCTGATGCGGACCTTCCCCCTGATCGAAACTGGCAGTGGTCCACTTGTGCAAAGCCCCCACTCTGAGGTACCGCGGCGTTGGGTCGGCCATCTGCACGGCCGGCCTGGCTCGTTCCGAGCGCCTGGTGCGGAGCGTCATGGCCTTGTCTTCCCACTGGGCCACCGGGATGCTCTCACTCACTGCTCGGTTCTCTTCAGCCACCTGGACCGTGTCGAAGGTGTGCGAGACCCGAAACGGATCTGCGGGGGACACGGGTTCCCTGTAGGTGGCTGTAACTAGGGATCCATCATCCTCCTCCTCATTTCCTCTCGTGAAGAACACACCACCATCCTTGGGTGATTCGTCCTGGTCCATCATAAACACACTCTGCCTGTCCACAATGTTCTCAAACAAGGAAGCTCGCACTGTGTGCAGCTCGGCACCAGAACCGCTTTCCTTAGGATGAGCCCACAGCAGTCCTGCTTCCGACCCTCGAGGTGAAAGGCCCTTTCTGGACTCTAATGGGGAACCCTTGAAATCCAGGAACGTCTTGTGGTCGTTGGGAGTGGTTGATGATTCCTCGGCCTGGGAAGACGAGAGAAGATTCACACAAGTTGGATTAAAAGTATTACAAAAGTATTTAGAAAGGAAGCAGAGACAGTTTAAACACAACTCTGGAATGGAGCTTTAACAACCATTAAACCAGGAAATTAACAGGACAAACAGAACAAGATCCAACTTGACCTCCTACACTTAAACCTTTAAGTATGTAAACTTATCAGTGGATGAGTCACTGAAATTACAACCAAGCCTTATCAAAATAACCTCACACCTTTTAAAGGGAAGAATTAAATTTAGATGTTCCAGGTTTAACCATTTTTCATTGATTTATGACCTACGTTTCCTGTTGCAATACCCATTATTGGATATGAACATTGTTACCGGTATAAAAGTAAAGTTATGGGGAATCTGTTGAACACACGAAGGAAAGAATGCACATAGAAAGGCAAGGAAACAGTTGAAATCTGTCAGCTCTTAGAAATCATTCCTGATCCTATGTGCAAATTAAGATCAGCTGTGGGGTTTATCCAGATCTCAAAGGAATTCCTTGGACTTTCCAATGGTTCTGAAAATGGGCTAATACAATGGGTGTGGTCATGAAAACCTACAATGAATTCAAACTTGTGCACCACATATTGTTTGATCATTTACCCTGGAATAAACAGCAATTAAAATATTATGGCACTTGTGTCATTGCGAGTGTATAAAAGCTCCTGACCTCAACCTCATGTCCAGATTTCAAATGGTAAATCCTTTGTCCTGCCATTTCCTCCATTCCTTTACATTCTTCACACAATAGGCTCTAAAAGTGTTTCCTAAAACTAAGCTGTAAAAACACCTCTCACTGCTGTTCTCATTTGTCTGCTAAAAATACACCGGTCAAAATGAGAACCCCGACGCGGCAAAGTTCTGCCCCTCTCTTACCCCTCTCTGAGACTCTTTGCTGATGTCATGTCGATCCGCTGCCTCAGGGTCTGGTGAGCGCTCGGATGAAAACCTGATGAACATATATCATACGAGACAAAAGCATGCATGACAATGGAACCCATGCACACACACAGAAAAAAAAAAAAACTAAACACGAAACAGAAACAAGCAGATGAAAGAGAATAAGCGGAGCGCTTACCTTTTGGTGAGATCCAGAGGCAACGGGCGGGGCTTCAAAACCGGCTTCACGGCGGGGATCGGACTCGGCGTGGTATCCACGGTCAGTTGCTTGATGAGCTGCTTTACGCCCACGGACGATTCCGAATCCGGAACCGGCAGCACCAGAGAGGGCGGATCGGCCGCCGCGCCTGGAGAGGACGATGCATCGAGGAGGAGACTTATCCGAGACTTGATGCTCACCACCGGCTTAACGTCCTCACCGTCCTTTGCAGCAGTTTCTTCTGCATTTTGCTCGGAGTGAGTTTGCTCGGCAATGCCGTCGGCACTGTCTGATGCAGCGCTGGGAGGACTTTTCTCTTGTTCTTGGTCCTGATCCGATGGAGTGTTCGCTTTGGGGCTTTTCCGGTGCAGAGACAGACTGACAGTCTCAAACTTAGACGTGAGATCGGCTGAAAGGGGTCGCCTCGCAACCCAGCGAGGAGCAGGGACGGGTGTCTCAGTTTTAGCCGGTGCAGCAGAAAAAATAGCCGAAACGGGTCTGGGTCTCCTGGGCTGCGTTCGCAGTTGCACGACTGCTTCAGGAGGAGATTTGTTTTTTGCTTCTTCGTCCTGCCCTACTGCAGCAAGAAACTCCATCGATTTAGCTCTGGTCATAGATCCTTCCTTACTCTCACCGCTCTCATTTTTGACTGAAGTGTTTCCAGACCACTCAGCTGCTGAATATGTTTTAAGACTCTTGGAATAGGCCAAGTTCGACGCAGCAGGTTTTTGCCTGCTGATCGGGATGGGGCGGCTTGATTTACTGGGCTCCACGGGATCAAGAGGAGGGACCGGTTTAAAAGGCTGGATCACAGGCTTGGTTGTCTGGCCAGTTTTCAACGAATTTGGTGTTCTGAAGGAAGTCGCAGCAGGACGGTTGGGGTTGGTGGACACTAGCCTCGCTGTTGGTTTCGGTGTGTTGGGCAGATCTGGTTTGGACACAGAAATGCGAGTGGGCTCCGGGCGGGGTTTGCTTTGGGGTTTGGGGGCGAGTATGGGTTTAATGGTGGGGTTTTTCTCCACAGCGAAAGGCTTGGGCGTGAGCCGAGGCTTAGGGTTTGGGGCAGGTTTGTTGGATTCCAACTCGATAGACGGCATCTCAATGACGTTCGTATTGCTGGCGTCGGTCAAGGGACTGAGGTGGAGTCGTCCTCCTGCCCCGGTCCCCCCGACCTCACCGGTCTGAACCTCCACCTGCGCAGCCATCCTTTACAACAAATACACACACGAAAAAAAGGACTTTAACTTCTTAATATCTCTAAATCACAGGTTACAATCAATCTTCAAATGCTATTAAATGCTATTATGGTTCCTTAGAACAGCTTTGCTAATGACTTGTATCAAAGTTGCCAATAGTCTACTATCTACCAGTAAATGCTACTCTAGCTGCTAAATCATTCGGTGTGGATGTCGCAGCTGACTGGAAAACAGCAATTTTTAGGGTCAGCAAAGAATGTAAAATGACTAAAAAGGAGTGCAATTAAAAGGTGCTCTGTTTATTCCTTGGAGAATTGTCTGTTCAGGAACATGCTTGATGAAGAAATGCAGAAAAGCTTTTAAACAACCCAGAAGTTAGGAAAATTATTTAAACAATGTTCTCATATCGTCTTATCTGACCGTTTTGAAGATCTTGGTCTTGGCAGGTGAAAAAAGGGAATGTTGTGAAAACCTCTCCTAATTTCACTCATTAGAACTAAAGCAGACAGTGACGATGCTCGTCGTCATGTTTTCATGACAAGTAGTCATTTCAAGAGTTTCGTGGTTGTTGTTTTACACATCTTTACCAGCAGTAAAGTGGAAGGTGTTTTATTTACTACTTTTATAGCCAGGAGAGCTAATTTGTGAAGTGGGAAAACAATCAGCTTATATTTGATTAGGCAGTAGACTTTAGATTAAATAAAAAAATATTAAAAAGTGAATTTATCAAACACTTCTTTAACTCTAAACAGGATGTACATGTATGCAATGTCTTAGATGATGACACACTAAGATACACTGAACTCTACAGCAACATTCAAACAATAGTTGTTGTTTTTTTTCTTTTTACAAAACAAAGTCAACAATTATTACATTCCATGAACTGGATTATTAACGTGGTTGTCTACTCTGGAGTCTGCTGCTTGTCTTGCTGACTGTAGTCAAAAAAACAATTACATTACATGAAAGAAGGAGGACACTCCTTCTGTCTTTTAAACAATGACTGTCCTTGCAAGTGAAAGATGAATAGAGGAGTGACGCTAGTGTGGCAAAATTCTCTCAGGCATTCTATTAAAAAAAGGTTACAAATCTCACAAACGGTATGACAGAAAATGTTCCGGCTTTTAAAAAACACCCGAGACCAGAAAACAGTCAAAGGCTAACAATTACTTGTAACTTGTGCATTTTTATTAATTTATTTTCTTGCCTGTCTGCACACCCTAACGTGGGATCTGCACTACGTTGGTACCAATACATGTGCAGATTCACATCCAGAAAGCAAGTCCCTCTGTTTGTTGAAAAAGCAAACAGAAGGAGTCTAGTTTTTTGCTTGACTAGAAAAGCAAAAAAAAACAACAACAAAAAAATCAAAAGCCCGCAGCACAAAGCTGGAATTACTAGTGCGGTAACAATCACGAGTAACGACCGCCGGTCTCCGAGGTGAATCCCGGGACAGGTGGGGGGTGGACAGCGGTACAATGTCACTGTTTACCTTCCTTGTAACTCAGGCGTGTCGAGCCGTCTACGTCGAATGAGGGACTCCGTGGAAAACTTTCAGCAGGCTGCCGGGAACAATCCAGCTCTACCATTTATTAACTTCCGCGCTCATTTTAGACCTTTGACCCTTATTTGAGGATAATGAAGCAATTAGGTAACTGAAATTAATGATTAAATATAAGTCATCTACCACGGCCAGAGTGACAACTTGAGCCGAAACTGAAACACATTCAGTCGTTTCCTGGCCCTTTAAGAGGCTCTGACATCTGATAACGCGTTCCACATGTTCCTGCGCTCGTCGACTTTGTAGCACAGACTTGGTAGATTCTTCGAGTTACGACAAATAATCCCACCACGGGCTCCTACCTTGGCAGATGTTAACCGTCTGCGGAAGAGCTTGGGCCTTTGTTGTCGCCAAGCCACGATGTCATAGCACACAAGGGGGGACCAGGTTGAAGATGCTTAAGAGAAATACACAGGCACACAAAAGCTTTTCATTAGTCAAGACAGCAAAGTAAGAACAAAAGACAAAAATCACCGCAGAGCCACAAAAGAATTAGTCCAACTGTGGCGTCACTGTGGCGTTCTCACGCCTTCTTTACTGAAGAAAATGGATGATAAAACGCACACTCATACAGACTTGAGTAAACACAGTCACGCCCATGCATTTGAGTCGACTGTGGCAAACTGCGTTGGGATGTAAAAATACGGCAGAGTGCTCCAGGAAATTCACAAACTCCGCACGGCTCCCCGTTGACTCTCTGCAGTACGTACATTTGCATCAACGGCTGGATCGCTACTCCTAATACCTCGCGCTCTTTTTTTATTTTTACCCCATGTATGTCTGTGCAAAATCAATCTGCGTTTATCAGAAGTGGAATTAACACTCCCTTTTTTTTTTTTGCTGAGTCAGTAGGACACGAGGAAGGAGGAAAAGAGAGCAATGCTGAGAAAGCACCGTGGAGAGAAGAGGTTACAAACTTTTTTTTTTTTTTTTTTAGTTTTCTTTTTTTTGTTTAAAAAGTGACCTTTTCATGTTGACAGGAAACGCCTCTGCCAGGATGGAATGCTAAACATTTACTCTGATGGTGGGGTCGGGCAGCCCAGCAGGGATTAGATCAGTCTCTGTCTTACATCGGCTGAGACAAGAATTCTGCACACCAGCCATGACTGAAACCTGCAGACGACAAAATAAAAGCAACAAACTTGTTTTTTTTTTTGTTTGTTTGTTTGTTTTAAATAAAAGCTAAGTTTCATCTGCATATTTGGCATCAAGACTGAGGGAGCTCACAAATGCATTTTGGTATTTAGCAGGCAGTTCCTGCGGGCCAGTGGGCCACAGGGCGAACCTGCGGGAAGTTTGTTTTGTTTTGACACCAAAGGATATCAAGTCAGTAACGTGGCTCGGCCGGTTTATTCAAAGGTTACGCAAAAGGAATTTCCCTCAGATGTTTGAGCTGAAAGAGTTTCAGAAGCTGACCAAGCATCAGGGTTAATAACAAAACATCCATAAGGACTAATAAAGATGGCGGCTGCCACTTGTCTGTACAGATTACGGTACAGGCGATTAGATCATACCTGCACATTGTGAGGAAAACGTGCAATTACGGTGGTTAATATAATTAAGGCTGAAGTTATAATATGTTCAATTGTGATTAATTGGGTCAATAGTTTTCAATTGACTGAGTAATCGATGAATCACCAGGAGGTGAATTAAGACTACTGTAAACCAACTACTTGAGATTAAATCTAAATGGATAAGTTAAAGCCAAGTTGTTTTATCGCTCTTTGGTTTATGTGACTTGCAACGTTTGTCGACATAAGAATTCATTCCACAGATTTCTCAGTATTTCAGCTGCCAATCCCAGATCAAGGCCGACTGAGAAAAAAATTGGTAGATGACCGATTGAGCGGTTCAGTGCGGTCGTAATTTACCCGATGTAGGTGTGCAGTGTCATTGAAGATGCAATTTAACACAAATGATTACAGCTAAATTTACCAAATTTCTCTTATTTGAGATCAGCAGATCAAACTGTGATTTATTTATTTTTTTTCCATTTGTTGTTCAAATAAAAATTCTACCAAACAACTTGAACTGCATTCAGTAATCGGCATTGGCAAGAAGTCTGACCAGTGCCAGCATATGTTTATAACTTTTATCTCATATATATGTTTTTGTTTTTTGTTTTTTTTTTTGGTCTGTAGAGCCAAAAATGGCAGGTGCAGTTTATTCTGATGCATTTGATGAACAAGAAAACATCAACAACAAAGACTTGTCTGCACTTGTCCAACTGATTACCAATCCAAGGCCAATCAAGAAATAACTGGCCAATTTCAATCTCCAGATAATTATTGATTGGTGAACATTTGAACTTTTAAATATTTCCAAAATAAATTTTCACAAAATTTCCACAAATTAATAAATATTTGGTATAATCTTCATTAAAAAAAAGAAGAAAAAAAAAGTAAAGAAGTCAAATAAGCATCCAAACGCATTCCAATTTTTACATTTTTGGTCTTGTTGATCAAAGGAAGAGTCAATTTAGAAAAACGCTTTAACATAAATAAATGCAACTGTAAATAAGTCAAAGCCACAAATAATCGGAGGCTAATTTGATGCCTGATCACATGTAGACACAGGTGTGCAACCTGTTTATAATGGTAGCAGCAACAGAAAGCAAGCTGCGGGTTGATTTACTGCATGAATCAATCTGTCAAGACATTTGAATAGACAATTATTAAATAACAGAGAGGTGTAAGAACATAGGTTTTGGACAATAAATAAAAATTCATTCTAGTTAAATCAAACAAACAAACAAAAAAAACCCCAATCAATTATTATTATTATTATTTTCAATTTGATGTGATTCATTCAAAAAAAATAAAAATAAATAATATAATAATAATAATAATCTGCCCATATCCAACTCAAAACACCGAGGAGGAGGAAATAGGAAGAGAGAGAAAAAGGAAATTGGGATCGGTCGGGAAGAGTCCAGGTAAAGAGCAGATTTTATGAGAAACCGTGACTGCCAGGTCCTGATTTGGTCAATAACAACGGCGTTCCAGCCAGAACTGATTCGGTTTAAACATTTCAACAAGTGTTATCTCTTCCTCGTTTCCTCCCGGCTCATCCCAACTATCTGGATCAGCGGGACGGCATCCGGTCCAATTCACCGAAACGCACATTCTGAAATTTGCACCGAACAGGACAGAATGTCACTAAAATAAACAACAACAACAGCAAGTTGTTCATATGCAGTGAGAGCTCGGACCATGGAGACTTAAAACCTGTAAACCGCATCAACAGATTGCTCGCTAGCAACCGAAAGGCTAACAACTCAAGAAGCTGAACTTTCAAAATGGAAACACTGACTGAACCTGTCTTTCTTTCTCTGCCTGGTTTATCCATTCTGGAGACAACTTACCAAACGGAGAAGCGTTGGGTTTTTTTCTTTTTCCCTCTGCCACCGTCGAATCAACTCCAAACTGGGTTACATTCAGCCAACTTTGCACGGTAGTCCCAGAGCGTCGGTGGTTAGTTAATACAGAGGCTAGCAGTGCGGCTAATTTAGCTGGTTTACTCAGCTAGCCAAGTGACTGGCTATCCCGTCTCAGGTTGCAGTGCTGTTGACAGGACCGACCAGACAGCGCTGAGAAGCCAACAAGCGGTCTGACTGGTTGGCTCCCGAGATCCGTCAAGTTGGACAAACGGGCGGCCGCATTTCCGGCCAATACTTTCAAAATAAAGGACCGTGAAAGTCGAGCATTTCTGCAAAAAACCCGTCTTCGTTAAATCCATCTGATTTTTAAAAATTATTTGACTGCAACTGAAGTCTGAACATTTCTGGTAAGGAAAACAGTCCCGGATGTCTTGACGAACAGTTTTCACGTCTGCTTCATTTTCCCGAAAAGGTTTTGCAGAATTCAACTAACCACATATGAAGGTGGAAGTTGAGCAGAAATATGCAAAAAAGGGCCAAACAAGAAATATACAGAAGTGCTGGGGAAAAGCTCTGTTCAGATAAGCCTTTCATGAGCCAGGAGAGCGAAGAGGCTTATTTTGAGGGATGGCTATGATTTATCTTAACTTGTAGCAACTTGTTTTTTTGTTTATTTTTTTAATCCTCTTCGCATAAATTTAATACAGAACAGAGGAAATTATCTTGAACCAATTGGAAAACGATAAAACGTTAATAGTGTAACGGGGGGAGGGGGGGGGGGGGCATAATTTAAAAACAATTTGCGATTACGTATTTCTAAAAGAACATGTATTTTGAATAAAAGGCTAATTAATGGCACAAAGAAAGTCTTAGGCGACACAAGACACCTCTTTCTTTCAAAGGCGTACAAAAGACTGAAAATCTCTGAGAATTCCCCACAATTACCAGAAGTGATGCCAAATTAAAAACAGCCAGAGAACCCAATTTAAAAGGGACGTGAATAAAACGTGTCCAATAATCCGGAAGTATCAGCTAATCAGCTTCCAACTTTCGGTTTCCAACGAACGGAAAATAAATAACTTTACACACATTTGGGTAACAAACATGATACAAATTAATCTACTCTAGTAAAAAAAAAAAATTTTTAATCCTCATCATCAATGCAAAAACTAAGTCTCAAAGAGTAACTTGGATGTTAATTTAATACTTTGCAGCAGTTTACCACTCACTGGTTTACGGCCAGTGATAACTTTACCTGCTTACACGGGCTGGCGTAATCTGTACTGCCCTCGTGTGGAACAAGAGCAGTACTGCATATTGATGTGATTTCAGAAATTACAGCACACAGTTATAATTGTGCATAAATCTTTATTTGTTACAACATACTAACTATGCTGTCTACCCCCAAAAACCTGCTAAAAAAATATAGGTGAATTGAAGAACCCTCAAAAACAAAATCCACTTCACCTTTCGCAAGAGTTCAAATCTCGGCAATCCTCCAGCTCCGGCCGTCCTCCGATAAACAAACAAATTTCAACTGGGGATAATGATAAAGTTAGGGTAAACGTTCCCAATCAGAAAATGAAGCAGGACAAACTGAAGGAAAAAGAAAGTGCGTGTTTCAGCTTTCTAAAAGCAGAGATGCTTTATAGAATGAACAGAACTTATATTATTTTAGTTAACACAATACTGTTTTCTTTCTTGTACTACAACGTGTCCTTATGGTAGAGCTAAAAAATACAACATTTTCCAAAACTATTTGGAAGGCAAGCGTCCAGGATGATGTGGTGTAGGTGCAACATACCTGCAGCTGGCTGACTGCTACTCTAGTATGAAGCACCTCCACATGACCCGGACTATATTATTATTAGTAATACGCCCTAGGTGCAATACTCTGGAAGGTGTGTCAAACTATGTACTTGGAAGATATGGAAAGCCTGAAAGCTCGAACAAATATTAGAAGACAGCAACTTGTTAGATTTGTTGACTTTGCATCGGAACTGCAGGGTTACCCAGAAAGCTTTCAGTGTGAAGGACAACAAAAGAAACTGCAGCAGCAACAGGATCTGAAGTATTGTGAGCTTTGGCTACTCGGTAAATCCTACTTTCATAGCTTAAGATTTCCAACATGTCTGGAGAGGAAAATACAACACAAGCAGCGGGAAGATCCAAAGAAACAAAATCATTAAATGAACTTTTTTTTTTTTTTTTTCTACTTTGTGTGAACCATGGATGTGCTGAAGAGAAGTTTCTGTTTTCTCTTTTTCTTCTTCCCTCCCTTTTCATCTGAAACACAAGATTACGAGAGGGTGAGGGAATGCGCATCGACCGACAGCTGGTCGGATCGTTGGGCGGCGGTGCGGCTGCTGACCTGGCTCCACCACAAGCTGTGGCGGGGCGGCGGGACCGCTGTCCAGCTGCAGAAGGGCCTTCTCGAAAGCCTGACTGAAGGAATTCTGAAAGCTGGGCACGGGAACGCGATCCGAGCCGTCGCTCTCACCGTCGCTGTCTGCCGCTGGGGGGGCGAGCAGCTTGTCTGCGCGGGAGAAAACGCAACACGTAGTCAAACGACATTATATAAAGTTCATGACGTTCTGCTTTCACTGATGTGCTTTAACTCAAACTCATCAAACCATCTCTTATAGGAAATCAAAATAGAAAAGTTTTGGTTTGATGGATTATTTAAAGCTGACAAAGCTTTTAAAAAAACAAAAACAAAAAAAAAAACAAACAACACTTTTGTTGCATTTAAAGTAAGTTATTCCAACAACAATCCAGACCTACCATTCGCAGATATCAGTGAAATTATTACAAAATGTTCGCTGGAAACAATCCTATGAGTTGAAACGTGGATTCAGCTCCTTGACAGATTCATGTTTTGCTTTTCCCAACCGCAAACTTCAATGCATTTCCATTAGGATTCAATGTGATACAGTAACTATCAGAAGCAGTGCAACATTTCAAATTGGAAGAAAAATTATACAATGTTTCTAAAAAGAAAGAAAGAAAAGAAAACCTAAAAACTGACATAGATTTTGCCTTAAATTTCATTTAATAACATTTTAATTGCAACTGGAGTTGTGGAGTGTTTGTTCAAAACCTTCACAGTTATGCACTGGGTTGTGTTGATGTAAACACAGGGAAGGTCTCTAACTCCAGCCTTGCAACTTTTAATACATTTCTGCCCCTACACACCTGAACCAAAACGGCTGAGTGGGAAATGTGCAAATATTAAAGGGCTAAAATTACTCTTTTTTTATATTTATTAAACATCAACAATTAGTTAAATGAGTCTTTGGTTTGTGTCACCTTTCTTTGGAGTGACCCTGAGCCCAGCATCAGCTCTGGCTTTCCCATCTTTCAGCATCTACACAGAATCAACGCATGGAGTTAATTACTCTGTCGCCATTGGTTGATCTGCAGATGTTCGCTGAACACACACCTGTGCAAAGGACAAGCAGTGGGAATCGTCCTCCACGCTACCCACGGTGGGCGAGGACACACTCAGACTCGGGAATATAATCCCCTCTGAAATGAAGGAGGAGGGGGAGTTCAGAGGGAATTTTATGACGTTCCGACAAGGATAAAACCTAAACGTGAATCTTACCAGAGGAGGGGCTGGTGCTGAGGGGGGACGGAGGAGAGAAAGTAAAATCGGGTTGGATCGGTGGGCTGCTGTAGTTGGGGGGGGAGCCAAATGCTGGGAAATGATGAAGGTTCTCCAGTCCAATATGTACCTCGGGATCTGAAGGGACAGAAAGAAACATCAACCCGGAATCGCACAGCGAGTTCCACGAGTTTAAAGCGGCTTCTCTTACATTTCCCCTGCTTCTTGTTCTCCTCCATTTCAATGCGCTTCTCCCTGCGTTTTTCATCCCTCGCCTTCTTCTGCCTCAGGCGCTTTCTCTTCTCCAAGTCATCTAAAAGTTTGACGGATGTACAAAAAAAATAAATCAATAAAAAGAAGTCTTACAATCTGAGGGTGAAGACTGTTAAAACAGTAAATAAGAAAAATAAATAAATAAATGAAGTGTTCAAACCAGCAAACGTGTCCAGAGTTTCTTTGGACAGGATCGGCGGCTGCAAGGCCAACTCGCAGATGCTGAACTCGCAGGTGAGCGGCAGGTGAGCCAGATAGCGATGCCGACGACGGATCTCCTGAAATAAACCAACGAAACGTGTTTATTTGTAGACCTAAAGCGAACACGTTGACATAAAACACACTTCTTTTTTTGGAAAAATAGAAAAGAAGAGTTTTAAATCAACTTATTTTCCACAAGTAATTTTTTTTTGTTGCTGACCTCATTGACTGTGTGTCCTACGATCTCCACCACTGTGGCGGTGATGGAGTCGGGACAAGCCTCCAAGCTGCCGTATTCACGCAGAAGGCAGCGCACGTTGATGGGATGCAGGAACATCTGCTGGCAGTCGTCAGCTGGAAGAGACAGGAAAAAAAACAAACAAACAAAAAAAAAACGGAATCAGTTTCAACCAAACTCTAAAGCACCACAATCTAATTTCCTGTGATTTTTTTTTTTTTTTTAAAACAATGACAACAAATGATGAAGATGATGCTGTTGGACAGGGGAGGGAATTGCACACCTTGGTAGAAATAGTAGTACGGTCCGTGCACCACAGCAGCAGACGGGCGAGCGGACTCCGCCTGACTGGCTGGGCTCTCTTCCTCCAGCCGGGGCTCCGGCTCGGCCTCCGGGGGCTCCTCCAGGACGCTCTCCAGGATAGCGTCGGAACAGTCTGGCAACTCTGCAGCTGTGTCCTCTGGGAACTCTGCCACCTCGTCGTCAAAAGCTGAAGAGTACTGCAGCACTGGCTGCAAGAGAGATGACGGACCGAGTCTTAATGTAGAATTTACAGATGCAAACAATTAATCAACTTGTGATGAATTGGCAGTTAATGGTTTATTAGATTAAAATGAGTTCCAGTCGATTAACTAATAACGTCCACTTCGACCTTTTTTTTTAAATAGCATTGTAGTTTGGCTGACATCCAGCAGAGAGCAATGTCGGTCATCTTTAAGCAAAGCCATTGACACAGGAGTAAAGATGGCAAAACGTATCAGACCCGGAAAGAGAAACGGTCCAAACGGAGTCCGGTTTGGGACGGAAAATGCGATCTATGCGGTTCTGTTTAGAAATATAAAAACTTCACAAGCTCCTGAAGTTTCTCCTGAATAATGTTTTATTCAAGCAAGACGGAGCAGCGTCAACTTCTGCATGAAAACTTGCTGGGGAAAAAAGGACGAAAAACGTGGCAATGAACACGGGTGATTCTGAGGACTGTCGTGAATCAGTGCACTTCACGGAAGAACCACAGACAGGACTTCTCTATGAACATCTCTCGCTTATTTGGGGAATTAAGTGTTTCACGTTTTATTCTTTTCATCTTTTTGTTTTTCTCTTCAGCACCCGAATAAGTTTCTTTTTGTTACATTTTATAAATGTAAAAGTTTAAAAATGTGAGAGAATCTAAAATTGTTTTAGTATTTAATACAGCCGATACAAAACAATAACATTTGTTTATAACTGTTTAAATGACGCATATTAACAAAAATGTAACCCTTCTGTCTGTTGATACAAGACAAAACTCATGTTTCACTTTAGATGAAGTCATTTATCAATAACTTGCAACCTGACCAAGAACTTTAGATAAAAGAAAGTTCAAATGCAAGGCACATACTCTGATCTAGTACAAGACAGGCGTTTCTGGAGTTACCTTGGAGCTGACCGTAGTGGTCACCACCTCCTCCAGAGGGGAGGGAGGATCGTTCAGAGCCAGTGAGGACAGGTCAGGGGCTTCTGCATTAGCCACTTGATGCTTCAGCAGAGTTTCCTCTTGTTCCTATCATCAAGAACATTCAAACAGTATATGTCGTTTAGTTGCTGCTCCTTGAAACGCATCATATGTGTGTTTCATGCAATCCCTAATACAACTTTTTACAAAGTCCTTGGTGGTACGGGCAGGAAAACGGTTCTACCTGCAAAAGACAGAGGGCGCTCTGGATGAAGCAGCCCTCGGGTTCTTCCTGCAGGCTCAGCTGAGCCTGCAGGATTCCCTTCTCCTCTGTTACCAAATTCAGGACTTGCAACGGGGACGTCAGCAGCAGCTTGGAATACTGACTCAAAGAAGCATCTACACAGAAAAAGATAAAAAAAGAAGTTAACATCATTCTCTGATGACAAATAAGAAGCATTCCAACCTGTCCAATCATCACAACTGTTGCTATGAAGTTAGTGAAGAAAATTTGAACTATTTATTTATTGAGTCCGATTCGTCTGGGAAGGAGTGGACGTGTAATCGTGCTCTGATGCAGGTCAGAAAAGCAAACACAAAATCCCTGGTCGCGGTTTGGTTGAAATGAACTCCAGAGCGGTTAAAATGCATACGTGATGGCCAGGAGGGCCGGAGACCGCTCCAAAAGCAGGAGGCGGTCTGCGGCGCAGAGCATTCTGGGTAAATGCAACCAAAACAAACCCATGCTTTCGCAGTAGCGGGAGAAATGTCTCGAAATCTTTTAACAGAGACAAAAGAGAAATCCTACAACTGCTAAAATCTGATGCTACTCCATTTTTGTTTACATTTAATGAAGACAGAAATTGCACTTGTATCTTCTAATGAGGTTTTTATGCCGTTTCCTTCAGTAGCTCTCGGTGCAGCGCCACCACAGGTGAAGAGGTGAACAAGTTTTTCAAAGGGTTTTGGTCTGTTTGACACAGTTTTGGTCTGTGTGAAAGCGGATCAATCCGGCTGGAAATGCAAAGAATGTTGCAACTTTGATCCCCAACTGAACCAAATGTACCAGACCATCAAGCGTGAAAACACCCAAAGAAAAGCCACTTGCCTCCAAAGCGGACAGGCTCCTCCACCTTCACCCACTGGGAGCTTGGCATAGCCACCAGGGCCCCTTTCTCTCTCCGCATCAGACGCATGGTGATTTCATCCCCAACCACATACTGCTTGGTTTCCATGGCAACCACACTGCAGCAACAACAACAACAAACAAAACCTAGTTTATATATCGACACTGAACACGCGAGGAAGCTAAGCTACTTCTGTGATTTAACAACTATTATTTCATTGTTTCAAAAGCAACATTAACTGCATCCCTTCTGCAGCTTCTCTCTCCTCATTCACCTCTTCAGGTCAGCAGTGTGCACGGCCTCGTAGCAGATGGGGCACTTGGACCAGCTCTTGTCGCTAAGAGACAGGTAGTGGAGCATGCACGGCCAGCAGAAGATGTGTCCGCACCGTGTGATGCGAGCCGCCACGGGAGGATAGAGGCAGATGGGGCAAGACGGCATCTCATGGCTGTAGATGCGCTGCCGATGCACAGAAAATATCTGTCGTTACGCATTTTATCGCTTGTGGACATAAGCGGCTGACATTATGAGTTCGATGTAAACAAAACGCTTGGATGGATCCATACTTACCACTTGCTGTACACAGTCCCAGTTGACCAGAGTGTCTGGGTCAGTGAAGTGAGCCTTGTAGTCCTGGTCATCGGTCACCACAAACTGGCAGCTGAAACACGAATACATCACGAGTTCAACATTAGTTTTCTAGTTCTAACCTCTTGACTGCGGGGCTGAGACGTTTAATCTGATTCATCATAATTAATTGATAACTAAAATAATTTTCAACTCTACTTGATGACTACTTCAGGTTCTGCTTACTTGGCCTGGAGGAAAAGCTCCTTGTTGAAGGGCTTGTTCTTGTGGCCCCACTTGTTCCTGCGGCCCCAGTAGGAGTGGCCGCCGTCTCCGACGCCGTCGTTGCCTCCGCGAGGCTCGAAGGTGAAATTTAGCAGGTGATTCAGGCTGATTTTTTTGGGTCCAGCAAATTGAGCCGGGCTAAACTCGGCCCGGCGGGTCTCTGCTACCTGCAGACGCGCAAATGACAAAGTTAGGCTCAAAGAATCTGCTTTCTGCTTTTTTACCCCCCGACAAAAAGAACCCAACGATGGAGAATACAAACCTCCTCACGTCGTCCTCCGCCCATGACGCCATACTGTCGTCCTCCGCCTCTCTGAGGAGGTCTCTTGTCGAAATTCTTGCTTTTCTGTGAATTGGTGCGGCGAGGGCCGGGGAAATTTTCAGCTTTGGGAAAGGAGGGCTCCCGCTTCCGGTTGTAGCGCTTAGAGCCCCCATTATTTTTACCTTCTGAGACAGAAATAATAAAATGGGTTAGATGAGGCAACATACATAGTTATTTTTCATAGTACATTTTGACTCTGGGGCGACTTAATGTCTCAAGCTCCCTTTTTGCTTCGACTCCTGGTGGCATCATCAATGTCTGTAGAAATGAAAGAAAACTAAATAAAATAAAATACTGAGCTCCTTCCCCACCTCTTGAGCCACACTGCTCAGCTAGTTCCTTAATAGCATTGAAATTAAACAAGCACCAACCTACCAGTCTTATTAAGTTAATCTCTTTTTTAAACATTTTTTGACTGCAGGAAATCTACAGGAGCAGATGGACATGCCACTCAACCAGCAAAAGCAGATCATTTTACAGCTATTACAAGCCAGTTACACCTGTTTCTCTCTGAAGAGCTGAATGGCAAAACAAATTAACAATCTAGAAAATTACTACAAAATTTATAACAACTTCACAATATCAGCAAGATGTCCAAAATGCAAAAATGTGGCCGAGCATCGTCATGACAATACGATTTGAGACAAACACTTAACAAAACCGAGTTAACACCTTTCTGTTTTGGGTTCCTTAAAAAAAACAGATCCAAAATAGTGAGTGAATTTAAATGCAAACATTTGAATAAAATCATTATTTTTGCGTCAACAAAGAAGCTTTACTGGAAAAAAAGCTACGACAACTAAGCTGCAGCTTAACATTGAATACAATAATGCTGGGAAAACAAACATGCAACATTTAAAAAAAAAAAAAGTCAACTGTAGTAATCAATATTTTAGCATGAGCAACAGGACCGGTCACTTTTCTAAAATAAATTAAGTCGTATCATTGTTGCTCAAATGTATTTTACTTTATTTATTTGCTTGTAGCTTATGAAGGAAGCTGCTGACTTACAGTACTTTAGATTTTTTTTTTCCAGGTTCAACTAAAATAAATAAATATTAATATATAAGATAAATGTTTTTTTCAGTCTGTTTTATTCTAGGTGTGTGTGTTTTATTGGTTGTGTTTTGTTTTATGGACCTTGAAGTCACTTGGGTGTGTAAAGTGCATATTAACTTTCAATGATTAATAAGTTGAACTGGTGAGTTTTGGCTGTCATGTATGGGGGAGTTGTGGCATATTGATCCGGGGTGTAAGCTTGTCTCAGCTGCTGGCTCAAATGTTTTGATGGCGACGTCAGTCGCTCCTGATAAACAAGCTGCTGCTGCGAGGCCCCAACAGGCCCCCAGGGGACTGGGAGATATTTAGCTGCAAATATCCAATAGCTTTACAAACACAAGGACGAATTTTTGAGTGTATTTGTACCTGTTTTGGGCTTAGACTCTCCAGGCGGTGGGCCTGTGGAGCTGGAGCGGGGCGGAGCCTTGCTGCCGGTGCTGCTGTTGGGGTTTTTCTCCATGTTTGTCTCCGTGCAGTGAGCGCTGTTCGGGCCGAGCTTCTGGCTGAGAGCCGCCGAGCTCTCTAGCATTAAACGGGGAAACGGAGGACAACAGCGGGTTGCAGTGAGTGCGGGTCAGGCGGCGAAGGCCCCGATTCATTTCTGTCAAACGCGGAGACCCCATCACGGCGACATCTTGACCACAAAACAAACCAGAGAAAAAGACAGAGACACGGTGATGGCGTCTCAAGTCGCGAGGCCTGGCAGAGGAGAGGACGAAAGCTCGCCAAACGGGGCCAAAACCCCCTCTGACTGTCGGGTTGCTGCTCGTTAAGGAAAATTACGTGCCCTTAACAAGGCGCTAAATGTTTTCCAGAAGCTGGAAAACAGCCCAATTTGGGGATTTTAGCCTAAAAACGAGATCCGTAGTAAACAGCGTGCACTAATGGCGACGGGTCGCCAGACAGGAACCTGAGAGACCCGGATGTTTCTTGTCACGCTGCCAGCCTGTTTAGAAGATATGAGCGAGCGACTCTGGGAAATGTAGTAGAACTCCACCAGCGATCTGAAAGCCCCCCAATCTGTGAGAACATGTAGATTAGAAATTACCAATCTGTTAGGTTTAGAAACTTCCCAAAGGATCTACAATGTTTGTACACACCGCCTCCACCGTTTTTAACTGGTTGAATATGTATAAACAGTTTTAGTCTGGAAATGTAAACCAACCCCCTTAAAACTTCTAATTTGGGGTCAGTGTTCTCAGTAGAGTTAAAAAAAAAACAATAAAGAAAAAATAATAATCAATGAATAGGTTTTAGCACAACCACAGTTGTCACTATGTTAATGGCAACCATAAATATTCCTGTAAAATTAATGGCCTCGTAATTTCAGTACTTTCTTAAGGTGGTTTCCATCTGGGGACCTTATTTCACTCGTGCATGTCTTCCTGTTGCTTTAACAAATTTAGCATGATAAAGGTCAGGGGTTTTTTTTATTTTTTATTTGCCCCTATGTAAAATTTTAAGGAGAAAGAGAATATGCTTTTCAGGGCAAATGTTGATTAACCTGTTAGGAAATCTCCATTGGAAAACGGCTCATTCAGACAAGCCAGAATCTACTGTGTAATAACAAAAAAAAAGTTCAAACAACTTGAACCGCTACAAACTACTTACCTTTTGACCCATTTCAGTACAACGCAAGGTTCTCCAGATATAGGGTTAATAATTACAGCAGTATGTGGGATTTTGTGTGAAAAAAAAATAAAATAACGGAATTTTAAAAAGAAGTCATGGTCGTTTCTCCTCAGTACTTAAATGTGTTCTCACTGATTAGATTTTTTTTTTCCTTTCATCTATCTACAACTAAAATCAATTATTTTAAATTACTGTAAATGCAAACACAGTGGGAATGTCCAGCCGTTAAAACTTTTATCATTTTTGTCAAGGAATGCCAAAATCTGAAGTGAACTGTCCTTCTGAACAAAAGCCATGAATAATAAATACCATGTTTTCTATTGCGATAACGAAATCTAGCCGTTTGCTTCTACTGCTGCATTTACCAGTAAATACCATTGAATCCACGGCTGGTTTTTGTGAGTTTGTGCAGAAAATGATGTAAAAGATAAATAATTACATACTATGCCAAACAAAATTTCATAGACAAAACATAAACACCTTTCTTACATAAAAATATCAAACTTAAAACTAGATTACAATATTTTTAGCATGCCACGTAACTGATATTTTTATGCTGTCGTACTTTCAAGAGAAATTGTAGAATATTAGCCATGCTGCTAAGGTCTCCATGATTATTCAAAGTTTGATGTTTACATAGTCACTGAAAAATCCCATCAAACGAAATAAAAGAGAGATTCTTGGTCGATTATTCTCCATCCTCCTCTTCGCTCTCACGCTCGTCCTCCTCCAATGCTTTGTTGCCTCCACCTGTTAGAGAGCATCTTAAAATTGCTTCTTGAATCTGCCTTTTTTCCTCTGGAAAAAAATAACAAAACAAAGACATCGGATCAAACCAACATTTTCCAGAATTTTTTTATCAATTTAATTAATTCATTACCTTCATCTTTACATTTAGGGAGCATTCGATGGAGCTGCCGGGTGTTGTATCGGACCAAAAACTTCTGACATGTTCTGATTGTTCCTGTAGAAAAGTGACCACTCTAAATTTGAAGGAGATTTTAATCTATTTCAGGGTTATTTTGTGTCTTTTCTTTTTTTTACACCTCACCTCCAACGTGCAAACAGTTGAAGAAACATGGGATTATTCGTCCACGACATTCAATACTTGTAATGAATGGCAGAGCAGACCAGAGGAGTTTGTAACAGCTTTTCGGGAAACGGAGAAATACAATTCCAGTGTAGGCGTTCAGATATTTCACTGAAGGAAAAAAAAACCCCAAAACAAACAAACACAGAGAGAAATGATTAAAGTGTAAGTGAATCAAATTCCAGCATCAGGAAATTACACTACCATCTCATATTTAGACCGATGTCAATACACGCGCAATGTTTTGAGTTCAGGAGTTGTCTTCATAAATCAAAGGCGAACAAAGCATTAAGGCAAACAAATGTTCCAACTCTTCTGGATGAACAAGCTGTCCCTCTTTTGATCGCTCTCGTCTGACAGCAGAGAGGGATGTGTGTCGTTCAAAAGCATTATGCAAAGCACACCGTCAAAGTGTTTCACAAAGTCTTTAAACAAATCTCAAGGAAAATTAAATTCATCTGCTTTTGTGTGCATTTTCAAAAAAAAAAAAAATCAGTAAAAAATACTAGCACCCTTAAAAGAATGCCATTATTTAGTTATACCAACTGCATATCCCCTTTAATGACATTAAATCACCATTTGAAGGACAACTCAGTTCATTCTGATATTGGAAAAAATATCAATCAGGCCCTTTTCACCAGTCAACCGGTTTTGCTTTTGCTGTGCCCTAACTCATCAGACATTAAGTTTTATGTTTTCTTTCCAATTGTCCAATTGTTGTCTATACCTCCATATGGAATGGCTTATTGGTTGGACTTCTTTCATTGCTGATTTGAACTTTTTGACCTTTCGCATGTCTTGTTTGCTCAGTGTTTTAAAGAATACAATGCCGCATGTTGCGGTGCTAAATTTTATGGCGTATAAATGCTGTGGTGAGCTCCACAGCATTTTCCTTAATCTGACCATTAATTGCCTTCCAAGTATCCTTCTCTGACTTTCAGTTTGTTTAGGTACTTTCATTAATTCTGTTTTCACGTTTGATTCTGGTGGAGAAATAGATGATCTCAAACAGTCAGTGGATTCCAGTTGCACAGTAGAAACCAAAATGCTGATCAGAACCCTTGAGCTCTGTTTTGTCTCTGCTCATGTTGATGCTGCTGATCCACCAATCCCTACTGGCGAGGATTTCACATTTACCATGAACGGTCACTGTTTAGTGCTATGTTACTGCAGCATGCGGCCTAATCAGTAGAAAGAGTCCGACCACTCCATGCACTGATCCACTGACAACTTACCAAAGAATCGGTAGCTGCAGAGAGCTGTCCCGTAGACACCATGAATGCGGGCCACCGCTGCCTTCACGGTCCCCAAAACAGCTCGGTCGTCCAGCTTCAGCAGGTCGCGCCTGTCAGAGACGTTTATCTCACACAACAGATACCTGCCGACATAAACAGAGAACATCAGAGATGTGTGTCAAACACACAAAGGCAACTAAAAGCACGTGTTTTACCTCGACTTCACCCGCACCATTGTTGCTTCTGTTTCTTCCGCAGGAACTTCCGTCAACAAAACTTTCGTGTCAAGCTGTCGCGCGAGCGCCACCGTGTGGACATCGTTGGAGAAATGCAGGATGCTTTTGAGACGCTCATAGGCGGCAAGGAGTAGAAAAACCGTCCGAGCTCGTATTCAGACGAGAGGCGAACGGTCAACTTGTGTCGGAAACACGTAAAATACGATCAGTTATCTCAACTGCCAGCATACAAGCGGGGCGACCCGAACAGTAAACCATTCACACCCCTTCTGGTTACCATGGCAGCCTCAATCGCTTCCAGCCAATCCCAGCCTCGACTTTCCATCTCCCTTCACGCTTTACGCCATCTTGAAATTACAGCTTCAGTTTGTAAAGTGCCTGAAATACAGCAGAGCTGCTCTTTTATCGCCTCCGCGGGCGACATGAACAGTTCTCGAAACAAACCGTCACAGGCAGCCGGGAAGGCGCAGAAGGACGCAGACAAGGCGGTGGAGAGCGGCAACCGGGACAAGAAGACCGGCGGAGGAATGCTGAGGAAGCTGAAGTCCCGGCGCAGTCACCCGGACAAGTGGCCTTCGGTCACAGAGGATGAGCTCCGGGCTTTAGGAGGAGACATCTCCCCGGACCATGTGCTGGGTCTGCGGGTTGTCACGGAAGGTATCCTATGAGCCCAATAAACGTCATCTTTATTAGGTTTGATGTAACAGTAGGCTTAGAAAAAAATGTGCTAATTGTTGCTAATGTTAAGTGAATGCTTTTCCATCCACCTCTGGTCGTCTCTGGAAGCATAGAAATATTAACAATTTGTATTGGTTACCATCTGTTATTCGCTTAAAACTGCCAGAAGGGAAGGTGGTAATTTTATAACTACTGCTGGAATGGGATTTGGACTTTTGTTTTTTTGTTTTTTTTCAATCTGAGTCTCTGACAAAACAGTCCCACAGCCTCATACATCCTCCACCATACTGAACACTGTGTATGAAGTGCTTATCTTTCACGTCAAACCCACTTGGAATAGTTTTTGTTTTGTTTAATACTATTAATTTAGTTTGTTGTCGTTGTTTTTTCCCTTGCATCACATGCAGTTATTTGATGTCTGGTGGTTGTTGTGAAGACCTGCTGACCCAAGTATGGCTTTTTCTAACATCAGCTTTAGGTTTATTTTTGACAAGTCAGATAATTATGGGTCCTTGTCCAATTTAGAGTTCAGTGATTCCTCAGGAGACAGAATTCTTTAGTTTTCTAAAACAAAGTTTATTTTAACGTTCTTTTAAACTCATCTTCAACAGGGAAACCAATGAAACGCCTTTATTTGTTTGTTGCGCTCTACGTTGTCTATCCTGCATAATTCTATTCAGCGACTTATATGAATTTTCGCCCATCTGCTTCAAATCGTTTAAAATATGGTTAAAATGAACTACAAAAATGGGAAAGATTTACTTGGATTTATTCCGATCTCCCCATCAAGCAGTGATCACCCTGTCACATCCTGAGTGTTTGCAAGAACCCTCCAGTCCATTGCTCATCGGACTGGATTTTAATCCAGCGTTTCTTGTTATTTATTTTGGGGACTATTCCCGGACCGCACAGCGAGTTGCTTTCCTTCTCTCTTGCTGCACGTTGCAGGTGTTACATGGTCTCTCCGCCCTGTGAGAGAAGGTGCTGAGGTCCTTAACCGCTACCTCAATATTCAAAGTAAAGACATGATCGAACATTTTGTTTGTGGGTTTCTCAAGAAAGGAAAAGATCACAGCTTATTCCCAAGGAGAAAACAGGATTTCCCAACTGTGGTTCTGATTCAGCTTTTCTCTGGCGTTTCAGACTACCTGTGCAGACCTGAGGATAATATCTACGGCGTTGACTTCACACGGTTCAAAATCAGAGACCTCGAAACCGGAACGGTTCTTTTTGAGATAGCCAAACCTCCAAACAGTGGTAAGTGGTGCATTCATTTTACCCACCATGGACAGCTTATTACTCATAAACGCTAGGTGCAAGTTACAACCAAAGGTTATGGAGTCATTTTGATGGGCCTTCATACAGAGTGAGCTGCATCTACATGTGTCTCTATGAGGTCAACAAGCATGAAAACAGCAGTGTTTCCTGTTAAATGCTGCATAAAAGTCTTTCAGTGTTTATTTTTTTTCCATCAATGAACTACAGACCCCTATTGTTTTTTTTTTGTTTCTTTTCGGGGATGTACTTAGTTTTTGCACATAAGGTTTGATATTTTCTTATTTCTTGGTCAATTATATGTTGAAATGTAGAACCTTAGAATAGAACAACACTTTCCAGAATTGAACCTTTATTTCTACGTGACAGGGTGACACAGATTAGTTCATAATTGTGAATCGGTTATGAAATAATTTCAGATTATTATTGCCTCAAATAACGAAAAGATGGCATTTATTTATGTGTATACTTTGTTGAGCCACCTTTTGCTGCAATTACACCAGACTTTTAAGTATCTGCCAGGTTTGGACATCTGGAGATGCCCATTTTTTATACGACAGCTTGTTCTAATAAATTAATATGTTTTAATGTAATTAAGCTATGGCTGAGTGTGTGGGGTTGTTGTGCTAATGGAAAGTGACCTCTTCCACACTCTCTCCCAGGGTTGCCCTGCATTTAACTCCGTCCTTCTTCCCCATGTGTCTGACCAGTTCCACTCTGTGATGTCACTGATGTTTGCATGGCCTCCAGTGAATTCATTCTCTGCTTTAGGTCATGCGGAGAAAGACGAAGAGAGCGGGGATGCAGACTCCAGCGCGGGGCGTTTTGTCAGATACCAGTTCACACCAGCCTTCCTAAAACTGCGCACTGTTGGGGCGACGTAAGTTCCTGGCCTCTCGGCCTCCAACAGTCATCATTCCTCGCCACTTTCCGTACTTGCTTAAAAACGGATCTCTGCTGTCTCTTTGTCCAACTGCAGCGTTGAGTTTACAGTGGGGGACCGACCCATCAACAGCTTCCGTATGATCGAGAGGCATTACTTCCAGGGACGGCTCCTCAAGAACTTCGACTTCGACTTCGGTTTCTGTATACCCAACAGCCGCAACACGTGCGAACACATTTACGAGTTTCCACAGCTTCCCGAAGACCTGAGTGAGTTTACGTCCCATCTTCGGAAATGCCAGATCACCGCTCCTCCTACAATTATCACCACGCTGACGCTCTTTGTGTCTCTTTTCTCCTGTTTCAGTTCGCCAAATGGTGGAGCACCCATACGAGACCAAATCAGACAGTTTCTATTTTGTGGACAACAAACTGATCATGCACAACAAGGCAGACTACGCCTACAACGGTGGGCTTTAAAACCTGACAGAAGAAATGGGTCCAGGATCTCTTAGCTGAAACATTTCCTAGATTATACATTTCTAAAACTCCTTCAAAAACAGGGTGCAGAAGTGTTTTTTTTGTTGTTGTTGTTGTTGTCGTTGTTGTTGAAATTGTTAAAAAATGGACCAACTCTGCCTTACTACAAAAACACGGATCCATATGGAAGTACCTCGGGGAAGCTCAGCTTCGTGGACTCACAATAACTTTGCTCCTGATTTCTGTATATCTGACTGAAGTGTTTGTTCTGTTCTGTGTTTTGGTTTGTCAGGCAGGTGTCACGTTACTGCTTGAACCCTTCGACCCACGCTGTCTCTGCTGGAAGGGGACGCTTCTGGTCGCAGATAGTTAGGAATGTAATTCGCTTAAACACTCATGTTTATTTAAATGACCCGTTTCAACTGACAAGCTTAATATTTCTCAAGCGTTTTTAACCTGCCGTTTGATGAAGATATAGCATGAATTGTGTTGATTTTTATCGACTTGTAGCTTGAAATGTTATGAGTTATTTGAACTGTTTGTGTCCGTTCATTTCTTTGACTCTGAGTAGATTAGTTGTTTTTTTTTTTTTTTTTTATCTGGTAAACTTTCATTCCATTTGAGGAAGAACATGACCTTCTTATGATTACGTCCTGTGAAACTATGTCACCAAGTTTCCTTTTGTTCTATGAAAACTGGCAGAATTGAAGAAGACTACATTTGTCAGACTACATTTCCGGTCACTCGCACATAATACATTAATAACCGCTTGGTTTGCATGTTTAAATTCACTCTGATGTGGTTCAACCTGTTTAGTTCCTTGAAACTCATCCTTCTGGTTCAACAAGGAGGATGCAAACCTTTCCATTAAAAAGTCAAAGGGAACCGAGAAAGAAGCCCTGCATGTACAACTCTGCAGAAATGCTTAGACATCCCTCAAGTTTTTACTCAACATGTCATTTCTCCTCGGTTTGTGCCTTAAAAGAGGAACGTTGTTTGAGTGTGCTTATTGTGAAACTATTGGTGGCCTTGTTAAAATTTAGGGTGCCTATAAATCATTAGGGGTGACAAACTAAACTCCCAGCTGTAGAGCAGGAAAGTGCCTTAGAATCTGGTGTTAGTAAAAAAAACTCAACAAACTTGTATAAGAAAGATTTGAACAATTCAGCAAGAATAATGGAAGTTAATTTTGCTCTACTTTCTTTTTATTATTTTCCACAAAAACCTTTTCTACTGCCGTCTTGTTTTCTAGCGTGTTACAGTTCAGGTAGTCGTTCATTTTCAGAAGTTATTAAGGGATTATGAAGAAAGCTGTTAATAGTTTCGTCCATGCGATGCCTTTAGCACCGTCTCATTCTGACACTTTGTGTCTGGGCCCTTGGTTTAAGGTTTCTACACACAGAAGCAGCACTGCCGTGGTTGCCGCGGAGACCTGTTCCTTTTTTTTTTGTCTTCTGTTATGGGAGTTGTAGTTTTGCTCAAATGCACTGAGAAGTACATGAGCACTCTCTGTTTTGATTGTATTTCTGTAACTTGTTGCATAATATCCACTTTTTATATTAGATTAGCATTGTAATAAATAAAAGAGAGACAGACTGCAAGATGCATTCTCACCGGCATCTTGTTTCTCATTGCTGCCTAATTTCATAATTCTTGAACCATAGTCAAAATTTCTTCTGCTTAGAAGATATTAAAAAATAGAATTTTTAGTACAGAAATCTCCATCTTCCAAAACATATTTCCTTATACAGTACATGAGCTCAGTACTTCGTCTGGCTCGTTTTGCATCTATGACTACATTAAAAGGAGTCTGGCATCAACTATTACCTATTTTTATCAGTGACCTAAGAATGGCACAAAACTCAACTTAGCCATGTACCAGTTCCACATTGGAAAACCGGTTGAATTTACAAACTTGGCCCTTTGCAATTCAGCTGGCTTCATTTTAGCAACTCAAGCTAATTAAAATGCATTTTCTGCAGTTTTATGAATGGGTGATGAGACAGCATCTGAAGTGAACTTATGGTACCAACATGCTTCAGATCAAGTTTCCCATGTCGGATTTTAAAAATCTGGGCTGGTATGAAACCTTCAGCTATGTCATTCTAATCTAGACCTCAGAGTGACTGTTCTGTTTATTCAATTAAAACAAAAACAACAAAAAAAAAAGTCAATTTAAGAGACACTGAAATCACAACTAAATTGTGCAGTGACAATTGTTACAATTTATTACAATTTAAAGACATAGCAATATGGTTTGTACTTACTCTATTATTAAATAAATAATTATTTATTTTTTTTTGTTAGGGTTATACATTTCTTTTACACAGAAATCCTAACAAAAGTGGGAGTCATTTCTTTCTTCGTGTGCGCGACGAAATAAGGGACTACATTACCCAGCATTCTCAGTTGAAAACAGAGACGCTCTCGCAGAGCGTGGTGTCAACATGGCGTCACGCGCTGGAAGGAGAGTTCCTCAGGACTCCAGCAGCAGTGACGACGAAGAGCTTAAAAAATGCCGCGAGGCCGTCTGGGACAGCCACACATTTAAGGCAAAAGGTAAAGGATGCTAGTATTTATGTGCCATTTGAACATTTGCAACCGCTTTAGTAATTAATCCGAGTACTTGCAGAGCTAAGACTTCATGTGAAACTCGTACTGGTAGTAATGTTTAGCTCCCCGCATCTTCGTGAGTTTGACGGCCGCCGTGCACGTCGGGAGGCTGACGCTTCTGTGTCTTATTTCAGACCGGGACAGCGGCGTTGAACAGGTGTCTAAGCGGTAAGTGTCGTCACATTTACTCATTTAGTTCAGCTTAATGGACTTTGTGCAGGGCTGAAGTCTTCCACATTCAGTTAAAGAAAGCGTGGAAGATTATTTTTTTAGTTTTACAGAGCCATCAGGGAGGAAGTACTGAGGGCTGGGATGCATCATGCACCAAACAGAGATGCTGTGGTTGATTTCTGAACGTTGTAAAGCACTGACCAACCATCTTAATGATATGTTTATTACAAAACAAAAGCTTCTTACTCCAAAACAGCCCAAGGCTTGAGTCTAGCACTGTAAACTGGTCAATTTCTAAATAGCTACTTTTACATGTAGATTAATGGGGGGTTTTATACCATGATAGTTTATGCATCTTGCAGCCACTTAATTGAAACTGAGGAGCAAAGTGTCAGTGAATTCTGTTGTGCTACAGCGTTGTGGTTGCCGACCACGAGCATGACGGAAACGAGCTCCTGGTCACGCAAGGATTTCGGAAACATGTGGCCAGAAAGCTGGAGGATCTTCTGGACAGGTAGGGAAAAGTTGTAATTTACAGAAGGGGATCATTATTTCTGCAGGACGCCAATTTTTAAGCAGCGTTTTTGTCCTTCAGTTGCATTTCAGAAACGCAACACATAACCTCAAAAAGATTGGAACCAAAATGTGATGATGGTGAAGATGAGGGTAAACGTCTGCTCTTTCTTTAAGCAGATTCGCTATTAGAGGAACTGACTTCACCTCTTTTAATGTTATCTTTTTTGTTGTTGTTGTTGTTGTTTTTTTTGCAGGATTTCGTTTGTTTTCTACATCCGTCCCAGGACAGGAAGATGCTAAGCCTCCGTCACCAGCCAGGCGTCGGCCTCCTCCCAGCTCAAGGTTTTTTTTCTCCTTCGCTTGTATTTCAAACACTTGGTTTGGAGTTTTTCACCTTCCACAGAACATCCTACATTTCTGTGCTGCTTGCAGTGACAGCGACAGCGAGATGGAATCCAGACTGAAGGAGGCAGCGGTGTCCATCGGTGACCTGTTACCTTCTTCCATGCGCTCGTCTTCCTCAGTAGAGCCTCTCGGCTCAGGAGTTGGAGCGAAAAAGAAGAAGGCGGAAGAGGAGGAAGAGCATTCTGTCGTCAAGAAAAAGACGAAACGGAAAAAAGAAGAGAATAAGCAGGACTCTGTATCCTCTGCTCATCACCAAGGCAATGGTGAGCAGGAACACTCAGTAGTCAGCATAAAACAAAAAAAGAAAAAGAAGCGTAAAAGAAATACAGAAGAAGAAGCTTTGAGCTGAGTTTTTAATCTAGTGTTTACTCATTCAGGCTGTCTTGTGTTTTGTGTTGAACTGATAACGTGGTGTGGAGCACTCCATTATTTCTCAGATAACACAAGGCATCTAGTTTGTTTATAAAATAACTTTACATCCGTTGTTGATGGTTATACGTATTTTTTTTTAAAAACTTCTCATCAAAAGTGAAAAAAAAAGCATTCAAGGAAAGCAAATTAAAAACAATTCAGGTAACATTTGTTTGCCAAGTTTCATCTGAAGTTACAATTTCCAAGAAAAACAAAACATTTTAATAAAAATATTTTTGGTGTTGATCTTGAGGGATATTTCTGCTATTTAAGTTGTGATTTTTTTTTTGTCTCTAATATCAGTTCTAGGTACTACTAAAAGCTGTGCCGAGTCAGTTTTTTACTCTCAGACATCACTGGTTCCTGTCTCCAGGTTCTCCTCCCAGTGTAGATTGTCCAGTGTTAGCTGTCCATCCTCACACCTCCTCACTCCAGCTTACAGGCCGGAGCCGCTGCGCAGCCAGGGAGGTGTTACTGGGCTGTGGTCACCATTTGTGTAGGCATATAGGAGCCGATGTCTGTGGGTGAAGGGGAGAGGAGGTGAGACTGATGGCGTTCCGTCGTCTGGGAGGAAGGATACAGCTCGAGGCCCTCAGAAGACGCTGCTCGGAAGAGTGATAAAAATCAGTTTAGACTCAGCTTACACGTTTCTGGCAAAATTGGTTTCTTCTACTTAACCACCCACACACAGGAGCATCAGATTGGAAAACGTAATTTGTTTTTATTTATACATTAAAAAAAAAAAAAAGTTTTTATTTTTAATTAATGCGAACTACCTGGTACAGGGGTTTGTGGCTGCAGGTGTAAAGAATCTTCCTGCAGAGGGGAGTCCGTCTCTTCCTCAGGATCTGCTGTGAGGATCTAGTCGAAACAAAGTTTAAGCTCGAGGTTTGAAATCTTACTGAAGATCTACCAGCCCAATGAAGTCATCAGAGGCATACCTGTCGGACCGCAGCGAGGCTGGTCAGGGTCCCCAGACTGCTGCTGTCAGTAATGACCATGGCTTGAGACAGCAAACTGGATGAATGGTACTGAGGCGACTCTGACTTGTTGTACACTGTGATAGGGAAGAGATGAATGAGTCTTTGCCTTCTGTGTGAAGCTAAACTTATATGCTGTTGGAGCCTTACTGTGACACGGCAGCTGTGTCATGGTTGCCATGAATGGACTGGCAGCCATGTGACCCTGAAGCTGCTGTTGTATCGCCTGCTGGTGGGGTGTGTGAAGCTGCTGCTGGAATGAAATTGGCTGGAGAGTGGTGAAACCAGCCCCCATGTTGTTAATGACAGGGACGGTCTGTGATTGCGTAGGGGCCAAACCTGTGAAACATCAGGGATGGACCTCACTCTTCGTATTTTTATATTTTCCATTCAAAAGTATGGAGAGTAAATCGAGAGGCTGAGGTACCTATTAGAAGCGAGGACTCGCCCAGACTCATGACGCTGGGCACGGAGGCCATGATGAGGCTCTGTGAGGAGGCCGGAGAAGCAGAAAGACTGTGCAGGGATGTCAGAGTGCTTACTGGGGGCAGTGGTCCACTGCCAGACACCTGCAGCCAGTGGGAAAAGTATGGTCACAATGGTAGGATTACTTAGAGTGGACTGGCGAAACACCAGGACAAACACTCACCAGCTTGGGGTTATGAGACTCAAGGAGTGTATGGCTGGGTTCTAGTTGCACAGGGCTGACCACAAGACGTCCCACACGGTCCCCTATGCTGCTTCTTGCTGTGTCACAGGAGATTTGCTGGCTGTACTTCACACCTAGGTAAAGCAGAGTGAATCAGGTTTCAGGACAATGTCCAGGGTGATTAGTTTACATGCATCAGTCTCAGAACCTGCACAAGTCATGTGGTACTTGCAAAAACCACCTTAGTTGTAACACCTTAATCCCTAATCTCAGTTTACAGGAAATAGTCCTGTTTTTAATGTTATCTACAAAGAATATAAACTGTAGGTTTGCTTAACCAGTTGTGGCGTATTACCATGTTCAGGACTTGTTGGAAGGGTGGCATTAGAGGAGGAAGCTGACTGGCTGTTGAACGACGTGTCGAGGGCCAACTTGTGACGAAAAGCCTCCTCTTTACGCCGGTTGGCAAACCAGTTGTACACCCTGACTTCAGTAACTAGGTTTGAACCCAGACCAGCAAGCTGGGAAGGGGACACTCCTCTCTGGAGGCACTCCGCTCTGAAAAATAAGAAATACACTTACAGATGAGTTAACAAATGAAAGATATGAACTGAAGTCATTGACTAAATAAGCAATAAAATCAGTGGTGCTTCAAAGGAATAGGATATCGTGAGATTCTCATATGTGGCATAACATCATGTTTGTTGCAGCTCTGACTTGGCCTCCAGTAAACCCTTGAAGGTTTGCTTTCATATTTAATACCAATATCTTGACAAGCCATCTTAAGTCCTGTAAGTTGCAAAACTACATGGATTGGACTTGTTTGTCCAGTACACCCTACTGATGCTTGGCTGGATTGAGAGATGAACAATTTTGAGGCTAACACAACAATTAAAGCTTCTCTAACCATTTCTGAAGGAATTTTGCTTTGTGGCAGCATGACTTGTTCTGTTGAAAGAGTATACAGCCATCAGGCAACGCTGTTCCAATTCAGACTAATCCACAGTCAGTGAGTGTAAATTATTTTTTTCCATCAGAAAGATTCAGTTCTTTCGCTATATGAGCAAGAGTGGCTCAGCTGTTGAGTCCGATGAAAGGAACCAGCCTTTGTTGGCCAAATGCATTGGCGAGCCTTTGTTGCCCATGAGTCTGGAGAGCAATCCAACATAGCCACAGCTAGTTGATGATAAAATGCTCAGTTTTCTTCCTAACATACCCCACCAATTAAAAGGTGCCATAACACCTTTTAATGACGATAAAACATTATCGTCTGTGACAATAATGTTTTGCCCTGTTGCTGTATATCTGCAAAATAGAAAATGGATCATCTAAAATCTTGCCACACCTGTTGCATTCCTCTACCAATCCCTCTCTTTCCTCCTTGCTGGGGTTCTTCTGACGTTCATAGGCATTGAAGAGGATCTGTAGGGATGCTGGGCCCCACTTGAACCGGTTCCTCCGTCCTTTTTTGGTGTCTTCTCCTTGTTCCTCCACCGGTGCCAGGCCATGTTTGGCATTGGTAAATTCTAGATAAGAAAAGCATAGTTTCTATTACCAATGTGTCTCCATCTCCTAGGACTGTTGCTAGTTTTGGGTTTAATCAAGCAGAACTGGGTGCTTCTGTGCAGGTTTTGTACTCACGCTGGCTGATCTCGCACTGCTTCTTGACGTACCAGCTGTAGAGAGCAGCTCTCTTTTGGTTCTTCATGGGTGTGCCTTTGTTGAGGTGCTGGGAGAGATGGGACTGGTTGAGGCCTGTGGACTCTACCACCTCTCTCTGAGGTAGGTTGTGCTGCTGCATGTAGCTTTTCACCATTTTTGCAACCTGCCAGGGGTCCTGCCTGTTCAGCAGACGGGGAAAAACACTTAACAGGTCACACAAGCTCAAAACCACACAGCTACTTAGTTTACAAAGCACTTTGATTGTTGAAAAATTCTTGGGATTTTTGTAAATACCATTTGTATTCAGAAGTCATAACTTTTGGGTTCCAGGAAAAATCTGCTGGAATGTCCACTGAAGTCAGAACCATATCTTGCATGAGTTCGACTCCTGTGAGCAATCCAATGTATCTCTGGAGCTTCTAAAACTTGTGTTTGTTTACACATTTGTTGAATTGTGCCTTATAAAATTCTACATAGTCAAGTGAAATCTGATGCTTAACGTGAAGTTATTGGTTACACATATAGAAACTGCTATCTGACAGTATTGCTAATAGTAACTGTTCTGGTCACAGAACAAGCTTGAAATCTAACTTCAACCATTTTTTTTTTTTTTCTTTCCAAATGCTGTTTATTAAAGTGGGAAGAGCTCACACAAAATGACATTTAATATGAGAACTAACGTTTACCGCTATATTTTTGGCATTCCTAGTGTATCAAAACGTTAGAAAACATAGAGATCCTTTTTGCTTATCTTTCTAGATCGTCCAGCGTTCTGGTCCCTTTTTTTTGTCTCTATATGATTTGTGTCTGAGATTGTTTTGGGAGTCTGATTTTGGGGGAGATTTTTGGCTCATTTTTCTGATGTGTGTAGACAATTATAGAAGAAAGACTTGGATTAAAATTTCAGTTGAATTGTAACAACACAGAGGGATGATGGAGGCTGTATTTTGCAAAGTTGCATTTGAGGCTTCAAAACTTGGTTGTTAAAAATATAATTTGTATACAATGGAGAACAGAGATAGAAATATTTTATGAAAATAAAACTTAACTAGTTACAGAGACTAATGTTTAACATCCGCTCGCTAGTTTCATTCATTTCAACAAGACCATTTCATGATAAAGCATTTCATCTCATCAATGGAACCTTTATTGCACTTTTTCACTTTCCCGTATTTTTGATAAAATATAATATAAGTTCTATGTGCCCAAAGAATTTTTTCACAGTTCCAGTCAAAATATTGGCCCAATGTAATTTCAGAGTTAGAAGAAGTTGTCTTAACTTGGAGTTTGAAGCGGCCAATCAGACACCAGGCTTTCAGAATCTCCTCTAATCCCGCCCACTGAGTTTGATGGGTGAAGTTGACGGCTTGAACCATTAAATTATTTATTAAATCATGAAATAACTTATGTTTTTACTATAAAAAAATCATTACATTTAAATGATTTTATTGACTATAGTCATTTCTATATTGAATACATTCTCTGTAGTTCCAATTTTATTAAATTCATTACACATTAAAAAAATGTCAAGTCATTTACTGTAATTTCTTCGCTCCATGTCATTGTTCATGTTTGTAACTTTTACCTGCATAAATGCAAATTTTCTGTGCAAATATACAGGTAGTCAAATTGGGTTTGATCACCTGCACATGTGACCGTCAATACCAAACGCATATTATTTCCTTTTTCTTAATTTGCAAAAAATTTGTTAGCCAAGTCCAAATAGTTTTCATTTACTCATTTTTTATTTTTTTTTTCTCCGTAGAACGTGAGAATTGCAACAGCTACCAGCTTCTATACGAGTGTTAAGCAGGTAAAGGCAGTGAAAACACTGGACTTAATGTTGTTTCCACACACAGGGAAGTTGCATAGAGGCCTATTGACAGAGAGAGATAAGAGAAAGCACACAGGACCAAAGTCCAGCCCTTTCGGATCACTGGAGGGGAAGAAACATGTAAAAGGTTTATGAGGCCCAATTTAACGTTCGGACTCTGTGAAAGCTTGAAAATACACGATACCTTAAAAGACTCCGTTTGAAGCAGCAAATATTCAAATATAAGTTCAATTAAATGAAGCATTAAATGAAAATGACGGATGCTTTAACACGTCTTTACGTGTCAAGAGTGTCTGTAGGGAATGCTTGCCTTTTAAATTCTCTAAATCTGCTCTTAAAGGCGCGCTCTGAAATATTGCTTAAGCGTTATGCAAACATGGTCTCCTGTTACCAGTCCCACTCCATTAATCTTCACCTACCTGTATGCATGGAGCTTATTTATTAAGAAATGGCAAGGGAATAATGATGGGGGTGGGTAATTAGTAACTAGCAAAGGAGGAACCCTCTTTAAATTCGCCTCAGAAGCCAGATTGCAGAGAGAGAAACAGAGAAGCAAGTGAAGGAGGGAGGATTTAGGAACGAGAGAAGAACCGAAGTGAGGAGTAATGTTTTAGACAGAAAAATAGTTTTGGCCAGAACTCGGGGGCGACAGACTCATTGATGAGGACGTTCTAAATTTCCCAAAAATTAACCTTGTTTCTTTAGGCTGGAAAAAATTTACTCTGTGTGCAAAGGCTTCAGCGAGACATCAAGATGACTCTGCTGTTGCCATGGAATCTCCAGAAAACTTTGGGATGTACTCACTGCAGCAACCGGTCGACCTCAGCCCTCAGCTTGGACGCCTCTTCCGGAGGAAGCTTCTCCAGCTCTCGGAATATAGGCGGAGGGAAATCCATTTCTCCCTCCTCGGAGCTCTCTCCATCCCCCTTGTCTCCCCTCTCGGCGCCGGCTCCGGCCCTGCTGCGCTCCAGCTCGCCCACGGCTTGAACTAGGACGTCCCGGGACAGTCCGGATTCCAGCAGGGCCCAGATGAGCTGCTCCTGAAGGGCGGTCAGACGACTCGGCTTCGCCATGGCTGCCCTCGCCCTCTCCTCTCCCTCCATTGGTCTGGCGTCTTATCGTGCTGCTGCCTCACAAACAAACACTGCTCGCATGTGCTCTCCCTGTCGCATTCAAATAGCAGCCGGACGGCCTGCGTTGGGCCTCATTCTTTTTTTTTTTTTTCATACACGCTGCCCTTCTTTAACTGAAAAACCAGAGCGCTTTCATTTTCCTCCGCTGATTTTCCTCCCGATGCGTCCTCAGCTGCCTGGTTTTTGCTCTCCACCTGCTGTTTTCCTTTCAAAGGTCAATTTTTCCGCCTTTTCACCCCCTCCTCCTTACGAGCGCCCTGTGAACTTTGTCCCCTCTCCCTCAGTCCCCATCAGTGACCAAAGTACAATTTAAGAACAATAACCAAACATGAGCAAAGTTGCGTTTGCCGAGACTTCTGACAAAAGCAGTCTGCCAAGTCAGCGAACGAGTCAATAAATGAGAAGAGGTGTTTGCAGATCACGTGGATTTCTTATTTTTAATGTGAAGCTTGCTTTAAGGACAAATAATCTTTTTTTTAAAGGAGGTTTTTTTTTACACACTAAAGATTTTTCTCCTTTTATTTCAGAATGCCTGCATACCAGACTCTTGATTATTTACTGAGCTTCTAGTGACTCAAAGCGCTGTAAGTTACTTTAGGTCAGGGGTAGGCAACTCCAAGCCTCGAGAGCCAATCTGCAACTTTTAGATGTGTTTCTACTTCAACACACCTGAGTCAAATAACAGGGTCATTAGCAGAACTCTGGAGAACTTGACTGCATTTAGGAGGTGATTCAGCTATTTGAATCAGCTGTGTTGGACCAGGGAGACATCTAAAAGTTGCAGGAGACCGGCTCTTGAGACCTGGAGTTGCCTACCCCTGCTTTAGGTCAAGCACAACTTGATGAGTCACTTGTGCCAGTAGAGGGCACTGTTGTGCCATCCACCCATTGAATTGGCCCAGTTCCGTAGAAATGTATTTCAGTGACTCTTCAAAACAACAACAAAAAGGTGAAGTGTAGATATCTATCTATCTACATATATATATATATATATATATATATATATATATATATATATATATATATATATATATATATATATATATAAAGTTGGAATTATTTACTATAATATGTCTAAACTTGTATTGTCGAAAGAGGCACTCAAAATCAAACTTTTCCCTTCAGGAACTGAAATCTTTGCCAATTCTTTTAAAAGAAGCTCAAGCTCAGTGACATTTGGTGGCGAGTGTAAAACATCAATTTCCAAGACTTTTCCAAGCCTTGCTGCAGATTTTCTGATACGTTTCTAGACTTTGACTGGACCACTCCAACAAAACTTTTTTCTGGTTGTATGTTAAAGGTAATCCTGCTGGGATATTAAGCTTCTTTGCCAACCTCCAGTAGGTTTCCTTCCTGGAGTCTCCAATATTTAGCTCTGCTTAGCTTCTCTGCGCCTGCTTGGGAATAACATTGCCACACCATGATTCTTCCACTACCGTGTTTTACCATTGGGATGTTGAGTTCAGGACGAGATGCGATGTTAAAAAAAACAACAACAAAAAACACCTAACCCCTCACCTTTGGCTGAGATTAGATTATTTACAGCTGACTTGTGAAGGCACGGTTGTGTGAACTTTTAGACAGTTTTGCCAGAATAAGATGAGATGAAAAACTGCATACCACACTTTTCAGATAGGGTGATATAATTTCTTTCTTTTAGAAGACTGATAATCGTCTTGGATGAATGCATCTAGCTTCTATTTTAAATAAAATAGAATAAAAGAAAGATATGCTTCATAAACTACATACATTGCGGTATCTCGGAGTAAAGACGTGTAAGACTTATTCAGGTGTTCATCAGGCACAGTGAGCAGGTTTCAACCTGCAGCATCAACAGGTTGTAGAAAATGCGTCGCTGTAACTGTAACCACAGATTTTCCCTTTTCAGATTTGTTTCACCCCTGATCCAGCTTGTCTTTGTCCTTAATCCATCTCTTGTTTTTTTTTTTTTTGTCAAAGAAAGTTGGCTGGAATTAGTTGTGGTGTAACTGTAAAGCAAACTAAATGGGCAAAATCCTTTGAGAGGTAATGTCCCTGTTAGCTCACCCCCCCAACCCCCGCCTCCCTCCACTCTCTTTTCAGTGTAAAACGCTCACTTTCTCCACCCCGATCGCATTATGCCGTTCTCATGTTCAGCCTATCAGCACCTTTTTGTGTCCAGCTCTTGTTACCCCACCCCACCCTTGGGATGATGGCATTATACAGTATTTGGAAGGGTAACAGAGCTCCCTCTATCTCCCTGAGACATGCCACTGACCTGTAATTAAGACTCATTGTACTACCGAGAGGAAACTCCTCACGCAAACGGACAGAGGGCAGTGTGTGTGGACTTCCAACAGCTCAGATACCGCTGTGACTAATGCCGCGCCACACAGCCAGGTTTTATCGAAAAGGAACACATGCGGCACACACTGGAGCGAGCGTTTTTTTTTTTTTTGGTCCTCTCCGAAGAGAACTCAAAGCTGTGCTGATTGGTAATGAGACACAATCCTCACGGCCCATCTCTCATTAACGAACCATTGCTCACCACCTCTGTGTGTGTGTGTGTGTTTCCATTGCAAACACCTCTCCAACTCCATCGCCGCTTTGGTCTGGCCTGCCTTTTTCTTTTTTTTTTTTTCGCCATCCCCTTTCTACCCCGTCCCAACCTATTCAACCCCATTGATCATGCATGCAGAAACTTAACACACCCCTCAATTCCCGTCCAAATGGCCCCCTGTCCCACTTCCAGCACTCCATCATCAGCTAGTAGACCTGCTTGCAGTCAGGACACTGACTGCGTCGCTCAATGAGGATGGAGCGCACACTAAGTTACCAGTGTGGGGCCACAATCTGTCCCTGGACTGTTCCCCTCTGTAATAAACGGCAGTGGTAACATACTTTTATTTTTTTTTTAAAAAAGCACCTCCAAACTTTCTTCGAACTCCAAGCCTCTTGTAAGGCAGCAATGAATTTTACACCCACCTTAAGTCAAAGCTGTCATTCCCTTTGTTTGAGTTGGACGGGCTATTGATCGGCCTTAACATTAGTTACCAGGTCACATGTTGAGTCAGTGTTGAGAAGATTAGCGGGAGCTGGCTTTAGTAGCTACTAATTAAATGCTTAAACCTCAGCAATGAATGAGCAGCAGCACACAAACCTTCTGCTGTCCCACACTGCGTAAACCGGTTTGCAATGTGGAGGCAGACAGCACAATAATGGACTCTGAAACACGTCTACCCTGCACAGAGCGCTAAAGTGATGCAGCTCGACGGCATTTAGAGCTTAAACATCAGATATTGGACAATTAAAAATCAGGGATGTCATTGAATGAGTCCACAATGAACTGTGAGGTGTATGTCAAGCTTTTCAGGTGTGTTTTAAACTACGGGTTCTTGCAGTGCTGAGATTTTTTCCTCTAAACTGTGAGCTGTTTCCCTTCCTGTTCCTGCGACATTGAAGACCAGGTGAAGACTCTATCATACATCAGTTACTTTATCTTCAAATCATTTCTGATAACTATTTGGGTATTGGATCAAAGTGGTCAGCATTAGCAAGATGGTGACACGAAGCCAGGAAACCGTCTCTTCAAATTAATGGCCCCACATGCTTGACTAAGAAAGCTTTGTGTAAAACATAACATCAGTGCTACGTTTACAGATTCCTTCCTTTCTTCTATTGTCCACATGCAAATTTTGTATAATGTTTTTAGTTGAACCGCCCAATTGCACATTTCTTTGAACCGGAGTACGCAAAGCAATAAAAATACTGCAGAGTACATTTATGTTGAAATTTTGCCCTTACTACACTGCATTCTATTCTTTCTATACTTTTTATGTTAGTGTGAACATGTTGCTGTTGCACCTACATTTCCTCTCCATGGCACAGTAAAGAAACTTCTATTATTTCAGCAGGAATAGGAAGAGTGTGGGTTTTAAGTTTTTGTATAAAAAAATGTTTTCACCATCAATTCGGCGCCCCCTCTAGTGCAGCGCCCCTTGTCGCATAATATTGGGCGGAGTACCCCAAGATTGTACTGAAGTAAGAGTAGCACTACTTCAACACATTTTACTCAAGTAAAAGTACAAAGTAGCCATGCAAAAATGACTTGAGTAAGAAGGAAAGAGTATTTGGTAAAAAGGCATAATCACGCATGTAACTGATCAAAACATCAGTCATTTAATATTTAAAAATTACTTCCTCAGAGGGAACAACATGTTAAACTTTGGTAGCTGAAGGATAAAAAAATAAAATAATAATAATTAATATAAAATAACAAAAGCATGGAACACACACACACACATATATATATATAATTTATTTTATTTATTTATTTATTTTTTTCCCCATATCAATTTCTGTCATAGTGAAACTTTTCCAACTTCAGGTGCATGTCTGTGTCAGGTGAATTTTGGGTTTCTCGCAGTAGGTCGACTATCCAGACATTTTACTCAAAGAGCGATACTTCATAATAAAATTATGCAAATAAAAAGTACAGCGTAGTAAAACCTAAAAGTTTTTTTGTTTGTTTTTTTTCCCCCAAAAAAAGTTAAAGTAATTATAACTGAGTAAATGTAACTAGTTAAATCCCAACCGGAGATATTATCGGTATGCAGGTCTTGTGAGCAGTGACTCATTTTTCCCTTTCAAGCTGTAAAATAACATCATTCTCCAGACGATGAATAAATAATAAGCTGGAAGACTTTTGCCGCTTTGCTTTTACTTTGAAAAGCGTCACCGGAAGTGACGGCGCTGGCTGCGTCTGACTTGACGGCAGCGGTGGTGGGATGATAGAGGGACCGCGGCGGGGACCGAGGGAAGGAGGTGGAGCCTGTCTCAGCCTGCATCTGGCCCGCTCCCCTCTCTGTCACCCCGGGCCAAACCCGCCCAGCTCCTCTCACTCGCTCTCCGGCTGTCCTCCCGCACGGCTCGGCCCGGACACACACACCCACACCCACCCACCCACCCACCCACGCAGGCAGAGGCAGGCAGGCAGGCAAAGGCTCACACGCACCGAGAGGACTCGGAATGGACACGGAAGGGAGCCAGAGCAGCCTGTCCGCCGCGGACTCCCCTCACGACCCCTGGTAACCGAGAGAAAAGAAAAAAAAAAGAAAACCCAGCAAAAAAAAAACAAACACAAACTTTGTTTTTCAAACTTTTGTGAAAACAAGCCCGGCTCTCTGTGAGGGGCGCGGAGTGAGACCCGCACACCTCCACGCAGAGAGGGCTCGTGCTAAATGAGATGTGTCTCTGAAAGCTGCGCGGTCCCTCTGCACAGCCCAGCCACAACTTTGTGCAAGCAGCAGAGCTCTGAGTGCTGCTTTGTTGACTCTGTTAATCTGCATATTTTCTCACTTTTTCCACAGCAAAATGTTCATAGGTGGACTCAGCTGGCAAACGACACAAGGTAAATCTTTCTCCACCTCCATGTCTGCTCAGAAGTCACTGTGATTTTCTGTTTTCGTTTCCCAAGCTTCAATCGGTGCAGTGTATTTTGTTGTTTTTGAAAGTGCTCATAGTTGTGTTTGCAGTGAATTTTGCATGTCATATTTTCTCTTGAGTGAAAACTCCCATTCAGAGTTGGCAAAGGCTCCATGATTCATAAAGCTCCTTGAAAAGTTTTATTTAAAGCAGAGATGCACCGATTGCTCAGCTGGAAACTGGAATCAGCCATTGTTTCCTTCAGCTGCTTTGACTGGTAATTATCAGATCAGATCCTAAAAATATCATTTCTTTCCCTTTTTTTAATAAGTGCACAGAAACTAAGCTCTCCCCCTGTATTCAGTCTAGAAATGCTTAAACCAAAAGCTTTGTTTTACTGAAATGTGGTTTTATTACTGCTGATTTTTAATTTTTTTTTTTTTTTTTTTTGCACCATTCATTTAGTGCGGCAAAGTTTAGAACTTCTACTTTTTTTTGGCCTATAAACTACAGGCATATTATTGAGTTTAATTCATGAGATGAGAGTTAAGGATTGATGCCATGATTCATGAATGGAAATGACTTAAAATATGCTGTCATTTTCCACTGAAACACATTCTCTATTGTATGTGTTGCATAAACAATAATTGTAAGTAATCACTCATGAATTTGGCAGGTCAGATCTGCTGTTATGGGCCTAGGAAACTGGATCGGCGCACCTCCTGTTGAGACAATATGCTTTGATTCACAACTTAAGATAATCTAGTAATTTCTTTCATTTTCTGATGGATTTGACGCTGCGACATCTCTAAGGTCCCAGATTTTTACATGTTTTTGCCCTTAAGAAAATAAGAGACTTGGCAGGTCAGACTTGAAAGAAAAGAAAAAACAAACAAGAAATTTGTATCAGCCGGATGCTGGGGATTATCGCATCTGCAACTCGAGAGCAATCCGATCAGGAAGCATACGACAGATCGAGAGACGTGCGACTCTCTCTTCTGAATTTCTCAAACTTCTCCTCCTACTTGTTGACCTCATTCGCAGCATGTCTGCTCCTTCCCCAAACTCGTCTCGTTTCTGTTTCTGTCTCAGAGGGCCTGAAGGAGTACTTCTGCAAGTACGGCGAGGTGAAAGAGTGTATGGTGATGCGAGATCCGGTTACTAAGCGCTCGAGGTGAGGGAGCCGCCGTGAGCCCCGGCTTCAGCCCGCCGAAAGAGCTGAAAGTTTATCTGACCCCCTCCTGCCCCCCTGCTTGATTCCTCTCTGCTCGTAAACGCACCATCAGACATCCACATCGGGTCTCTGCGTCAGTAACGGCTTTCTTCCCTCTGTGATGTCTGCAGGGGTTTCGGATTTGTCACCTTCGTCGATCAGGCCGGCGTGGACAAAGTTTTGGCCCAAAGCAGACACGAGCTGGACTCCAAAACAGTGAGTTCTCTGTGTGTTTCCTTCCCAGCACTGGCTAATCCAATGGCTCAATGTTTGATTAGTGGATTTTTCCAGTAATCTTCCTGAAAGGTGCAACTTTTCCTACAATATTAGTGTGTTTACTGTGGGATTCCAGTGTTCTGATGAGGGTTTTATTTTTTTCTTCTCCTCCTCCTGTGCCATTAATACACAGTCCGGGTCCCATGCTTGCATCTGCTGCTGCACCTCAGATGGGAGCACTTTACATGATAAAGTCATTAGCCGACACATGGGAGAAAGTGCTCTCTCGTCTCTCTTCTGCCAAACAAGGCAAGAAAATGTCACCCAGTGTCAATTTCCATAGAAACAAGGGAACCGGGACAGGGTTGCATTCTCTGCCAGTCTTTGATTTTGAGCCTCTCAGAACACTAAACCAAGACTTGTGTTTTTTTTTGTTTTTTTTTCCCACTTTCCTGTCCTCAAGGGGTGGAATTGACCTAACAAAAAGTTTCTCAATGGAACAAGCGAATGCAACCTGAAACCATCGAGGTGTGAAAGCAGCGACAATCAAAACTCCTGCGAGCTTCCCGTTGATCTCAGCCGAAGTAAAGCTGCGAGTTTAGTGATGGAGGGGGGGGGGGGAAAGTCGCCACGGCTCATTCAGGGCCCTTTTCAACCCGCACAAACTGCAACTTAAAATGTATTAATGGACTGTGTTGCGGACTGATTGTGTGTGTGTGAGTGTGTGTGTGTCTTTTTTGTCGGTAATGAATGTGGGCTGGCCTGGGAACAATGTGGCCTGTTGGTCACCATAGGGACCACAGCCCCCGCCTCCCTGCCTGAGGTGGGAGTGGTGATTGGTCACGTGTTGGTCACTGTATTGAAATGAGCGCAGGCTAGTTTCTGCTTTTCCCTTTTGTGCTTTGGGCGACTCACCTTCGTGAGATTTTGGGAGATAAGTGCGAGCCACAAAAGAAGGCGACGGTGGCAAACTTAAACAAAAGACGAGCGATTGCATCTGTCGAGTTTAAAAGTGAGGGGAGCGGAAGCAGCTTGATTGAGAGCTCTGACTGATTCTAGCTGCTAAGTATTACTTTAGTGTCTCTTGTAGGCGCGACAGCTCTGACAAGTAGCGCCATCATGTTTGGACGCCACTAACTCACCATGGGGCTCATTACCATAGTGATGCCCCCACCCCCCCCCTCTCGCTCCCACTTCCAGGCGAAGAACAGCTCTGTCACCAAAGACAAAAGATACCAATACGCATGATTTACAGTCATTTCTTGGGATCTAGGAACCGAGGGTCCAAACACTGGAGGCCACGCTGCTGAAGATTTATCCTCTCGCCATGTTGAGTTAAATCACAAAGGTGCAACAAAAACTTCCATCTCTGCGCCACGATTTCTCCCACCTGCAGTATTTTGTATATTTCATTCTTCTTGCACTTTTCAACTTTTGCTGCATGACAATCACAAACTTCAGTGTAAGTCTTTATATATTAGACGTCAAAGTGTGACCCAAAAGTGCGTCTTCTAAGTTAGTAATTCATGTAAATGGGCAAGTTTTACTTTCTTTTCTCTTTTTTCGGAGAAATGTTAGTGTTCATATTTTATTGAATGTGCTTTTTGCTCTTATTTTAGCAAAGTATGACCATAAACTGTCAGTGACTTTTACTGAAAGGCAGTTTAAGGCACAGCTTTTCTGCTGTTTTTTTTTTTTTTTTTTTTTTTTTTTTTTAAGAGAGAGAAAAAGTGACTATATTCAGTTCTTGTTGTTGGAAATAAACCAAACATTTTCTACAAAAACAAAAAAGAAAATAATCCACCCAAATAATTTGGGAACTTGTATTCAAGACATTGTTAGAGTTTTGGATCAGTGATGATTTATTATTATTTTTTTTTTTTGCTCCTTTTCCATAAAAAAATTTATTTGTGGTTCATTACATTAACATATTTCCTGTTTAGTTTATTGCTGAGCAGGTGAAAATATAACAAAATTAATTAAACACAAGTGATGGCCCACAAGTAATTTCAATTTTAGATCATGTACCAAAAAGTTTGGACACCACTGTTTTATCCCAACACAAACTACTGCATACATGTGCAATTCAAGAAAAAAAATGCATGTTTTTTCATATTTTTGTGTGAAAAACATTCCTATTTAAAACAGGATGCCACATACTTAAAGAAGTGTTGTTTATGTCACTAAACTACATGTATAAAATTTATTGATATTTACTGTTGGTCTGGTGGAAAAAGTAGTGGAGAAAATGCTAATAACATTTCAGTCTGTTTTTTTTAACATTAGCTCAAGTTTATCGTGACAACAATAAATCAAAAATCTTATCACAACAAGACATTTATCACAATAAATGATAAACGATATGATAATTGCCCAATCCAGCTCCTAGTGAGGATGGCGATATGGCGGTAAAATCCATTGTAATTCTGGATACATGTAAAAAGTTTTAGTTTCATCTGATGAGGACAATCTTTTTCATCCAAACAACTAGTTTTGTTGGGATTTTATTGGAGCAAAAGGATTTTTATTTAGTTTTTATTTGTGAGGAAAAGCATAAATTTACAGCGTGTGACACAGTTGCACACAATTCCGACAAAATTCGTCAAAGTTTGGTGTTATAACTAGACGAAATGTGGGGGAAAAAGAAGTTTGAGCGCTTTGTGTTTCAAGTGTGCCGGGAGGTCTGCAGTGGCCTCCGTTAGCCGGGCGAGGAGAAGGCTCAGTGATCAATCACAGGGGTTGGACGGTGAGTAGAGTAGGTCTTTTTAGACCGCTCACCCTCCGCTGCCCCCCACCCCACTCCCCAATGCAGGCAGGTTATTCTGTTAGGAAGGAGAGAGAGAAAAGTTCTCCAGTGGCAACAGAAAGAATGTGCCACGCTGTGACCGAGTGAACCGCTCCGGCGCTGGAATTAAAAGAGCTTTGCACAGCCGCGAGGCTAAAGAGCAAGTACAGTGCTGCACAGGAATTTATTGGGGCTTATTGTGTTGGAGGACAGATGCGGACCGGTTCTGACCAGTGCGCTATACGGCGGGCCGGGTCTGCTGTGATTTATGCAACTAATGCGCCGCTTGTTGCCCTTTCGGGAGGTTGGGGGGGAATGAGAAGGGGGTGCGTCCTTGCAGCTTCCCGCTGTTTGTAAAGTCAGAGACGACCGTTGCAGAGTTAAACCTTTGTAGGACAAAGTTTCCTGCGCAGTTAAGAGTTTAACACAAAGACACATCAGTGTCTCTGTAACAACCAACCCCCCAGTCTGTTCCCATACTGAGCTGAGCAGAAGAAAAAAAAGTGCTGCTCGTGGGGGTGGATGAGTGGGATGACCCCATCTGTGATTACTATAGCTCTCCTCACTAATAGGATTGGAGTCATCAAGCTCGAGTTGTTCCTCTGAGATGTTGAGGGCTGCTGCCCAATCGGCAGGTTGCGCGGCGAGCGTTCCCAGCCCGGACCGTGGCAGGAGACACCGTGGGCCAACTGTTGCGTACAGCCGGGATGTAGCCTGTCAGAGGGGATTGCCCTGATTTCATAAACCTCTCTTGGACTTAGCTTCAGCTCCTTCTCTGCTACCTTGGCACACAGGTCTCATCGCAGGGAGGTCTTCATGACACTATGGTGTAAACATTTAGTTTTCAGTCAAACTTCCATTTACTTCAGGAACAAAACACTACTGAAAAAATGGAGGGGAAATTACGCTGCCCCCCTGTTAACAAGTGACCTGCAACTGTTTAGTTCTGCGTATCTGGGGAAAAAAAAAACTTCACCATTCTCATTTGTAAAATTATCATCTGTAAACACAAATTCTGAATTAAATTCAGGTCTGGACTTTGACTAGGCCATTACAACCTTTTTATCTAATGGCCAGAGGGCCCATTTGTGGCCCCTTGAAATGATTTTGATGATCGCTCCCAACCCAACCCTTCCCCTCAACCACAAATCAACAATGGTAAAAATATTGTCAACGAAATGAAAAACAACTGATGACCACTAAGTGCTGGATATTTTTATGTTTTGGATCTTCAAGGATTAATGGAATGAGACGATTACTCAGATTAATTGTGATTAATTGATTATTGAAATAATTTTATAATCAATGAATCATTAACTGAAGTGAACTGACTCTGAAAAAGGCCATTTCCTAAAGCAACAGACTCAGAGCAGTAATATTTATTTTAAAAGACATCTAATTATTTGTTTTATTTTCATTTTGATGTGTTTTTAGTCATCAATTAAATAAGTTTAAATTATTACATGAAAAATCTCAAATTGTTTTTCCCAATTATTTGATGATGAGAATAACTGATGGAATAATTAATCACTAAACTAATCTTTGGGAGCAGCAATAATAGATTTCCTGAAAATTGTACTTATAATTGTGAAAATAAATAAGAAAAAATAAACGTCACGACACCATAAAGTTAAAATTTTAAATTTACTGAATTTTGTGGTTTGATTGAACTGGTTTTGGCCACAGGGGCAAAACGTTTGGACTCCACTGATCTAAATCTTTCTGCTGTAGCCTTTGTTGAAGGTTTAGTTCATTTCAGAAGGTGAGTCTGAGGTCTTTAGCGGCTCTAACAGGTTTTCTTCCAGGATTAACCTGCATTTAGCTCCATCAACTCTGATTAGCGTCCCTTTGCACGCTTGCATAATGCTACCACCACATTTTCACTCTGGGAATAGCGTGTTCAGTTTTTTTGGGGGGGTTTTGCCAAACATAGCATTTTGCTTGTGGGCCCAAAGAAAATTCTGTTTTGGTCTTTGAAGGTCGTCCATAACCTTCTGCTGGGTTCCTTGGTCTTCTTGAAGCTTTTTGTTCTGTAATGTTCTCCAACAAACCTTTGAGGGCTTCACACAAAAGCCATATGTATCATTACTCAGATTAACTCTCACATTGATGGATTCTGCTTCGTAATTGTGTGACTTCTGAAGGTGATGATTTTTTTGTAGTTGTATCAGCTTAAAAGTTGTGAATATCGATGCATTCAACATGTTTTTATGTTATCCAGTGATTATTTATGTGTCATCTATAATCCCAATAAAATGCACAAACGTTTGGTGATGATAAATTCAGATGATAAATTGTGGGAACTTTCAAGTGTTCAAGAAGTTGAATAAATTTGGTTTATTTTTCTTAAAGCTGCAGCAGCTATCTTCTGTAAAAAAGCGTTTTTACATATTTGTTGAAACAGTCCATGTTGTGATAGTGTCACATGATACAGATGATTAATGAAAAAAATTAAGCTCCTCTGCTGTGTGGTCCCACTGCAATGTGCAGAAATACTCCCAATCAGAAACAACCACTCAGAGCACTAAGGACAAATCTTTGTGCTGTCAATCATGCTCTTGTACGTGCTGCTCACAATTACCAGTTTACTGGAGCTGTTTATCCGCCGTCATTCATGGCCATGCTAACCCGCCTTAGCATTCACAGTAGCCTCCAGAGTAGGGAAGGAGCTCTAGCACGGCAAAGAGCAAGGGTGTGAGCAGCACATTTACGAACATGATTGACAATGCTGAGATCCTCCTCCTGGCTCTGATTGGTTGTTTCTGACCGAACTGTGTATTTCTGCAGATGGCATCAGGAAAACGGGGAGGAAACAATGTTATCTCAGTAATTTTCATATTAAACCATCAGCACAGCTTTAACAGCTTTAACAAATACATGAAAACATATTTTCACAAACAATTAAAGCTGATGTTAATTGTTTGCATGTTAACACTGTTGGTAAGTACAAAAGCAGACGATCATAAGGGTTAAGTGCGGCTCTAAGAGGACAGATATGCAGACAATCATGTCTGTTTTTTTCTCTACACAACAAACCGAGATCCTTCAGGAGTTTATTGTATCTGTTTCATGTCCACCATTATCCCCAGCCCTCGGATGTGTTGTGCGCTGCCACCTGTTTGACTTCTGTTTGTGTGTGTGTGTGTGTGTGTGTGTGTGCGTGTGTGTGTGCGCGCACAGGAGTGTTGGACATCGGGAAGGGTTGGTGACCGGAGGTGACTATCAGACTAGTCTAGACTCCAATAGAGACTAAACAGTAGACTCTGCATCTGATCCTAAAGTAATTAGCATCTAGTGGTTTTCACTCTGCTGTCTAGAACAGAAGTAAGAAAAGAGAAAATCATTATTTTTTTGTTGTTTTTGTTTGACAACTCGCGGTGTCGTCAGCTCTGGTTAGAAGCATCGCCGATGCCCCTCACTCTGGTAAACGCATGCAGTTTACCATAGAGGCTCTAGCAGTCTGTTGTAGTTCAACTCTACCCTCTTCATGGTTAAGGACTAATCATAGCACTGTACTGTACCGTCTGTTAGAGTAACAGCAGTACAGTGTGGCGTAGTCTAGTTGTTCTCTAGCTCTATTAGACCAGCATAGACTAATATAGAGGTCTCAAATTTCAGTTTTACAGACTGTCTGTGATTGCATCTTCATGGCATGGTGTGGTTTTCTGTCCAATCAGTGGGCCTCTCCACTGCTTGTTGTGACTTTAAGATAGAAATGTTTAGATAAGTGACATAACAATTAGAGCTGGAATATGCAACTTTTATTTAAAAAAAAAATATATATATATAAATATTTGCTAAAAAATGTCCCTTTGTTGTGATAGTATAATATGAGACAGATAATCTCTTCCCAGTTCTACTAATGCCGTCTGAAGAAATGTGCCACTCTCGGTCAGAAACAACTAATCAAAGCCAGGAGGAAGATCTTAGTGCTGTCAATCATTTATCCTCAGTTAAGGAGGATGAACAACTCACTGTTACAGAAAAACTGTTTATCTCCCATCATTGGCGGCCGTGCTAACTAGCCTTCGCGTTCACGACAGGCTCTGCTGACGGGGAGAAATTGCAGCGCAGCAACGGAAAGCATGATTGACAGCGTTAAGACCCTCCCTTGGCTGTGATTGGTTGTATCTGACTGAGCTGTGTATTCCTGTAGTTAGCATTGGGAGCTGGAGGAGCTTGATTCTTTCACAGATTATGTATCCCATACTATACTCTCATGACATGTTGACACTTTTAACAAATATTTTAAAAAATATGTATTTTTACAAAAGTTACATACTGCAGCTTTAATTGTCGACTCCTCTGGGAGTAATGAGTAGGAACTACAAGACAGAGGAGGATCTGGATCACCTGAAAATGAGCAGAAAAATCGACGATAATGTTGTTGCGAAAAATTGAACAAACCCCAAAACTTCGTCGCTCTACTGTCATCGCGGCGTGATTGGCAGCTCCCGTCTTCCCCTCCCAGCCCCCTCCCTCTGACACGCCTTGGGCCCTCCTCGCCGAGGAGGTGAGGCGTGTTTGTGTTTGTGGCGCCGTGTGAGATTCCATGAGATCACATGTCACACGGTGGCGATGAGAGAGGCCGACGTTCCCGGGCAATCCACCTGAGCGCCCACGTGTGTGCACCAATTCTCCTAAATTATGAACATATTAAAGAAAAAATGAACATGTGTAGGCTTACTGAAACAAACAATGAAACAGATTGGATTTATTTATAAAATAAATAAAAATATTAGAAACACATTTCAGGAATTTATCAAGAAAAATGTTTATTTTAAGCATTTTTTAATTTTCACAATAATTTAAGCAGTCAAGTTGGAATTGAACTGCTTCCAAGCTTGCATAAAAAAAGTATTTTCTAAGCCCTGAACTAAACTCTGGGCTAATTTTTTTATGTTCTGGTGCATTTCATGATGATAGAGGGAGAAAAGATTAAAGACAAAAACAAAACAAAACAAAAAACACAAATTTCTACAGATCTGTAATCACTTCAAATTAAGAAGAGGTCTGCACTATTCACAGGTTGTCAATGATTAATGATGTGTTTCAAAGGGGCATTAACCAACCGCACGTTTCTTAGTTGTTTCTGTGTCGGAAAGTATTACTTTGACAGGAGGAGTTATTCTCTTTAATATGTCGACAAAATGCTTCTTTGTTCTTGAGGTAAGAACTCAGGATTAACCAGGCAGTGAAATAATATTCCCAACAGCTGAATTTATGAAAATGATCTTAAATGCTCTAAAAAGAGATCCACTCATGGTGTCATTTTTAATGGAGCGCACAATCAGCCCAAAAAAAATCAGGGGCTTTTGACCAAAGACAACTCAGAAGTTAAAGCAAAGGGATAAGATGGATTACAGCTTTATTTAGAACCATTTAAAGACAGGAATGCGGTGGATTCTGTATCGTGGGCCATCGTTCAGCAGTTCCCTGTTTTTCTGTATCTTCTCCGATAGATCGATCCAAAGGTGGCGTTCCCTCGGAGAGCGCAGCCCAAGGTGAGTTGAAACGTCTCTTCCTGTTGCGAATTGTTCCCAGCTGGTTAGCGTGTGTTGAGTATTTCAGGTGTCTTAATGCAGCATAATCTGACCAACATGATTGGTCACCGCTGCCATCGCACAACAGTTCATCTGAGCAAAAACCTTCTCAACTCCTGGTTTAGATGCTCGTCTTTAATCTTTTTCAAGTTCCGTTCACTGCAACAATTTTTTCTTAATCGTAACTCGTAATTTTGTAATTCGTAATCGAGCAGGAACTGTCTGACGTGATCTTTTTCGTTATTCTTTGACTGTTTTTGGGTTTACAATGATGGAAACAGAAATGGAGTCACAGCTCAACTTTAGTGAACTATGAAGTAAACTGAAATCTGTTCGCTTAATATTCCTGCAACAATCATCCAAAAGTTGTTTTCTTCTCATAAAACTCACCTTTCATTAAACTATCCAGCAGAAGTTGCCACTGAGTGGCAGACTGATCTGCCTCTCTAGCTAACAGACCCGCTGACTCCAGCTCAACAAGCGTGTTTCAGCTTTATGTCCCAGATTTTACTCATCAAACGTGCAACAATTTTTGGGCTTTCAATCAAAACATTCCAGATTTAAAAAAATCAGCCAAAAACGGACCTCCTAATGTCCAGTCCAACATGGGAGTGTAGGATGGTGTATTACACGTAAAACAACTCAAAAAAGAAGAATGCTGCAATGTTTGTCACATCTTTGGACTTGTTTAGTCAGTCTTTTATAAAAGAATAGAGAACTCTTTGGTCTACCCGTAAGATTTAATTTGATAAACAAACTTTCTCTTTTGTTTTAGTCTGTTTTTAAGATCTGCCAACATAGAAGGAACTCCACGTTGTCCCATTTCTGGCTGCATTTTTTGCATGTTTTACAGACTACCAAAATATACAAGTCCAGCACAGAGTCCAATAAAACATTCTTATAAAACTTTCCTCTGCTGTCTGGAAAAGTTTATAATTTTGGAAGTCTTAATAAAAAAAAAAATGTAAACCCAAATGTGGAAAAAGTTTTGAATTTTCTGTTCTATTCTATTTATAAAATGTAGAAAGAAATTCTAAAAACACTGCATCAATTGTAGAGCAATTTTACAGCAATGAGTTCACTTTTTTTAGATTTTTGTCACAATTTGAGTTTAATATATTAAACATGAACATTTTGTGATAATATGCTACAGACTATGTGCACACTCCAAAATCAAAAAAAGTCAAAAAACCTGGGGTTCTTGATACAGTAACAGCACCATTACTTTTAAAAACTAGGTCTAGTTTAAATGCCAGAAAAATGCCAAAATTTTAAAACTGTGTCTGTTTTTAGTTTTAAAAGATTAAAAGATGTACTTTCTAGAGGTTCTGTTGAGTCTTAATTAGGACTTGGTTCAAAGAGGCGGAATAACTCTATTAAAAAAGCTGACAACTGTGAAAGTCTTGTCAAGTTTCTACTCGAATGTCTCGTATCATTCTGTCCCGACATGGTGACAGTTTTAACAAATATGGAACAAAACATATTCTTGTAAAAGTTCCATCCTGCAGCTTTAATGTTAGAAAAACTACCAAATGTATGGAAGAAGATGCAATCTCAAAATGAAATATGTAAATTGATGTAGAAATCCATGTACTAACTTGTGATTTGTTGTTCTTTTTCCTTTCAGCTGGTGACTCGAACCAAGAAGATCTTTGTGGGCGGACTGTCAGTGAACACAACCATTGAAGACGTGAAGCAATACTTTGATCAGTTTGGCAAGGTGAGTGACATTTATTTTATTTTTTTTTAGAGATCTTGAAAGCCATGGTTGTTTCAAATACCAGAAAAAACAACAACATTTTGCAAGTGTTTCTCTGTGGCATCAGAAACAAATCAACAGCTCAGAAAGTCGAAGCACATCACAGTGATTTGGCAGTTCGCTCTGAGAAAACTTCACTTCGAGTCAAGCAGGTGCCTGGAGAGAAAAGAGTTACTGCGAGGACGAGGAGGGCGCGAAAGGATGGGGAAAGGAAGAAATAATGAGGCGACGGGCAAACTTAGGGGCAGGCGGGGGGCTTGGGGGCTGAAAGAGGTAGCAGCAGAGGGAGCTGGACGGGGACGGGGGGGGCTTGGAAAGTTTTGTACAGAGCGTGCGGTGATGGTGAAGAAGAAGTGGGGGGATTATCAGAATCTGAATTAATCTGATGTAACAGCTGCTACTACCCACAACCCCCTTCTGGCCCGTTACCGTGGTGACCTGGCTCGCCCATTGTCCCCAAGTAATTCTGTGGGTAAGGGGCTTTTTGTTCTGAAGGAGAAGGGATGAGGTGGGTGTTAGGAGCCGTCCGCTGGCTGAGTTAGGGGTGGGCTTTTAACATGTATGTATTCCTATATATATATCTATATCTACACATATGTATAGATATATATATAAACAAAAAACAAGACAAGTTGAATTGACCTCAACAAACTTCTCTCAAGATTCCCAATGTATGTTTTTGGAAATCTGGGTTTTTGTTGAACTTTTTCTGAACTTCACATCGAAATTCAGTTCAACTGTGCAAGGCAGAGAATGGATGATGGACTCACAAAGGCTCCGAGGAGGGAGGGCCTTACTTTGGAGAGGCGTAGGAGAGGGAACTGGGGCAAAGATGGGGCGACTGTGTGTTGGTGGGGTTTGAGGGGGCCAGCCAGGGCTATTATACCTCTAAACAAAGCAATGCAAGTATTTTGCTAGTTTGTTCAGAAGTTATCTGCATACGGGACGCCACTTTCCTCATCGCTCTCCCTCCTACATCGAGTATGACCATCAACAGATTAGTCGATGGTGATGGGATACTATTGTACGCCGAAAACACGCCACTAAACCCGACTGAAAAAGTCGTCCAAACTTTTTAAACGCCTAAGTGCAGGGGCCGCGTTTAGGCAACACGCCGTGTTGCGCCACTTTATTTTCCCTGCCAGAAACTATACGGCCTCGAGCTTCTCGCCGCTCCCTCCTCAATCATAACATCGAGATGAATTTACGCCAAGAGGGATATCGAGGGATGGCCGGTGAAATGTGGGCTGCAGCCATCCATGGAAGTTCCTGATTAGACTGCCTCACTGGACCTTTTGTGTCCCGTCCTGGTGAGGACAAAGGAGCGCGGAGAGGGATGGGCAGGGAAGATGAGAGGTGGGGAGGGAAAAAAGAAAAGGGGATGAGAGGGAATATTGTTTGGCCGTACGCCATTTGAAGAATAAAAAGTATAGCCGGGGAGGTGGAATCGACTCTATTTGCGGCTTTTTAATGTTGTTGTTTACGTCCTTCAGGGGGATTCGTGTGCGGCCTCAGCTCATGTTCTAACTCCACACGAGACAGGAGAAACCTTGTTAGGCTTGGATTTATTCAAGCTACGTTATCGCTCCCTATTAAGCAGCGAGGGTGCGTTAGTCAGCATTCTCTGGGCCAGTTTTGATTGCTCCAAATTCTGATGATTTTTCTCCCCGCTGAATCAAAACCAGACGAAACAGGAGGACCTGGATGTAATGAGCAACCATCGGGATGGAAGCAAACATTGACTTCAGAGGCTGCTTGAAAGGTCCCCTTTCACAACCACACTCTTCACTCACCTTTGACCTTTCTGTGGGCAAAATGTCCTCAGGGGTTCGCGCACACATACACAGTGTCCTATCACTAACACTCTTATGTGACTGTGACAGATTATTCTGGGGGAACTTATCCAGTAAACTTAATATAGAGCAGGAGCGCAGATGAATTTACCAAATGTTTACAAGTACCTCTGCGTCCAGCCTGAAGTTTAGACCTGTCAGCAGAAAGATTGGGTCAACTCTGACATAAAATTCTGTGTGTGTGTGTGTGTGTGTGGTTATTGAATAGACACCTGTGTCTTTGCTCCATAAAGGGAGGCCGGGCCGAAGGGAGAGGTCAAAGGGAGAAGAGGAGGAGGATTTTTGGCTCACTGTGCCAACAAACAAAGCCTGCAGGCCTCTTTGTTCTCCCTCTGCCTTTGTTTCTTCACTCTTTTTTTCCCTCTTTGAGCCAATCTTTCTTCCTCTTACAGGACTCTCTGTACTCTCTTTCACGTATCTCCACCTGTTGCCATTCCTCTTGCTATCAGCTCTCTCTGCTCTCATCGAGTCTCCACCTGCCGGATTCACCTTTCCGTCTGTGACTGGCTGCTTGTTTGCGTCGATTCTCTCTCTCCGTCTCTCTCTCTTTCTCGTCTCTCTCCCGACATTCATAAAAGCATATTTGATGTTGGTTGAAGGGGATTTTTTTTTTTTTATTCGTTTCTTCTCTACAGGACCTTGTTACAGTTTCTATGGAGATCTAAAACTTTAGCAGGGAGAAGAGAGGCACATGTGGGGGGGATTTCACAACGCCGCTTCCAACTTTTTAACCATCCATTTTGGGAACTGTTGGGAACATATTTTCCCGTCTTTTCCCTCCCACACCCCGGACCACCACTTTGTAACCTGTCTCTCCTCCTCCTCCTTCCCCCCACCCCAGTCTTCCTCCTCTCTGTCCATCTGTTGCTGAGCCTCCCTGCAGAACTTGAGAAGGGCTGAGGTCAGGCAATATGCCGCGTGGCAGGACGGAGAGCCTCGCTAAAGAACCCTGTGTTGTTTGTCTCCCCCCCAGGTCGACGACGCCATGCTCATGTTTGACAAGACCACAAACAGGCACAGAGGTGAGACGAGGCAGACCTGATCCGCTCGCTAGTTTCTCCTGTGCTCCTTTCTTGCTCTCCATATTTACCACTCTTCCTCCAAGCCCTTCCTGGGTGGCTATTGATCCCCCATGCCCCCCCCCACAAGAGTCTCCTTCCTGTGGGCTGAGCTGGAGGAGACAAACGGGGCTAGTCTAATTAGCCAGTCTGTTAATCGGGATCAGGATAAAGCCTCCTTAAGCACCTCCTCCCCACCCTGGGACTGATCGATTATGACAACCTACCAGCTTTGCCCAGTCCTTCTGGCTCAGGAAGGAGGGGGCGGGGGCAGGGGGGTCAAGGATGAGTGCAAAATAGCAGCGTTGGAAGTGGGGGAGGGGGGCCAATGTGTTAAGGAGCTATTACAGTGCTAATTACTGCAAGCTATTAGCTCTCCTACTGTACAGGAGAGGCCTAGTGTATCTGAGTATGTGTGTTTTTACAAGTTCTTGTTTCTCCTCTCGTCAGGGTTCGGATTCGTGACATTCGAGAACGAGGATGTGGTTGAGAAGGTCTGCGAGATCCACTTCCACGAGATCAACAACAAAATGGTGAGCGACTCGTCGCACGGCGGTCAGAAAAATGAGCGGCGCCGATTTAGTTACTAAACCCGCCCGCCCATACATCCCCACCAAAACAGGTGGAGTGTAAGAAAGCTCAGCCCAAGGAGGTGATGTCTCCCACCGGCTCGGCCAGGGGGCGCTCTCGGGTGATGCCCTACGGGATGGACGCCTTCATGCTAGGGATCGGTATGCTGGGTGAGTTGCTATCGATCGGGACAGGAAGGACACGGTGGCGGCTCACGTGAGGCTGACCGTTTCCGCTGCCTTAAATGTCGCACGACGTCTCCGGGGGAGCCGAGCGATGATGTCCGCCGCAGCTTGTAGCTGTCTGCACCACGTTTAATTGTGCCCACCAGTGGAAAAGAAATAAAAGTCACACAACCTTGCTAAGTATTCACTTTCCTTGAAATTAGCCACACCAGCAATCATCTTCAGGGTAATTTGTTTGAACTTCTATGGAAGAGACCAAACTTAACAATCCAGAGTCCTGCTAAATAAAACTAGCTCAGAGCTACAGATGTTAAAATGAAGTATACAAAAACCCTCCACTTTCATTTTTGATAAATATTTTGCTGTCATATTTAAAGAACAAGAATTTTATTTTTGTTTTTAAATTTGAAGACAAACTAAAACTTGAAAATCTTTTCAGAAAGAGGATGGACACAGTTTCTTCTGTTGGATATTGATATAGCTGTGTAAAAAATAATTTTAAAAAAAGCACATAGTTTCCAACCAAATGACAAGGAAAAAACATATAAATGATATAACGGGGGATTCCAAATGTAAGAGTTTGCTAAATGGAAAAAAAATCTACTAAAACTTGCATATAAATCTATGTTTAAAAACGTTAGTTAGCATCGTTTTTAGCTAAAGAGCCATTGTGGAAAGTCCAAGCTCACAAGAAAATGATCTAATGATTTTCAAAATGTGTTTCAACAAAAGATGTGGGAATTGTTACAGCGGCAGGAAACTCACTGCTCATCGCTTTGAACACACTGTCGCTACAGTGCAACACGGTAGTGGCAGCGTGATGCTGTGGGGATTTTTTTCTTCAGTAGGGCGATGGCAGCTGATCAGACTTGAAGAGGAAGTAAAATGGCGGTAAATACAGGACTATCCTGAAATAAAACTAGTCAGAAGCATCAAAAAACTAGAAGCAGGGGAACTAAACATTGGGAAAGGATTAATGCAACAACATATCCTTGCAGCACTTTTCTAAAAATAAATGTCAAAAGCTACATATTTTCCACTTGTACATGTCGTTATGTCACCTGCTTTTCACTTTTTTCATGTTGAAATGCCACTTATTAAGACATCCGATTGACTTTTAGTTTTCCTAAAACCTCTCCATTGTTGCTGATCCTCTTTAAGACTTTTTGTCACTTCTTCATTCAACTATTATTTTCTAATCTTATATTTTTCTTCTTTTATAGTACAGCACCAGAAACTTAAGTTACCATGCCAATGCCACCACCTACTGTTCAGAGGAAGAAGTGCTTTCTGTCTTTCAGTTCATTCATTAATTAGCAAGAGAACATTACAAACAGTTACGCTTAGTCACAGTTTGGAGAAAAATGAATGACACCTTCTTGTGCCTACTGGTGTTTCTTGTGGCCAAGGCATTGAGATCAGGTTGCATCCAGTGAAAATCTCAGTTTAGTGAGTTCAGCTGAGAGTGAAACCGTAGCCTCGCCCCGTTCCAGTTCTTGTAAAGAAATCCGGAGCACAAGTGTGGAATTACATCCACAGACTCATGAAAGGCGTCAGCGTCGAGTCAATACGTCCTCTGAGTCTTTAACGCCAGTGCTAATGCTTCCGGTGCGTTTCATGGTTTTGTGGAGGGATCCGGATATTTACGCTGATTTTCCTGCGCCCTGCAGGTTATCCCGGCTTCCAGACGGCCACTTACACCAGCCGGAGCTACGCCGGCATCACTCCTGGATACACCTATCAGTTCCCTGGTAATCACAGCACGCTCACACACGTTTCCATCTCGTAATAACTCAGAAATAAAAGAAACAACGGGACAGTACTCAGAAAATTGGTTTATGTAAAAACTAAAAGAGAAAAGCAGTAGGATAGCTACGTTGTTGTGAATATGTGAATTATTATGCAATTTGCTGCTCAAAAACTCAGATTATTGTGATTCATTGTGTAAATAATGAGAATATAAACACCCGGTGCAGAAGAAAAGCGAAGTGTTTACCACTATAAAGGAGATTTGGACCAAAGTGAAAGAGGGGAAGAAATGTCAGATTCACTTCACTGTTTGAATATGTGAACGTGAGAGACGTCTTTTATTTAATGCTACCAGACACCAGGCTGAGGTTTCATTGTGTTTCCTAGGTAATAAGTAAAAGTACTAGCCATTTGAAAAAATCCAGTGAAAATTGTCATATTTTGTGTGTTTCAGCAGCTGTTTAAAACAGACAAATGTTTAGAGATGCACTGATCAGATTAGTGGTGATTTTCACGTTTTGTAATTATTTGACCTCTTTAAAAATTATAACATACAAGAACTGCATTTAAAACAGTTCTTGTGGCCTTGCTGCTGTTGGCAGTCGTTAATTATTCATGTTAGGGGTGGAGTAAAGCCGTGTGTGTGGGTGTGTGTGTGTGTGTGTAAATCTGTTTTATTAAAATACAAATCAAATGATTATAGCTCTGACACGTTAAACTGGAATTAGCATCTTGCGTTAATAGTTGTGTGTGATAGGCTGCAGATTGTTGCTTAACTTCAAAAAGGCTTCCAATATTTTTGATGTGATCAGCGATGACGCAGCTCAAAGGATGAACAGCAAACTGGCTATAATATGTTCAGCCTTCCTGTTATCCGCTTTAAATCGTAAACTCACTCCGTCATAGTCAGAATAAACCGCAAATAGGTAATGGAAAAATCTGGGTTTTGTTAATATATCTTTGTGCATTTGGATAATTTGAGTCGTCTTCTCTCAGTAACACGAATAACGTTGACCTGTTAGCTCGGGGCGTTCACTGATCAGAAAAACATCTCAGGATCAATCAAGCTGAAAATCATCCCATCCCAGCCACCAGCTGATTTCTCAGTGCATCTCTAAGGTGTAGCTTATTCCCAGCAGTGGAGCAATTACAGTCCTGATTTATAAGTTTAAGAAAACACAAACGCAGTTTGTTTTGCTAACGTTGCTCCTAGAGTGTCTGCATATTTAGACGTCCTGCATTATTACTACAACGTGACTTTAGGCAGGAGTCTGCAACCTTAACAATTAAGTCATTTTTTTCGCCCTCATTGCAACTAAATAAAACTCGTCTTTCGTCGCAGAAAGACAGCTTTCATGTGTGATAAACTCTCACTTCTGCAGGAAATTTGTTGTTATTCTTAAAGCGCCACAATTTTGTTTCCTATTTTTGGATTTTAAAACAAATTAAAATATGAAACTCTTTGCAAAAAGAGGATGGATGCATTTGTTGTTGATATAACTATATAAAAATAAAAGCACATAGCTTCCAACCTCATGACAAGAAAAATATCTTTATTTTGAATGGCAGTAGATGCTTTTAGTTTCATTCTGTTATCGTTTAATGCACTTATTCCATTTAAAAAGTTGAAAAAATACTAAAACCAGCATTTGCTAGTATCTACATTCATTATGAAAACATTAGCTGGATATTTATCATTTTTAACTTTTAAAGAGCCATTGTAGGAGGTCCAAAGAGTCACTCTTGGCTCTGGAGCTGCAGGTTGCAGAGCCCTGCTTAAGGATCATGTTTTATTCACACACACACACATACACTGTAAAGTCAGCTTTTAAAATCACAAGTGAGGTAATTCCTAGTCCGTAATACCTGATGCTAAGAAAACAAATCAGCTTTTCAGATAATACTTTCTAGGGGTGCACCGATAAGTCGGCCGGTTGAGAAATCGGTCCTGATTTCCTTCGTTTTGACAGATCGGCTGACATCTGACTCCTATCCGTAAACGCAAAAATTGTAAAATCAGCCTCATTGTGCTCTGCTGTGAGAAAGGGTTTATCATTGGGTCACTTCTGCGCGGTTAACAATAGTCATCCCATTGTTGCTAACTTAGGGATTTTTGTTGCTATATTTAGCAACTTTTCAGAAAAAATGAAATCGATCAAATTCGGAATCGGCATTCCAGGCTTTTAGAAGACTGGCGATCGATCGGCTGGAAAACTGCAATCAGTGCGCCCCTAATAATCGCTGCACCTTCTGCATATGATTCAGTAAGAGCAAGTTGAATGTTTTTTCGCATCTCATCCCAGGTGTTAGTGCTGCGTGATCACATTTTAAATTCTGAAGAGCAGCTTCATATCGCAACTGGCGGCAGACGCTCTGTCACAAATACAAACATGTCTCCACAGATGAAACACTGTGAGTGTAAATGGCTGCTTGTAAATATCAGGGAGTGGCGTTGCTTAGCTTGAACCTGTGTGTGTGTGTGTGAGTGCGTGTGTGTGTGTGTGTGTGTGTGTGTGTGTGTGTGTGTGTGTGTGTGTGTGTGTGTGTGTGTTCAAGACGGCGTAGCTCTGTGTTACAGTAGAACGTGTGCTGATCATCTGGGAAATAACCCTAAAAATTAGATTTCCACCACAGAAAATTAGAGTTCTTGCTTTTTAAATATGGAATCACTCACTCCGATTGGAGTCGCTAGTTTGGGTGACGGCTTTTGTGACACTTATTTTATTTCCTGCCGTTTCAGAATAATTACTGGGAGAAATTAGATTTTCATTTTTTGGGGAGGGGTTCAGTTCTGTCCTTCAGTTGCTTTGTGCGTTTGTTCCTGACGTCCTGTTTATTCAGCTCCTCACCTCCGAGGCTTCTCCCTCGCCTTTAGCGTGCGTACGCGGGTGTGTGTGTGTGTGTTGTCCTTGCTGGCGTGTTGTTGACGGTGTGTGTCTCAACAGCACTCTGATGTTTCTGTTTTAGAGTTCCACTTAGAGAGGACTCCCCTTCTGACTTCACCCCACCCCCCTGAGCTCACAGGTCAGTCAGTCCCTCCTCTGGACTTTACAAGCAGCATCTTCTCAGTCTGCTACTCCACATGTCGGCACATCACCTCATCACTTCTGGTTTGCATGTTTGTGTTTGTCAATCCTCCTCGGTTTCCATCTGACGGCAGGATTGGTGACAGTTACTGAGATGGCCTCCATTGTTCTCTGCTAAAATGATCTATTGTGTGACGAAATGACATTTTGTGGTCACTGGAGTGAGATCCGTGGGCGATGCTGCATTTGCATGTCAGGTTCTTCAGAACCAGGGATGTATAACCTTGATATATTTTTTTTGTTGTTGTTTTTTTTTTCCCCCACTTTTGCTTTTTCAGCTATTCCTCTCACAGCGTATGGACCAATGGCGGCGGCGGCGGCGGCAGCAGTCGTTAGAGGTACAACATTGCATTTCCTAGAACACTGAAGTCCAAATAAAGTACCTTATAAAAAAATTTTACACCCACTGAACTTTTTCACATTCATGTTACAGCAATAAACTTCAGCGTGTTTTACTGAGGTTTTATGCGATAGACCAACGCTAAGTTGTGCATAATTATGAAGTGGGAAAAAATGATGCAAGGTTTTCAAAAGGTTGTGGCAGATATAAATCTTAAATGCGTAGTGTTCATTTGCACCTAGTGGCCCCCGGAGTACAAACTGCTGCATTGGCCTATCAGGATCCACACATTAAGTGGATGATAAATTGTCCCAGAAGTGATGATAATGTTACTGTTGAGACTACTTTCAAAAAATATAATAGTAATGGCAGTGCAATGCAGGTGCACACTCTTAAACTTTAATTTCTATTGAATATTTAACACTGAAACTGGGAGACATTTTAAATATCTAAAATAAATAAACTCTGGCTTCTTCCCACAGTCCAAAAACATGTCTGTCAGGTTAATTGGTCTCTCTAAATTTTCCCTAGGTGAGTGTGTGCGTGTGTGTGTGTATGGTTGGTTGTCCTGTCCTGCGACAGACTGGCGACCTGTCCAGGGTGACCCCGCCTCTCGCCCAGAACGTTAGCTAGAGATAGACGGCAGCTCACCTCCTGACCCCAGCAGGGACAAGGGTGTAAGAAAATTGTTACTGATGTTTCTGCACAAATTTGCTCTTCAAAAAAGTGGCAGAATGAGAAGAAAACCTCAGACAGAAAACTTTAGTCATCCAGTCTTTTGCAGAGAGATATTAGAAAGGCAATCGTGTCGATGAAAGTTATTGATTAACTTTAATTAATAAATTGCTAAATACACTCCAACTGTGTGTGAAACATGTGGGGAAGATGTTCAGGTCAGATGAGACCGAAATTGAACTTTTGACCTTTCAGTGCCATAAAGCCAGCCTGAGTAAACAACCCCTCAGCTGAACACGGTGATGCCAGCGTTATGCTGTGGAGATGCTTTTCTACAGCAGGAAAAGTAAAACTGGTCAGTGCTGATGGGAAGATAGATGGAGCTAAATACATTACAGTCCTGAAAGACAACCTGGCAGATGCTGCAAAAGACTTAAAAACGGTGTAACAATGGCCTAGTCAAAGTCCAGACTTCTACCCAATACAAAATGCATAAAAATGTATGTCCTCAGCTGCTCTCCGTGCAATCTGACTGAGCTTGACCTTTTCTGTGAAGAATAAAGAGCAAAGTAATTGGCTTGAGTCAAATAGCTAAACTGGATTCCCTGTCAGAGCGGCTGAATACAAATTCATGTGAAGCAGGTTCAAGGGCTATAATAACATTTTCACGGCACCGGGTTATAAATTCTCACCTGAACCACCGTCTCTCATCAGAACTCTCGCTCAGCTCTGGTTTAGACGGCAGAGTATTTATTTCACTCTTTCCGTTTTTTAACATTGAGCGTTGTTTTCAGTGATTAGCGGATCGTCCGTCAGTGAAGCTGCGTTCTTTCCCTTCCAGGTTCCACCCCTTCTCGCTCCGCAGGATTTTTAGGAACGAGCAGCCCGGGTCCGATGGCCGACCTCTACGGGACGGCCAGTCAGGAGTCGGCTGTCAGCAGTTACCTCAGCGCTGCGAGCCCGGCCCCGAGCACCGGCTTCAGCCACAGTCTGGGGGTGAGTTACCGCGACTCACCGGTGAATTTCTGCTCAGCATGCTGTGAAAGTGGCTCAGAGGTACCAAATATGACTCGGTAAACTTCTGCAAATCCACAGCATTTACAGCTTTTTTGTTTCACAGCGCGACACCATTGTTGTGACCTGTTTAACACGTCTAACCCAAAACCATTAAATACCAAACTAAAGCCACAAAAACTGGACAGAGTTGTGCTCAAAAGTTTAAAATAATGTATAACCAAATGCATGACTTGTGGACGTTTAACTTTTCTTTTTTTTTAATGGCCTATTATGAGTTCAAACGTGTAATCGGTTGGACTTGTCCACTGGTATTGTTGGAAGGGTGTGGTGGAAGCAGCCTTTTTTTGAGGCGCCATAGTCCTGGGCTCTGAGGTTGCATCACTTTTCAGCCCTGCAGGGTGCTGCTTCGCTTGACAGACCGAACGGGTCGGCTGTTGCCGAGCAAATTGTTTGCTGGCGAATGGGCTGAAATTACAGAAGCACTGGTTGCTATGCTCTGCCATAAAAATAGATAGGTGCGTTTTGGAAAAGGCTTGGCAGAAATAGAAGCCCCTGCAGCGCATTCATGTCCTGTGAAATGTTTCCTGTTTTTTATTACAGCAAAATCTCCAACATCAGTGCATTTTATTGGGATCTTACTTGACAGACCAATGGAAAGTGGTGCGTGAAGGCAAAGTGGAAGGACGTAGCATACGCTTTTCAATTAAAAAAGAAACAAAAATGAAGACGTGCGTCTCCTCTCCGACCAGCTTTGCAAGCCCAAACTTTTCGCCAACTCTTCATTGCTACAATAGCTCAAATGGCCTATGGATTACAATAAACGCCCTCAAGTCCCCCCGCCCCCAAAAAAGAAAACAAACTCGCCCCACGCTTTGGGAACCACTGGATTAGGATATTGTTTGATAGCCGTTTGCAGATAACCCGTTTTAAACTTCTCCAGAACTTATCTCCTAGCATAGCTGCTGACTAATGTTCCAGCAGGGAAAAACTTTAGCCGCTCAACCTCTCGTGGCTAGCTAAGCAAGCTTGGTGGTATCAGCTAAGTCACTCTTTGGTTACCTAGCAACAACTTGTAAAGTAACTTACGCAGCAGCAGTTTAAGATTTTGTTACTGTCCCTCAAAATGACCTAAAAATAAATAATGGTTTGGCAGTATTTTAGATATTTGAGACAAAAAAATGAACCAATAATCATCAATATTGACTGATATGAAACCCTTGCATCGTGATATGTTTCTCAGTCACGTCGTCCAGCCCTGCTATATGCCTGGTTAACCATTGTCACCCTACATTTGCCAGTTTACCAGCTTTGTTGCTATATCTGCAATGTTTCAGACAAATAAATTTGCCAAAATCTTAATCGGCAGGTGAGGCTTTCTAGAGATTGGTGATCGGCCTGACGGCTGCAATCGGTTTTCAGCCCTGGTTTTTGTTTAACCTCTTCAACCAAAGAGCGTGGGTAGTTTTTTTGGGGGGGTTTTTTGTTTGGTTTTTTTTGTTTTTTTTTTGTTCCGGTGCAGCAGCTGTTTTAATAATCCGACACATTAGAAGAGATTAAAATCAAAGTGTGCATGTTGCCTAACAGCAAACGCTAACCTGGTCTGCTTGCTCCCACAGGGCCCCCTGATTGCCACCGCCTTCACTAACGGCTATCACTGAGTGTGAGTCGCTCCGCCACGCTCGCTCCCGCCTCTCGAGGCGCAGCACATCAGACGGCCGCGGTTCGGCCGACCCATGAGTAATCCAGCTGCTTTGTGTGTCAGTGCAGAGCCGCAGACTGACAGCTGGACGGAGTTGAAGCTACGTCGGAGCTGATCTGGTCCGTCTCTGTCCGGTCCGCGTCTGCTCTGCTGCGTTCGGGCGGCAGGACATTTGCCCCACCTCGCCTGGTGCCAGCCGCATCCTGCCCACCTTACTGACACCTCACGAAACTCCACCTTTTTGCAAATGAAGCAAACTTAAAAAAAGAAGAAGAAGAAACTTAGCATTACATGTTATAGCAACACATTCGAATGCTGTATTTTTGTTGTTTTTCTCATGCTATTTTTCTGTTTTAGCGGTATTTTATTTAGCTATTTGTCCTCTCCAAAAAGTGATCTCTCTGAGAGAAGGCTAGGTAGGTCTCCAACATGCTTATTTTGAAGCTGTAAAATGACTGTACATTTCTCTACACTGAATGTCAACACGTAACACTAATTTCTGAAACAACGCCAGGATCTGTAAATCTTGGTAGGTTTTAACCATGAGTTGTTACACTAAATTCCATCGAGCAGCGCGGACAGACATATTGGGCCCCAGTAAAAG